>CM062290.1:361438875-362061375 GCA_031216915.1 Pictodentalium vernedei
TTTATGATAATCTGGCAACTCAGTAAGTGACACGTAAGAAGAGAACACACATTGACAAAATTAATGGATAGGCAGCAGAATGGATGGACATATACAGGGAAACACTACCGTTTTGTGAGACGGCTGGGCAGACAGACACACAGAATACAGAGTACCCAGTAGATGTTACCTACCTTTTCACCTCACAGTTAGTGCTCCAGGGAGGATCCTAGCGAAGACCCTTGAATTGGTGTCATACCATGGAGCGCTGTGGGCCTCAGAACGATTGTTATTGTACCCAGAATAAGCACGTGACACCATCACTATTGTGCTATGTGACTTAGTGTGCATGTTCAGGGTGTGCTGTTAGCGTCATACATGGTTTCGTCGTCCATTTTCTTTACTGGATCAATATAAACTCGGTTAACAACTAAACTAAGTAAATATCTTTATCAATTTTTAGATGCATAGACCTGTGGCTGACTTATACAGAATTAGCGTTGATGGATTAACAGAAAAGGGAGTACAAGAGGTGAGCTTCGACTGATGTGAATAGCAAAATGTGTATTTTCTCTCCTAGATATATAACTAAAGACGTGCGTTGTCTTTTCATCTTTTAATTCAACAATAGTAAATAGAAAAGGTATTGTGTTGAGCCTCTAGTCGAAAGTTGCTAACCAAATTTACTGAAAGATGTTCGAACTGAGGCTGACCACAGTTGAATCGAACTTTATGACCAGAGGTAAAATATTTCGAACGAGATTCCAGCGAATACGATATATTTTTATCAGATAGACGTGCTCTGGATGTGTTTCAATCGGACGAGTGGAAAGGCTGAAAACATTTCATATATTAACCCTTCGCCTGAAAGGATTAGTAGAGGGTGACACTTGCCAAAGAATGTCGTGCATTTAAAATTCATTCTGTATGCCTCTAAAACATACCTTATGACGCCTCACTGAAATCACCACATGGACTCGTTCGAATGAAGAGTCATAAGCTGTGTATTAAATGTAAAATAAAAAATAAATAAAAACTAATAATATTTGAATGACGATCGTTTCGAAGATCGCGGGCCAGATAAGCCAGCCGGGTTATTTATTTATTGGGGTCTGGCGACACTGTAAATTTCCAGGGTCATACCGCATCTGTCTCTTTTACAGGCGGTGGTAGTCGGAGTACCCGGAAGAAGGAATTTGGCAAGTAACTATCGAACTCTGGAACAAGCAGGCTTAGCACCTGTAAGTCCGTAGACGTATGTAGTTCTGTACCATTAGCGCACTGCGCCACCGTTCCTCCACTTAGGCGGTAGGATTACGTGTCTTGTCTAAGGGCACAACACAGATTACGCCAGCCAATATCCAACCGGCGACCTTTCGATCTCAAGCCCAATCTTTTAATCAATGCAAAATCGCACTTCCTACTATTAGGCCATCGGTTGAAGATACGTTATTGCGAGTAAATAAAAAAACACAACACACCATTTAGTCTCTAATTCTAGGATGGGAACAACTATTCGAAACCTGCATTGAGGAAAAGCATAATTATGAAATCGCACTGTTTTATGTAGACGATTTCTAAATCTAAATGTCGTGAGAATACACGATTTCTGTCCAGTTGTGACTATTCTGTCTTGTTAGGACAAACATTCTGAAACTAGAGAAACAGAATTTGCTGCACCCAGTAAATTCAAGTCTGTGTGAAAAGGGTTAAAGTATCAGGAATAAACTATACAGAAAGAGAATTTATGGAGGCTTATTTTCAGGAGTAAAATATTTTTAAACAAATCAGAAATGGATTTTCGTTAATAGTATTTACAGGTATTCATACAGGAATCAGAACATTTTTTTATAAGAAACCAGAAGAGGCATATATGTGACCAGCATTCAAAGGGTTCGATACACGAATCAGAAATGGACATTTTTGGCTCTGCCCACTAATTTGAGTGATGAAATACGTTCGTGAACTTTTGAAATGCATTAAGGTGTAATGAAATGCATTCCCCAGTCTTTCTGAATAACATGCACTTGATGACCTTGGTGACCTCTTTCAGGCGGACCATATATTGAACCTCCATCAATTTTTTAAATCAGTCGGTATAGTCCCATGTATACACCTACTTTAAAGAAATGGCTCCACCAACTACAGATCTGTCATTTTTGGGCGATGATAGCAAATATTTATTATGATTTAGAAGCCTCTAAGGCAATCAGCCTACTGTATCACACACAAGGCCTCAAACTAGCTGAAAAAACAAAGATGAGTGCAAAGTGGTTGTTGGTAACCAGCATGCCAAAACGAATAGAGATAGGACGATTTGTATTTGAGTTATCGAGCCGACAAATGGTGCATAGACTCTATATCGGAGATAATGCCATAAAATCTTAAAAGCCCCAAGAGATCGTTTAAAGCCTACCCCTAAGAGCATCTAGTGCCCTAAACAAGGCATACATAAAATAAGATGGTGGAATCTTGAATCATGGCATTTGCGTAAAAAACGGCAATATGGCAGGAAGCGTGCAAAAGGTTCTACGGTCATAAGTTAAATGATGTTGTTTGTTCTTCGCGGTGAAGTATGAAGAGGGCGGTGAAGTATGAAGAGGGTTAAAGACAGACCATTTAAATATTCCATTTCATTAATTCATAATTGTGATAAGTGTTTCGAGAGAGCCGCTTACCACTCAGCCCGAAACCTGTTGATCTTGAGTTATGATTGAGAATGAAAAAAAAAATTAAAAAATGCAATGAAAAGTGAAGGGTTATTTATTCAACAACAGTTAATCAAGTGTTGTAAGATAGATCTGTATAATAAACAAATTCTCTTGCCACTCAAAGGGTCTCTTTCAACTTGGTTTGGGGATGGAATTTAATTCTGATCTGACAGCTGATAAGAGTAAATGTGTGTCAGGCTGCCAGCTGTAGCAACTTCTCTCTTATTTGATTGTTTACATTATTCTCTTGTCTATATAAATATAAACAGCTATTTCTGTATGATGCTTTTATGTTACAAAGAAATTGGGGGGTATAAAAAACTCTGTGGCCCAATGGACCACTCCCAAAGGTTCCCTGATAACACAGCTGGGCCAGTACTTGTGACAGGCTACCAGTATGCCAAACAGCCCCAGGACAGATTATTTATGTATTTATTTATTGGTGTATGAGGTCACATATTTCTGCATAATGGCTAATCATGGCCACGGCAGTTTTACGGGTGGAGGAAGCTGGAGTGCCCGGAGAGAACCACCGAGCCACGGCGAGCAACTGTCAGCTCCCCAACATACTGATTCGGCACAAGCAGAGTTAGAATTGGTTGAAGATAGGCGCACCATCGACGTGCAGTACGCCTTAATACACAGTGTCACCGTGCGCCCACGTGGACAATGGGGGTGAAGTGTCTTGCCCAAGGACACAACGCGGTTGCCGCAGGTGGGATTCGAACCGAGGACCTCTCGGCTTGCAGCCTGCACCTCTACCAACTCAGCCACCGCGCCCCAGGACAGATGATTTGTTTTTGAGTTATCGTCAAGACAAAAGGAAGAGGATAGAAAATATTCATAGAGGAATCAGAACATTTTTATCAGAAACCAGAAATGGCATATATGTGACCAGCATTCAAACGGTTTGATACATGAATCAGAAATGGATATTTTTGGCTCTGCCCACTAATTTGAGTGATGAAATACATTCATAAACTTTAGAAATGCATTAAGGTGTAATAAAATGCATTTCCCAGTCTTTCTGAATAATGCCCCCATATTAAGATCTTCAGAGGGTTAAAATATTCTCTTTAAATACTCCACTTGAATCCTTTAAATGGGGGCGCAGTGGCTCAGTTGGCAGAGGTGCAGGCTGCAAGGCGTGAGGTCCTCACTCTCTCCTTAGGCAAGACACTTCTCCCCACTGCCCACGTGGTTGCATGGTGGTGCTGTGTACTAAAAGGTACTGCTCATCGATGGTACACCCGTCTTCAACCAATGCTAAACCTGCTTGTTTGGATTTAGTATGTTGGGGATCTGACAGTTGCTCGTTGTTGCCCAGTGGTTCTTCCCGGATACTCCGACTTCCTCCACCTGAAAAACTGTCGTGGTCATGATTAGCCACTGTGCAGAAATATGTGACATGAAACATCAATAAATAAATAGTCCTTTAAAAAATGAGCTCAATCCAATAAAGGGTCAAAAGCTATGTTTTTCAGGCAAATATGAAAAGGTAATTAAAACTGAATAGACGTTTCTGTGAATAATGTTGACCAGTTTTCGCCATTATGTTGGCTAAAGGGTTAAGGATCCCTTACTTTGGAAGGCACACTGAAAGGGTATCCCATTCTACATAGAATTAAATGTTAAGAAAATAAAGCGGAAAACATTAAGTTTCTCAGCTGAGAGTACCTGCTTTTGCACTCCGGAGGGATGGAACGGCACAAATCAGAGACAATCTCTTAATGGCACTTTGGCACCAAAGGTTTCTGCACTCTCAATGAGACCAAGCCGAGCGCAGTGAAAGACTACAGAACTCCTCTAACAAATAAGTTTTAAACAGTCATAGCACTAACACAGTTAACAATACAGTCGACCATGTCAGCATTGGATTGTTACCGGCACCCTGACAGTTTTGTGATAGGTTTGAACAATTATTCAGTGCAGTTTTATGGAAAGGGTTAACTTTATTCTGCCTGAAATAAAATATGTGCAATCCACATTGAAGTCTTGAAAGGGTTAAAAGCATTGAACTGAATAAGATAGGTTTCAACAAATTTTACAATTATTCCGTGCAGTTTTATGGAAAGGGTTAACTTTATTCTGCCTGAAATAAAATATGTGCAATTCACATTGAAGTCTTGAGAGGGTTAAAAGCATTGAACTGAATAAGATAGGTTTCAACAAATTTTACAATTATTCCGTGCAGTTTTATGGAAAGGGTTAACTTTATTCTGCCTGAAATAAAATATGTGCAATTCACATTGAAGTCTCGAGAGGGTTAAAAGCATTGAACTGAATAGGATAGGTTTCAACAAATTTTACAATTATTCAGTGTAGTTTTGTGGAAGGGATTAACTTTATTCTGCCTGAAATAAAATATGTGCAATCCACATTGAAGTCTTGAGAGGGTTAAAAGCATTGAACTGAATAATTTATAATTTATTTCCTTGCAAGATAAAGGGTTTCTCTCGGTGAGACCGAGCCGAGCGCAGTGAAAGACTATAGAACTCCTCTAACAAAATGAGTTTTAAACAGTCATAGCACTAACACAGTTAACAGTACAGTCGACCATGTCACTATTGATAGGTTTCAACAATTATTCAGCGCAGTTTTATGGAATGAGTTAACTTTATTCTGCTTGAAATAAAATATTCCATGACTATTCCATGTCAGTATTGCATTGTTACCGGCACCCGGACAGTTTTGTGATAGGTTTCAACAATTATTCAGTGCAGTTTTACGGAAAGGGTTAACTTTATTCTGCCTGAAATAAAATATGTGCAATCCACATTGAAGTCTGGAGAGGGTTAAACGCAGTGAACTGAATAAGATAGGTTTCAACAGTTATTCAGTGCAGTTTTATGGAACGGGTTAACTTTATTCTGCCTGAAATAAAATATGTGCAATCCACATAGAAGTCTGGAGAGGGTTAGAAGCAGTGAACTGAATAATTTACAATTTATTTCCTTGCAAGGCAAAGGGTTTCTCTCAACTTAGTTTCAGGCACTAACATCCCATTATGATGACAAGGTCAGATTTCATTTTGACAGCTTTCTCCACTGGTGTTTACATAGTCTCCAGTGTGAACATAACATCGTATTGCTTGGGGAGAATTTACTGTATCAGGAAATTGGAGGCTGTGAAAACCCTGTGGCCTACTGGGCCATACTCAATGGACCTGGGGACCTGAAAAACATAGGTAGCCGAGTAGTTGTGAATGTCTACCTGTATGCCAAAAATCAGCGAGATAGGACAATTCGTTTTCGAGTTATCGTGAGGACAAGGAAGTGCATAGAAAACAGAAGACAGGAGAAGAAGAAGAAGAAGAAGAAGAATAAGAAGAAGAAAAGAAAGAAAAAGAAACCGTACAAAAACAATAGTCTGTGTGTTCACACAGACTAATTATTAGAAGGTGGAATATGAGAAAAAAGTAACAAGGAAAGTACAACAATTTGTTGTAGGCAGCCAGTAACGAGTGTACGTGTGTGTATGTGTGTGTGAGTGGATGGGGGTGTATGCTGGTGTCAACAAGGTGCAGATAATACTAAATATTATGTACGTTCCGCAAGTGTTTAGAGCAATAACTATTTGGTAGGCTCCACCCTCCTCGCTTCTCGTTGGGGAAGTGAGGAGGTATGGCACACCAAATAGTAAAAAAAAACAACATTGAGTGAAGTGAGGGTGGATTATGCCAGATTATCGCTGACACTTTTGTGTCCAGACATGTGTTTAGTTAGTTTATTCCCCCACAGTTGTATTTTGCATGTCGGCTTGAAAACTAAATATCTGACCCTTCTCAATCCCATCTTTGTCATCACCTTATTGTTTTAAAGTTAGGTTCCTAACGTTATTATCAGGATTTAAAAAAAAATCGATCTTTTTTTATCTGAGAATCGATGAAATCTGCAACAAGGAAACAAGTTACACCTCGTCACCCCATAAACGAAAAACGTGAAAAGTTCTGACAAGCTTATAACGGAAGACCCAGAGAAAATATTTCCTGAAAGTTTCCAATGGACGTGTCCCGAATACCTATTTTAGCTTAACGCAACATTGACAGTTCAAAATAAAACTTTTGTCAAGTTTGTTTTGTTTACGAGACCGTTACATACCTAACATAATAGGAGACAAAACCCGAAGACGTCTGCAAAAAACGTATGACAAGTTTACGAGGAGATGATATACAATACAATTTCGGACTTGAAAGGAAAGTAATTTCTGGCTTTGCCACATTCGCGGCGAAGTCATGAAGACCTTGACATGTATCTACTTGATACAGACGCCGTGTTCGTTGGTGTGCCGTCGTGGCGTAATTTATATGCCAAACATAGCAAGTGCGAGGGCATCTGAAATGAATACTACTGTTTTGCTTCACCAACTATAACAAAAAACGCCGGGTGACCACCAAATGGAGACTAATATAGTATTGCAAACTTTTTATTTGAGATTTCGACAACACTATCGGCAACAACGCATATTTATCCTTATTTCCAAATGAAACAAAATGCTACGTTTTGATTGGCTGAGAGGTACTGTGTAACGTGCAATCCACGGTGTTTTTTTTACACCGTGCTTAACCACGGTGTAAAAACAAGAAAAAACAATAGCAGGCTACATGGCTAAAAAAAAGTACCAATTTGTAATTAGTAATTCATACCTTCTGCTCAGTTATGTTACAACAAAAATAAAAATACAGGAAATTTCATATTTATGTGCAATAAAATATTACAGATATGGATGTCATTGGAACTGGCTGATTGAGCCAGTTCCAGCGATATCCAATGATATCCAGATTTGTATGGTTTTATTTATTACGAAACCTACAAAGTACAATATTTCTGTCCGTTTTTGCCCACAGCATAGGTTAAAGTATTGAGGACACCAAAATTATTGGAAATAAATCCGTTATCCTTGTGTTTTCCAGGGTGTATGAGTTCCCAAACCGGTGTAAATTCCTATACACCCTGGAAAACACAAGGATAACTAATATTATTCAAAGAACTTGCCTGGTTTACAAACTGTCCAATGAAGACGTTGCTTCAATGAAATGATGCGCTTCCGTCTAAAATAGCAAACCGAGAGAAGAATGCGTTAACATATTGTTCCTGAAGAAATATAGACGTTCTAAGTGAAGAGACAATAAGTAAGTCAAATAATAGCTAAACATTACAATACTGTTTTCGTCATTGAAACACATTGAGATTTTTCCCTGGTACAGCAAACTTGTTTTCTATGATGATCAAATTAGCAGGTAACTTCGACAGCCATTCTCGAGAGTTTGGGCCGTCTGCTGCATGTATATTACCTCCATTGACTAATATTCCAACTACAACACCAGGACACTCCTTTCACGAAGGCACGTTTTAATTATATAGTTAGAATATTAGTTAGTCGAGCTTTCAGCCATAATACTCGAGACAATCGGGCTTACACTCCCACCCTAGCCCCAATAGGGCATCTTTGCAACTCCCCCAAATGTAAGCACTCGAAGTCGGCACTTATGTTAGATTGCATATTTGCCAGCCAACACAACATTTGCTTCGCTCTAGCGATACGATCTAGTCAAGTGGGCAAGCATGAGCAACGGATTTGTTCGCATTTAATACTGATATGGATGTAGGGGAGGTGCCAACAACCATTTTCCGTACGTAACAGCTACCCCTGACAGCACATTTCACAAACATGGACTTTTAAATCTTTGTATGTTTCAATTTTTCACCAAAAGCATAGGTTCTTTCCCAGGAGCAGGTTTGAGGAATTTGTCGTCTCAAGTTTCCAATGAAATGTCAAGTTATGTTTTTCGAGAAATTAAAATTACACCTGTTATTCATTCCAAACTCTTTTTGGCAAATGCTAACTGCTAGTGGTGTAGGGTAAAGGATAATGTTTGTGTACGAACGGCACCAAAACAGTTAAATTGATTGTCTGTTGTGAACTTGTGATACTGTTCATGTGATCCGCCGACAGAGTGAAATTACTGAGATGCCGCCTGCGGGCATATCTCGTACTGAGTACGTAATGGCGACGTTTGTGATGACAACATCAGAAACAATGTTGCTTTTCCAAGTTTTCATTACAAGTGCTTGTTGGATTTATGAATTTTTTGTTATCACTACTTATCACTCTTTAAAATATACATGACATAGGGATGGATGGTTGTGGCGTGTTTATCAAACTACTGTGATAGAAGTCTTCAATATAGAGGTGTTGTCATCAAACCGGTAGCTATCTAATTGTTTATAGCTATTAACTGGTGGAGTGCTGGAAGCCCATATTTGGGCTTATTTCTCAAGTGCAGGTACTGCAAGTTAAAGGCTTCAAATTCTGCGACTGTACTTCATATTATCTTTGAAGTGATATTATTTAGTATGTTAAGATTTGCCTTGTTAACATTTATAGGAGAGTGCCCATAGGCACTCTCCTATAAATTGTAACGAGGCAAAGACGTGTTAACAATTTTTGGTTGTCGAAAATAATTTAGCACTCTACCAGTTAAAAACGATTCTAAAAACGAAAGTGTACTTTGCAGACATCGATATTTGTTTTAGCAGTACTCTTTATCCCACAGCTTCAGGGAAGTTTGTTTTTGACTCTCATTCTCATATATTTTCATGAAAGGAAAACACTCGAACGCACAACACATTGTGCGGATGACCTCTAATAATTTAGTGACACAGAAAGAATGATTGCAAACCTTCTCCACAACTCTAAAATAGGTTCGACCGTTCGCACTTCAGAATAACATTTCCGTCAATAAAACTTAGAACGGAGTTGGAACATTATACAGAAAGAAGCTACAAAAATAAAAACATATCACGAATTTTTTGTTGATCTTACAATCAACCTATTTTTGATAGATAGCTGCATGTGTAGCTTTTACATGTATTTATAAAATGAAGATAATTTGTATATTCCATTCGTGAATAGCTTCCGTACCCACATCCAATCAATACATTTTACTGAAACATTTCTTGAAAAGAAGATTTTAAGAGAGATAGAGGAAAAAACATAGATGACCCAACCTGAACACATGTCTTTGTTATGCACGAAAGCAAATCAGAATACTTCGTTACTGGGTGGAAAAGATTAAATATGCCAATTGTGCATTTTTAGTCGCGTCAAGGAGTAAGTGACCCGAAGAGTCACATGAAATGAGTAATTAAAAAGTTTTATTTTGTTTACTTTTCAGTTATCGTTATTTATATCAAGAGTTTCTGGTCCACCTATTGGAGTCAGTGTTCACGGACTGTTTGTAATAGATAAATCCACCGTTCTAATGGTGAGTGCTTTTTCCAAACCAGTTGATACAACTTCAGTTAACACGATACGTCTTGTCATCAATTGCCAGCAAATGGCCCGTCACTCTGCGCGTTGATCGGCGTGCTATGACGAGGGGAACGCTATCAAATTATGTGCTTCTGGTCTTTGCACAAGAAATGTTTCATCTAATAAACCTCCTGGTTTAACCCGAACGTTCATTGACTGAAACATTGCTTGTCTTTTCTATTGATAAGCAGGCGAATCCGTCGTGCTTTGGGTGGCATTCGATAGGGAACTTTCTCAATACTTCTACTCAAAATTATCTCAACATAAGGCCATAGTTCGTGACGGGGCCTCTAGCTTTAAGTGTATGTACACCGCATTATTATTCTCGTCGACATTCATTGAGAAGAAAATCTCAAGGAAAATCTCAAGGAAAATCTCATTACTGCTTTGTACAAGCAATGCCAGTTTTTTGATTTTAAATTCAAACAATATTGTATTTAGAAAAATGTAATCATGTAAATACAAAACAGAGACATGTTACATACCTATAAATTAGACAAAGGTACGACTGATAACAATATTTATAACATCAATATTTTGTGGATCCAAAATCAAGCTGAGTAGCTTATGTTAGTCGTCTCCAGTTTTTGCGTAATGAGAAAAAACAACTAGAAGTTATCAGATTATTACACCTGCTGTTGTTGCGACTGGTCTAAGGCAGTTTTACTTTTAACGTAATTATAAATAACACAACCCATCAGGTACTGACCCTATGCAGTTCCTCCGAACATTAATCTGTAAGTTCTCTAGAAAAGGCATCGAAGCAACTGATATCTATACAACTTGATTGCGATGACGCTTGTTGGTCACAATGATACACTTTTATATATGCGACAAATGAATACATTGGTGACGCGTACATTTTCCGAACAAGCTAAATAGTTGCAACATTTTTTAGTTATTATCGGCAAAAATATGAGCCGGAATTCGAAAGCTGATGCCGTTAACTTTTCCAGACTTGCAGGTTAGGCTTCCCTTTGGTGTTTTGATTATGTGAAGGTGCTTATGCTGTGACGATCGAAGGCAGGAGTTACCGCTGTAATTGACCTGACGAAACCGCGAGGTCGTGGGTTGGGGAGGGTCGAGGTCAGAATGGATTGCAACATTTTTCGATGACATTCTCGTAATCCGGTTATATAGAGATCAGTAGTCCAGAAGAGCGACAGCGGAACTCGTGGTTAGCTCTGCATATTTCAGGAACCATATCAATTGAACTACCGCACAACGCAAACTTATGTTTGGTTCACATTCAGATCCCGCTCCGTGCTGAATGTTGTTTGCTGTAACTGCGATCGAGTGCCGCTTCTTCGGTGCAACTATATCTGTGGATCGAATGTTTTTTTTTTCATCTTTCCTAAATAGTAATAAATCTTGCGTTTCCCTTTCTACACCTATTCGGGCTCTCGAAAGATTTAGTTAGCCATTACTCCACTACGTGCCTTTCTTTGCAATTGTGGAGACCCGTAGAATTATCGATTATAAACTGGAGTGGCATTTATATGTTAGTACTTGATTATTGTCATATCGGGCAAGACATCTGCCCGATGTAACTTCGGAACAACCTGAGGCCCAAGGTCGAAGACCGATGTGATGATATCGGGGGCTGATATCTTGGCAGATACGCAACTAATCTCTATTTATAAAATCAATCCAAATAAGCACAAAATGTTTTCAGATCTGTTACAGTTTTCTGCGAGTGGTATTTTTTCTCATTCTTTTTTCACAAAGTCCGTTGTTTATTCTTCTCCTAGTTCAACTATTTTGGCGTTTCGGCTGAATGTGAGATGTTCGGATACAAGGGCTATCACTTCTCCCACTTCAGCGAATTTCCGTTTACTACTCTGAATATTAATTCGCGTTGAATTCTTTGTACAATTTCTTATTTCTTCTGTTCATCCACCTCGATGATTACCATCATTATTTTCTCACCATATAAAAACTCCGCTACTCCATTTTTCCTGGTAACGTCAATTTTCATGATTGCGTTCGACAAATAATGGTGAATGATTTCGACATAAACAAACTGAAGGCGTCTAGTAACGTATCATGGGGGCAACTCTACCTTGGTTCACATCGTCCGGTCATATCAGCCAAAATTGGAGTCACTAACTGTCGCTATGTGCATATGAGTGGTGTATTTTTTTAGAATATGTTCCCAATAATACGTGGGTGGACTCACAATATTAATTCTTGTGCGACCCACGATCAGTCTGAAGATATTGACGACACTGAAGTTTTCGCAAATGATCAAAACGTGGCTGATACAAATGGTAGTGCACATCCAAAAAGTCTCCAAGTAGACTTAGTTTACCAACTTTCAAACTCCCAAACGTCTATGAAGAAACAAAACAAACTCTCAAATAACTTCTCTGTGGGGTTTTGCATGACGTGTCAATCACACGGGATTATGAATGATGTCACCCGATATATAGAAGATATCTACGCTGTTTTAGTGAATATCTGGAATTATCTCATGAGTGTGGACCAGAAACTTTGATTTTTCACGAGCGCTTACGAGATTGAAAAACAATACATTCAGGTCCACACGTATGTGATAATTCCAGAGATTCACTAAAACAGCGTAGAGTTTCTTTTTATTATGTGCTACGTGACATTTTGTTGCGCAATATTCAGCTCAAATCACCTGCAAACAGTTTCAAGACAATAACAAAAAGCTGCTGATCGTTCCTTAAAGGCGACGTTCAAGGCGAAATATTGCGCTTAAGCGTAACGTCATTTAGGAAGCTATTGAAAAAAAAACAATCGTGTGGTCCTTAAAATAGTATTCACTCGCGCAAGCGTTCGTGAAAAATAAAACTTTCAGGTCCACACTCATGACATAATTCCAGATACTGACTAAAATAGAGTAGATTTTCTATTTTATTATATGCTACGAGACATTTTATTGCACACTATTCAGCCCAATTGGACGAGAAATGCGTGCGTGTCAAAATAATAACAAAGATCAGCTGATCGTTCCTTCAGGGCGACGTAATGCAGGTAGCGTGCCGTCATTTAGGATGCTATTAAGGACTATTTCTTGATATCTATCGAGTCTATAGATCTCGAGAAATATCGTTTAGATAATTTGTGATAATTCACAGACTAGCATGTAATAAAATAACACACATTGGAAGTTGGCTCACATAATCTGATTTCTTGGCTCGCCTGACAGACTTGAACACTTTACAATATTGTCAGCACGAACATTAACTAAATAGTATGTACTACGGTAAAATATGAAAGAAAAATGCACCTAGTACTCTGAGAGAAAGGGGATAAAGTAACATTACAGTAAATTTACCTTTTATTTAAATCCAGAGAGATGCACAATCGAGCTACTAAGCACTCAGTCAAATTCAGATGCAATTATGGAATGTGCATACAACTATATGAATATATCTATCACAGGCCCTGTAAATGTGTGTATGCTGAAAAACTCTGGTTACTACCAACCTATATTAAGTTGCTTCTGCCTGTGGGATATATAGAATATACCCATAGTAGCTCGGTGTACCAAATGTTCACCACGAGTGGCGAAGTGGTGTTAACCGCTAGTCTTTGGCGCGCGGTTAACACCACTTCACCACGTGTGGTGAACATTTGGTACACCAAGCTACTTTGGGTATATTTTATTTATACCATGATCGTCAGATTATTAAGAGTTGCTATAACTTTTTCCCGATTTTACTGAGCAGGAGCCGTACATACGTGCGAATTTGCTTTTGTTTACATGGGGATCGGTGGACGGTACTTCCGCTGTCAATTTTATCACCAAAACGAGATAGAAAAAGAAGCAGGGCCTTTTCCATTTTAATAACATCATAACATACTGTTTCGAGTTATGGATGCCTTAATAACACGAGACAATTTTTGGCGTTTTTATGGGGTAAACACATTTAAAAACGTAATAAATAATTTGCACTTTCATTTCACTCTTCGCGAGGCGACGTGCGATAAATTTAGACAAGTTCGCATTCAGGTCGACGTCACTAAAGATCAACTTCGATGTAGTTCCACTGTAGGTGTAAATTTTAACTGTTGAAATCCCATTGCCAGCGTGTTCACCACGGTTGGTGCAAAAATGTATGTCATGGGCTTTTCATATATAATAGAACAGGTAATCATGGTATAAATGGCGATAAATGCTTCCTGGACATAATAAGAATAGAACATGATCATTATTCGAGAAAATGTGCGACAGCAGTGTGCTAATCTCTCAGCCCCATTTTAACTTAATCCTGTACTTGAGACAGATAAATAACTGTAACAGATTTATGCCATACATCTTGCGTTTCATGGGTCACCTTTATAAGTATTTGTTCCGAAGTTTGACTAATGGCTAACGAAATTAACTTAGATGAGATACAGAAAAAATCAAATTTTGATTTCGAGGCAATATTCAGTAACTCTTTTATAAACCACCTGCCAAACAGAGATGAAATGGACACGGAATTGGCAATAGGAATGCAGAATTGTAAATATTATTCCCCGAAGCAGTTCATAACAGAAGTAAAATTAAATAAACATTTTTCACTACTAAATCCGAATTGTCGGAGCTTTAATGCTGACCGGGGAAATATTTGCAACCTCTTGTGTACTTTACAGCCAAATTTCAACATATTTGATGTTATAGGCATATCAGAGATATGTAAGGTGAAATCAGAGATTAATTACGAATTAGAGAGATATCACCCACTGATAACTCGTGTGCGTTCATTTGGCGATGACGGCAGGGTATGAGTAGGGTTATTCATCAAAGAATTAAACATACCGTTTAATATTCCTGTCGATCTGTCTTTCTTCTCCCACATGTTTTTTTTAATCTTTATTCATCGAAATCATCGCTCCAGCCAAGTGCAATGTCGGAATTATATATGGACCAAATACTCCCCCTAAAAGCAGACCTTCATAGGTTTGTATCAGATTCCGAAAATAAAAAGAAGCCTATCGTTTGGGCGACTTTTAATATTGATCTTCTTGGATAAAAAGAGCACCACAAAAACCGAATCCATACGTGGACACTTGCATGATGTATGCCACAATTAACCAAACCAACTAGACTGACCACTTATTCGGCAATATTAATTAATCACATAATATTCAATAAAATGTGTGGTGAAAACACTTCTGGCATTATTTCAACGGACCTAAGTGACCATTGTTTGCAACTTTTCTCGTTAAAGGCAAAACAAAATCCATTAATCGAAGAAATCAGTCCTTCAAACGACCATTTAAACAAGAAAAGATTGACAATTTCCAAAGAAAACTGAACGTCGGCGGCTATTCTTCTCTCCCAGGAAGCCAGTGCTCCAATGATTCGTACGACACGTTTCTCGACATCATCTATACGGCGGGTGATGAAGCCTTCCCTTTACAGGCAATTCTTACCTCCAAAAATTCATTATGCGACAACCTTGAGTGACACGGGGACTTTTTACATCCTATTCACATAATTCTCTTTACAATAAAAATCGGTTATACTACTAAAAACTTAAAGTCCCATCAACTGAAAATATTATCACCTTCAAAAGATATTGTCAGATATCCAATAGACTGAGGCGCACTGGCGAAGCAGAATATTATACTCGCACCATTAGAGAAAACAAATTTAATCTTAAAAATCCTTGGAAGTATTAAGAAGAGCCATATATACTTCCGAACATATCCCTCATCCTCTGGTTTCCTTTTTGGACGGAAACATCGAACTAACAAACCCTAAAGAAATTGCTAATAAACTGAACGCATTTTTTTTTAGTGTAGGGAAGGGGAAAAGCAACAAACTACCACAACCCCCGACCCATTTCCCCCAATACATGCAACAAGGCAACAATACATCGTTCTGTATTCCACCAACCAACCCACAAAAAAAAATCCTCGTATGTATAAACAATCTAACGTCCAAATCCAGTAAAGATTTCCAACACCTATCAACAAAGGTACTAAAAGAAATAAGTTATGAAATCGCTATCCCCTGAACACACATTATCAATCAATCGTTATCTTGGGTAGTTGTTCCTACAAAAATAAAAATAGCCAAAATTACACCCATATTTAAAACAATTGACCCCAAAAGATTTTTTCTAATTACAGACCTACTTTTTCTAATACAATATTTACAAAGGTTTGGAAAAGATAATCTTCACTAGATGTTCAGATTTTTTTTGGATCATCATAATATCTAAATCCATACCAGTTTGGATTCAGAAAAAAAAAATCCACGATACATCCAATTCTACACCTCTTCCAAACAATTGTCGAGGTGACCCACAAGGATACTAAAGACTCTACTCTCTCAGTATCCTTGACTTTTACGAATGCTCGGACACGATTGACCAACAAACCCTACTTTCAAAAATGGAGTTTTTTGTGGTATACGAGGTACTGCCAATAACCGGTACTGAAGCTACCAAAGTGGAAGAACACATTTTGTCTCCAACATGAACACAAAAGTGGAAAAACACATTTTGTCTCCAACATGGACACAAAATCTGACTTGATGGAAATTCCAGCAGGTGTCCCACAAGTATCAATACTAGTGCCCCTACTATTCTTACTATATATAAATGATATCAGTAGATCGACTACTCACAAAGCGTCCTCATTCGCGCATATTACATCAATCCACAACTCAGGAAACAATGTTGATAATATCGAATGTAAGCGACTGGTAATGCAAACAAACGAGCTCTCAGTGCTAACATAACCGGATTCATGACCCCACCCAATGATCTCTATAACTTCGAAAATATGACTTTTACTTCTAGGTCATACCCCCATAAAGACAGTAGGTAACTTTCAAGAACTGATAACGTTCAATTGTTTAGGGCCACATATGGACGAAATCGTTACGTTTAAAAAACATATCTCAGCCGTATGCTCAAAAATAGGTAGAGCGATTTATGCAATAAACAGAGCTAATTATATATTCGAACCCGAAGCCTTCAAAACCTGGTATTATTCATTAGTCCACAGTCATGTGTCATATGCTGTTCAAGTTTGGGGACATGTTCGACCACTCAAACAATAGTTTTATTACTAAAAACGAGCCATTCGTACTATCAATAACAGCAGTTATAAGGTGCATACTCACGCACATTTTCTGAAACATCGCAATTTAGAGACCTCCTTAAGCTACGGGTGCTGCTATTCGTACCCGACTGGTATCATTCCAGCCTGCCAAGAACCTTTATGTGATTTTTAGTATATACACAAACCCGACCCGAATGAAAACTAAACAATCCGAGAAAATAAAAGTGCCAAAACCGAGAATCCTTTTAACTGCCAATCTGCCAACCCACACTTTCCCTAAACGTTGGAATGATCTCAATCAAACCACTCACACTCTCCCAATATCACTATTTATGAAATGTATCAAGGAAAAGATGCTGAGCACATATTCCTCCCACAGTACTTTGTGACAACCCAAGGTGTTCTGACTACAAATAAGTAATTCTGGTATCTCATCATTAACCACCATCGATTCAATTGTTTCATTTGTCTCATTTATCAAGTACTTTTACAGCATACTACTAGCACAGTTGTTTCCATTGGTGCAACATTTACCTTGCCACTAGTTCTGCTTGTTTGATGAATACCAATATAAGGACACCATAAATGTTTCCCGTAAACCACAAATCACATCACTAAAAACATCTTATATTTTACTAATATACTATTATCAAAATATTTTCTGTCATTGATATGTATCCCCAGCTTACTTAGCTAACGGTTTCATCTGCATGGGGTTGAGGTAAAGACAGACTATGCCATATCCACACTGCATGCTGCATGCTCTGTCTGTGTGCATCACTCTCTTCTTTCTTTGTTTGTAACTAAATATTAAAAACCAATGCACTTGCAGCTTGTACTGTAAATTTATTTTTTGGGCAAAAACATTCTAAAGCATTGTACAGACTAATAGCATGTTGCCAAAAAAATCAAATTTCATTTTATTCTGTAAGGAAATCGACGCTGCTATGAACTATTTCTTTCCCTACTTTTCATGGGGTTTACGCGCAGACTGTCTTTGATGTGATGCCCTTTTTATACAAATAGATATATATGCATTTCTTCAAAAGACGAATGGTTATGTGTAGACAGTATATAGTATATAGACAGTAGAATGGTATAATTAACATCTTGAGGTAACCATGAATATTTCATATAAAGCTTTCCGCTTACTCTTTCATCGGGTTCAGACAATCCACAACAAACAAACAAATTGTAGTAGAAAACATACCTAATGTTATTTCCACCGTCAGTTACTTACAATGCATACTGGTTTAACAGGTTAATAAAACGTTGATGCTAGATTGGTATGCCTACGTAAACACGAATTCCGAAAATTATGGCACGAGCACGGAAGGAAAAAACAAGTAAAGTGGTCAGGCAGAGCTTCGGTCATCGAAATGTTTGCAGCTGCATTATATATGAACTGATATACTATTTGAGAAGCGGACGTAACTACTATTGTATACTGTTTGAAGTAAATGAAAAAAACATTATCAGTTGAGTGATACAAGTAATGTTGAGAGTTTATTTCTGTTTATTTTTCAGCTGATTGGAACACTGATAACGTATGGCGTAGTGGTGATACAGCTACAACCATCAACATCAACCTGTGATACATAAATCAGTGAAGATCACCCGATATTGATGGATATATTATGCAAACAGATTACTTAAACACTGCGCAAAATCAAATCAGTATACGTCTCTCCTGGTAAACAAAACGCATTTACAGTTAAACTAGATGTCCTCCCAATGAACTGTGCGCTTATCTAGGCTTAATTGCTCGTATGAATTGCGCGCAATTGCCATCTCGAATGGCATCCAAAGCACGGCAGGTTCTCCTGTCTACTCATAGCAAACACAGGCAATGTTTCTGCCAATGGACGTCCGGGTTACCCGGAGGTCCATTGGCTGAAACATTGCTTGTGCACAAGCCATATGTACAGAATTTGATAGCCTTACTATGGTGATAACGCGTAGAATAACGCACAGATCAACATGCTATTTGTGTGCATTTCATGACAGGATTTCTAGTTGTAACTGTATCTGCTACGTCACATTGATCCCATAAAACATTCCGATCGAAGACTAAACTGTCCCAATCACAAGAACCGACCAGATGTATATTCAAATTCTTTCTGGTTGGCCAACCCGATACATCGAACGACGGGTGATCCTAAATATGTGTAAGTTGCTGGTAACCACACAGAATATTGAGGCTTTTGCCATTTTGCCATAATACAACGCACCCATCCACACGTAATATTGCATGTTTAGCCATGTTTTTACGCTTAATGTTTTCTTGGGGTTTAACGAAGCTTCGAGCAGGACAGTTTTACGGGTGGAGGGAGCTAGAATACCCGGAGTGAGCCACCGAGCAATGGCAAATAACTGCCGGACACAAAGCGTACTAACAAAGCAGCGTTAGCATTGGTTGAAGAGAAGTGCACCATTGGCGTGCAGTACGCCTTTGTACACGACGCCACTGTGTTCCCAAGAGGACAATCGGGATTAGGTGACATGCCCATGGACACAACGCAGTTATCCCTTGCGGGGATCAAACTGTACACCATTTGGTTTGACGCTCTAAGCATTGATTTTATCATTTACCGCGCTCCCTTGAGGTTTTGCTATAGTGTCATAATGCAACGCACCCAATTACATGGAATACTGGGGATTTCGTCATATTGCGGCGAAAGTCGGCATAGGGCCGACTATCACCGCAATATGACCAATCTCAGTGGCTGTCGGTGTAAATAAAAACAATATACCCGTTCAAGGGAATACACTTCGAACAAATACGAGTTGTTTTTCCAACATTATCATCATTAGTAACACCCCGGGCATAGAATAGACATAGAATATTTCAATATGTACCCTTTGTGTGGACAATGTATATATAAAGAAGTAAACATGATTGAAAAGCAGTTTTGTGTTATGTTTTGTGATTGATGGTGTCTCCACCTCTGTCTAGGGCCGTGTGAATATAACATTTCAGCTCAAATCGTATCGAATATGCTACCAAAAAAAAAATTCAAATCAAACGAATATCGAAGATCGAATATGGACGATCGCGAATCTTTTCTTTCATTTGTGATGCATGCAGCATATTTAGCCAATGGCGCGGATTTGGGGGTTAAACTTGGTTTGCTAGGACTGTGATTGCCCAAGTGAGAATTGATAAAATATTCCAACTAAATCATCGAAGCTCGCTTTCGTCCAAGGTATGTGCCGATGATGCAGCTGAGACTTTAGCCAGTCGGGATTACAGTTCAAATACTCCAGACGTTCTGATTTGCTTTTGTTAACCATGTTGACACATTCCACATTAGGCATCCGGGTTTCGAATTCTACTCAAAGATGCGTGTCAAATCGAACTTTTTTTCGAACATCAATTGTTCGCAGGAACCGACAATCTCTGAGTATCGATTCCGCTGAAGGCTGCATATTAGTAAAACGATACATATCCAAATATATTATTGTTATATTAATCGATTCGAGTGTTTGTTCTGTGAAGACAGTCAGCTCAACACTGGTGTATAAGTAGTCAACTCCTCCACTATGTCCAAAGTCAGCTACGGTACCATGTATTCAATAGAACCTGACATGTTCTGATATTTATAAAGAAGTTTCTTTGAGTACGTGTACCGACTCTCGTATATACAGCTACCAAAATAAATTGACGACGAACTCGTACCAGACTGGTTACAAAGGCGATGGGGGTATGGACAAAGAGTCCAAAAACAAGTTGGACATGTAGTAAACATTACATATAGTGAGAGGTTGCTGCTTTTAAGCAGACAATGCAATTATGTTTTGTATACAATATTGTGTGAGTTATGTAATGTACGGCCAAATATGACTCGTTATACAACACAGGAACTGCAGAGGGGCGACCGCATCACCAAAAATTACTATTTTAAAGACCCTAAACACCAGGACAGCTTTCTTAAATGCTGGATGTTGCGTCTGTGCTAATGTTTGTTGTCATATTGCCGGAGGTGGGGGGGGGGATTCATAATGTCGGAAATCAAGGCGATAAGTATTCAAATATGACTTGCTCTCCGTTGCGCCCTTAATTTCTTCAATAAATATTATTATCTCGACACCGTCCCGGAAGGTCAATCTGCGTCACTGCCATATCTTTAATATATACACGTTTACCAAATATTTTCTTCGTATTCATCTTAGTGGATCAAAGTCGTTGTTCTAAAACTATAGATAATGGGGGTGGTGTAAACACGAATGAAGTCTACACAATCATAAATTATTGATGGAGAATTATCTTGAAAAGTATTTTGGTCGTAAAGTATTAGGTTCTTCTACACATTATTGCTGTGCTGTCGCTGCGCAACGTGGCGTGATGTGGTGCGTGTTTTGGTACATTCTGGCCACTCAACTAAATTTGTTTATTTGTTGTTTCCTTTTGGAATGGAGGCGCAACGTGGGAGAATTTCGGAGTTTGGAATTTCAGTTTGAGACGAAAACTAGTTTGCGATTGCTTTTTCTTAAAGGGTGCTACTCTAACATCCCGTCCTGTGTGTAACGATCTCCAGCATATCGGACATTTCATGGACCCAATGGTACAAATAATGTTTCGATGCCTACCAACATCTACTGCATTTACTATCATGAACAAAATTGATTATGTACATCTAACTGATCTCTGATAGTAATGGAAACCATACTCTTTTAACCCGTTACCTAACACGAAAAGCAGAGGACATTTGCAAACACAATTATTGAATATTTTTTTTTCTTCATTGTTTTGCGTCAAAAACATAGCTTATGACCCCTCATTGGAAAGAGCTCAACTAGCTCGGCCCAACGAGGGTCATAAGCTGTATTTGTGAGTCAAAAAATGAAAAAAAAATATAGAACATTGAATGGTGATTTTTGTAAATATCGATGGCCGCTCTTGGCCGTTAAGTTGAGTAAAGAGTTAATAATCTATTATCTGTATACATATGGACCGGACCCGGTGTTATCACTTCAAAAATTTTTCTCTTCAAGATCTTCGGCATCTGCATCAGTATCCTGACACTTTCGAAAGGGGGCCGTCACAAAATTAACCTGGGGCCCGAACTTCCTCTCCCCGTCACTGAATGTTTCGATGCATGCATACAGTTAAAACTAGAAGTCCTGACATGAAATGCTCACAAATAGCACGTCGATCTGCGCGTTAATCTACGCGTTATGACTGTCACATTATGTACATATGGCCTGTGCACAAGCAATGTTTCGGCCAATGGACCTCCGGGTTACCCGGAGGTCCATTGGCAGAAACATTGCCTGTGTTTGCAATGAGTAACCAGGAGAACCTGCCGTGCTTAGATGTCATTTGATATGGCATTTGCGCGCAATTCCTACGCGCAATTAAGCCTAGATAAGCGCACAGTTCATGGCAGGACTTCTAGTTTTAACTGTACACCTACAACATTTACTATTATGTATAAAAACTGGATATTTACATCTAACCGATTCCTGATACTAACGACAACAGTACTCTTTTAACCCTTTACCCGACACACATGATATCAAATTTTACAATTAAGTCATTCAACGATGTTGAAATAACTTATAGAGATCATTTACTTTCTTCTCTTTTTTATTCAGACACGATACAGAGTACTTTCCGCACACTAATTCTTTCGAAAAATTGCACAAACATAAACTTCTTTTGCTTCTGAAAACTGACGGACAAAAAATCTCGAATTTATGCGAGTGATGCGAATTTTTCTAGCTCACCTCTTTCAATTTTCAGAAATATCATCTCCAACCGTATCTAAAATGTCATACCGACCTCGGAAATTATGAACGGCTTTGGCCTATTTTCGAGTGACGTTAATGAAGTTTACGAAGCAAAAAAATAAATGACGAATATTTTCATGGAAGTTTAGTATGTTACAGAGCTAGTAAATAGGGATATAGAGGGTTTCTATTATTTATCGCCATTTTGGCCTCTTTTTCGTGACTTCAAATTTAGGGTTTTTTTTACAGATTTTACCCACATCTCTGAATAAATGACAAACAAATATAACACTTCACACAAGTTTACTTCCATCATGGCTCTATTAAATGCATTTCTTACAATTTCAGATATAAACCTTTGTCCAGAATAACTTCAATCTGACGAGTTTTTTTTTTTTCATGAACGTTTACTATCTGTCCGCTTGTTGAACGCTCCGTCTCAAAATGTGTTGAAATTTATATTCTCCAATAAAAAAACCTAGATCTAAAAATGCAGTCAGCGTTTATCCGACGGACAATTCGTTTGGAGCAGTCGTTAGTGGGTAGGACATCAACGTCGGAAAGATTAAACTTTGTACAATTTACATGAAAATTTAGAATGTCGTTGAAGTTCTCTATTTTTTGCTTTTTTGCGTAAAATTACGTATATACAGCCATCCAATCTTGTACAACCCTACCACAACAACGGCAAACGTAGCCATATAGAAACTAAAACCACAGTACACGGGTTAGTGAAAGTGGTATACAGGCTCATTTGCATGATCATTGACGTAACAATCTTAACAAAAAAAGCACGTCAACATTAAATTATACGCTTGGAAGGTTTGATCATGTGATCTTTTGGCATTTCTGGTCACAAAAACTTGAAAGATATTGAAAATACGACGTCAAACACCGAAGATGTGACGTAAACTGTGTCGAAAGTTACATCCCTCCCATTTACTGCCAGCCCGACCCCAAGACTACAAAACCTACCTTAAATTTATATTGCAGCCGGCAAGAGGAATAACTGAAGTCAAACACTTTCAATTTTTATCCGCATCGCAACAAATGTGTTGAAAAAAATACTATCACAATAGACACCAGAATTGGCCACCAAAACGGCGTTTGCCGTCAAAACAGCGTTGACTGCCGTCTCGGCGTTGGCCATGCTTCGTTAAATTACTTCTGGATGTAGCGATTTCTAAACCATATAGTTAAATCATCCGGCGAAGGTGATGACATATCGCGTTCGTCAACATGTTTTTTTTCTTTCTACCTTTCTTTTCTTTTTTAATCAGGAGAGTTCACCTCTGAACCGATCCGCATGAAATTAGGTACACATAATTATGCTACTCCCTTTCTGAATCTCACGGGTGCATAAGATTTCTGCTTCCGCAACTTTTACTATCACAGCGTCCAACATAGTCTTTTCCTTCAACGTTTAATATCAAAGCGTGCATCAAGCCTCCCTCTTTCAAGCGTTGTACATCCCATCCCCAAAACAAACATACCATGGAAAATTCTAAATCACACTGGCCGAATTTTCGGGACACCCTTTTCACACTAACGTCACAAAACATTAAATTTGGTCCCATTTTCGTGTAATTTTAACATCAGTAGAGGTAAAAAATAACAATATACGTGTTATCGGATTTTTCAATTAATGCCATTTTCCCCGCTTTAACACAATTTCAAGTTTTGACCCAACCCCACTTCTTTGGTTGCAGACCCACGTCCCAAACTACATTATTGCAGGACTGCAGCTATATCATATACTGCACAAGAAATAGCTAAACACGTGCATTGTGCAGTTCCAACACAGTTGTCGAAGATGTGTGCCGTTAATGGCGCCCGAGGCTGGAAAACTTCAAATTTAAATGCCAATGCATAAAGTTAAAATCGGAGAAAAGTTAGTACTCATGGTCCTGAATAACACGTTAAAAAGACAGTGCTATGACTTCAATACCGACGGGCATTGCTGTCTCCCATCTGGTGACAGCGGTAACCCCAAAGCTGCATGACATGACATAGCACTGTGTATTAATGACAGGAACGTCAATGGGAATAGATGAGTTCAATCATTGTGCAGTTTCATCAACATTGACGAAAAAGTTTTACCGTTATGATGTTATTGGCGATCGAATGTCAGAAAACGTCAAAGTTAAATTTCAATGCATACATTTGAAACCAAGGGAATGTTTTAGTAAATAATATCCAGGATAATAAGTTGAAAGCAATTTGAAAATCAGACGTCCAGTACCGGTGATATGACATCAATACCGACAGGCGTTGCCCTTCCCATTTGATGACAGTCCTACTCGCAGTTCACCATAATATATCATTGTAGTGATAACCCATACGTCAAGGGTTTAATGGTGACTGAATGTCGGAAAACGTCAAAATTGAAATCCACTGTCTTAGGTTGATATTAAAGGAACAGTTGGTACCCATGATAGCGACTGAGTTGAACACAAAACTGAAAATCTGACAAATACCGGAAATAGAGTACAGTCGCCGTGTGCAGTCACTTTTCCAAATGTCCACCGTGGGCGCCCACTGATTTTCAACAGAAATCCGCTTGATACCAATTTCTGTGGACTCTGTGGGCATGTAGTTCTGTGGGCAAAAGCCTGTGGACTTCTGTGGAAAAGATTACTGAACGATGATAATGCCGGACGGCAGTGTCCACATAATTAATCCGAAACACGTCTGCCCACAGAAATGTAACTGGAAGTAATTTTTAACACGTCTTGGGAGAATATGACTCTGATTAAAAATATTTATTTCTTCATCATTTCAATTTGCAAGCACAGGTATATGGTCATTTGTGTATTTACAAAAAGGAAAAAATTTATAACTTGTTAAAATTACGTCACATTTTCTCAATCTGAAAAGGGAATAGCACAACCCACACTGTGAAAACAAGTCACACAGTGACAAACCCATGTCGACTGCGAACGAGTGCTTTGAGAAAAATGTGTACAAAACGCAAAAAATAGTTGAAAATAAAAGAGAGCACATGCGAATATCGCAGATATGCAATTATGTATTGATATGATCTTTCTGTTAAACCGAATCTGATTTTCGATCGACTATTGAACAATTCGTTCGCTTTCGTTGACAACTCTAAGCTCGGGCGGGAAGAAGAACATTCGGCTTCTAGAATTTTCGGCCTGGAAATATTTTGACAAAGGAACTTCAGCTCGGTGAAATTAGCGCCGAGTACTCAGGCCTTGAACTTTTTTTAATTCTGATTGTTCAGCGTACAATACAAATGCATCGTCAAATTAATTTCGTTTTTTATACCCCCGTCAGTCCGTCAGTCCTTCCGTCGCGAAATTGTTTAATGGAGGGTACCGTCATGCTGTAATTTTAACTTAGATTTTTTTAAATTCTTCTGTTTTCATTTGTGATATATTATTCTGATAGTTTAGCATACAATAAAAATGCATTGTCAAATTAATTTCATTTTTTTAACCTGATCCTGTCGATAAATTACTTCGGAATTATTCACTGAAAAGTGCAATATGAAATTCGCACTTTTTGGTGGATAATTTCGGAGTAATTTTGATAGTTCAGCGTACAATAAAAATGCATCGTCAAATTAATTTCGTTTTTTTTTTGGTCGCCGGACATTTCCCCATCGGACATTTCCCCATCCGGACATTACCCCATCCCATTCAGGCCGGACATTTCCCCATCGGACATTACCCCATTCTGCTTAATAGAAAAACAGACAATTCCCCATGCGGACTTTTCACCATCCATTTCTAAATTTTTTGTGGGTCTGTTTGTTTGAAATTTTCCTGTTGATGTTTTGTGTATCATTCCCTTTTTATTAAGCCTACATGGGTAATATTGTTTAATTAATTTACAGTTAACTTTTTGTTGAGATGATTGATAAACGGTCATCTCTTCACTGATGTGAAATTCAATGAATACATCACTTTTTATCACACAAGTGGATTGAACAATATGGATGTTTTCATTGCAATTTTAATATTTGTTTCTGTCAAGCTACTTTCCTTCAAAAATATTGTTAAGTTGATTGATAAACAGTCGCGTCTTCATTGAAGTAAATGTCAATGAATGCATCCGTGTTTAGCAAACAACTCAACAAGAAGCATGTGCAAGAGATTTATAAGCAAACATATTTATATACATACACTTGTAACCAGATAAAAATTCTTGTTTTTTTGTTATTGATGTTGTGTTTTCCTTGTTGTGAAAATCAGATTGTGCTAAAATATGCTAATGGCTATACCATATGCCGAGATGTTGTTTTTCGAGTTATAAAAGAATAAAAAATGAAAACTTCCGCCCTCGATGGGGAAAGGCGTTAACCCTTTACCTAACACGAAAAAGAGACGACACTTGCAAACAATTCTTGAATAACAAATTTGTTTCATTTTTGGTCTCAAAAACATAGGTTATGACCTATGACCTCGTCGAGCTCGTTCCAACGAGGTGTCATAACGTATGTTTTTGAGACAAAAAAAATGAAAAAATTAATGAAAATTAATTGGCGATTTTTGAGAATAGCTCTGGCCGGTTTTGGCCGTTACGTTAGGTAAAGGGTTAATATCCGACGGGGAAATGCCCACCTCCGATGGGGAAATGTCCGTCTCTGATGGGGGAATGCTGATGGGGAAATGTCCGCCCTCGATGGGGAAATGTCCGAATGGGGAATTGTCCGATGGTGAAATGTCCGGATGGGGAAATGTCCGATGGGGAAATGTCCGCGCACCGTTTTTTTTTTAACCTGGCCCTATCGATAAATTACTTTGGAATTATTCACTAAAAAGTGCAATATGAATGTTGCACTTTTTAGTGGATAATTTCGGAGTAATTCTGATTGTTCAGCGTACAATAAAAATGCATCGTCAAATTAATTTCGTTTTTTTGTAACCTGGCCCTATCGGTAAATTACAATGTACATGTATATTTTTAACTGTTAAAGTGAAAGAATGAAAAAATATAAACCAAACATTTTTTATTCTCTTGGTTGTTATCATTTTTTCTGCAAGATTGTTTGTTATTCATCAATGATTAAATTAATTAACTTGACTGACTTATCTTAATCGGCAATTAATGGTGCTCTTGTGTTTATGATTTATGACCTGCTATAATCCTTCTGAAGTTGTTTTACAGAAGTTAGGGGCATGTGTATACTATATACTGCAGCGTTTGAAAGGATTAAGAACTTCAAACGACTTGTGTTCGCGAGACTAATGGATCTATCTCGTCTGACGCAGACCACTGGGGCTAACTTTAATTAATATCGACGGGGTAGGGTTAAAAACCAACATCAGGTATTGGTAAGCGAATGCTCGAGAGGTGCTTATCCGACTTGTAATGGACCGCCCCGGTGGAGATCCCGGGAAGTGAAGCAGTGCTTGTTCATTGTGGTAAACAAGCCCTGCATTACTGGTGGATTATGACCCAGAAACCAATGCTTGGGGTAGAAGTTGTTTTTCTGAAATTATACTCTCAACTCTTGATTCGAATTTCGAAGACAGCCGGTAGCTGTCGCGAAAACGAACCGGAACTTTGCGGAAGCGGAATATAAAAATAACGCCGTGAATGGGAACTGGAGAGGCCTTATTTGGTGACGATAAATTCATAATTGGTGGAAATAACCCTCCTTTTTTATTTAACCCTTTACCTAACGTAACGGCCAAAACCGGCCAGCGCTATACACGAAAATCGCCATTCAATCTATTTTATATTTTGATTTTTGTTCCCAAAACATAGGTTATGACCCCTCATTCGAACGAGCGCGTCACGCTCGTTCCAATGAAGGGTAATAACCTATGTTTTGGGAGCAAAAAATGAATTTTTTTAGTTACAGTAACAAATTTTTCACGTGTGTCGTCTACTCCTAGCGCTAGGTAAAGGGTTAACAAGTGGCAAACAGATGAGTAGATAAATATCACATCATAATATTCACATCATTCGCACCTCTGACTGCAGAGCCTCGAATTTGAAATAGAGACAACCAAGTCACCACAACCTTCGGGGAGAGGTAGTACCTTTGGCGAGAGGATTCCCTCTCCCACTGGTCCTCACCCGAAGGGGCACGGAGGTACTGAAGAGAGAAAGAGAAAGAACAGGAAGAAGAGTCCATCGACCAAGCGCAGGGACTCTTGGAGGCCTCCCGGAAGGGGAAGAAAGAGGTGAGCGAGAGGATGGAGGTTCTGGAGGCAGTCGCCAGTTCCCCTCCTAGTCCCACTAGCACACCCAATCAACTGACAGCTCCTGAGCCGGTTCTGTTGGATGAGGAACGTCTGGTGGAGACTGAGGAGGAACTGGAGGTTGCGTTTTCACCACCTCCCACCCCTCACGCCCCACTTCCTTCTCTACCGGATAGCCCGGGTGTGTCGATCACAGCAAAACAGCCACCTCAGTCTGCAGCCACCACCGAGGACATGAAGAGAGCAATAGAACGAGCAATTGAGATAGGACAACAAGCCATCTCCGAAACCCGCGAGTTCAAGGAAAAATCCCAGGCAAACTCCAAAAAGGCATTAGACGCAATCTAATCACTAAACTCAACATCATCGACTTCCACATTATCATCTCAACCACCTCCAAAGACAAAGAGCCGGAAGAAGCCCATGCGGGGGTAAGCCTCCCCCTCCTTTCTTTTCCTTCTTTACCACGCCTTGACATTCAACAAAAAACGAACAGTCAACGAGGGTCGAAAGGGGCTTGCCCCAAACCGTCCCTGCGCGACCTCGGCGCGCGAAACCATTCCGTCCGAGCTTTTTAGTTTCTTCATTTTCGTCAGTTGGATTATCCCGGGAATTTGTCGTGACAGGGGAGAACAGAAACTAGTCTAATATTTTAACCTCCTTCCGATGTTAACAGATTTTTTTTCGTAGAAAAATTACGTAACATAAATATTGTAGTAGTGTAATAAAAAGTCAGATCATGTGGACTCCACGGGAATTGCTGTGTTAGTTATTAGTTCTGTGGGCAAGTAGGCAGCATGCCCACGGTCTAGAAAAATCTCTGTCCACAGACATTTATGTTGAAAGGTAATTTGCCCACGGTTTTCCACAACCACTGTGGACATGCGGAAAAGTGACTGCCCACGGCGACTGTACTGTATGATGACAATTCCGACAGGTGTTACCCCTTCCATCTGATGACAGCTCCGTCCTAAGTTATATAATATAACACTATATAATAGCTCAGACGTCAAGAGGAAGCGATTAGCTCAAAAAGTGTGCAGTTCCATCCAAATTGTAACGCCATGAAATTATTCGCGATGGAATGTCGGAAAACGTCGACATTACATTCCACTGCATCAAATTTAAATCAAAGGAACATTTAGCACTCTTATTCCCCAGTAGCAAGTTGAATGAATTTTGAAAATCCGAAATAAAATACCGGAGATATGAAGTCAATACCGACAGGCGTTACCCACGCCGACCTCGCGACATACCTACCCCCAACGCTGCAAACGATAACACCATGATAATACACCAGTCGTAAAGAGGGATCTATTAGGCGGATCCTATGTTGTTTAGTCGATGGTAATCGACTGACCTCATCATATAAAAAGTGAGTTGCTTACCCATATCACTTAAATGTCACATGATACACCAAAGTGACTGAATATTTCCACTAAGTCTTCGTCAATAGTATTGTGCAATTTTGTCCAAACACCTTAACAATACATGGAATATAAAGCGATCAAACCGTCTAGGTTGCTCACTTCACATTTTCGTCAACAAATTTTTATACCATGCTCACCTGTGTTCCTACCTGTGAAAAGCCAGTATGTTAAATTTTAACTGTTAACACCACTACCAGTGTAAAGCTTCTGCTGCGGTTGTAACGTTTCCAATGGGAAAATTTACACCCATAGTAGGATTTGCCGACTTCGATACGTTCCCACTTCTCCATATTTCATTCAAACGTACGACGTTTAGAGATACTATCTACTACGTGCTGTGACTTAAGTTTAAAATACCTACAACTAAATATTTAAAATAAAATATAAGAATTAATAATAATAATTTGACTGAAAAAGCAAGGTGAATTCAATCAACTTTGACGGTGTGTTTCGCTGTCATTCAAACATTCACGTGCAACCGAAAGTACTGCCCACCGGCGCGGATGCAAGCAAAACAAACGCATGTGACCACACGTCTGCTAATCGAAAAATGCGAAAAAAGTATTGTTTTTTCTCCATTTTAGATGAAAAAGTCGATTATTTATAGGAGTATAGTATAAATAAAACAAATATGTACTAGGGCCGGTAATCAGATTTAAACCACTCATAGAATAAGGGTTTCAACCACTCGGCAGAGCCTCGTGGATAAAATCCTTATCCTACTGGTCGTTTATCGGCCCTAGAACCTATTTATTCTATATTCAAAACCCCATTAAACCGTCCCACTAGATCATTGCAAGAGGAATTAGGCAGTTCGTATGTTGTTGAATCGATGGTAATCGACTGACCTAGTCATACAAAAAGGGGATTGTTTACCCATATCACTTAATATTTCACATGATTTTCCAAAGCGACTGAGCATTTTCTCTAAGGCTTCGATAATAGTTTCATTATCAACGTGTTTCGGGGCAACTGCCTCTGGATATCGCGTAGCAAAATCTACAAGAGTGAGAATAAATCTATTCCCACTATCGCTTGGTGGATGGATTGGTCCAACTAAGTCTATTGCAGCTCTTGGAAAAGGCGTGTCAATGAATGGGGACTCCCTATAGGGTATTTCCTACTTTCTTTTTTTGCAATTTTCTTTTGGCAAATGTCGCAAGATTTACAGTATCTAAAAAACTCTGAAAAAAATGTTGTCAATTGTTTTATTTTGCCCAGGGAAAACAGATAACATACCACCATGTGCAATTTTGAGGATTGTAGACTTAATTCTTTGGGCGCCAATAACTGATTGTACACGCGTCCGCTATCTGTGGCATTCACAAATTCAATACAGTAACCCACTTATGTTTTCGAACCATATTTGATCGCCATTTCTTAGGTTTTTATTTGTCCCGGTTCCTAACGATAATCTAAAACGTCTTTCGTCATTTCTTTATATTTAACATCCGACATACTGGTACTTCCTACAACCTCCGCTCCTTTCCGTGGTATGAACTTCCCTTCCTCCACAGTTTGAGCTCAAGTCTGCACCGAATTTACTTTTTCTCACCGCACACCCGACCCGTTTTGTTACAAAACAACCACCAGAATTCCGCATCTGGGGCACATTACCCAACATTAGGTCATACAGTGGATTTTCAAAACATATTGCTTCGAATATAATATATAGTATTAACAAATATATTTTCCACGAGAAATTTGAAACGGTTTCGTCTATAAGAACACACATTTGCGCCCCCCGCCCCCCTAACATTTTCCGGAATTATCTAATCGTGTGTGAACCACTACCCCCGAACAACCCCTGTCGCGCAAAATGGTGAGTAACATTTTTACATATTCAAGGTCTACTGGTATATTATGTTTGTGGTCACAAGTCCCAACACTAACGGTAAGGTATGCCCGCGTTCTCGAGTAACATTTCAACCACCAGCACAACTGTTTCTCAGGATCTGCCGTACACATCAACCGACGATATTCCTATGTTCATTCGTCACAATTGTGTTTCCTTGTCTCATTCCTATCATCGTCATCTCCAAAAGGTGCATTCTCTACCATGGCTCCTTCTCATCCAGTTCAAGGGGTATTATTCTAGGCATATTTCAAACGGATGTCTGGTTTCGCATATTTCTCGTTTTTCTTTTCGAACTTTCATACAAAAGTCATCTTCCGTTAACTGAAATCTCTTCAATGGGGCCTCTATATGGATACCAAAATCTGGGCACTCGGTCAGGGAAAGACAGCAGAAGACATCGAGACCTCCACCCTGTAATAAATCACTTAAATATATGGCCCGATGGTTTTTCTCCCATCTATCTGTTTCTGCAAAACGTTCAAAAGTACAATGATAAGCGTCCATGTTGTCCGTCTTCCCTTTGAATGCAAGCAATCTGGACGCTTTTCCATGCTCTACTTTAATTTCATTGGGGGATTTATCACCTAAATTTATGTAGCTGTCCATTATTTTGCTTTTTCTGGCTTAACCTCTTTCTCTTTCACGGTAACCTCCCCCTCTCAGCACGCCTTAACTTCCGTTCTCTTTGTCTTTCCTCCTACACAACTTTGTCGACATCTCTCTTGTGTTGTCCAGCCCCTCGTTCCTTCACGAATTCAAGTAAACCTTCCCACTCACAACAGTGTCTTTCAACATTTGAATAACGATTGAATACCCTCCATTGTACTCAAGACGAAAATAAATGGAAACAAAATTATCACTACCAAACAACCGGATCTTACTAGCCTCACCATGTGTCACATATGCGCTGCAGTTAGGTTCCTTTTGCATCCGGTAAACTAATAACTACTAATATGCTGAATAATGTATTTACAATTTGAAATGAGTTATTTGATTCCACTTATTTTCACCAAACAACTAGCTTGCTAATAGCAACTGGCGTTTTGAGATAGCACAGTAGAAGACAATCACATTGCAAATACCCAAATGGAAACCAGTCTCCAAAAATATAATACGTTTAATCGACCCTAAAATCACTATGATTTTCAGAACCTGTTCGCGTAACAATGTATTCGTCCAATCTCATTGAGTATACAAAATCGGGACCTTCCTACATCGAGAGCATGTACAGCGGAAACACATTGATCTCCATTCGACCACACAGACCGCGGTTCCACTAACAGTTATGAACACTGCAATGCCCCCAAAATCACTCGATCACACAGGCCAGGTTCAATCCAACTCGAATCAGACATCGCGAATTTGAACCTGTCAGACCACGCAGATCATGGCTCAGCCGGATAGAATTATGAATCACCAAGAACTCAATAATTCCAAATCACGAATCGAATTAATGCATCACCAATGCGCTACAAGATATACACTACTAAGCCCGGGCCTCCACTATCCCGAACTGTTTACATCGACTAGAGCTTAATATATTCCCGGTTTTCTAAAGTAATGGGGACGGGGATGAAATTACACCGAGAACCGGGAACCAGGACATGTCCCGGATAATATCAAGAAACTTTCCGAGTGTAACAAGAGGAATTTAGTTTCGTACAAATGAATATACTTTATTGGCAATCTGCCATGTCCATATGGACAATTTCTTTTCTTAAGAGAAGTTTGAAAACCCAAAACCCGCTTCAAATTCGTCTTTATTTTAAAAATCGCAAGTTTCATCACCACTACCTCTTGGCTTCAACTCCATCTTCCCTGCCGACGTCAGTCTCCCCTACTTCAAGCAGAAGAGACTGGTGACGGCAATGAAGAATGAGTTGATGGAGGTAGTGAATAGTGAGTGATACTAGTGATTCTGAAAATGAAGACGGGTTTGAACTTTGAAGCAAGTGAAGATCTTACTATGTCCCAATACCAACCGCAATGCATTGCAGTGATTGGTAAATGCCTCGTTTGTTTTATTTTACGTTCCTGGGCACGCGCATATGTCTACTGTCAGTGATTCACTGTCTTATGTCCACTGTTAAGGAAAGCGTCTCCTTGACATTAGCAACGGTTCTTCGCAATGTCTTTTTTTCACTTGAAATCAACTCAGACAACTACATTTAACTGAAGTAAAATACACACAAAATTACCGTTACAACGTACACAAAGATAAGTTATGTAAACATGGGTCATTATTTATGAAACCGATTAGATTATAAGGTATCTTTTCACTAATTTACTGTAACATAAACTGAAACGAATCGCGAGCATCTCACCCCGTTGATTGCGTATAAACATTGAATAAAGGGAAATCACTCCAGTCTGTTATGATAAATGTTAACACCTTACTGAAACAGCGTCTGCTTTCTAATATTCGCTGTACAACAAATTTTAAAATAATTCGACGACTTTTTTGCAATCCTCATTCCACGATAGTCAATGCAATAACCGTTCAGCAGCCACTAGGATGACACCAATAAGCCAATTTCGAAACTGCCATCTTTGGACTTTGATCTGTGCGGGGTCGCGAGGTGTAAACAGTGCGATTTCATTGCTAATATCGCGTTTTCTTGGAATGTTTATACCTCGCGACCTGTGAGCTTGCATGGATTGATGGCCGGGATGGCGGTTTCGAAATTGGCTTATACGAGAACTGACATTGGCACAAATAGAAAATGTGAAACGGAAATCAGTAATCAGGTGTTATCCTAGTGGCCACATTGTTGACTCGAATAATAAAAACCAGAGAACATTCATATTCAGGACACCATCCTTGAATGCTAGAAATTACCTCTTGTACATATTTTTTATTTATATTTTTCCTTGCTCTATATTATGCAACATTGTGTCAACGGTTATTATCATTTAACAGTACTTATGAAATATTGACTCACATTATCATCTCTAGACCAGGTATTAAATACATTGTGCTCGATGAAGTTGCATCTGTACTAACCCCTCTCTTTTGCTCGTGCGTTCGTGTTGTTAGTGTTCGGTTTGGATATCATGGCGGGTAGTATCAATTTGGACGAGATCCAGACTAATCCCGAATATGACTTTGGTCTCCTACTGAATGATAAAATTGGGAGGTCTCCCGAAGACAATGACTCTACGTCCATTTTTAACAATACAGAATGTAAGTACCTCCTGCCTAGTGAATTGGTTAGTGAACTTGGTGGGGTGCGTGGATCTTTCTCGGCATTTCACATCAATTGCCAAAGTCTAAATGCCCATTGGGATCCACTACATCACCTACTCTCCGACCTGAATAATGAAGAAAACACATTCGATGTCATTGGACTTACAGAAATCTTTCAAGTCCCCTCAAATGTTTCTTACAATCTAGAAGGATATCACCCCTTATTAACAAACACAAGGCCTAGTGACGACGATAGGCGTGGGGGTGTTGGGCTGTTCATAAAAAATGAAATTTCATTCAGTGTTCGTAAAGATCTGTCCGTTTTTATACCTCATGTATTTGAGTCTATCTTTGTTGAATTAAAGTCAAAACTTTCGACAAAAATAATTGGCGTAATATACAGACCAAATACGGCACCAAAAGCAGATATAGACTTATTCCATTCAAAAATGAACTATTTAACAGATATAATTAATAAGGAAAAGAAAACAGCCCTGATTATGGGCGACTTCAATATTGACCCTTTAAAAGTAGCTTCTTATCTTAAAACAGACTTATTTATTGACATGATGTTTAGTGAAGGCTTCACACCTGTTATCACCAAACCAACCAGAGTAACAGACCGTTCAGCAACGCTGATAGACCACATCTTTACCAACTCTATTTCTAATCAATTCAAATCTGGAATATTCCTAACCGATGTTTCAGACCACTTTGGAATTTTTTATATTGAATTAGCCCATACAAAACCTGAATGTTTAAAACCCCTTCTCTCCAGGAAAATAAATTACAGAAGTATAGAACTTTTTAAGTCGTTGCTGTCTCAAAGCGACTTTTCTTCAGTTATGGAGGCAGACTGTCCCAATATAGCTTATGATAACTTCTTGAATATCTACTTGAATGCCTTCGAATCAGCCTTCCCTTTAAAAAGCCTCAAACCAAATAAGAAATTCATAAAACGACAACCGTGGATGACCAAAGGTCTTTTAGTTTCATCCAATAACAAAAATAAATTTTTCAACAAGAAGTTGCGATCTCCCTCAGAATTTAATGTTAGGAATTACAAGAATTACTGCCGGGTATTTAACAGAATTCGAAAGCAAAGCAAAGCTATGTATTATGAACAAATCTTCATCGAAAACAAGAACAACATGCGTAAAACGTGGCAAGTTTTGAATAATGCATTAAATAGGAACAAAAATAAGAAATCCCTACCTTCTTTCTTCAATCTTGGTGACAAAAAAATAGATACGCCAAAGGACATTGCACAGGAATTTAATAACTTCTTTGCAAACATAGGCAATCAGACTTCACAACTGATATCCAACCCCCAAAAGTCATTTGACGAGTACCTGAATACTAGACAACCCCAAAACATATTTATTACACCGACGTCGCCTTCTGAAATAACGAATATCGTAAATTCAATGAAACCTAAATTAAGCCAAGACTGTGAAAATGTTTCGACGAGTATCCTCAAACACTCAATAAACTTCATTGCCACCCCACTCGCGCATATAATGAACAATTCATTCAACCAGGGTACAGTTCCTGACAGGATGAAAATTGCTAAGGTTACCCCAATTTTTAAAGCAGGTGATGAAAACAATTTCACGAACTATAGACCAATCAGCATTTTGCCTGTTTTTTTAAAAAATCCTAGAAAAAATTATGTTTATAAGACTCACAAATTTTTTAAACAAATTCGACATTCTCTATCCTCACCAATACGGCTTTAGGAAACATCACAGTACAGTGCATCCTGTTATGCATTTGTTAAAACATATAGCCACAGAAAATAACAAAGTTAGTAAAGACAGTACACTAGCCTTATTCTTGGATCTCTCTAAGGCCTTTGATACCATAAGCCACGAGATATTACTTCAAAAATTAGAACATTATGGAATAAGAGGCAATGCTAATCACTGGTTCAAAAGCTACCTTCAGAACAGGACACAGTATGTCTTCCTTGGTGACAGTAAATCGAACTTAGCCGAAATAACATGTGGGGTACCACAAGGTTCAATATTAGGCCCCATCCTCTTTCTTGTTTACATAAACGATATAAATAATTCAACAACATTAAATGTTCTATCGTTTGCAGATGATACCTCGGGATACAAGTCTGGAGTAGAGATAAACCCGCTGATCGAAGAATTCAACGAGGAACTGCAAAAAATATTCAATTGGTGCTCCGCCAACCACTTAGTTTTGAACCCGAAGAAAACGAAATATATAATTATCAATCCATCCCACAAAAAAATACTTCCCATGAGAATATATGTATTAATAACCAGATTATCGACAAAGTTGGCAACAGGCAGAACGAAAAATCAGTAAAATTCCTGGGCATAAATATCGACGAAAATCTAACCTACAATGGACACATATCCCAAATCTGCTCGAAAGTTGCCTTTGCCAATCTCATTCTAAGTAAAGTGAAAAAAAATCTTCCTCACAGAGTTATGAAAACTTTATATTTTACCTTAATACAAAGTCACTTTATATACGGAATTCCGTTATGGGGAGGCTCTAAAGCTTGTAATCAACTGTTTAAACTACAAAAACGATCATTACGAATCATAAATAATAAGAAATATAATGCTCATACTGACCCACTGTTTACTAAAGACGGAATTTTAAAGATAAAGGATTTGTATAATTTGCATGTCTATCTGTTTATATGTTTGACTGGCAAAATGGAAATCTCCCGGCATCATTTGCGATTTTTTTTCCTTCTGTAAATAACCAAAACAATGTTAGCACACGCCAAACTGACCTTTTATATATACACAGAACTAGAACAAAAACATTAGATAAGCTGCCTGTTTTTGCATTTCCTAAACTATGGAACGAACTAGAAAGGGATATCAGGGCAATAAAAAACAGGAAGAAGTTCAAAAAAACGCTAATTACAAGATTGTTTTCGACATACTCAAACAATATCTCCTGTTCTAATCCCTACTGCCCAGATTGTGCTATCTAGTTGCATCCCCGGTTTTGTACCGCCTTTCACTAGTTTATACCGACTTTCGTCAACTTTTCACCAGGATACTACCTGGATTAACAAGCTCTCAGGATGTATTGGAAACTCATTCTCAACGTAATTTGTCTGGTATTCTCGTCCCAGCTGGCTTTTGATTCGGTCTTCCCCATGTTTTTTTGTTTTTTGTTTTTTTTTGTTTTTTTTTTATTAGCAGTTTGCCTCTCACTCTGTATACGCATAAATAAAGGAATGGTGAAGTCCGTTTCATGTGCCTAGCTCAACTGGGCTCCGACCACCACTCGCATCACCAACACATGATTTATTCGAGCTATTCTTAAAAGAAGATAATGGGAATTTACCATGTTGCATTAGAACTTCTTCATTTTTTCTACCCCCTTAGTCTTTCTATTTCACTCTATTTTTCTCTTTCATATCTCAATGCTCTATCTCTTTCCTACATGAGGGAAGGCAGGAAGACAGCCAATCTGGCTATGCCTTACCCTACCAGTATACGAATGAAGTACTGACGGATTTGTAATATAGTGTCAACTGTATTTATATATTGTAAATGTTCTGATTTCATGTACTTTATGTTTAGTCTTTTGTAAATTTGTATGCTGGTGAATAAAATATATATCAAATATCAAATATATATCAAATTCGAATGAAGCGATTTGCGACCCACACACCTGAAGAAATAAGAACGGGACATATACGTTATTGTGTTTGTTGACAGGGGACATGGTCTCACGTTCCTTGCATGAAAATTATATTCAACCGACAGAATAACTTACAACATATTCACAGAAACACCCTCTCTCTCTCTGCACAGTACTGATACATATATGCGCATACAGATTACGCGAACCGATACATCTGATTTAAAATTTATTTGTGACAGTTGACACTCATTCTTGGATCATCTCTCGTCGTGCTGCTGCAATTCAGTAGATCTGTAGAGCCCGCAAATATATGTTGCTATTTAAATAAGACGACACGGATCTCAAGGAAAAGGGCATAATTGTTGCATCTCTATAGTGCCACACTTCACAATTCTTGGACGTGAAAGTAAAACAGTACCTATTTAGTCCATCTCTGTTCTGCCATACCCAACACTGAATAAGTGCTAAGAACAACATAATTTATTCTGTTGTCAGCGTTCAGGTAACTTAGCAGTTTAACACACATCCACAATTTATTCTGTTGTCAGCGTTTAGGTAACTTAGCAGTTTAACACATATACACGTATGCTTTGTCAAGCTCGGACAACGTTGTTGCGAATAAGCGTCTCGAGTTTCCTAGGCATTAAATGTTTCGTTGGTTCGGCGTATATACTGCCAGAACCATAGTGGCTGCGCGCAAAGTGGCATCTTGTCAAAAGTTTTGGAGTCGCCAACAAACGTTTCTGCGCACAGCGTTTACACTTCATAATTTCCATAACGACAAAACACATTGTATATATGCTACCACTGTAATGATTGCCGGATATAACCACGAAACCCATTCATCGAATAGCCCTTCAAGGCATGTTATTTAATATTAACAAAGTTCCGCTTGCGATCGACAAACAACTAACAGCTATACAAGGAATCATGGTAGAATGATAGTGAAATGAATGGTCCCCGGACTAATGTTACTTAAAACATTATTATGCAAGTTTTGCAAGCACAATCTGAAAACACATTGATCTTACGGCAAAAAAGATTTCCGACCGAGCAACTTTAAATTCGCACGAAAAGATCACACAATCCAAAACAAACTAATTTACACTTCATTATTATATCATTGATCACCGGGTACCGGTCAGCATCTACTAGAGACAACGAACCGACTACACAATCGACACAAACTTCCTCTGTCACAATAATTTAGAAATGATAACTGACCATTTCACTGCCAGCACGGCAAATAACTTTAATTTCGTGACAGTGTATCAAGCACATTTCCTAATGTCTGTATCGTGTTATATTTAATATTTCTCCTCAAAACATTCATTAAAACCTGCAAACAGGATCGTGTGCCAAGGGAATACTTTACTAATACGACATCAGGAATGTCGAGCCTTAGACGGATCAATTTTCAGCCTAATCACCTGTATTGTTTTAACAAACTCAAACTTACTCAAAACTTCAATAATACCCAACAGTCGCCGTGGACTGGTCGTAATCCACTCGTAGGCTGTGATGTCCACACATGCGTTTACCAGGTAAGACAAAGTATCATCAGTACAACTTTAATCAACGAAGCACCGGGTTGTACCGGTATTATTGCGTCGGTGGAAATATTACCCTTCAGTGGAAAGTGACTAGTCTACTGCGGCCGGACTGTATAATATTAGTATGTGATGTGGTTTTGAGTACACATTTGGGTGATCTCATGTCACGTCATAGTCACGTGACCCAGTGGCGCTATGTTTGATTGCCATGGTAACCCGCACGGGAGGCCATCTTGTAACGTCATTACCATAGTGAAACGTGGAGTTAGTGCGCTTGTTAAGGTGATACGTTTTTCCGTCGGCCATTTTGTATACCGGAGGCTGCCATCCTGGTTTCTATGATAGCACATGGTTGCTATGTTACCTAAAGGCCTATAATAAAACAGGGACATGTTCAGAGGGTGTGCTCCTTTCTACAATAGTACTTCCCCGATTCGTAAAATTACCACAAGCAACCTGACAATCCCTACAAACCACAAAAATCCACTCCGAATACCGACACGGACATAGAGAACCCCCCGTTTGGGCATATAATACTAGCACGTATTGATATAGAACCAATGGGGTCCCGGGGGTATGTTCGATTGAACTGAAGTATATATAATTACCACAAACAACTCATTAATTGTTAAGATTTCTCCACTAAATTCTTGGTTTCTAACTATGTATCTACAAGCTCTGTTAGGACTTCCCCCTCCTTATAAAGTATTCTGACACCCCTAGATGTGTTTATGTTCTATTGTAGCACATAGTCACGTGCTAGATGAGCCGATATGTGCTTATGTGAATATGCATAATGTGACACATTGTGTACACTAGCACATAGGCGGATATGGGTATTTGAGAATACCTATGACCGGGTTCCTATACAACTCATATATGGCTCCTAGCTACTATATCGCTCCTGGCGCCTATACAGGTAGTCTTACAAATGGCTTCAGTTTTCATCTATGTGTCCTATCATTTGTCTGTATTGTAATCATCCAGTACTCAATAGTCTTGTAACATCCTTGCAGTCTTGTGCCATTACTACCTTATTCCACAAGTATTCCGACGACCGTAGACGTGTTTATGTTGTATTGTGCACATTACATGTAGCACATAGGCACATGCTGGATCTGCCGATATGTGCGTATGTGAAAATGCACAATGTGCCACACTGTACACTAGCATATAGGCGCATGCGATAAAAAAGGGGGCGCCGAACGCCAGACCTTTTACAAAAAAGGGATTACATGGAACTTGGTGTTAGGCGGAACGTGCTTGTTTGTTATTACACATTGTGTCACAATTGTATACATTACACGTATCACATAGGCACGTGCTGGATGTGCCGATATGTGCTTATGAGAAAATGCACAATGTGACACATTGTGTACTAGCACGTTGGCACATTCGACTAAAAAGAGTTGCCGAAGGCCAGACGTTTTTTTTTCAAAAAGGGTTCCATAAGTGGGTTGGTGATTTTTCCTAATAAGCTATCGAGCAATTACTGATAGCTATAGACCAATTGCTCGAACGGGTGTCTCGCACATACAACTTATAGCCACCTTTCAGGAAAAAGGGATTCCATAGCCACAGGCGTTTTCCAAAAAAAGATTCCCCCAAAAAGGGATTTTATCGCATGTGCCTATGTGCTAAGGCACAATGTGTCACATTGTTATTAAACAAGGTTGTAATGGAACAAGACTGCAAGGATGTTAGAGGACTATATAATATTGGATGACTACTCATAGGGCAGATAATTGGAGATAAGATGGAAGCCGTTGGTAAGACTAATTGTATAGGAGCTAAAAGCCATATAGGCGATAGGAGCATATTGGAGCTGTATAGGAACCCGGTCATGGGAATCCTCAAATACCCGTATGTGCCTATGTGCTAGTACACACTGCGTCAGATTGTGCATGTTCACATAAGCATATATCGGCACACCTAGCGGGTGCCTTTGTGCTACAATAGAACATAACACGTATAGGGGTTCCGGTATACTTTATAAGAAGATAGGTGAAGTCATAACAGAGTTTGTAGATACACAGGTAGAAACCTTGAATTTAGTGGGAAATCAGAGTCGAGTAAACAATTAATGGGTTGTTTGTGGTAATTAGATATACTCTAGTTCAATCGAACTTAACCCTGGGATCCCTCGGTAGTATAGCACTACGTGCTACTATAATATGCCCAAAAGGGGGCTTCGCTAAGTCCGTTTTAGTAGTTTGGAGTGGAATTTGGTGGTTTGGCGGGATTGTCGGGTTGTTTTTGGTAATTCTACGAATTGGGAAAGTACTCTTGTACAAAGGACCACACCCTCCAACCACGCCCCTGTTTTATTGTAGGCTTTTAGGTAACATAGCAACCGCATGTTACCATAGAAACCAGTATGGCAGCCTCCAGTATACAACATGGCTGATGGAAACACTATCACCCTAACAACACGCGCTGGCCATGCCCACTAACACCACTTATCACTGTGGTAATGACTTAAAAGGATGGCCGCTCACGCGGGCTACAAAGAAAACCAAACAAGGCGCCACTGGGTTACGTGGTTATGACCTCACATGAGATCATTCATGAGATCACCCAAATGTGTACTCAAAACCACATCACATACTACTTGTAATACGAAATTGCATTCGGCTTCCCTAATAATGATTGGGAACATCCTGATATTTTTGATCAGGGTATGATAATGCTGTAAAAAGTTACAAAAGTCAGGAATTTTGTGGAGTCGTTTACAAATCGAATGCAGAGTGTGTTGTAGAAAGAACCTAGAAGAAACATTACTAAATAATGAAAATGTATTATTTAAGTGATTCACACCGCTCAGAGGGAACTTGAACACTAAAAACGAAGTATTAGATAATTTCAAGCCCAGTTATCCTTTGTCACTCGTGTTACACACCACTGCACGAAGTCGCGTCTCGTGAACAACTCACAGGAACTTGAATTACATCACGACCTAGTCCAGCTGCCCTGACGTAATGGCTTCCCCTCCGAGGATGCCGCGATGTTCGGATAGCTGGACTATCTTTCTCCCACTTTCTTCTCTGCATCCAGCTTTTCTTTTCTTATTGTCCTAATTAAGTCCTCACCAAACAAAGACTCAGCTTCAAAAAACTCCATTATGCCCGGTAACGTCAGTTTCTTCGCTTCCATTCGACGAATAACAGTGAACGATATCGATGTAACCAAGTTGGTTTCGCTTACCAACTCATCAAGGGTGACGATGGGGGAACTCTAGCAAATCGACCGAGACCTGCATCAGATCAGCTCTGTTTGAAGTCATATCGAGGGGGGCTTCAAAACTGGCAATTCTGGGGGAAGCAAATTATATCTATTGAATAAAGAGCTATAATGTTGACAGGTGACAGTATCCTATGCTTCTCTACTCAAGGATGATGTTTACTTTTCAGTGGACCTGTGGTTTAATAAATGCCTTTTGGAACACTTATATAAGGTAATCATAAGAAACGAATACAAATGCGAACGTTCCGAAATAGCCATTTCTTAACCCTTTACCCAACGTAACGGCAAAAACCGACCAGCGCAATTCTCAAAAATCGTCAATTAATTTTCAAAATATTTTCATTTTTTGTATCAAAAACATAGGTTATGACCCCTCGTTGGAACGAGCTCGTTCCAACGAGGGATCATAACCTATGTTTTTGAGACAAAAAATGAAAAAATTTAGTTATTCAAGAATTTTTTTTGCAAGTGTCGTCTGCTTTTCATGTTAGGTAAAGGGTTAAACTGTACTCATTTTCGCACATCTACACCGTAAGAAAGATCAGTAACGTTTTATAGACGATCAGAGTCATCGAATAATTAATAAATATCAAGTAATAATAACGGGGTCAGTTCAACAAATCATTCTTACCTCATATCTGAGATTCAGAAATAGGTCCTATCGAAACATCGGATTATTTGTGTTGTGGCGATCGATCGGCGAACAAACCAATCGTTCACGGAATTTGTTCAGGTCTGCTAAACACCATGTAAACCAACCAAAATGAGAGTCATATTTCTCTCTCAATGCCACAGGTAGTGTCTGGTGAAATCTTGGCTGGTTATACAGACAGCCAACACTTAATTGGAAACAACTCCTAAGGAACTGTAACTACCCATAAGCAAGAATACAAAGGCCTGTATGGTGGAGCATGCGTTTTGCATGTAGACAACTCAAATAAATAGGATGTATGCCCTTATAGGTTAAAACTGGTAACTGGCTACAGAATACCCTTATTTGCACTCAAAACGATTTAACAGTACTCTCAAATTCTAAATTATATAAGAACAGAAAACTTATTTCCGCAGCGGGAGAGTCAAAATCATCTACACTCGAGAATCGGTTCGAACTTCAGAGTGTTTGTGCGCTGTTATTTAACGTGGAATGTATTCATCTAAAATAATTAGTACACGGGTTTGTTTGGTACTTCAGTCATTAGAATATGTCTGCGATCATCTAAATGATAACATTATATATATGTGTTCCCCGGAAGGCACATATCCGTGTACTTTCTGAATAGGAAGTATTTAATTGTTCGTACTTTTTCTGATACACAAAAGTTGCTTAGTAGTGAATTGGTCTACGCGCGGTAAACAAATACTTGGTGAACTATGAAACATTCACATCGCCGGATTGTATTTTTCTATAGTTTAATCAAGACAGGACAAACGTGCGTAATAGAATTTCGACGATACGAATCTCGTTTCTGAGGAACTGAACACACAGCTCTACCTGTTTAGTGGATGTACAAGCTGCAACAATAACGTTCCAAGTGAAGTTACTGCGAACATTCCACAACAACAGCGTTTCCGTTCACTGGTTAACTACATAGCCTAGGAACGTTTTTTCACAAACAGTCAAATATATTGGAGTTTTTGTGAAGTACTTCTTTGAACATCCGCCTTTGAATTTATCGTTGCTATTATCAAGGAAACGAAAACTCGGGATTTGGGAAGGAGAACGTAATACTAAAACAAACACACCAGGTCTGAGAATGAGTACAGATGTTTAGATGACCCGTTATGTTTCAACGCATTGATAACTGATACAGCAGAGCGCGGTGGCATAGTGGCCGTAGGGCATTCGACTTCAAATCGAATGGCCCACGGTTCATTCCCCACCAACGATAACTACGTTGTGTCCTTGTCCAAGGCACTAAATCCTGAGTGCCCATGTGGGTGCACAGTGGCGCAGTATAGTAAGGCGTACTTCACGTTCCACCAATACTAACCCTGCTCGTACGTCGTTAGTATGTTGCAGAGTATGTCAGCTGATCGCGTATATGGCGACGGCTCAGTGGTAACGGCATTGAACTTCACGCCGAAAGGTCCATGGTTGGATCCCCGCCAGGAGAACGTGCGTTGTGTCCTTGGGCAAGGTACTTCATCCCGTCTGACCACGTGGGGGTACGGCGGTGTTGTGTACAAAAATGCTTACTGCACGTCGACGGCGTACTTGTCTTTAGCCAATGCTAACCCTGCTCGTGTGGAGTTAGCACGTTGTCGAGTGTGCCAGCTGATCGCTGATAGGGTGATGGGTCAGTGGTTAACCCTTTACCCAACGAATCGGCCGCATCCGCCCGCTCAATATGCAAACTCAGTAGTTCGACGAGCTCGTTCCAACGGGTCACATGATATGGTTTTGTTGAAATTTTTTGAAAAATTTGAAAAAGTGATATTTAAAAAAATAAATTTTGATATCGTCTGCGTTGGGTAAAGGGTTAAGGCAGTGAACTTCAAGCCGAAAGCTCCACGGTTGGAACCCCGCCAAAGGAAAGTGCGTTGTGTCCTTGGGCAAGACACTTCATCCAAGGTGGTGCTGTGCACTGAGGCGTTCTGCACGTCGCTTGTGCACTTGTCGTCAGTCAATGCTAAACCTGCTTGAGAGGAATTAGTACGTTGGGGAATCTGACTGTTGCTTGACGTTGCTCGATGGCTCTCACCGGGCACACCGGCCTTCTCCACCAGTATGAATGTCCGAGAGGAGGTCATCATAGCTGTCGAAAGTGTCGTTAACCAACCCCACCCCCGAAGGAAAATGAATAGATAAATAAATTGCTCGCGGCAGATCACTGGCTCTCTCTGAATACTTCGTTGTCCTCCACTCGTTAAATTGCCAACACGACGAGGTCTCCTGGACAGTCGCGATCCTGTAGAAATTATCTGCTCCATTTTCTCCTCACATCACAATAGAATCTCAACCGAACAGAAATACGAGAACATTTATTCAGAGATGTTATTTTGTCTTTTTTTATTCGGCCGAGATACCAAATATATTTTATGGTATTTCAGCCCATGGTATGTAAGTTTATTTCCAAATTAAACAAAATGCTACAATTTGATTGGCTGAGAGGTACGGCGTAACTTGCAATCCACAGTAGCTTTTTTCACCCTGGTTAACCACGGTGTAAAAACAAGAATGCACAATAGCAGACTATATGGCTAAAAAAGTACCTGTTTTTAATTATTAATTCATACCTTCTGCTCGGCTAAGTTTGAACAAAAATAAAAATACAGGAAATTTATTATTTATGTTCAATCAAATATTACAGCTATAGATGTCATTGGAACTGGCCCATTGAGCCAGTTCCAATGACATCCATATTTGTCTGGTTTTATTAAGAAACTTACAAAGTACAAATTTTCTGTCAGTTTTTTCCCCACAATTTAGGTTAAAATATTAAGTACACCAAAATTTTTGGAAATAAATCCATTAACCTTGTGTTTTCCAGGGTGTATTGGAATTTACACCGGTCTGGGAACTCATACACCCTTCGGCTTCGCCGAAGGGTGTATGAGTTCCCAGACCGGTGTAAATTCCAATACACCCTGGAAAACACAAGGATAACTAATAGTATTGCGATGGATTACATTCTCACGCAGAAAAAATACAACTAGTCTGAAATACATAAGAGCGTTTGCGCTTTGCAATGCAAAATATAGTGCTCTATTAGCGAGATTAGCGACATTTTGTGCTTATTTGTTGCGGTTTAATAAATAAAGAGGTCATTAGATGGTTAGTTTCATATCAGCAGAGATATCAGTCTTCTGTAACTTCACATCAGTCATCTACCTTCGGGCTCATTCTGATATGAAGTTTTCTCGGGCTGATATCCCAGCAAATATGAAACTAAATAATTAATGATCTCTAATTGTTAATAAAAGCGAACAAGTGTCAACTGAATTGATCTGAAAAAACAGTCTTTCCTTGCAAAAAGGCTATCTGCATAGATATTGGCGCAGCTGTTTCGGTTCTCTTCAACAATGCTTTCTTAATATTTCATCAGCAATTCGAGCAATAAACCCAGCTTCTATCGTCTTCCTAATATAGAAAAATTCAAAGCCGGATAAGATTACATAGCTATGGAATCAACAGGAAGTCAAATAGTTGGTGAAGAAACTGTAAATCCAACAAGTGCGTACAACATTCGGCAAGGATTTTATCCGGTGTATATTATAATGAAGACTGTTGGAATGCACAGTGATATGTTGTACAGATATAAAAGGAGAACGGGCAAAGTGGCAACGGCTACAAATGTTGCCCATTTTGTATACTATATAATCCTTCTTCTCTGGGTATTTGTAAACGCCATTAAACACACATATGATCTGTATTTAATCAGCTCCGGTGGTATTTCAAGTGTTTTGGCTACATCTGTATCAACTGTTTTAGTGAATTTGGCCAATACATTGTTGATACCTATTTCATTATGGAAGCTGTCTTCTCATTTAGACATATTACTGGATAAACTACAGCTATTTTATGAGACAACCCATCCAAATATCAACATAATATTCTGCAGAAATGCAATATCCGCCATTGTAATATGATTTCTTTGGGATTACCATTGGATCTGGACTTGTGGTTACACTTTCGAATGAAAATAATTTCTTAAATGGAACAACCAAACTTGTTACAAACTACGCATCTTTAAAGATGTTTGGAATAGACGAGGGGAACATTGACCCCGTATACACGTGGATAATGATATAGCTGGTTCTATACAGCTGTTTGTCAATCACCATACTTGTGATATTTGGATTTTTTGCTTACTGCATTTGTAAAAGCACGAGCAGTATTTTGGAAAACATGAAGCACCAAACTACACTGAATATGACGGACAAACTATTGAGAAAATACCGTATGGAATACGAGTTGCTGGTAGAGATTCTAGAGAAGTTGGATTCGTGCGCAAGCTTCCATGCTGGGACAATTTACATGTTGGGCTTAATAGTCCCGTGTCTTATACTGTATGGATTTGTTCACGATAGCTTATCAAAGCATGATATTTTGTTTCCTGTTGCATATATGATGTCCAGTGGAACGAGTAGTGCGTTATATATTATAGGAGCCGCGATACTAAACACTTGGGTGAGTTAGTTTTATACCCATATACATTGTCTATTTGCTTGTCGTTAACAGTCGGAGAGGGAGACAGGTGGATCTGCAATGAAGTCATGCACACATGTGACATTTCGTACTGAGTGTCTGCCTCCAGAGTTGTACATTTTAGGCTCTGTGTGTCTGAAAAAATATTTCTGCGGTTATCCTGTTTGAATACCCACAAAAAGCAAAGCACGCAAGTTTCAGGTAAATTAACGGGTAGGTCCTGATAAATGAAAACCGAAGCCTGCAATATGCATGCAAATTACCTGTAGTTCACTTTGGAACTCGGATATCATGCCCCAACGGTACCGATAACAGAGGAATGGTGGGGTAATGCGAAATGGAGTAGCTACCACTAATACCCTCACGGCAGGGCTTTAAACCAGACACTGATTGCAGATGCCCTTGATATGTCTGTTATGATTAAACTATTGCATTGATAGACAACTAAGGCTGCATTCCGCAAGAATTCCACGCGGGGCCCTGATTTTCCAAGTAATGATCAAATATATAGAAACGTTTACAAAATGTATCATCTTCGAGTTCTTGTTTCTAAGGTCAAATCTCTGTTAGTCGAGATATTGTCTTAGAAACAAGAACGGGTACTGAGATACAAAATTTCGAACATGAACATAATGTTAATTATAGATGTTTTTACAATTCTCAACTGTAATATCGTGATTAACTGGCACTTGAATGTCATTTCGGCCGGAACTGTATCTGGCTGCCATAAACCTTTGCAGTCCTCGATCTTCCGATAAACTCACTGAACACGTTGTTATAACATGCCGAAACGGCTGTTCGATGTGACAGTATAATTCCGTATTGTTTCAACTAAAGTGCTGCTAATGAGTCAGATACAAAAGCATAACAATTATAATGTGGTTCCCTAATTTAATAATTATACTGTTCAGAAGTGCCTTTCTCTTTTACCATATATAAACGCCCAAGGTCCATCGCAAATGTTGTTCGGTAGCCTGTAACATTCTATAAATATTTATGTAAACAAATCGTCGCCTGAGTGCTATAATGTTCTGTGTCCCCTGGGACATGGAACATTCTAGCACTCAGCCGACGAAATAGTAAACAATAGTACGCATGTTTGCTGCAGTTGCAAGATGCTTAGTTTGTATCAGAAGATCCTAATACACGCTGCATTTGTTTTTTATGTGAGAGCTAAATTCGTTCAGTTTGCATATCAGTGGTTATCATGTACCCCATCTTCTCCATTCTGCCACAAGAGACACCAAAGACATCAATGACGTCATTTCAATTGTATATTTTTTTTTTTATTTTTTTAAATGTTTTAAAAAAAAAAAAATGTTTTTTTAATTTTTTATTTGATGCTTTAATTGATGTTTTAATTGGTTTTAAATTAGATTGAATCGTTTATAAGGGAAATCCCAGAACACTTTCATGTAAAGTCAGAGTTAGGGTCATGGTAATTAACCACCTGTTGGATAGTGTTCCGCCTTTTACATAAGAACCCACTTGATTTAGTGTTTACTTAACCCATTTACTGCCAGATACATGGAGGACCCATCTATGTACGCCTGTATGTGAGGAAGTTTAATAAGATTTAATACATACTTGAAACTCTATCACCTGATTAATTGTTGGACAGGACTCTCTGAGCCCTTTCCAACAATTAATTGGATGATAGGTCAGTTCTGCGCATACCAGAACGTACAGATAAACATCACTAAATAGGTGACAATAGTGACTAGCGGCAGCGTAAGTGTTAAAAGTCGGTTAATCACCACGTGTCCCCATCCAAGAGCCCACACCTTCTGCTCACTCAAGTCGCCACCCCACCCTAAACTGCCATGTCTCCCAATATTTCTGGTCACAATATCGCGACCCTGTCACCCAGATCTCCATGTCTCTATCCAAGACCCCCACATCTCTGCTGATTCTGCCCTAAACGGAGACAACCACGCGTCATAACAATTCCGGCGATATAACCGTGTCACCCAAATCATGGTGTCCCCATCCATGCGTCACGCCTATATATGCGCTCTGAATGGAGACGCCAATGTATCGTAAAACCTCTAATTATCATCTCACGACCATGTCTGATTACGGATGTCACCGTATCCTAAATCCACGTTTACCCCCTTACTCAGATTCAGATTTTTTATTTTGCGGTATAAATATACATGTTTTACAGAGTTCATTACAGAGTTATTGTTACAGAACATAAATCAGATGTATACACCGCACGGAGGTGACATAGCCAGATTGGCTGTCTACCTGTCACCCCCTGTAATAAGTATGTTGTCCTCAACACTGCAAATCGACTAGGAACTAATATAATTAAATATTAAATTTGTAGCTCTATCTTGGACATCCATAAGTCAGGACTATTTTTAAAATCTTTTCTTTACACCCGGTGGCTCACTGTAAAAGGCAACGGGACGAGATACTCAGAGGTACTTCAAGCTCGGAGAAAGATGTGTATGCCGGTTGACTTGATGGAGGACGCAACAATTTAAGGAAAGTCTATTTAACCCTGGGAAAGATAATGATGGTGTTTATGCAAGGAGTATTACGCATTACAGTCGGGGCAATATGGATTGTTACATTGGACATTAGCGGCATAGGATGCTAAAAGTTTGAGTTTGAGTTTTCTTTTGAATTCATTACGGTTAGAGAGGTTATGAAATTCGTCGCTCAGATCATTCCATAGCCTTGGGTACGCGAACATGGGTAACTTATCCAGCGATCTTGTCCGTGTTTTGTTTACCCGTATTTGCCCCGTTTGCCTAGTGTTCATATATGATGGGTTGTGTAGGATGCTAAAGTAATTATTCAAGGACTGGGGAAGTACATCTTGTTTCCAGTCAAACATGAAAAGACAGGCCTGTAATATAAACACGTCATTCACTTTAAAAATCTTATCTTTTAAGAACAGAGGATCTGTGTACGAATTATAATTTTTGTTATTTATGATTCGAAGTGAACGTTTCTGTACTGTAAGAAGTTTTCTGACTGATTTTGAGGTGCCCCGTATATGAATACCATACACGAAATAACAGTGAACTAATGTATAATATAACGTTTTTAGAGCTTCGTGTGGTAATATCTTTTTTTACTATGATTAGTGCGTAATTTGCCCATCTTATTTTATAGCTGATTTTAGATATTTGGGCTTGGTAAGATAAGTTTTCGTCAATGTTTATTCCCAGAATACTCAAACACTGCCCCACTGCAACCAATCGCATGTTCCCATCTAAACGGGGTGACACGGCCGCGGTATTGTCCCCAGAGATATTGGGAGACATGGTTGCCTTCGTTTAGGGTGACTAACGCCTTGGGTGAGCAAAGCGGGGGAGGGGAGACTCTTGGATGGCAACACACGGTGACCTTGCTGACGCTAGTTCTCTGCTATAATATAACTGAGGAAGGGTGTGTTCGAGCACAGCATGGGTTATGACATGTATATAAACCAGACCGGCCATTAAGTAAGCACTTGTCAATCAAGTGGGTGCTCATGTAAACAAACGTCGGAACTCTATGGAACTGGTGGCTAATTACCCGAATTCTGACCTTAGATGAATGTGTGCTGGCATTTACCTAAAAATACCGATTCAGTCTAATTTAAAAAAAATAAAATATCAATTAAAACATCAAAAACAAATTTTTAAAACTATTTTTTTTTTTTTAAATTTAAACAAAAATTATAAAAAAAAACACAAACAATTAAAATTACGTCATGATGTCTCTGGTGCCTCTTGCGGCAGAATGGGTAAGATGTTGTACATACTAACTCCTCATATCAAATGATACCAGAACAGAGTATGGAATTTGTGAGACAAACCCCTGTTTATGGTCTATTATACAAAACACAGTGTGCATATTATTGAAAAATATCCCGCTGCAATTTCATCGTACATTTTGACCATTTCAGTGTCTCACCGACTGGCTGCCTGGAAACGTTTAACACTTTACCCAACGCACAAGATATCAAAATGTATTTTTTCAATTAATGTTTTTTTTTAAATTTATATAAAAACATATAATGTGATTCCCTCATTGGAAAGAACTAGACGAGCTCGTTCCAATGAGGGGTCACATGACATGGTCTTTTTGACATTTTTGGGGAAAACATTTTTTTTTTCTACTGCTTAATTTGAAAATTCGTGGGCAGTGGGTTAATGTCAGTACTTATTCATCTAAGTCATATAATGAAATAAAAGAGAGATGCAGACAGGCAATATTGGCCATATATTCCTCTATTCCAAATTAGACCTTAACTTCAGGCAAAGGTAACCAAAGTTCTATTTTTCACATTTAACCTTTCCTGTTGAACACGTACACGGAGAGAACGACCCATTTTATAATGGTATTGGGTCGTAATCAGAAGTGTTCATTATAATGCAGTTAAGGTTTTATTAGAGTTTCCTCCTTTTCCTAACGTGAAAAGCAGACGGGACTTGCAAACAATATTATTGAATAACTGATGTTTTATTCCTTTTTTTACCTCTAAATCATAGCTTATGACTCCTCAATGGAACGAGTTCAACGAGCTCGTTCCATTGAGGAGTCATAAGCTATATTTTTTGTGGCAAAAAAAAAATGAAAAACTAATGAAAACTGAATGGCAATAGTGCTGACCGATATTGACCATTGTGTTGGGTAAATTGTTCAGTATCACTTTAAGCCGCACATGCGTAGGATATTGCAGGGTAAAATATGTCAAGTATGATCAGTCATGCCACTGGTCAACATTAAGAGACAAGTTGTTAGTACAAATGAGTAAACGACCGAACACTTAGCAGTTATTTATTTATTTATTTATTTATTTATTTATATAATTATTTATTTATTTATTGGTTTTTAAGGTCACATACTAATGCCAATGGTTAATCGTGACCGTGGCAGTTTTACGGGTGGAGGAAGCCGGAGTACCCGGAGAGAACCACCGAGCATCAACGAGCAACTTTCAGCTCCTCAACATTCTACTCTGTTCCAGCTCCGCTCAAGCAGGGTTACAGTGGTTGAAGATGTGCACCATCGATGTGCAGTACGCCTAAGTACACGGCGTCATCGTGCCCCCATGTAGGCAACCGGGATAAAGTGTCTTGCCTAAGGACACAACGCGGGTTGTCCCGGACGGGGATGGAACTCGGAACCTCTGGCATAGACGTCCAACAGTTTACCACTGAGCACATATCAGTTAATTAGTACTCATAGTTGAGGATAGGCATTTCTATTTTAGTCTTTATTATCTCAAAAATATGATGTTATGGAATAGAAAGGAGACCTAATGTTTTTGAGTAGGTATCAGAATTATCTCATGAGTGTCTTCAAAAAAGTAATTTTACTCGGGCGGATTAGGGTTTAATCCGGGGAACGACGTTCCCGGGTTCCCGGTTCCGAAAGCAGGTCACGATCCCCCGGAAATCTACAGCACGGAATCGGGAATCACGCATGACACTGTTTGTCTGTTGAACTGAAGTTTTCCAAATTGAAAAACTACCCAACTTAACTTTGTAAGATTTCGTCAGCCCTTCCACTCCTGAACGTTTTACAATCCTGCTTCCTGAAGAACCCTTTTCCCCAAATCACTGTAGCTTTCAATCAGTTCCGGAGGACTCCTTTCTTCAACAGCACGATAGACCTTCACTCGCTACAACGTTCAATCTCGTCTTCATTTTTGGAATCACTAGTATCACTCACTATTCACTACCTCCTTCAATATTAACTCCTTCTGCATTACCGTCACCAGTGAAGCAGAAGAGACTGGTGTCTGCAATGAAGAGGGAGTTGAAGCCAGATAAAACGAGCGATTTTATCTTTGGAAAACAACTCTTCACTGTGGACATGGCAGATTGTCGATAAAATATGTTTATTTTTATGAAAATAAATGCATCTTGTTGTTCTCGTAAAGTTACTTGAAATTATCCCGGAAATTTCTCCATTCTTGGTTCTGGGTGTAATTTCATTCCTGTTCCAGGTACTTTAGAGAACAGAGAATATAGTAAACCCTAGAGCGGATGAAAGCCGCTAGTGTAATGTCAGATTTCCCTCCAGTCACAAATGAGATAATTGCGGTACCAACTCAAAAACAGAAGGTATTCTTTTTATGATTTGTCTGGTGATGTTCTAATGTCAATTAATACATATTTTAATTGTCATTGAAACACCGAAATGCCGAAAATGCGCATTGATACCTAAACGTCGTTAACATCACTTCCGGAGAGCATGACCCGTTGCTTTTTATTTGTATGTTTTAGGGTATGGATGTGGGGTGTGTTTTCATGTCTAATGATAATAGTTAGGAAGATTTGAAAATCTCCTAGATACAGTACTGCAATTACACAACTGAAAAGTTCCGACCGGATCGCGACAGGCGTGACAGGGTGGCAATTTATTCTCCGTTCGGCTCATCACAACACAGTGGAATACCATCCACAGAAAGAGAAATGCGAGCACTTTGAATCTCAAATGCTATTTTCGTTTGATTTCCGTGACTCGATCGTGATTTTGACATATTTTGTTTTGACAAGTTTTTACCCATTGTGTCGCAACGAGATCTAGAAATGCACCGCTTCTGAGATCACATTACTGTACTATGTATAAGCACAGAGGTGATATTATCTTACTCACATCACATAAGCGAGTGTACAAGTTTCTTCCAGTGTCGACGAGGCCTGTTTTTCTGGACATTTCTTACATTTGTGTTCCTAAACGCAAACTGAAGTACATGTAACAATCGCATGCAAATGAGTTTCTGTTCTGAATAGTCAACGACAGTCACATTCGTCAGAGGTACAAATGTAGGGCAAAGTAGCAAGGTGTTGTAAATACAAGATGTCCTGTATATCTGTCGATATAACGTGATGGCTGGGAGGGTAGCGGCTCTGTGTCTATGGCATTAGATGTGGAACCGAAAGTCCAGAGTTCGATCGCTGTGCCCTTGGGCAAGGTACTTAATCCCGATTACCCACGTGGGGGAAGGGTGGCGCTGTGTACTAATGTACGTCGATGGTCCACTTGTCTTCAACCAATGCTAACCCTGCATGTCAGGTGTTAGTATGTTGGGGAGTCTGACAGTTGCTCGCTGCCACATGGTGGTTCTCTCCGGGTCCTCCAGCTTCATCCACCCATAAAACTGTCCGACACGGGGAGACCCTGGCTGTTTGGAAGTGTCGTTAAACCCCAATAAATAATAATAATGCTTAGGCCAACCGTCTTCCCAAAATCACCATATAAACTGTACTATACTTTTAAATATCGGCCTCAGATTAGAGGCAAAGAGCACCATTGAAGCGAGCTCGTTGCAGTGAGTGACCATAATGTATCTTTTTGAAATACAAAATGAAATAGATTTGTTCGTCAGGAAAATATTTTGCAACAGTTACTGTCGTCTGCTATTTCTGTAAATGCCATTACACACTGCCACATCTTTGGAATGTTTGTACGAATGTCCAAAAAGAGCCACGAATTCAAATTTCCACGATTATTTGAAAAAAAATCACCCTGAAGCGCCTTCTCACACGACCTCACACGACTTTCACACGACCTTCATACGACCTTGTACGGTTCATCACGACTGTAGTAAGAATCTAGAAAGATCTTCTAAAGCCGATTCAGCACGAACCGACACCGATACGAACTAGTAAGATGATTGAAGACCTAGAAAGAATTGCACCACAATCTAATACGACGTACTACGACGTAACACATGGTTCTTCTTGCTGTAGATGTGGATGTTGACTCCTCGACAGTCAGAACAGAAGGATTTCAGAGCCGTTGATGATTGTCGGGGTTGATATCCTTTTTGTCAGGAATCGTAGTGAAAACGTGTGAATTCTACTGGAAGTGGAATCGTATCAAAATCGTCCAGAATCTTCAAACTTGGTAGAGATTCTTAGTGTGGCCGTACTACTTTTTACTGGTATTGTGATAAATCTTGGTACGTCGAACTATAATCTTGAGAAAGTTGTACGGAGTCTTCGTGGAGTCATACGAATCTCGTATGGCCGTCATGGTAGATCGTAATAGATCTTACTAGTTCTTAGTGAATCTTGACACAACCGTAGTGGGTAAGTGGGCACGAACACTCACGAACGCTCGAGAATACGCAAGAAAACCCCGTACGGTTTAGTACGGTCTAGTACGACAACGCTACGATGCAGTACGGAATTGAAAAATCGCACGACGGAGTACGAAAATTTTATACAGATTAATACTTTCGTACGCGTGTGCCGATCAACCTAGAAAACTGAAGAATGATTACGTAGCAGTACGGATCTCACTACGGATATCCATGGTTATCAAATATTTTCATGTCGTTGTAAATCATGTCAAAAGATCGCAAAGATGTGACGGGCGTAAGCGACGCGATAGGCACAACGCGAGAAAATAGTTTCAAAGAAATGAATCGGCGTGTCCACGCTGGCCGCTATGTGGCATGGTAAAAAGGCGAGCAAACGGATACTCTTCAGCGATTGACTAGACGCGATTCCTGGAATGTTTGTTTTCGCTTTCACGGGCCAACATTGCACGACCAATCAGGGAGATCTATTTTATCACTTGGGATACTTTCGTTTTCTGGAAATTTAGATGCTTCGGTCTGACTACAAAAAATACTCTCGAGGAAGAGTCTGTCTGGAATATTTGTTGTCCGTCGGAAAAATATGTTGGACACTCGAAAGTTAACATTTTCTCTGAAAGACGTTAATTTGAAAAATCACACCATTTGGTGATACCACATTTTTCATTATGCAAAAACTACCCTTTTGTTTCAAATGTCCTTGATATGAAACAGCTCGCTACAGGTGCAGCACAGTCGTCATGGACTGGTCGTAATCCAACCGTGGGCAGTGATGTGAACGCATGCGTTTACCAGGTAATAAAAAGTCATCAGCAGCAAAATTTTAATTAATGAAGCTCCGGTTGAATAATTAAAAATTCGATGATTATTCCTGTAATTAGTGTTTGCAATCTAATATTTTTGTGTCCGTAGATATACCGCTCACCCCGTGGAAAGTGACCAATCCACGGCGGCCGTACTGTATATGGTAATTGTGAAGTCATGTACACGAAATAATATCGCGTATAATTATTAGTTTAAAGAGTACTTTCGCTAAACGAAGTAATTTATTTATAGAGTAATATTAAACGAACTTTTTCGACCATTTTTTGTTTATTGTTGTCTTAAAAGATATTTGCTGTTAGGTTTGAAGTTAGTACCTAGGGTCAACGATCCGGAAATATTGTTGGAAAATTTTCACTCTCACCCCCACCAGGTCAGACAATTAGGAAAATATAGCTTCTGGCGTAGGGTTAAATAATTATAAATGATCAACAGCAAGAAAGAAAGCTGTGAATGAATACCTTTTAAAAGCGAACAGTGATTTCCGTTACATGTTTTGTGTTTTTTTGTTATTTCTTAATCCCATGCATTATAGTGTTCTGTATTAAATAATGTTTTTCAAGCTAGATTTAAATTCTTATTCCCATTCATCATATAATTGTCATCCAATAGATTATAGCTAAAATATCGTCAGGTACATGTCCAATAAACGCCTGAGGCCAGAAGTCAACGTGACGTCGTAACATTGTGAGTTGTTTTCGAAAGTAGAATTGAATCTCCTTCGATTTCTAAGTCATTTATTTGTTTAATTCTTCTTCTACATATACAGTATGGGTGCCGTGGACTGGTCACTTTCCACGGGGTGGGCCGTTTTTTTTTCTACGGACGCAATAATATTAGACTGCAAATAGTAATTATAGGAATAATCATCCAAAATTTAATTAATGAAGCACCGGGAACAACCCGGTGCTTCATTAATTAAAATTTTGCAGTTGCTGATATTAATTAACTGTTAAACGCATGCGTAGACATCGCTGCCCACGCGTGGATTACGACAAACCCACGGCGACTGTTCTGTTCTGCCACTGTTAGCAGCCATTTGCCAAATAATTTCTGAATAACTAGCAGTTCTTTAGTTGCCTCGGAAACAAAGCAAATGCCAACCCACTGGATAGAGCCAAACGAGTGCGTTCCATTGAGGGTCATCAGCCATGTTTTCAAGTAAAACATTGCAAAACATAATAACATTTGGTGGACGAGTTTTGTGAGTGGTGCCGGTTGATTTTCCAAATTGTTATGTTGAGGGTTAAATTACACATTATTTATAAAATAATATGAAATTCATCATGACTTGATATGAAATTTCTGAACTATTGTACACTAGAATCGATTTGAATCTCGTTAAATTTCAGCTCAGACCAATTTGGTTAATTCAGTTTAGATATTTCATATCAAATCGTGACTCGTTGGAAATCCTCTGCAATGGGGCCAAAACCATACAACTTATACAATTGTATTTTCTAGAATTGTATTTTCTACTTATGACTTTAAATGACATGAACATTTTCAAAGATATGGCAATTTGCCTGTTGGCAAATTGTTAAATCTTTTGAAATGTCAATGACTCATATTAGTTATATTAATAAGTAGAAAACACAATTCTAGAAAATACAATTTAAAAGTTGTATAGTATTGTACATTGTTCATGTTTTTTCTTTATTTTACCTTTTAGCGGAATAGTTTTACTTTACGTACCTTTTTATCGCCACGATATAGCCTTAGTTGCTGATGTGGCGTTATTCACCAACAAATAAATAAATAAATAAATTTCTTTCAATCCACTTATTATAATTTTATGTTTGTCAGTGTAAAAATATGCTCCTTCCACTTTCTATTGCCATGTATGCTATGTGTAATTCTAACCTTGCAACATGAACGCCATTCTTCGAGTGACAAGATGGTTGATGAAAAAGAAATAGACCAAACCACCTTAAGATGGAATTTATTAGCCAAATGTAATTACATTTGTTTATATTTGAAGATACATTGCTGAAATGCCTGTGCAGTGACACGTGTTCAATTTGTTTTTAAACCGGATGCTTCTAACAACACCCTCTGCAAAACCTTTTTTTTACGTTTTCATGTACCAACAAACCTCAAAGATACATGGAAAGCTATAGTTTCATACCTAATCTTTAGGTCTACCATTTAGAGAAAAAAATATTTTCATTTAATTTCAGACCAGCAAACAGTTGAATTGTTTACTCGAACAACGGAGAATCTCAAGTACAAAAAATATTACAGATGAGCGCAGAAAGTTTAGTGTTACCTGGAACTTATTAATTATTATTTTTCATTTTCAGCTATCTCTGTTTGTATCGAGACTTGCCGGGGGACCTATCGGTATCACTGTTTATGGGTTGTTTGTGATAGATAAATCGACTGTGCTGATGGTGAGTGTATAAATCGTAAAAAAACTATCCTTAAGTTACGGTCCCACGAACGTGCCGTCAACCCTACGTCCGAAAATGGAAAAAAAAACTTGTCAAAACGTTGAGAAACGGTAAGGGAGCGTCAGTTGTACTTCAACAAGCGAGATGAGACGTGGAGATGATTGTGAGAGTAGGGTCAAAATTCCAAACTTTTCAAGAGTTTAAAATTACGCCCCAAACGTGGCGTTTGTACCCGGTGACCTTAAAACTTGACAAAACGTAGTGAAAGCGTAGCCTGTACTTTACATGCGTACGTTGTACTTTGTGAGCGTAGCCTGTACTTTTCAAACTTGACATAAACTTAGTGGATCAGTTATGACAAAAAATAATTTTCCCAACACCTACTCGGCGTTTCTGAAAGTAAACATCACGTTTCACAAAGTAAGCATGAAGTTTAATCTACGCTTGTAAAATAAGGGCTACGTTAAGTAAAAGTACAGGTGAAGTTTTATTCCAAAAATCTATTTTCTCCACGTTTCGCTACGCTTGGTCCACGTTTGTGAAATTTAAGTAAAGTGCAGGTGGCGTTAGCATCAAGTTTGTGAAAGCACCTGCCGCTAGGGCTACGCTTCTCATCATTTGCCAACTTGTCCAACTTGTATCACATCATTTGCCATTTTTCACCAAAAAAAGTAGAAATCTCAAAAATATTTTTGCGTATTCTGATGTTCTCTGATGATCTCTTCAGCATCACATTCACCAATGAAATGTCATCGAGAGTTGGCGAAATATATATACTCAGGGACCAAGCGTCACCAAACTTGGTGCAAACGTGAGGGAAAAAGAAAATTGTTTTTTTTTTTGAAAAATAAAGGTAGGATTGACGTAGTATGTACTTTGGAAACGTACCCCAAACGGGTTAAACGTCAGCAAAACGTACATTGTACTTTGCAAACGTCTTAAAACTTCGGTAAAACGTAGGGTAAACGTAAGATGAACGCCACAAACTTACACCTAACGTACATCGTGTGTTAACCGAACGTGTGAAAACGTATGAAAAGTCTGAAGAAACGTAACACTTACTTTGCAAACTTCACCCTAACGTGACCCAAACTTCATGAAACGCGCATGAAACGTACAATCTGGACGTAGAGAAACTTCAAGCGAACTTGCATCTTACTTTTTAGACGTAGACATGCATAGGCTAAACCTACATCTAGCGTTAGCTTAACGTAGATACCTACGTTTCATCAAGTTTGAAATGAAACTTGGAGAAACGCCAGATTTAAAAAAAAAAAGATAATTCATGAAACGCCGACTAACGGCCAGCAGCGTCGTCGGTGGGACCGTAGCTTTACAATGCAGTGAGATGAAAGACGGTAGGTGCGAAGGAAATGTGCGGAGGGCCTTGGGTGGGATCTAACCATTTCATTGTTAAATTTGCGTGGGTTCTAAAAACTTTCCATTTTAAACTTGATGGTTGAAGCCTCTAATGATTTCCCGGTAAAACAATATTTCCATACACGTCAATTACAATGACAGGTATTGGATTTCTAAGGACGTCACAGGCTGTGACTCCGTCGTACAATTAAAAGTAGAGGTCCTGCCATGAACCGTGCGCTTATGTTGACGTATTGTCGCGAATTTTCCCTAGGGAATGACATCCAAAGCTCGATAGATTCTCCTGGTTATCGATAGGCAGCGCAAGCAATGTTTCAGCCAATGAACTTCCGGGTTAAACACGAAGGTCCATCGGTTGAAACATTGCTTGTACAGAATTTCATAGCTTCACTTTCGTCACTCAAAATATTACCAGTATTCAAAGGGTTGAAATAAACCCTGATTATATATATATAAAATATTAGTAAGTAACACCTTGAAGACCTATTTTAGTCATTTAATCACGAACTTTCGGCTTTCAAAGCCTTCATCAGGTGACAGACGAACAACAATGAGACAAAATAAACCAGTACTGTAAAAGTTAAGTACGTACGTAAACAATGACGTTAAGCATACTAGAACGTCAAGATAAACAACTGCAAGCCTACGGGGCGCTATAGGGATAACATATGGAAGTACGAATGGAATATCCTCAATAACCCCGAAATGTACCTCCACCCCCAACCCCAACCCCCACCTCCACCCACCATTCGCAACTACAAGTTGTGAATAATAAATGGAGGAGGGTGGTGGGGGGGGGGAGGTGGACTAAACTAAGTAACCGGGTGGGTATAAGAATTAGAGTATAACACCAGGACGTGACATCTGGACGACATATAGGATGATTACAATCCTAATTCTAAAGACACGGCAAGTCTGCCCCACCTCCGCCACCCCAAGATAACATAAGGTAAATACTGACAGAATCCTAATCAAAACTAACCCCAACACATCCCACCCAACCGCCCTCATCACTCCCCACAACTCCTATATAAACTACTAAGAACAGTAAACACTAAAACGACGAAGCTATAAGACAATAAAACCTAGACGACTATAAGGTGAATACTACCCAGACCCTCATAGGAACAAATCCCACCGCTACCCCTACCCCACCAGTAACACCTAGGCGACATAAATAAGAGCAAACTGCCTAAACCCTAATGAAAACGGTCCCCCCGGGGCCACACTCCAGCTGAGGGGGGAGTGGGGGACGGGGGTACCGGTAGGCTCCCTCCCCACAACGCTCCATGTACCAACAGGAGTATGTACATAAAACGCGTTGGGTAGGGGAGCGAACACAGTAGAAACTACGCCCCCGCCCCCCTTTCCAAAAAAAAAAAAAAAAAAAAAAAAAATTATTAATTAATTTAGGGGGGGGGGGGGGGGGCAAGAAGGGGCAAAGACAACACTGAAAATATACACGGGTATTAAAGGTCTAGAAGGCCCAATAAGTTCCACCAACAACTCAACAGTGTACATCCCACCATAAAATTCACCATGGAGCACTCAGTGGACGAAATTAATTTCCTGGATGTCAAAGTGTTCAAGCGGGAAGGTAAATTAGGCACCACTGTGTACAGAAAACCCACGGATCGATATTCGTACCTCCATTCCCAGATCTTTCACCCTAATCACACCAAAAGATCAGTGATATACAGCCAAGCTCTCAGATATCACCGCATCAACTCCGACCCGAGTGCACGGCATCAACAGTTGTGTATACTTAAATCTCACTTTCGAACTCTTGGATACAAGAAAAATTTTATCAATAAGGAAATGTCGAGAGCCACTTCGAAGGATCGAAATGAACTTCTCAAATACAGTGATAAATCGAAGGGTGATCGTGTCCCACTTGTTGTTACGTATCATCCTTCTACACAAAAACTGAGACACATTCTTCGTGACCTCCAACCTATTATTGACAACGATATTTACTTCAGTGAAGTCTTCCCAGAAAAACCCGTACTGGCCACAAGGCAACCGCCTAACCTACGTCTTAAGCTTGTCTCTAGTCAGCTCAATTTTGACAAAACTACACCTGGAACTACTGCATGCAACAGGCCTAGATGTGGCACCTGCAAACTTATTTGCCGTGATAAACTTACTACAAAGGATGGTCATGAATTCAAACCCAGTGGATCGTTTAACTGCACAAGTAGTGATATCGTGTATGCTTTGACTTGCTCCAAATGCCCTAATACACACTATATTGGTGAAACTAAACAATTGTAAAGCAAACGAATCAATGGTCATCGGCAGAACATAAACAACAAGGACGATTTGCCGGTGGCGGACCATTTTAATTTAAGAAACCACTCATCCAAAGATATCCGAGTACAGGTTATTCATGGCAATTTAACTGACTCAGAGCATAGAATGATTACTGAGCAGAAATATATTCACTTATTCGACAGTCTAAAATCACGCATCAACCGGGATTCAGGATTCATGCCACCTTGGCTCTAAGTTTCCACTGTATTCAGACCCCACCCCTTCTAGTCTTTTAATACCCGTGTATATTTTCAGTGTTGTCTTTGCCCTTCCTCCCCCCCCCCTAAATTAATTGATAATAATTTTTTTTTTTTTTTTTTTTTTTTTTTTTTGGAAAGTGGGGGGGGGGGGGGGGTGTAGTTTCTACTGTGTTCGCTCCCCTACCCAGCGCGTTTTATGTACATACTCCTGTTGGTACATGGAGCGTTGTGCGGAAGGAGCCTACCGGTACCCCCGTCCCCCACTGGAGTGTGGCTCCCGGGGGGGGGTACGTTTCCATTAGGGTTTAGGCAGTTTGCTCTTATTTATGTCGCCTAGGTGTTACTGGTGGGGTGGGGGTAGGGGTGGGGTTTGTTCCTATGAGGGTCTGGGTAGTATTCACCTTATAGTCGTCTAGGTTTTATTGTCTGATTATAGCTTCGTCGTTTTAGTGTTTACTGTTCTTAGTAGTTTATATGGGAGTTGTGGGGAGTGACGAGGGCGGTTGGATGGGATGTGTTGGGGTTAGTTTTGATTAGGATTCTGTCAGTATTTACTTTATGTTATCTTGGGGTGGCGGAGGTGGGGCAGTCTTGCCGTGTCTTTAGAATTAGGATTGTAATCATCCTATATGTCGTCCAGCTGTCACGTCCTGGTGTTATACTCTAATTCTTATACCCACCCGGTTACTTAGTTTAGTCCACCTCCCCCCCCCCCCACCACCCTCCTCCATTTATATATATATATATATATATATATATCTGCTGTTGAAATTCTAAATTATTTTCACTTCAGGGAGATATTTTTGCATTGACTTGTACTGTTCATCTATTCGATGATATTTCCAGCATAATTCTGCAGGTCGGCCGTGTGTTTGGTAAGACAGGCTCGAGAGGAGTATAAGAATCACTGCCATAAATTAGGATACACTGTATAGCCAGGATAAGGTGGATAATTTTTCGCTTACGTTTTCTGTTTGGTTTAATTGAATTTATTTAACAATGTATTATACTTCTGTAGATCATTTTCTGTGCGCCAATCGGAAAGTTTAACCATTTACCTAACCTGAAAAGCAAACGACACTTGCAAAAATAATTCTTGAATAATTAATTTTTTCATTTTTTGTCTCAAAAACATAGGTTATGACCCCTCGTTGGAACGAACTCGACGAGCTCGTTCCAACGAGGGGTCATAACCTATGTTTTTGAGACAAAAAATGAAAAAAATAATGAAAATTAATTGGCGATTTTTGAGAATAGCGCTGGCCGGTTTTGGCCGTTACGTTGGGTAAAGGGTTAAATAATAGTTATCTATTGGACTTATTCTACCTTTATTATCAGCAATTCTGATTAATTCTAAAACGTTATCGATAGGTATATGGCTTCCATCTTCTTTGTATCCCAGTCCCGGCGGCGTAACTCAGGGCCTTGCAAATCTCATGTTTCGGGTTTTATCGAATTCGAATGGAATTAGGTAAAATATATGAAATCTCGAATCGAAACACCGCGCTTCTCAAGATAGAGACAGAGCACCTTCTTTCAGTCGTAAATGGTTCCAGTCTCCACTCAAATATTGTTTGCAATGGCGATTCGTCCGTCTGGGGAAGTCAATAACAAGTGGAATATTCCAGAAAGAAATCAACGTAGTGTCCATAACGGGACTTACTTGAACTCCTCATCAGGTCTCCTGCACAACTAATGTTAGCAGGAATTTCGGGGTAAAAAAAAAAGCTTTTGTTGACCGGTCGACCTTCCACATGAGTTATGTTTTATGTATCCACCACGCCAAAGAACCGTCGTTCTAATGAAATTATGTGCCGTGGAAGAACAGTATCGCCGAAACAAAGGTGCAGGAATAATGCCTTGGATAGTTTTTTTTAATTGCTTAAACGTTTATAGCAAGATTAAGGGCAAATGAAGTCTGTTAGTTCAAGAAAATTAAAAATATTAATTCATTTAGTTTTGCTCTATAATCTTACTAAAGATGACTTTATTTTTCTTTTCAGCTGTTTGGGACCCTGGATACATATGGGGTGGTGGTTGCGCAACTACAACCGCCAGTTATGAACTGTAACGCATGATATTTACGGTACAAAATAATTCAGCTGATAAACAAATCGATAATTCAAACATTTGGATAATATCGAAGAAGGATCAGTGGACTTACCCTCAAATGGACCATCTACGGCGACTTTGTGATTAATGTGATGCAGTACGGCCGCCATGGATAGGTCACTTTCCACGGGTCGGCGATATTTCCACGAACGCCGTAACATTAGATTCGACAAACACTGACTACAGGAAAAATACCTGCGCTTCATTAAATATAATTTTGCTGATTATGATTGTTATTATGTGGTAAGCGCATGCTTGGATAATACTGCCCGCACGGATAATGACCAGTCCACGGCGACTGTATAACACGGACGGGCGTTCTTTTTGTTAACGGCAATATGCTTCAGCACAAGTATCATGCAAACTCTTTTTTATATCTGCGACACATTACAAATTCTATATGCTGAATTTTATCGTTTATTCATTTATTCATAACGTTTTAACGAAACTTTCAACCTCGCGTCAGACAGTTTTACGGGTGTAAGAATGGGAGTACCCGGGAAGAACAACCGAGCAACGGCGCGCAAGTGTCAGACGCCCCAACGTACTAACTCGGCACAATCAGGTTTGGCATTGGTTGAAGACAAGTGCACTATCGACGTGTTGTACGCCTTAGAACACAACGCCACCGTGCCCCCACCCCTCCCCCCCACGTGGGCAGGTGGGATGATGTGCATTCCCTAAGGACACAGCGCAGTTGCCCCTGACGGGAATTGAACCATTGAGCCACTGTGTACCCTATGTGTATCATACCATTGGTTTCCCAAAACTAAAATATTGGATCGACTTTGTGTTCTTTTGTTGCTACTTGCTTCTCAACCTAAGATGTTAAAATCCAAGAATACTGTGTTATAAATTATACCACATGTTATGTAGTAGATGACGATCTGGAACGTTTATATAAGTGAGCTGACTGTGACTATCCTTTTTTGAATGCAGCACTGAGCATAATGAGTGTAAATACACAATTCTTCTGTTATTGAACGCTTTCAACCCTGTATGCATACATTTTGCGTGAAAAAAATGTAGTGGATAAAGAGACGACATAACGAACAATAAATCTGTAGTGAGGGTCAGAAATATTTCCGCTTTGCCCTGGACATTATTCTACCAGACGATACCATTCTGGGCGACGGTGTTGAAAGGGTTAGATAATGTAGTTAACCCTTTACCCAACGTAACGGCCAAAACCGGCCAGCGCTATTCTCAAAAATCGCCAATTAATTTTCAATATTGTTTCAATTTTTGTCTCAAATACATAGGTTATGACCCCTCGTTGGAACGAGCTCGTCGAGCTCGTTCCAACGAGGGGTCATAACCTATGTTTTTGTGAAAAAAATTAGTTATTCAAGACTTTTTTTCGCAAATGTCGTCTGCTTTCCATGTTAGCTACAGGGTTAAAAATATAGTTTGTTTGGAATTCATCGAATCAATTAATTTAGCCGACTTTTGCTCTTTTTATCTCGTGTCCGATTATTTATATTGCAACGAACGGCATACAAATAAAGACATTTTTGAGTGATATATTTTACATTCTAAGTTATTGACATAGAATTTCGTTTGATTATCCTGAAATATTTCGAGTTACTGGCCTGCAATTGCGGCTCGAGAACTTAAAGGAGTAACTGATTTGAAAATTAAAGTTTCTAACGTTTAATTTCAAGTTATTAACTTCAAGTTTCGAGTTACAACATGCGAAAAAAGTGTGTTACCATCTTGAAAACTTCGAGTTATCGTGAATTTTTGAACTTCCTACTTGACATTTTAGGTTACTAACCTTAAAAATCGAGACTCTAACTTGTATATTCTACTTACTCACACCAAAAGTGGAAATAACATCCTCGAAAACTGAGGTACACAAATAAAAGCTGGGCTTAAATTTTAAATGGTAAGTTATTAGAATGAGACTTCGAGTTACTAAGGTGAACGTTCTACCTATTTCCACGCAAGCACCTTAACAGCTTGAAGAGGTGTTTTTATAATAACTTTCAAACTGAAGATATTAACATCAAAATTCGAGTTATAAAAATGAAAAACACACATTTCTTAAGTGTAATACTCTGCCATAAGAATAAACAAAGTACGAAATAAATGTACAATTGTACTGCCTGATTGTGTTGGTCAGTTAACCAACCTTTTCAATTGTTTCCTCCAAAAATGGGAAAACTACTGGCTTATTTTTGTTTCAACAACACACTTAATAACTCAACATTGCAACTAGCACATGGGTTCGTGTCAATGAGGTTGACCAGCTACGTTTTGGAAACACAAAGTAAAGATGTAACCGTAAATATATGTCTGTTTGTTGTGGTTTAAGAACATGTTTAGCAAACAGGGTCATTATTTCCACTTCACGTTCGACACCTTGACTGAAAGATTAAATCGCTAAATGTAAAAACTAACCTTGTGTCATTCTTGTGCACCAACTGAATACATTTTGTATTCGAATATATAAATGTTTTACAATTTTGTTTCTTGAATTGTATTGTATCACATAATCACCACCAAATAGGTCATTATGAAAAATATTTTTCACAAGTCTAATAACAGACTGACATTGACGTCGACGTTGTAGTGTTATGAGCGAGTTTATATTCTCTTACTTTCAATTTATTGTCTATCAGAAAAAAAGCAGACTACATTTTCAGAAAACATTTTCCGAGTACTATATATTTTCATTTCATTTCCTCGTCTTGAAACAAAACCTAGACCCCTTTTTGGAACGAATGCGATGTGGTCGCTCCAATCTGGGATCATAAGCAATGCTTTTGAGGCAAAAATCAAAACAAATATAAAATAAAATTTGGCAGGCGACAAATAGTGCCGTACAGCTTTAGTTGTTGGAAAAAGATTACATTACACATTCTTTGACAAAAAGTATCTTTAAATCTTCATGATTTGACAGGAAAGATCTGAATCTCATTCACTAATATCGATCTGAGCATCTGTAAACCTCAGCTCAGGTCGATTTTAGTGAACTCGATACAGAAGTTTCATATGAAAACACCACTCATAAGTGATCCTCTGTACAATTTGTTTCCCGAATTGTACTTTCCTTCGCGATTCTGAAAGGTTATATATAGATTTATGGGATAAACAAAATAAACGTATAGTGTTTTCAAGTAAGAAAAATATTCTACAAGTTGGATTAAGAATGAAACCGACGAGCCTCTGGCGAGTCGGTTTCATTCTTAATTCTACGAGTAGAATATTTTTTTTACTTAAAAACACTATACGTTTATTTTGTGTATCCCATAAATCTTCTACAGGGCAGTCGCGGCAAAATCGTGCTAAAATTCGCTTCAAAACACAGCGAGAAGTGAGGAGCACATTGGTCCAATTCGCTCGACCAGCAAAATTGGCAAAAATAAACAAGGCGCAGTAATACATTTCTGTCTAAAAATAATTCCCCTACAAACTTGAGCTAAACTTGCAAAAATACTTTATTATATGAGTAGTCGGTGGTGTTTTCTACTGGCATTGCGTAATACTTTCAAAAAGACTTGTAGAAATCAACAATCGAACTATTAATTATGCTAAACAAGTGCGGTAGAGGCCAGAGGTCAATAAGTCCGTCGCTACTAGGGGAATAAATTCTTTCAGTGTTAAACTTGTGGGGAAAATTTATCACCCTACTAGGTGAATAAAGCAAAAATTTATCCAAGGCCTTTATTGTTCAAATAAATGGCCATTTATGGGATAAAATGAATCATTAGCTTTTTAAAAGCCCAGTGAGTTACCAATAATGATTCATGTACGCAAACAGAAAATACAGTTTTGGAAAACAGAATTATAAAAGCCGAAAAGGTTTGTCCCTTTTAACATCATTGTTGTTTGGATGGCGTAGTGGTCATAGTGGTCGATCCTTTATCACAACGTTGGACATCAGTGTCCATGGTTCAGTACTAGAAAACATTTGCAATTGTATTCTGAAATTGTATTTTCTGCAGGTGGATATAAACGACGGATTTATTAGCGCTTTTAAAGACTTAGCAGTTTATCTACTGGTAAATTGCCTCGTCTTACAAAACACAAATATTCTATTTCTGCAATTTGCTTTCAGAGATGCAAAATACAATTTTGTAAAATACAGCTGGAAATGTTTAACAATATTGGCCCATGTCCTATAAAAATTTGGAAACTGCATTTTTCAAAAGTGTATTTCTACCCTTGAATATAAATGAAGAAAATTTATGATTAGCAGGTTAATCATTTCTCTTAACGAATCGGCTGCATGTGCCCGAGTGATTTACAAATTTTAAATTTAACAAATCATATTTTGTAACCACGTATTATACAGTATGTGGAGAGTATATTATCACTAAATCACCCGCATAGTGGAGATTCCACCCAAGCAATAATTGCATAACATGCACAAGCAAAGTTTCAGCCAATGGACCTCCAGCCAATGGTCCATTGGCTGAAACATTGCCTGTCGTTTTTGCCGATATGTACACACAATATGAAAGTTATAGTTTAGGTGATAACTCCACTCCGCGGGTGATTTAGGTACAATCCACTCTCCACGTACTGTAACTACCATCTGATGGTTTGGGGTTTTTTGACATTTTTTTTGGCATGTGAAGAAACAATAATTAAAATAATAAATGTTAATATTGTGATGTTGGGTAAAGGGTTAAAGGTATTAATGATTCAGTTCATTTATACTACTTTTAGTCATATATTGTAAAGGGGAAAATACAATTTTTGAAGATGCAATTGTAAAAGTCTCGTATCATTAACCCCTGCTTGGAGCTTCGGTCACAAGTACTGGCACAATCAAATTGTTATATGTCCAACAACACAACAATTCCATCGCGCTATCATGAATAAAATGGATTTAAATGCCTTATTTTAAGGCACAGCGAATAGGATTGTCATCATTATCTTCACAAAGGAACATTATTTTCCGTAAAATTCATGTTGAATCAAACTAAATGATTTCCGGGGCGTAATGGTAATTCTAATTGTTTGCGCTAATGCATCTCGTGAAATGCGATAGAAGTGTTCTATATGAAAACTTTTATCGACAGTATTGTTGAGATGCCAGAGTATTTTTGTAGATTATGTCTGTGTTTCAGTCTGCTAATACTCGTACATAATTGCGATCGCTCTTTGTAACCACCACCATTTGAAATGTTTATCTTTTTATAGAATGTGTTTACGTATAATTGTCTGTTGACTGACATTAAGGACATTATCTTTCTAAATAGAAGAGGTAGCGGAATATTTTCCGTGTAATATATGTGTTAATTTTACTTAACAGGATACGCTGGGGACCGGATAATTTTCTGTGATTCACATTATTGTCTTGTTCATATAGTTTGGTTGCAAACTAGGATATAATTGAAATGCGCTGTCTCTGTTCCTGTCTGAAGAATAACGTCGTTGACATGTTTTTTTGTACACCTCGTATCTGCATCAAATGCGTTTTATGATTCGGTAATTTCAACTACCAACAGTATACGGTACATATCAATTCATTGGAAAAATTTAAACCTCTCACTCAACTCAGGAATCATTAGGCAAAAATCAAATGATTCGTGTTTTCAATGAGTTACCGACGGATATAACGAAGAAGCCTATAATTAATCTGAAACTCGCATAATAAAAAGAGCATCCAGCGTCCTTGCGTAGATATCGAGGATTATCTCAAATTCGCCCGTGGCAACACATAAATCTCGTGTCCATTCACAAGATAATGGCCGGTGTGATAGGAATGATAGTCCGTAGGAACGTTAGTCCCTCTGGACTATTATTCCACGGAATTATAGTCCTAGGAATTCCGCGGAATAATAGTCCAGATGGACTAATCTTCCTACGGACTATCATTCCTGTCACACCGGTACCGATGCAAAAACCCAGACACCTTCTACGGCACACGGAGAGTGTATTGCCAATAAATCAACCGTGGGGTGATGATTTCTCTTAAGCAATAAATGCTAATTTGTTGCCAAGCGTAAATAGCATGAGCAAGTTTTAAGCCAATGGATCTCCGGGTAAAACTGGAATTAGCCTAGAGGCATTTGTAGCATCATCAATAGGTTTGAAGAAAGCGAACTTTCTCTTGAGAAACACGAGATTAAACATTTACTCCAGTATATTTCTAAACTGTTTCTAACCCATCAAATACTGCTTATAATTGTGTCTCATATCGTCAAAATGAACATTTTAACAGAAACCAGAAACATATTTCTCCATTGGGAATGAGAATTAAACCGCAACTGATTCACATTCGATCGAACCGTGAACAAGTTATTTCTCATCGGCATCAGAGATACCCCACAGGGATTTTTGTATCTTGCATCTTCCGGAAAATGTGTGTTTCTCGCCAGGATAGAGCTGTTAAAAACAAACAAATAAATAAATAAATAAATAAAATACGCGAAAGAACTAACTTTGTTAACTCCATTTATTATATGCTAGCCTGTGAATTATCGCACATTATCTAAAATATATTTCTCGATATCTATTGACTCCCTCGGTAGCTTCCTAAATGACGTCACGCTACAGATAAAACTAGAAGTTCTGTCATGAAATGCGCACAAATAGCACGTTGATATGCGCGTTAATGTGCGCGTTATGGCCCAAGTAAAGTTGTCAAATTCTGTACATATGGTCTGTGCACAAGCAATGTTTCAGCCAATGGACCTCCGGGTAACCTGGAGGTCCATTGGCAGAAACATTGCATGTGTTTGCTATGAGTAACCAGGAGAACCTGCCGTGCTTTGGGGGCCATTCGATATGGCAATTGCGCGCAATTCCAACGCGCAATTAAGCCTAGATAAGCGCACTATTCGTGACAGGACTTCTAGTTTTAACTGTACGTCGTTTAACTTTTACGTCGCCTTGAAAGAACGATCAGCTGATCATTGTTATTGTTTTGAAACGTACGCTTTTCTCATCGAATTAGGCTGAATACTGTGCAATGAAATGTCTCGTTGCATATAATAAAAAATGAAAATGTGCTCTATTTTCGTCAGTGTCGGGAATTATCTCATCAGTGTGGACATGAAAGTTTTAATTTTCGCGAGTGCTTGCGCGAGTGAAAAATAATACTTTCAGGCCCACACGATGATTTTTTTCAGTAGCCTCCTAAATGACGTTACGTTACTCGCATGACGTAACCTTGAACGTCGCTTTGAAGGAATTATCAGCAGCTTTTTGTTATTGTCTTGAAAGTGTTTGCAGTCAAATTGGGCTGAATATTGCACATTAAAATATCACGTAGCATATAATACAAAGAAAATCTAGGCTGTTTTAGTAATTTCGTGTGAACCTGAAAGTATTATTTTTCACCCGCGCAAGCGCTCGTGAAAAAAAAAAATTCATGTCCACACCCATGAGATAATTCCCAAAATTCACTAAAACAGCTATAGATATCCTCTATATATGCTGCTGGTGGATATTTCTTCCCAGTACAGGATTTCCCTTACTACTAAAATAAGTATAATTTGGGCAAATTTAATCACATTTTCCTCCTGTAAGCTCTATGAATTTTGTCACCATTGATTTCTTGAGTTAACTTTAGATAAATTTTTCATCAAATGTAGTCATGGCTGCCACTCACCAGCCACGACTAGATTTGATGAAAAATATCAGTAAATACAAAGAGAGTTAAGTGTTAAATTATTAATGTCGCGTGATTACTTGAAGGCTTGACACTCTTTCGGAATTTTGTCGACTCAATAGTTAAGTATTGTATCCACATACGAATAAAATGACATTCTGCTTCTAACTCATCAACAATTCCGCCAAATAAATAGTAACCACTAATGTGCGATCCCGCTCCGGCGGAATCGTGCCTTAGTTTGTGATATTTATATAGACGTGAAAAACATGACTGACGAAGAAAAAAGAGAGAAAGCGGAGAAGGGCCACATTTTTTTCAATGGGATACTACTTACCTATTAATGCCTTCCTTTGAGGGCACTATGCTCTCATAGTGTTGCTGAGGGATGCAATAGTGCCCGAGCGATAGCGAGGGCACTATTTAGTTCCCGAAGCAACACTAAGAGAGCATAGTGCCCGAAACGGAAGGCATTAATGGGTTTAGTACATCACACCCAGACCATCTCCACAACATATTAAAGAAGGAACGGAGAGATAACTAACAATTTACTATCCAAAATAAAACAATGAGATTAATAACATGAAAATGTCAGGAAAACATTAAACTATCAACGGATTCGAACTCAACGGGTAAAGTAGAATAATGTAAATAAACACATGAAACCGATCAACCAATCATGTGGCACATAACTGGTTAACACGAGATATCTTACGTCTCACATATTGTGGTATTAACAGAGCTTGTGAGGCACTATAGGAATTCCGTTATTCATGGCACTAAAGTTTTATTAACGTTCACCCCATTGAACGTGTTATGGGTACTTCCTCTGATGTACGAGCACATTTTAATTATTGTAAACATTTACAACACAATTGCTGAAATTGAATTTTGGGGCACAATACTGCATTTTGTTGCATATTTCTTTGGATTGCATTCGAATGTCAATTGATGTTGAGTTTTTTGAACACTCGATTTCCTCCAACGCACTTATCAGATCGTCGTCATCAATATCGGTATCTAATAATTCGGGTGCTGATACTGTGGAATTTACTGACTGGAAAAACAGTTGCGTTGTTGTTTTCTCAACAGCATTCCTCGCTGCAGGCATTTTTGAATGTTCAGCATCTGCATTATCGACCATGGAACTCAAGCTCTCTGACATACCTCGTTTGACACCAGCTCTTGTGTCCGAAACGTAACTTGACAATGATTTTTCATTTCTGTGTCCCGATAAAGAAATAATATCGCGATCTTTGAATCCACAGTCATTAAGAATTGTTATGGTCGTAGCACGCACACAGTGGTTGGTATATGTAACAGAAAGACCAACTTGTTTAGACAGACATTTTTACCATGAACTCTCCTATGGAATTTTTTCCCATTGCCCTTCGCTCAAACCAACATTCGTCATTCTCGTGGTATGAATTTTGGGGAATTTGAAAAAACGCATCACACTCATGGTTTCGTTTTATAAGATATCGTTGAAAACTATTAACAGGGAACGTTTTCGTGCCAGTTTCATACATTCTAGGTCCATCACCTTCATCCTCATTCGTTACACCTGTGTGATTTTTTGTTCGCTCAGAAGTAGTTTTCAGGATGTATTTTCTTCCAGTGTAATCAGTTTTAACTATAATATCACAAGCTTTAATTTCTCGAATGTTTTCTCTCCCTCTCCGACAAAAGTAAAATAAAAGCTCAAACATTACTTTATTCAAAAGACCTCTTGGAATGTCCGGATTAAACACAATTGGGTGCTGATATAATTTCCTGAGATCGCCTGAAATAGAATGAAACACTAAGCATCAAAGCAGAATAAACGTTTACACGGTCAATCACAATCGTTTATTGTGATCGAAGATAAATAATATTCAGTGCCCTCTCTAACACTCTTATTCAAAACTATTTAATTGATAGGTCTACAATTTATTTATTTATTCATGTTTATGATAACTTTCAACATACATTGCTCCCCGTAATTTATCTATTTATTTATTCATGTTTATGATAACTTTCAGCAAACATTGCTGCCCGTTATTTATTTACTTTCTCCCACAACTGTTCTTATGTGTCTCTTGTCGATTTGAGTAATAAACAACACTCATCTATTTCATGTAATTAACAAGACTGTGTATTTATACGAGAACAAATAATTACAACACCACTGTCTATTGCAGACACTGACTTGTTCACTTTCTAGTTTTGTTGTGTTTTATTTTATTATGTATTTTTTATAGTTATCTGGCGGAATGGGTTTTTGTGTCGGACTGTTCCTTTTCCGTCTTCTCTTGTTTTCTTCAACATGCTGTCGAATACACGATTAGCACCTTTGAAAGCTAGGTCTGTTATTATATCAAAATGTCTCTCATGTGGGGGTTCTTGCAAATATCTTCTTATTCCTTGACGAATGGCACAAATACTGCTTTTGGAATACAAATCACCATCGCGATTTCTAACGTTTGTATAAAAGTCTTTCAATAGTTCCGTTAATCTTCCAACATCTAATGTTTCAAATGCACCATTCCTTTTTTCAGTCAGAACAGAACTGCCGGAGAATATTGACAGCATATTTGGTTAAACTAACAGTCTTTCGGCTCTGATGTTGTTCAAGAAAAGAATTAACATTCTCGTTTGCGAATCTCGAAACGCTCATTTTATTTCTGTTCGTCTCCACATTTGGCGTCTGCTCAGAAGAAAAGGGAAATCCCCTCGGGATTCTGTTTGCAATGCATGCGCACTATTGCATGACTCCGGGCACTATGCTTGACTCCGGGCACTATGCTTTCATAGTCCCTATCAATACAGCCAATGAGAATACGGGGATTTGTCACGTGATGTACTAATATGCTATATAGCGTAACCTCCCAACGGCTTAAAATATAAGCCCTGTACTTCCAAGTCGGTAGGTTCCGCACTGATTATCATTAGTTGAAATTCTGTTTTTGTGGGGGTTTTTTACAGAATGTGGGTTTTACATATGGTTTAATCCTCTGCATACTTACGTACAAATATCGAAGCTTCAACCCACAAATGTTTCCAACAACGATACTCGCCAGTTTAATCTTGTTTGAAATAGATCATTAAATGTTACGTATTTAATTCTTTTAAGCACCTGAGGAACAGATGGACTGTCAATTTAATTTGTTGATAGGAATGCTAATCATGTATCTAAAAAAAACACCCCATAGCAACAATGGTGTCAGTCTGACAGTCTAAATGCTCTTTGGCATGGTTTACAGAAAGTTACTATTGCACATCAAAAGACTCTGTAGCTTTTTTGTCCGACCGCAGTCTGGTGAGAAGATTGCTCTCGTTATACGTCAGTACACTCATAATCCACACCTCCTAATCGTCAATCGGGCTGTTTCCTTTGTCATTATCCTTTTTTTATTGCTTTCTGTATCTGTTCAATAATTTGCCTTGTTCGCGTCTCTCTATTTCGAGGAATCCGATTAACATGTTCGCCCCTTACTCTCATCAAAATTTGACAACAGTATTCCATCGGAATGTCTCGGAGGTTATCTGGTCCTATAAAAGAGCTTCCCAAATACAGGAGGTTCGTACACTAGCATCTCTTCCACACTGCTCAGACCGGCAATTTTCCGACCCATATTATTTGCCCTCCATACACAAATCCAAGCGGTGGAGTACACTCCGCCGCCAATATCAAATGTGTCTTGTTGAAATTTCCTCAATGCGTTTTTGTTTTATTTTGTTGTTTATTTTTTTATTTTTTTATTTTTTTTTTTGGGGGGGGGGGGGGGTGGGGGAGGGTGTCGAGGGGGGAGGGTCTTCAGTATTTAGTGAGAATTCAAACATGTATCAACATCAATAAATCTGGCTTTGTGAGTTGACATGAAGGACTAATGTGTTGATATCCAGTTAAGGGGATGGGGAGAGTGAAGAACATTTTACATTGCATATGAAGAATGAAAAACGTCATTTGCGAGTGTCATTGCATCCTGCGGTTCCTCATTTATTTGTCAGGTACTGGAATAGGCAGCCTTAACATTTTCCTGTTTTTGGAAACATTGTTTGAGGGTCATTCCAGGTTTACAAACTTTCTTTAAAAAGGCTTTCTTTAAAAAGCTTATTTGAGTAACTTCTCGGCACAGTCCAAGTAACAGACGTTTATCTGTTTATTGAATAACTTCGCGATTCAAGTAACCTCAGCAAATGGAGGCAGAATTGTGATTCTCTTCTTAAAACAAATATTACTGAACGGGGTATTCTCTCTTGGGGAGATATGACAGCATATAGCATTCAAAATACTAAGACAAAGGGGTCTGTCCAGACCAATTTTGCACCTAACAAAAAACTTCTCATCAGACAGAACAGACGGTGTGACAAACTAAACAAAAACACTCATTGGTCACCTTTTAACAAATGAGAAGAATAGCAGATTTCGTATTTATGACAAAATGCCGATTTGGTTTACAAAAATAAACTCCTCTCTAAGGTCGGGTAACGGTGGTATAAAATCTGGCGTTCAACATACAAGGTTTTATTCAGCCGTGACGAAGTCAAAAGTTCGGGACCGAGAACGATTTCTGAGCTTCAGCGTGAAGGAACTTGTTTTTGTAATAAATATACGATTTGGGTCAGGAGATTAATAAATAAAAATGTGCAATAGCTTTTTATGTTTTGTCTCAGAAATGTGAAATATATATATGTTTTTACCGTAAACGATTCTTCTATACCCAAACAATTTATTCCGTTATCGCAGAGGAGCGCAGGTACATTCGCTGCTTCATTTTAATGCGAGTGTGGAATTGTATTAATGAAATGCATTCTCAATTACTATAAATTGTAACAGGTTAGTGACGCTCGACGAAATAAGAAGGGCACACAGTTACAATACGCATTGTACCTATCTGGGGAAGCGTCGGGTATACCAATACTTCTGGTCGCCATGTCTTATCGTGTGTACGAAAATGCATCAATTCCCACAGCAACAATGTGACCATGGGGTAATTGGGGACTCGACCCTCCCACACTTATTTTCTGAAAAAGAATATGTACACTCCCACTCATGCCTAGATCTCTAAAACTGGTTTATGTATTCCCACACCGATATTTCTCGTGTCCTTTTGCTACAGTAATTCCTGCCCATAATAGAAACTAAAGTTTCCAGAAAGTAATCAGGGTACTCCAGTTGGCAAGAGAAGTAAGTTGCTTTCCTCTGGAAGATCCTGCACTTTCCTATTTGGGAGATACGCACACTTAACCCAGCACGAAGTGAAATAAAGTTGGTGGAAAAATATCCTTCTGCTGCCAATGGCAGTAGGAAAGATATTTTGTCCCTCCAACAGCACAGATTTCAATAACCCTGACTTCGCCACTGGCCCACATGCCTCTCTTGTTAGGTGTGCAGCCATTGGTAGAAGAAATATATTTTGTCGCCAAAGACACAGACTTATCCTGGCTAGGCCACTGGCCCACACGCATCTCTTCCTATGTGTGCATTCTACATGTAGGTCATGTTTCGGCCTGTTGCATCTACTATCCCAACACCCCAACACCCCAACAAGAGAAATGGGCGAGAATTCATACGCGTGCTGATATATAATCCAGGGACTAAGAGTGCGGGAGGTGGGGTGGGGCCTCTATACATCAATTTTTCTTTTGGAACAGCTGGCGACGACTTTTTGCGAAACACGAAGTCTTAAATTCTCGTGATAAGAAAATGACCGAATACCTTGGAAATGCATCAACAGACCCCCTCCCCCACCCCGTCCACACACACACACTGTCAACACACAATTTTCTTGATTCCGTCACATCCCATGGTTTTGGTTTTGGATGTCATATCACATAATATTATGTTACTGCGTCAGACATTTGATCGGGAGGTTGTGGGTTCGAATTCAGTCAGATTTACTTTCTTCACGTTTGAAATTCGGGTTTGTGTGCTAAGAAGCATGCGTTGCACGCTTTTATCATATAACAGTTTTTGCCTTCAACTTCTGCAAATAGCGCCTGTAATCCCTTGGCAAAGAGGAATGCTGGAGGGTTCTATACAGTACAGGCATGTCACTCTATCATATCTGATTCGATAAACCAGAATCGACAAAATTCTTCATTATCAACATGTAATGAATTAAGTTGGAGGGGATTAAAATATATCTCGCATATTACAGAAACTTGTTCAAGTTTGCAGTAGAATTTTCGGCAATTGTTTTTTTTTTGTTTTGTTTTTTTCTTAGTTTTAGTTCCGGGTGAAATAATTCCTTACCTATCATGAAATGTGAATATCACGTGCAAATACTAAAGATGTTGCAGACCGTAAACCAGCATTTGTCCAACGTACTGCGCAACCCCAAAACAGAAATTGACTAAATATTGGTCTGCTGATTGTACTGAGTATAAAAAAAATTAATTCGCTTTCACGGCGTAACGAACAAATATTCAATTCGTACAATTCGATGCAATTAGATCGAATCTAATCACCGGGACGCTTTCGAATCAAATCGAATTTCAAAGAATCGAATGGTCTTAAACTTAGTATAAATAAATAATAACTATACGGTGTGTCAAAATGATTTTTTTATCCAGGAGTACGTTGTAAAATAAATGCACGGCATTCGGCTGGTAGGTTAAATACATACAGTTGAAACTAGAAGTCCAGTAACGCATTACATGTCACTACGCATTAATCTGCGTGACGTTACGATAACACGGCTATCGAATTCTTCACATATACCTTATGCACAAGCAATGTTTCAGCCACTGGACCTCCGAATTTAATCCAGAGGTTCATGGACGGAAACATTTATTGTGTTTTGATTAATAACGGGGACTATCTGTCGTGCTTCGGTGCCATTCCATAGGGAAATTTCGCGCAATTTCTAAGCGAAATTATGTCAAAATAAGCGTATAGTTCGTGACCAATCTTCTAGTTTTAACTGTAATGCTTCGAGTGTGATACAAATATTTTGACACCCCATAAAGTTATTTTTTTTATCCCGTAATGTATAAATAAAACGAACAAAGGCAATGAATGCCACACCGAGTATTAAGGTGGATGGGAAAAGTACTGACGACCGGGACATTATAGCAGTAGTACTGATCGAGTATTCGGAGAGAGTAAATTACATAAGGTGGGGTGTGTGGGGGGGGGGGGGTGCGGGGGTTCGTTTAGGCGTCCCTCTAGAATGTATGATGGAGAGTGCTGAAAAATTTATCTGACTTAGAATGCAGGGAAATTTGGTTGGGGGAAGAACGAAATGCAGTCACCAGGTTGAAGAATGGCAAAGGGCCAGGCACTGATGAAATTTTCAACGAGTGTTTCTACAAAGAGGAGGAGATTCATTACACGAACATGCTACATCACTATTTAACATGGCAATCACAAAGCAAGATGTCCTGACAGAGTGGAAGGAAAGCAGGGTAACATTCAAACAAAAAAAAAGGGAGAAAGAGAAGTTTTAGGAAATTACAGATGGATATCAGTTAGCAGCAATATTGGGAAGATATTATGTATGGAAGGCTTGTGAAAATTGTCTAAGAAAGAGGATTTCTGGGGCAAATCCAGAATGGGTTCAGGAAAGGGAGACGAGTCACCGACCACCTGTTTACACTTTCACAATTGATAGTGCAAACGGATGTTAGTTAGAAAAATATGCTTATGGCCTTTCTTGATGTGAAAGCGTATGACATAGCATGGATGGAATAAATGTGGCAGAAACTCGAGGGCCGTGGATTGGGAGAAGGTTTTGTTGGATTCATGAAAGCACTGCACACAAATGTGCAGAGTATACCTAACCTGGGACACCACAACGAAGATGGTCCCAATGGAAATAGGCCTTAAGCAGGGGGGCATCTTGTCCCCGATTCTGTTTGCATTATACATAAACTATCCAGGAGATGAGTTGATAGATAGGCAGATAGACAGATAGGTAGATAGATACTTTATTCAGCAGCATGCATGTTATTTTACAATGTAGCAATTTTCCACTTATCAATAGCAAAATGTAGCACATACTGCTGGGAAATGACATAACCGGACTGGCTGTCTACCTGCCATCTCCCTCGGGTTGTAAGAATTTTCATTGAATTCAGACAAGTGTATGTCAAGTAAGGTACATTATCAGTGCACTATCTGTAATATTACAAATTTAATGAAGTATGTGATTGAGTGAATGTGTGACTGTGGGTGGGGCATTGAAATATTCCAATAAATGTGGCTCCCCCATCCTCCAAACCAATGAAGACCAGAAGAAATGATGCTAATCGAAGTTGGTTTATAGGGCAGTGGGTGAGGTACACTGTCCCGACACCAATGTGACACCAATACGTTACCTCATTCATTGAAGCTTTGCTAGCTGTTTTATGTTAGAGATTCACAGCTAAGCGCATACAGAAAAACCGCCGGTGCGCGGATCTCGACCCCCACTATGACCGGCCCGTATCCATATTGCCGACAGACCAGAATATAATGTCGATTTTCAACACATCGCACCATCAGCATCGCCCGCATCTCTCCTTGCTCACAGCAACCCTAAAAATGAGGTGGTATTTTATTACAAAGTCATCCATTGATTAAGATCTGGGGAGCCAAATTAGACGAGATAACCAGATAAGATAGCTAGAATAGCACATAACGTTAGGTTAATGGAGTTCAACATTGCTTGCGGAATCGTCGTGCTACATCCTAATGAATTTAGTCAACTTTAGCAAGACCGTCAAAGTGACTCAGATAAAACAATCGGGACATTAAGGATTGTTGTATTCAACACTGTCGGCGTATGATGCTAAGAACTTAAAGGTCACACTTTTTTTAACATATTTTTTCTAGAAGACGAATTTCGTTGTCCAATTCGTTCCACATTTTTTGGAAACGTGTGCAGTGGAAACTTCTCCAGGGATCGAGTCCTTGTTCTACTTACACGCAAAAGCGTAGATTGTCTGATGTTTCTGTGGGTCTGTGTACTGACATAGGCGACAAAATCGCCAAATGAGGCGGGAAGATTAGACTTTCTGCAGTCGTAGATGAACAGAGCAGCATGGAGTATAAAAAGGCATTAACCTTTAGGATACGATCTTTAATGAACAACAGTTCAGTGTGGACATTAAATTTTGTATTATTGATAATCCGTAGGGTTCTTTTCTGCATTAACAGTAATCTGTTGATCGCCCATCAGTTACTCCAGATTTGAATCCCATAAAGCAAGTGACTGTGAACGAGTATGAAGTAACATGTTCTCAAGGCATTGTGTGGAAGAATGGTTTTAACATTATTGAGGGCACAATTTGCACGTGCAGTTTTTTAGCATATATGTGTTATATGGGTTTTATACGATAGCTTGTCGTCAATGTTGATGCCAGGAAATTTGAGGGACTTTTCGGCTTCTTCGACGTCCACCCTAATTATGTCTTTGTCGTCGATATAGCCACCCTGTTGCGTAGATTTTGTTTTTTCTGCCTGGGGCAATTAATATATATTTAGTTTTGTAAGCGTTTATGACCATGCGATTAACAACCATTTGGATGTTTTTTGCAATTCATTGTTTATGTAGGGTTTCAAGTTATTCTCGCAGGCACTTGTTGCGTATACTGTAGTATCATCCGCGAATGATAACAAGTGCAATGAAGTTGAGTTAAAAATATCATTAATATATATACTGAGTCAAAAAAGAAAGTATGCTAAACTTTGAGGTGCAATTGTTTTTAGTATTATCGACTTTAATCCCAAACAAAGTATTGTAAATTCATATTTCGAGTCTAGCTGTATGAATTTGCATAATTTCATGTTCGTACTGTTGCGAACATCACGCCAGGACGTCGCAATTCAGACATGGGCTGAAATGAAAAGTTCACGCATGAAGTCAATAGCGTGTATGTCCACCGTTTGCCGCTTGGGTGGCAAGACATCGACGGCGCATAGACCTGATAAGTCTCTGGATGTCACCCTGTGGTATTGCGTTCCCCTCCTGCCTTAGAACATTAGGTAAATCGCCTAATGCCTGAAGATCATGAAGTCGTACCCGACGGACCAATTGATCACAAAATGCTCGATTGGCGACAAATCTGGCGAAAGTGGGACCAGGGAAGTAGTTCTATGCTCTTTTTTTCAAGAAAGTCAAGACATATACGCGTCACGTAACAACGGGCGTTGTCTTGCTTGAGAAACTGCAATCCGACGTTAGCGCTGAACAACGGGACAACAACAGCGTTAAGAATTTCGTCCTTATATCGCTGTCCATTCAGATTACCATCGATGAAGATCAACTGCGTTCGACGGTGCAAGGAAATTCCTGCCCAAATAATTACACTACCCACGCCGAAACGGTCGCATTCCCTCACGTAAGCATCAGAAAACCGTTCTCTTCATCGGTGATACACTCTTCTCCTACTATCAGCGCACCGTAGACAACATCGCGATTCATCACTAAAAAGAGCTGTGCTCCAACGCTGCTGAGTCCAGCGAACACGCTGACGTACCCATTCCATTTTGACGGTACAGTGACGTTAGATATGGATTGGTCCGTGGTATGGACATCGACTTCAGATGCCGTGTTCAGCGAGTCTGTTGCGGACAGTTTGTGCACTGATTCTATTGTTAGTTCTGCCAGGAGTAATTGCTACTGTCCTCGTCGCCGGAAGGAAGCAATCTGCGTAAGTGAGACGTCCTGTTGTGTCGGTCTTGTGCAGGGGTCGTAACTCTTCGTCGTCCTGAACACGGTCGGTCTGCAGTAGGCAGTAGATCCGGTGGTTCTATACCTTCCAATGAGACGGGAAATAGTGGCCACAGTGACTCCGAACTCAGCAGCGAGTTCATCTGGAGGTATCCCAGCCTCATGCATACCAATGGCACGCAACCTCTGATTTTCAGTTAACCTTGGCATTTTTTAGAATGTGGGAAGATAAAAACTAGCGTGTTTTCTCAAAAACACAGGCTCTCTAGCACGACATAGCACAAAGAAAATCGTCGGTCACCCATTCAATTTGACATTCCTGGGTAGCACGTGCTATTTTGAAATCCGTAGCAAAATTGTATACGTTTGGGTGGACTACAACAACATGTCATTAAACTCTTTGCACGGCTTCTTGTCCGCAAACATGCAACATTAGACTATTATATTTCATCCTTTATGCTATATTTTCACATTTGTTTCTATTATACTTTCTTTTTTGACTCAGTATAGTAAGAAAAGGATATGTCCTAATATTGAGCCTTGTGGTACGCCGCATACAGTTTAAAGCAAATCCGATGTGTGTTCACCATAAAGAACGAATTGTTTTCAACAAAATTGCATAGTTTATTGTATCAAATGTTTTTGTCAAATCAAGAAAAACCGCTAAAGTGGAGTCTTTAGTAGTTTTATTGTTTCCTTCAGCGATATCTTTCAAAAGCTGGGGAACGGGGTGAATTGTGGAATGTTTTTCCTAAATCCATATTGATGCTCATACAATATTTTAAAGCGATCCAGAAAACCAGTGAGACTCTTCGACATGCGTTTCTCTACAACTTTCGAAAATGTTGGTAGGATACTAATTGGTCTGTAATTTGTGAATTTATTTGCATCACCAGATTTAAAAATGGGGATTACCTTGGCGATTTTCATTTATCGAGCACTATGCCGTATTTGAATGAATTATTGATTTTGTGTGCCAATGGTGGTGCAATAAAATTTACAGTTTGTTTAAGAAAATCTTATGTGATACCGTCACAGTCAGAACTCGTTTTGGATTTCATTGATTTGACAACGTGAATAATTTCGTTAGGAGACGTCGGTTTCACAAGAAATTTGTTCGGAAACTGACCATTCAGGTAGTTTGAGAATGACGTGTGTCTTGTTCTAAGATGTTAACTAGTAAGGTGATTGCAAGCGCAGAGTGGGTAAAAGTCGGAAAGACAAAAATCACAGGGCGTTAATTTGCCTATAACATTGTTTTATTTGCCGAGAGTGAAGAGGGACTACAAAAACTGTTAACCATAGTAGTAAAGTATGGGGATGAATGGAGTCTTGAACGTAATGAAAACAAATGCAAGGTAATACCTGTGGGTCGTAAGGTAGATGAGTCGCGAATGTGGAGGATGGGTAAATTCCCCATTGGTGAAGACGAAAGTAAGGATATAATAGTGGGAGAAACGGGCGAATATAAATGCTTGGGGGTGAATCTGTGTTACGGGTAGAGGCATATACAGAAAGCACACAGATAATCTTAAGACAAAGGGTTCAAAAACACTCAATCAGTTTAAACTACTGGGAAGAAATAGCTTTAATAAGGTGTTTGTTGGAAAACGTATTTGGGAGAGGGTGGGATTACCAAGTAAAACGTATCGAGCTGGTGTGATCCCTCTAAACCAAATGGTATTGAGGAGATTCTACAAAATGATGCGGGTCGGTGGATAACCGGATCAAGTAGTGCAGGCGCACAAGAAGCTGTCAGAGGGAACTCTGGTGGATGCCGGATAAAGATAAAATAGACATAGGAAATTATGCTACATAAATTACCGGGTAAACTTCGCAAACAGCAGATAGTGTAAAACGACATTCAGTCATATACATGTAGGGAGCTATAACATTCAGACAGGATGGATAAAGCAGGCGAGGGAGCTAATGGGGTACTACTCTATATAGATTGAAGATCTATAAGACTAGCAGAGAAGGAGTTTTATAAGGGAAAGGTTGCTTGAGGATTAGAAACTGGCGAGCTGGAATTAGAATAAAAAACATTCCTTAGAAAGGATATACAAAAAGGATGCACCAGCTTTTAAGGAGTACCTGGTCGAATGTTTCTTTTTTTTTGGGGGGGGGGGGGGGTCATTGTTGTTCAAAGTGAGATCGAAGTCACTGGAGTTCAAAGGAAGAATCTGTAAAGGCGAGGAAAGAGTGTGCTAAATGTGTAAAAAGAGACTCTGGAACATTTCATTTTACAATGCCCCAGATATTTGCCTAGTAGAACAAGACACCTTGGGGAACTAATGGAAAAATGGGATGAAGGATAATTTGATGAGGAATAATATGAGGAAAAGGGTCAATTTTATAGTTGGGGAGATCGAGAAGGCGCCAATGGGGGGAAATTTTAAACAGTTTTTGATTGAATGTTGGGAGATTGGAAGGGAGAGTGGGGAGGGGGAGGGATATCCTGCCGGGGCACTGGATTAATGTAAGGTTCCTCGCGATAAATCAGCAGAAGGCTGAAAATTTATTATTACACTATGCTGGAATATAATCTGAAATAGAGAATCACTCAATAATACTGTGATGTTACGCATCGTCAAAAACAAAATTCTAATCGATGGGTGTGCTTCCCTTCGGTTATTGGCTCGAATTACTGGCACCACACTCTGCTGAAATATAAAACGGGGACACGCCATTATCAATTCTCATTCTATCGCATACCGTGTTACGCTCGCATCCCGAGTGTTAAGGCCAGATGTGGACTGGGGAACCGAGGTACCGCGCGATTTATCAGACGGTCAACTGGCACTGTCCCACGATAAGTTATGGATTCTTCTGTAAAGTATACCGATATATTGTATCGCTCATGAGAACTCAAGCAGCGCAATGAACTTATGTGACATAAGAGTTACCCCCATGCCACTCAATGTCATTTTGGTGCTTGGTTCGTCGTAAGAGAGACACTTCACTTCATCAAAAAACATACTCTTTCGTTCACCATCAAAACTTGACCGTTTGACGCGCTAGTGTGTGTAACTAAATGAGTCGGTCGATATTCGATGATATTCTAGGAACAACATTTGAAGCCAGTTAGCCCCTGGTAAAGGCATTTAGCCTTCATCCATCTTTTGGTAAACGGATCGCTGTATTTCAATACGAGTCTCGTTTCAAGAATGGGCTATAGCCTGTAATGTGTAGATAAGGTACATAACCTAATATATTTTCTCATCATTGTGTTAAGCGAAAAGAATTGACATGAATCTTAATAATAGATATCAAATATGTATTCTTTTTTAGGTTAAAGATATATTGATGAAGTGTGTGGTGTAGTGGCGAAATCGACAGAATGGCACCAATAAAAGTAGATCCGTTGTCAAATGAGTCGACTAGGGACTCCTTTGGACCTACATGGAGGCCAATTTACATCGCATTAAAGTTGTTTGCTTTGTACAGCGATCTCATTTCAAGATACACCAGGAAACAGTCCAGAATAATAACTGCTTCGAACTTGTTACATTTGTTTTATTGTATCATACTTGGTATGCTGGTTGTTGTAAATATGGCTAAGCATGCTTATGAACTATATGCCAATCGTGCTAAGGGTATATCCAGTCTTTTAGCGTCGTCTATTGCAAACTTCTTGGCTCATTTGGCATTTACTATTTACCTACCACTATCATTATGGAAGTTTTCAACTCATCTAGATAACTTCTTAGATAAAATGCAACATCTCAAAGATAACAATGAAAAATTATTTAACATGACTTTCTGCAGAAAGGTAATAATTGTACTTTTAGTCGTTCGCATTGGATTTGGTTTCGCGCCAACCATTGGACTTATCCTGTTAAAAGAAACATTAAATCACGTTAATGAAACATCACCAATTATAGAAACGGATGCATTCCTGAGAATGTTCGGGAATTCGGATATTCCAGAAGCTTTCATACTTTGCTGGAATATATTTCATTCTTTTGTGAACAGTAATATTTCAGCGGCAATCAGTTTGTTGTTTGCTTTCGCCATTTATTTTCTTCGAGGGTTCGCGCGTTCTTTGTCAGACAGCATAACTAGAACATCACAAGTTATAAATGACCAGAGTTTAAAAGACTATCGAACTAAGTTTCAGAAACTTGTAGAATTGGTTGAAGTGTTTGATTCTTGTATTAGTTTTGCATCAGGTATAGTATACTCCCTAGCCATAACTGTACCATGTTTGATGTTGTACGGGCTTGTACATGAGCAGCTGTCTGGAGTAGGTCTCACTCTGTCATTGGTGTATATTATCTTCACTGGAGGAGAAACTACCATCTACATTATAGGAGCTCTCATTCTGAATAATGCCGTGAGTATTCGCCACTGTATTGTACATATATTTCTACTTGTCAGCAGTGCATTCACACACACACATATATTATCTATGCTTTTGTTTTAAAAAAAATTAAAAAAGAATATAAACTTTGATATTTTTTAAATGATGTATTTTAAAAACTGGACGCATTCCTTTTTAAATTCATTAATTTATTTATTTATTTATTGGTGTTTAACGATACTTTCGATAGCCCGGACAGTTTTACGACTGGAGGAAAGCGGAGTACCCGGAGAGAACCTCCGACCAACGACGAGCAACTGCAGGACACCCCAACATACTAACTACACACAAGCAGGGTTAGCATTGGTTGGAGACAAGTGCACCATCGACGTGCAGTACGCCTTTGTACACGGCGCCACCGTGCCCCATACGGGCAATCGAGATGAAGTGCCTTGCTCAAGGACACAACGCGGTTACACACGGCGCTTGGATTCAAATTCCGAATCCACTGAGCCACCGCGCTCCCAAATTAATTTATTACTTTATCCAACAAAAATAAATAAAAATGCATGTAACTGACAACTGCGCTCATATCAGAAAAAAACATTGCATTGCTACTTTTAATTTTCATCTCCTCTTCAATTATCTTCCGGTTACACCTAGCAACTCAAATGGAAACTTCCTTCGAAAACCAAGCTGTTTATTCAGGAAGTCATGAAGATAGACAAGTTCTCTATAAACACGCTTCTCTGAGAGTAAAATCTGTTTGCGCAAAATTGTTTTTTTCCTGTTTTCCTGGTGTTCCTTCTTTTGTTGAAATATGATCCAGTAGCGGTGCCATGGGGAGGGGAGGGGGGGGGGGGGAGGGTATGGGGGGGGGGGTACTTACCCCTCCACTTTTTTCGCCAAGCGTAGTAAAAAAATACTATCATTTTAATTATTGTATTGAACGTTGCGGTATAATGGTGGGTATGCTTAATTCCATATTCCCAAGTGCACTAACTCAGAGAAGTTTTTAAATTATGTTTGTGTGTACCACCCTCCCACCCCCCTCCCACCCCCACACACACATTAGCTGCAAACAACAAACAAGAGTCGAGGGCCCAAATTGCAATAAGGCGTGCCGTGTTCAAACGGTCTGAAACATGCCGCCTAAGAGTATTCCAGGAATGCTAGAATCGAGAGCGTGCAACGCATCTGTTTGGGATGCAGCCTACTTTCATTTTCGATTTTAGTGTCTTTTGGTGCGAATTTCCAACAGCGTTCTTTCGTTAAAATGTCACCATGTACGACGTTTTCCATAACTGAAAGACCTAACCAATAAGTTTCAAAAGGATAAAACTGTTTAATTTAATTGTCTGAGAATGCTCCAGAGAACACCACTTACAACGTAAGTTTTAAAAACAATTTCTCAACTTCGGGAGGTCACACCCCTCCCGACTCCCACCCCGGCTGCGCGGCGGGCAATACCAGACTGTACCCCCTCACTACTGTAACTCTGGCGCCGCCACTGGATATATCTTACCAACTTTTAGATTCAGTGTTTCGGCGATCAATACAGAAGACTAGAAGCGTTCTTGATTGTTGTTTGTTCTAGGACCTAAAGCCTAAAGATTATTCTGCTGCCGGGGTGGTGGGGTGGGAATTAATTCAACTTCATCATCAAACCAGCTGATGATATATAATTTATCACAGTTCTCATTTTGTGGTACATCAGCCGTTAATTCCATGACCTCCAGCCATGCATCTTCAACAGGATATTGAAGTTAAAGGACTGGTCCAGCAACTCTTCTCATACATTGTCGTGTTTCCTTCTCTGTACGAGGGTGAACGTCGTCATATTTGACTTTGGGACTCAATACGTGGTGTGATGTGGGTGGGAGACAATCGTTACCGTCTACGATAATGTTAGATATTTTGTTTCGGCAGCATGAAGCGCGCAGGGTAAAGATAAATTTATTTATTTATGTTTAACGACGCTTCCATCGGCCAGGGTTATATCATATCATTAAGATTTACTGGTAAGAAAAGCCTGAGAGAATGACATGACTTACTCTAACCCCCTAAGCTATAACCTAGCACAAGTAGGGTTAACATCGTTTGGGGTACTCATGTGTACCATCAAAATCTAAGTATAGGCTGTTGCTTGATTAGTTCCATATCAGTCGAGATATCAGTCCGAGGTGATGTCATAACACCTGAACTGAAAGTACCGAGGACTGATATCTCGGCTGATAAGAAATTAATCGAGAAATGATCTCGTTATTTATTACTTTCCAAAGTGTGATTTACTGGGATTTCCGGGTTTGATGAAAACAATAAATTCACAAGTGAATTATGTAATCAACAATTGTGTCATGTATCCGTGCGAGCAAACGAAGACGCTTTGCCGTGGGTGTAAAGGGGACTTCATTGTCTTTTGTTTGTTTTTTTAACCCTTGTCTAACATGAAAAGCAGACGACACTTGCAAACAAAAAATCTTGAATAACTAGTATTTTCATTTTTGACTCAAAAACTTGGGTTATGACCCCTCATGGAACGAGCGCGACAAGCTCGTTCCAATGAGGGGGCATCACCTATGTTATAGAGACAAAAAATGAAAAAAATAATGAAAATTAATTGGCGATTTTTGAGAATAGCGCTGGCCGTTTTGGCCGTTAGGTTAGATAAAGGGTTAAATAATATAATTATCGTTAATAACGAAAAGTAATAAACAGAGTAATCGCTTGACTGGACTGGTTACGTGAAATAATTCATTCGAGGCGAGGGACTATATTGTAAAACACTCGTGCGCATTCGCACCTCTTATGAATTATTTCACGTAACCAGTCCAGACCAGCGATTACTCTCTATTTATTGAACCCAAACAAATAATTTAAAAAATGTTTTAAGATCGATTACAGCTCTCCGACAATGCTATTGTATCTCAATCTCATTACAAAGTCTGAAGACTCCGCCTGGGGCAGCAGGCCGAATCTCTGTTTCCCCACTGGGGAAGCCGCGACGTTCAGATAGCTGCAATTTGTCTTTTCCTACTTCGACAAATTTACACTTACAACTTTGAATCTTAGTTTCCGTTAAATTTTCTGTACAACTCTCTTCTTTCCTCTCTTCATCTACCTAACCATTATTCGTTGCCGTCAATAATACTTAACCATACGTTATCTCGGCTTCAAGCCACTTCATCCTTGTCGGTAACGACAATGTTCCCGACAACGTGAGACGAATAACGGTGAATGATTTCGATGTGAACATGTTTGCCGCGCCTATTAGGGCATCAAGGTGGACAACTCTAGCTTGGTTCATATCACACGAAATCGTCGTCATATCACACGTGTTTGGATACATATCTGCTGAGTTTCATAATGGGTAAAGCAGGGATAGAGAATCGTATGTACTAAATAACTCGTCTTACCATACTTCGCCAATCTACTCCCACCCAATTGGGATTAACCCTTTAAACCTTGGTGGTATTTTCCATGTTTGTTCTGTAGCTGCAGTTGCAATTAGAAGAGTCCATATTCAATATTTGGGATAGATCAACTGGTATTTTCAACATGCAGCCCTGGGGCTGCACGTTGGACATATTGACCGGGCTACCCCACACATTAACTTAGCAGGCATTCTACGTAATTAGATTATGAAGTATCATGTTTCTGGGCTGAAAAAGCGACCTCTCTATTTTAAATGGTTAAGTGCACCACCTATGGTCGTAATAGGGATGACGAGACCAGTCTCGTCTTACGGCCTGTAAATCTGACTTCCAGTGTGTTAACTAATCACCGCGATCATCTTTATATAGATACTTTAAGCATAAACGCAAAAAAACTCTCAGAGAAAAATTAATTCAATTTGAACAAATACAGGTTTATTCCAAAATTAACAACAGAAATGACTGTGTCAAAATTAACTCAACAGTTTTGTAATAACGAAATTTTAATTTTCTGAACAGACACTCTCATATGAACGTATATGTAACGTCATAGATTGTACAAAATGTGCACATTTTATATACCACTGTTATGAGACATGATTGTGGCATTCGAAGGTGTATATCGCCATGTATCGTCTGATTGGAGCAGAAAATAGAACTCCTCACAGACATTATTATGAATTATGAAAAGCAGAGGTAAGTGAAAATCGTGGTCGCCGTTAGATTTGCTTCTTCCGACACGAACATCACAGTGTCGCCATATTGGCGCATTTCTGTTGCTCTTTACCTAACATGAAAAGCAGACGACACTTGCAAAAATAAAATCTCGAATAACTAATTTTTTTAATTTTTTATCTCAAAATCATAGATTATGACCCCTCGTTTGAACGAGCTCGTTCCAACGAGGGGTCATGACCTATGTTTTTGAGACAAAAAATGAAAACATAATCAAAATGAATTGGCGATTTTCGTGAATAGCGCTGGCCGGTTTCGGCCGTTACGTTGGGTAAAGGGTTAAACGACGATCGTCCCAACAAATTCGTCGCAATGTCGTGTCGTCCCTGACAGAAGTCTTCCCTTTACTCACTCTACCCTTTACATACATTATAGATGTTTATATTTTTTGTATAAATGGATCATAACCGAAAAGGGTTGGTACGGCCGCCGTAGACTGGCCACTTCTGCTTTAGGCAGTATTTTCCCGGACGCATAAATAACATATTGCAATCACTGTTTATAGGAATAATCATCAAAAATTTAATTAAGAAAGAAACGGGTTCAACCCAGTGCTTCATTAAATACAATTTTGTTTATAACGATATTTGTTACACCATGTTTCCAATCAATATTTCACTTCATGAAAGTCTTTTACTCTGAATTTTTTATCGCCACGATATAGTCTTAGTTGCTGATGTGTCGTTAAGCACCAATAAGAACAAATAAATAAACTACATGGGAATTAAAATACCACAAAATCTGCCATTTTAGCTTTCAATAAGAATGCATAAAAATTGAAAATGTCAGCTTCATCGTGTGAAAAACACATAATCAAACAAAATAAAAAACAACAGCATACTATAGTTCTATGGTAACCCTATTAAGTTTGGGTACATTAACCTATGTTCTAATCCACATTCAAATTCAAAGGAAAATATTTCAAATTAATACAGTCACTCCTGACATGAAAGTTTTTCAGACATTAAGATCATGCTTCAACGACTTCTTCTCATCTGCGGTCTGTGACCGTGTTAATCAGATCTTCCACAGAGTGTCCCTTCCATGCAATGTTCAGTTGCATATCGGGAAGCATCGCCTTTATCAATCGAATATATCACGATGCAATTTGTTTTATTTTCAGCTACATGTTTACCACAGCAGATACAGAATATTTGTTTATGTGCAATGGCAAAAAACTAACATACCATTATACAGATTGAATCTGTACTCACAAATGGCAAGTGTAAATTGTTCAAGAAATCTGCTTGTTCCAATACGCTACATTGTTTTGTATATATAGCTGTTATGTCTACAAAATCCACTTTAGTTTGAAGTGCACATCACCTTGCAAACGATCTGTTGGTGTGCTTAACAACCTCGTAATGTTTGAATCGTTGGTACTTTTTGGAGGCATTCTGCAAATATTGACAGTTACATCAGCAAATTTATTTCTAACTTTAACCCTTTACCTAACGTAACGGCCAAAACCGGCCAGCGCTATTCCCAAATATCGCCAATTAATTTTCAAAATATTTTCATTTTTTGTCTCAAAAACATAGGTTATGACCCCTCGTTGGAACGAGCTCGTCGAGCTCGTTCCAACGAGGGGTCATAACCTATGTTTTTGAGACAAAAAATGAAAAAAATTAGTTATTCAAGAATTTTTTTTGCAAGTGTCGTCTGCTTTTCATGTTAGGTAAAGGGTTAAGTATTACAACTGTGATATTCAACGATATCTAACTCATGGGCTATGTGAGTAATGCTAATTGTACCCAGATGAAGTTAAGGAATTTATTTTATCAAACTGTACGGATTTGTTCATTCCACATGCTTTGAAAAGTTTGTCTGTTTCCCGAAATTAGAAAAAATGTCTTAATAGGGGCGTTTGAAGCACTTCGACTTTGGAGTCGCTATCATAGAAGTTGCCGTATACTTTAAAATATAGTTGGAACAAACGCCCATTCACAATGAGAAAAATGGCCATTTTTCAAACCCCGTATTTAATATCACCACCGAACCGAAATAGTGTTACGACCCGGTAAGGAGATTTATTAATTATGAAGCCAATGCTGTGCATTTTTTACGGTCACATCTAAACAGTAAAAAATCTGAGTACCTCCTTTGGCCTAATTCCCAATAAAATTACAGTGACGGTACCCACCACCCAACACCAAAAACAAAATACATTTTAGTGGGGGTCACCCTTTCTCTAGAAAATGTCGGGGGCATGTGAAGAGTATAGTTTTAAAGTACAAAAACAATTTTGAAATGTATTAAGAAAATTGGTTACCCTGAGAAAAAATAAAATTTTGTGCGGGCTTGCGTGACAAAACAAGCTTGTTAGAGATCTATCTGCCCTCTGACACGATTAAAATCAGTGCAGTGTAAACGAATGTGCTGCACTGTCAGCAATTGTTTGTCATGTAACACACTCTGGCTACATATTACCCTCTAAAAATTCTTGTTTGACCAACATGACATCGTATCAGACTTGACTGATCGTTTCTACAAAGGCGACCTGAAGCATATTTATAACTGATAGCTGGTCTGCGGCGATGGATTTTCTTTATTTGTCACACCATTCATATCCGACTGCCACACTAATGTAGTTACTGATATGCACTGCTGTAACAATTTTAAAATCAGTCACAGGCTTGATTTAAGCCTGTTTCGCTGCACTATCTACTCTGGTGTTACCAGAGACCCCAACACGTCCATTTGACCTACAAAACACTTTATCATATTGCTCAGACATGAGAGTATTTAACTTCTGAGGAAGTTTCAAAATGAGTGCGTTCCCCAACTTCGGGTTGAGTAAATCAAGCAAAGAGGAAAGAGAGTCGACAAATATATAACTGACTTCCATTCCAAACATTATCTATGTGTTAAAACTCTAGTTGCAAAGCTTAACTTCTGCTCTGAAAATCGAAATTTTATTTGGCAATCTGATCGAAGTGATCTGATCAACAGCAATAACGGCCATGATACTTTTTTCCAATATCTTTAGATCCATCTGCATAGAACCCCCGATATGCAGTATAGTTAGACTTTCTTTTGACATTGCACCTAATATCGGTGTGTCTGCAGTGACAATATCGTAATTTTCAGTTGCATCGAGCAGAATACCTGGACCTGGCTCAGCGCTGGTATTACTTTTATCATTTGGGGTATTTCAAATTCAATAACTGTCCCAACAAGTGGCCTCAAAGCTGACAAACGCTGTCTTCAGATCAAATTGTTGATCTGTTACTTTTATAATCTGTTGTACTGCCGATGCCCTGGTCATCGGCACGTTTGACAGTCTGTCAGACAATGATCAGCTGGTGGATTACCGGCGAAACGTATACAACATATTCAACACTGTTTTGAAAATTGCTAACTACAAACATTATTGGTAGTGTTGTTAGCCACGGTATCTACGGTTTACAACTCTTTTGTCAACAGGGGCTGTGCAAGTTCCATTTCCTTCTTAAAAGTAAGAGGAGGGCTCCTTGTTCTCCGTGAGGTACATTTTGAAGGCCATAAGGACGAGATCCTGGGTGGTTGATGACAACACTCTCCTGGTTTGGCAATTCTCGATGACTGTGTCCAATAAATACCGTTAGATATTTACTTCATGGTAGCCATTTTGTTGGCTAGATACAGTTTGATTAACCATGCACCCCATCAATGAACGTCCCATCGTGGGTTTTTGTGGTCGCTAAACTGGACAATTTGTAAACATTTCCGATACTTTCTTGTCATTGTACGCGGTACTTTTACTTATTTCTTATTTTCATCGAGTTTGTCAGCAGGATACCAGGTCTTTTGTATTGACATATTCCATAACTGAAACGTCCAGTTCATCGACTATTCTCTGATGGCGTGGCGGGCACAGATCAATCGATCAGCGGTATGCATATGAGTCAACACTGATCAGAGTATACTGACTTTAAGTGAAATCTCGTTTCCACGAGGTAATCTTCGAATTTGGCTCAGAGTAGGGTTGGGGGTCATGCGCAATGAATTAAAGGAATCATTAACACAGCAAAATACCACTAAAAACACTAAACGTAGATGGGGTTTTAAATATTTAACCTCTGATTCTGATGAAGACATTGATATTATAGCAAATAATTGGGCAAGGTTTATTATAATGTTTGCGACAGAAGAAGGAGATCGAGCAAGATATATAAATTAGTTTGGCCTGGAAAAATCAAAAAAGGTATAGCATGGGTGGTGAAGGACGTTAAAAAAGGCAATGAACGAGTTGAAAAGAGCACAACAGACTGATGCAACCAACCCCCATTGTCCTTCGCAAGAACATATGTGGGCAATTGGGAACACAGGGGTAACCAAGGCCTTCTCACCCGTGACCCGCGACAAATCAGCACCCTACCAATGTGTTATTGTTATTATGTACTCCTCACCACAACACATACAGTGGAATAACATAGCTGGAAAATAAAAACACTGTCACTTGTTTTAAAATGCTTAGACAAACCACCCCGTACGAGTTGATGAGTATTTAGTATTCCAGTTTCAGTGCTAGAATTTGGGCCACACACAAAACCATTGAACATTAGTTTGAACGTTTTTCGGTATTTGTATGGCATATCAACCTAACAGGCAGTACAAAAGGGTTCGGTGAGCATTTACGTTTTATTTTTATTCGATTGAAGACGCCATGTGTAAGATGTGCTTATGACATACTCGACGTCTTGAGATCTATACAAGGATAAGGTTTTCCACTAAAATGTAAAGCGGAAACAACCGAAAATCAAGTTAGAATGCCACCATTTATTAATCTCCGAACTGCTATTTCAATATGCAGAAAAAAATAGTCAATTAGATATAGTCTATTAGATGTACACATTACAGAGCTTGGCTCCAGTTGGCTGTGACCTAATATGGAATATACAGTGCCGATCTTTGCTCGCGTTTATTTCGTGTTTGATATTGGATTTACGGGCATGTGCGTACTTTTTGCGGCACAATGTGCATCTAATAATGACGACTCCAATGCTCTCAATAGTTAGATCAAGGGCTGCCCATAGATATGAATTCTGTTTCACAAAATAAATTACTAAAACAATTTTGATTCACATTTTCAGATGCATAAACCTCTGCCTGATTTATATAAAATTAACACAGACGGATTAACAGAAAAAGGCGTTCAGGAGGTAAGAACAGATGGATTTTATGATGACTGATTCTAACAGAAAAAGACTGAAGCTTATTGCAGGCTTGCAAACTAACACCCGATCCTAAGTAAGGAGACACTATATTGTTGGACTCAGGCTGAAGTCCATGTACAGAGAGTTTATTTTTCTTTTGCATGTTTATATACCAATACTATTATGTGTGATTCAAACCTATGGATTACGCCTTCTTAATCGTACAATGGAATCTTACCAAAACCCGCTTTACTTTGGAGGATACGAAAATATGTTAGTTTAAACAATATTTATTTGAAAAATTATCTTATATGTATACATTATCTAAAATACAACAAAGGATAAATCGAAATTAATAAATTAAAATACGGTGGTATATAGCGGTATACAATATAACAAATAAACAGATTCACAGATTGCCGACGAAAGGAGGGATTCAAAAGGAAGCTTATAGCTTATGAAAGCTGTCTTCCTAGCGTCTGTATCATTTACCTCATCTTGGTGGTATAGATGGAATATAATATAAGTCGAGACCCTTTCTAATTATGCTGATTTAGTTGATAATAAAACTAGCCGTACACCCCGAGAGACAGGGCGGGACGACCCCCCCCCCCCCCCCCCACATACACACACACTCACGCAACCAATTCCGTCTACATTCACGAAGAATGTACACAAAACCAATCGCAAGTGGAGAGGCCCGACGTCCCCGCCCAGGGCAGCGGAAGTGTGGCAGTATAAAATAACTCTAATACAAAATAGCGTATGGGACGCGGGCGGCCAGACAACGACATTTGAGATTGTTTAAACTTGACATGTGAAGAAGAACTGGATAATTAAATAAATAGAGGAAAAGGAGAAGGAGGAGGAGCAGGAGGAGGACACCTTGAATACACGAAATATAATATTCCATTCATATAATCAAAAGAGAATAACCGATGTGCTTTCAATGTAGTGTTCGGCATGTACAGCATCATTGGAGCTGAACCTAACAAGAACAAGAAGAATTTAAATTGGAAGCAGCAATAGATGCGGCCAATTAAACACAGTTTGTAGTGTTCCTCGTGTTGAATTCAGCTGCGTTTGACTTCAAGGTTCACCGGAAGCTTCTACTTGATAGAATGAACTTGTGAACCACTATGACGGTTCTCCTCAATACTCAAGAATTCTGAGCCATAAAGTAATGTGGATATATTCCTTGCAGATAGGAGTAGATCGGGTGTATTACTGAGTGTATCTGAGAACAGTAGACAGTATAAAATATTGTGTTCCGGTGTCTCTCAATCGCCACATTGACAGGAAGGGGTAGGGGATAAATGATTATCGTACAAGTAAAAAATATGTTAACCTCTCGGAATTTCGTCTGAATTAGTAACCCATACTCCTTGGATGTGTCCTTGCCTTTTAAATTAGAACCAAATTCCCTGCAGTTACGCAAGATCCCAAAAGTGGTTTGCCACACAAATGTCGCCTTCTACTGACCATTAAAGGGAATTGCTTGAGCAGAAAACGTGAAATAATTGGACTGTTGTCACTAGATTTGAGAGGCGCCTCCGGAACACTCACCCTACAGGCCTGGCTTGTATGCACTGTATTTTTTCCGACTTCCTTTCATCTTTTCTAGCTTTTCTCAACCTAAAGTTAAAAAAGCCTATCAGTTTGGTTTATTTATTTATTTATTGGTGTTTAAGATCACATACTTATGCACAATGGCTAATCGTGACCGTTATCAGTTTGGAACTTCGTGAGAAGTTATATTCTCTACTGTCTGACCAATATGATATCGTGTTTTCCGGTTACCTGGACATGTTGGTATCTCGGGTAACACCTGGCAGACAATGTAGCAATACATACATTAAACAAGCTTATCACTGATTTCAAGATCCCATTTAGTGGTTACAAGCCACATATCAGTAAATAAATCAAATATATGTGGCAGGCGGAATGGGATTGGGCGAAAAATAACAAGCTCCATGACAACCGATCATTAATTTTGGTAACTACTCCTCAAGTAACCTTTGTAGAAAAGATCATATAGTTTTGACGCTATGTAATTTTGGTCATACAAAACTCACTCATTCTTTATTGTGTGAGGGTAATATGCGACCAGAGTGTGTTCGTTGCCAACAGAAGTTGTCACTTGGCCGGCCAAGGTTTTATTACTTGAGCATATTCTTCAACATTGCACTGATTTTATGCAACATTTCACTGTAGGATCACTACATGTAAGAGATCTGTTTTATCATGCGAGCCAACACAATGTTTTATCATTTTTTTAATTTAGTCAACCTTTCTAATTAATTTTAATATTGTTTTATTTTTTTAAACTGGACTCTTCATGTTTCAAACCACTAGGTTGATTTTTAAGCTATTCAATACATTAGTATCATTGCTCATTAATATAGATTCCAAGCTACTCATCTCTTTGACATTCTATTGTTGTTATTTCGTGTTTTTAATCAATCACTTTTCTTCGTCATTGCGAATGATGTATTTTATTTTATACCTTTTTCTCGCCACGGTATAGACTGCAGATGTACCGTTAAGCATCAATAAATAAATACATAGTACACTGCACCTTCTTGTTGGCATAGAGATCGTCTATTTCTTCTATGTAGAAGAAAACGGCCGAACTTAACCCTTTGATACTTTTGTACGTCTTATGACGTACGAAATCAAACGGCGCGTTGATACTTCTATACGTCTTATTACGTGCAAAATCAAACAGGACGCTGACACTTTGTGGTCATTTGTTTTGTTATTATTTTCCGATTGATTTTAAATGTTAACGTCAGTTCCTATTTTCTTCCGAATAGTGCTCAGTGTGACAACCGTTGGTCCAAATGTCATCGCAGCTTAAAATACAAATATAATCCTGATGTCAAGATTTCTTAACTAATTCAGTGCTAGAAACCACTATCAGGGCTTTCAAAAATGAGGTCTCCTTGCTTATATTTAGTCAAACACAAATAAAATTTTGTTTATATAGATTTGTTCTATTACAAATTATTGGAGAGTGCCTGTGAGCACTTTCCAATAATTTGTAATAAAACAAGTTTTGAATAACAAATTCAGACCACCAAAAATAATCTAGCTCTCAACCAGTTAATTACTAATGTGAAAAATATCTTGTTCTTTGTACTTTCCGACGTTTGACGTCGCATTTTGAATAACGTTGCAGAAACTGAATTCCTAGTGACGTCTGTACGCCAGGATAATTAAAGTCTCAAAGGGTTAAACAAAAGATTTTGAGTGTCCATTTTGACATCAAAGTGCGGTTTAGAAAAAGACTTAAAAGATCACATAGATTTTCTGTTTGCTTTTCAGTTGTCACTATTCATATCACGACTTTTTGGTCCACCCATTGGTGTTAGTGTTTATGGCTTGTTTGTGATAGATAAATCCACCATTCTTATGGTAAGTCTAGTATCATGTCATAATGACATAATTTTTTTCTAGTCACTTTTTCGTCTCGTTACTCGAGTTTTGTCAGTCTCTATGTTTGGCCATCTATGTTTTATTCTATATAATGCCGTTTACTATGTATGTCACTCGTGTTTCCTAATACGTCCGGATTTGTTTTTTTCAAAAAAGAAATACCTGGATTTCAAAACGAGACTCCATCATGTACTCGTTTTAAAAGTCTAATGTGCCCGTAGTTATTAAAAGCATTCCAAACCAAAGCAAATTAACTTTATCTGTGGCTGTCCAAAACGTTTTATTGTACGTGACGTCACCAGTGTTTTGAGTCAAATTATGTTCGGCCGATTTTATTGAGGTGTGATAGATGTTTGATACACAACACGGTGACAAAACTATTATTTTCTTCCAAAGCAATTTAAGCATGTTTGGATGATTAATTGCAGAAATATATCCATGTACAAAAGAGTGAGAAACGTATGTGATGGTGGTAGACAATTAACCCTTTACCTAACATGAAAAGCAGACGACACCTGCAAAAAAAATTCTTGAATAACTAATTTTTTTCATTTTTTGTCTCAAAAACATAGGTTATGACCCCTCGTTGGAACGAGCTTGACGAGCTCGTTCCAACGAGGGGTCATAACCTATGTTTTTGAGACAAAAAATGAAAATATTTTGAAAATTAATTGGCGATTTTTGAGAATAGCGCTGGCCGGTTTTGGCCGTTACGTTGGGTAAAGGGTTAAATATAAAAACGAGCATGATATACTAAAAAAGCGCCTGATGATGTATTAATATATAGGATTAGAACTTTTATGATCTCTAAGAAAAAAAAAACTTCTTGAAACAAAAAGGGTGTGGGGGTGGGGTGGGGTTTGAAATTTTACAACAAACATAAAAATAACTGGATTCTCACCTTTATGAAAGGAGCATTCAAAACATCAAAACAATATGGAACAAATGAGGGTTTTTTCCATAGTATAAAGCTTATTTCTCAAAAAGTGTTCCACGACATTTTCCCTGAACGTTGTGTATTTTCCAGATTTCCCATATGCTCAGGTAACTTTGCCATACACCATCGGATCAACGATGACGTCTTTCCCTTTGGCTCATTTTTACGGGTCCAACAGTTTATTTCAGAAGCGGCCGAGCCTCCTGTTTTATAATCCTTGTCGCTGTTCTTACGCGCCAGTGGTCACTCCAGTTCGCTGAAATGTTTCCCATTTGGTCAGACTTATTAGGTCATACATCTTCTGGTCAACGCCAATTTAGTCCAAGGTCAGACACCAGTCCCTGTACATCCACACAGCTGGCCTGATGAGTTTGCTATTCCTTTTCTCGTAAGGTCGGGTTCTTTAGGTTTATTAGGTCCTACTCCATCTGGTCGATGTTTCCAAAACTGGTAACTCTGTATTAAGTTTTCAATTTCGGCACTTTTTTGTCAATGAATAAAATTATGTTGTAAATAATCAACATGTATTGTCATGACAAATGTGCACGTAAGCAACATATTTATTTTTCACTGATATCAAAGTAACTGGTACTAGCTTGCAGAAACTGAATCCAGATTCAGGGTGTTCATCCAGCGATTCTATCCAACATGAAACAAAATCAAATAGATGGTCGTTTATTATAAAAATATGACTTGTTTTATTGATTTTAATTCATTTTCATTGGTTGAAAATCGAATATCATTTGTTTCACATCTCCAACAGCAGACCTGGACTTACTTGCCTTTTGTGTTTGTCGCAGGTTAATGAAGAGAATGCATTTCTCAAGCCACCAATATACAAGGAAACCGGCGCTGCAATGGGCTATTTGTTTATCAACGTTTGGTGGAGCTTCCGCGCAGGGGACCTTTGATTTATTGTGATGTCTCTTTACTCACAAAGATATACAGATATTATTTCTTGCTCCATTTCTAGATGTTCCAATAAATAAATATTTATTTCTCCTTAAAAAGCTCCAAGATATTAAAATACTCGGCGAAATAACGCGGCATAGTCATAAACCTACAACCGTGTTGAGTCTTCACCCTTTACCCGACGTAACGGCCAAAACTGGCCAGCGCTATTCTCAAAAAATCGAAAATTAATTGTCATTATTGTTTTCATTTTTTGTCTCAAAAACATAAGTTATGCCCCTCAATGAAACGAGCTCGTCAAGCTCGTTCCAATGAGGGGTCATACCGTTTGTTTTTGAGACAAAAATGAAAAAAAATAGTTATTCAAGAATTTCTTTTACAAGTGTCGTCTGCTTTTCATGTTAGGTAAAGGGTTAAACCATAAGTATTTATTTTACAAACATATTCAACAGTTCTGCCATTAAAGATTCCGCCGTTTAAACAATTCTCGATTGAGCGAATTTCTTGCGCTGATCCAAAGAAAATATATTTCTGTGGTAGTGTCAGATTCAATAGTCGGGGATTTTTTTGTTGTTTTGAAAAACGAACCGTAGACGATTGAATCTAAACATAGGTAATGGACTAATTAAGGGCCAGTCTGTTATCAAGCCACTAGACCGTCGAATTCCTTACATACGCTGACTGGTGGCTTGAAACCTTGAAAGTCAACAATGTCTACTGAAAATGGGTGAGTCTTTTTCAGAAAATATGAGAATTTGCCTCAATTAGAAAACGCAGTCCTTTGGGATGTTGAACTGAATTTTTACCGTACCCTTTTCAGACCGCGTGCGATTTTATGCACATGCCCATTGACAGCCATCCGCCACTTTTACAATTAGTTCTACGTATTGGATTAAATAGTTAATAAAACATTTGTCCAACAATGCTTTGGCGAATCACACATTTGGCATATTAGAGAAGGATGAGGAGATGAAATTTCGTTATCAAGGTATTTCAACCTGCTTGACGATTTTTGTAAAAGAGATATGGGTTGGGGTGCGGAAACAAACACTATTTATTTCATACTTACTCGACTGAATTAATAAATTTCGGTATTAATAATTGCGTGATAACAATTAAGTAGTAAACTTTTTTATCTCTTTTTTTTGCAGCTGTTTGGAACATTGGTAACGTATGCGGTATTAGTTGCGCAACTACAGCCTACTACAACATGTAATAATTCATGAATATTTGAGAGTCGCCGGACGCGGATGGACATGTTACCTAAAAATAATTACCCTAAGACATGTGACTAGTTGAAATTGGGATTCGAATCTATCAGAGTCACCACCATATTTAACTATTTCAACCAAACATTACTGTAAAACTTGTACAATTGTATCGTCCCGAATTGAATATTCTATATATGAAATACAATCAATGAAACGAATCAACAGCGTTTTAGAAGACGTGGCAATTTGCGGGAAGGAATTGCCACGTCTTCGATAACGCCAATTATATTCAATTGATCTCTTTTTAGACATACGCACAGAATACAGTTCTCGAAAATACAACTTTATAATATTGGACCCCTGGATATATAGAGGATAGCTAATGTTTTCTTGTGAATACCGGGATTTATCTCATGAGTGAATGAGAGAATTCGTATTTTCACGAGCAGCAAAATCCAAATTCTCTCACTCACGAATGAGATTAATCCCGGTATTCACAATAAAGCATTAGATTTTCTATTTATTATACCCCTTTCATTTGAAGGTTCAATTGGAACGATCCAAACCGACGCCCATACCACGCAAGAAATCTGTTTACACAATCAGCTGATCGTTGTTTCCGCAGACACAGATCACATTGGGTGTTGTGTACAAAATAGTTGGCAAAATGTCGTAATTATGACGTCTTGTTATATTCACTAGTGGAGCGAGAACAACTTTTGTTTTGCGCTTGTGAAAATTCATTTGTAAATTTCAAGTTCACACAAAATGTTAATCACCGAGGTGTTTGATCTCACTAGTGAGGGGAGAACGCTATTTATTTTTTACCGATTCCTATTATAATTAGACGTTAGGGGTATAATAAAAGTATTTAAACACCAATGACAGATCTGTTTCTTTCATTACAGATATTCGGTAATAACTTCTGTAGCGCAATTGGTATGAAGTCATTACCGATATTCCCTACTGTTTGCCGTTTGTTACGACGACACGTACGGAGTGTCAAATTTTTATTTGTTCGAAAGTTTGTGGATACCATGTCGAAACGGCCGATGACTGTCGATCAGACGATAAAAGCGTCCAACAGTTGTCAACAGTTTATGGAGCCCGGTAGGTGACAGGTTTCACTCTTATTTTATTTCGTTTTAACGAAATAATGTTTCGAAATAACGAAATATTATTTCGTTTTAACGAAATAATATTTCGAAATAACGAAATATCATTTCGTTTTGACGAAATAGCTATTTCGTTTTTATGAAATATTATTTCGAAATAACGAAATAACATTTCGTTTTAACGAAATAATATGTCGAAATAATTATTGGAATAAATTTAGTGGTATTCACTTGAAACACTCTCCAACCAATTAACGTTATGATCGGTAGCGATATGTGTATTGCCAGAGTTTTTGATGCTGTTTCGTATATCATAGCGTGGTTTATAGTTGCAGAAAAAAAATGAAGCGGCGGAAAGTCCAAGGGTACCGCCTCCAACATAGCTTCTTGCCCCTCCCCTCCTCTCTCCTAAAAAAACTAATAATCCGATAGACTATAAATGGCCGACAAAAGAAGTAATGGGAAGCAGAGAACGACATTATAAGCTGCATAGGCGCACAGGACATGGTGACTGGGGAGGGGGGGGGGGCTGCGAAATCGGGAAAAATCATTTTGGGGGACCGTTTTCATAATTTTAGGCGGCATGCTACACTGACCTACCTGTAGTGTCAATCATCCAGTCTATTGTCTTCAAGTAAGGGATACCGCCCTATAAGACCAAACTTGTAACCAAAGTCCGTAATATATATTTTTTGGCGTGGAACGTCTCAATGGACGTGCCACATCAAAAATTATTTTACGGACTTTGGGTGCTACTTTGGACTACAGTCTTATCAGGGTTATAACGCAAATGATGACTTTGGATATACAAAAAAGCATTTAAAAAAACATTTCCTCCCGAGAGAGCATACACCATGCTGTTAGAAGTGCTTGGAGGGAAGGGGGGGGGGGGCGCCGCTTACAAACATTTCTGTCGGAACTTTTCACATGCTGTCGGAAAATAATTGTTGAATTTGTACGAATCGAAAGCAAACAGCTTCAGAGTTTATTAACGAAATAATTAATTCGTTAACACGAAAAAATATTTCGTTATTTCGAAATATATTGCGTTATAATGAAATATTATTTCGTTATTTCGAAATATTATTTCGTTAAAACGAAACAAAATAAGAGTGAAACCTGTCACCTTCTGGGCTCCATAAAAGTTAGCCAGGTTTTGACTTCGTATGAATTCAAATGCCGTCCAACTGATCGCTTTGCCAAATGCAAGATAATCTCTCCAGGAAGACATACCCAAACAAAAGCAAACTAGCACTGGAATTACTTTCAACAGATAGGGTCACATCGTATCGGCCAGTTAAGCCGGTGGACCCGCGTTGTGTCCTTGGGCAATGCACTTTATCCGGGTTGCCAACATGGGGGCACGATGACGCCATGTATTAAGGCGTACTGCACGTCGATGGTGCACGTCTTCAACCGCTGTAACCCTGCTTGATCGGAGCTTGAACAGAGTTAGAGTGTTGAAGAGCTGACAGTTGCTCTTCGATGCTCGGTGGTTCTCTACGGGTACTCCGGCTTTCTCCAACCGTAAAACTAACACGGTCACGATTAGCCATCGTGCATAAGTTTGTGACCTTAAACCCCAATACATAATTATTAAATAAACGTAGTTAAGCCGGTGGAGAAAGCTTGAGTACAGAAGAGAACCGTCCAGCGTACATTGATCAGACTCCGCAACATACAAACTCAGCACCAGCAGGGTTAGCAGAGGATGAAAGCAAATGCACCATCGACGCATATAAAGCCTTAGTGCTAAGCACTACCATGATCGAAACGTCGACCGTTAAATCTGAAGTCCAATGACATTGGACCACCGGCTCCCGACTTTCGTTAGTAAAGATCTGAGATTGGTTATCAGGATTAACTCGCAGGACCGTGAGTTATTTAGTGGTATCGTCCTAAACAATGTAAATTACAGAAAAGAAGGCGAATGTTTATTCTCGGAGAGGGTTGAAGGGAGTCAGAAATGTTGTTGATCAACCAGTATGTTGTTTTAGCACGGAAGATGGAGCCTTGATGGACTGAATGGATGCCAGTAGTATATAATTAAGCATTCAAGCACACGAAACGTCACTGTATTTGGTGTGCTCGAAATTTGTGTTCATATTACAGGTTTTGTAATGATGTCGGTGAGTTATTTTAGTGGTAATTTCATCATTTTGTGACTTCAGGTGCTATTGAAATGCACTTCCGGTTGTCATTTCAGAGATTTTATTGTGTCTAGGTTGGGAATGAATTTAGAATTTTCAGAACTTCGAGTTTTTGCCCACACAAATCCTATGGGAAAAGTTAGAATCCTTCGATTTTTACCCGAATATGCTGATCAAATTATAATTTTTAGTTTGTGTCCCCTCAAATCCTATGGAAAATAGTTACAATCAGTCCGAATCCGCTAAAAAATTTAATTTGGGATTTGATATGGGCAGTGTCCCAGAGAAGAGAGCCGAAGAACACGAGGTTATTTTCAAGGTGGTAGGAAGCGTTCGATCGCGTATGTCGCACATAGGTGAAACAACAGTTGAATGTCTCATACTGTGGAGAATATATCTCTATTAAAAGTTTAATTTTATCTTTTTTTTTAAATAAGCAGAAACTTAATCGTTGTAGATCGAAACAACAAACAAATTTTTTTTATGCTTGTGTGCAAACGAGCACTGCATGCAATACTTTAGCATTGCAGGTGGCGTCTTGTCGCACTCAGGGCATGATATGTAATCTGAGGGGACGATATATACTTGCGGTTCCGTGGTGCGAAATACTCTGCTACACATATTGGGTTCACGTGAGAAATAGACAGCTCCGGTTCGACGGACGTTGAGTCGTGGCAATTGGAAAGTGGATTCGATTCGAGATTCGATTTGGTTTCGAATATTTTGCCCGATTCCATTTGAGATTCGATTCGGAGGAACACTTCTTTCCTCACCGGGCCCTATCCGAGAGCTTGCTAAATATTTCTACTCTGATGTCTGGGGTTGAATATGTATATATATACTGTCGCTGACGAAGACGCCTTTTACAATGGTGTGTGTGTGTCTGGGTGAGATTATCTTTACTCTGAGACAGTAACGGTGCCATTAGTGTGACAAAGAACTTTGAATGATTACCATTCTAACCCATAACAATTACTAATATAAAGACTTACTGAAACATCTGCCACAGTCTGTTTGACACCATATAGAGCCGTACGATTTTCTTTTTTCACTGAGGAAATGGCAGGTAGACAGCCAATCTAACGTACACATTAAAACTGTAGTAATTCTTTGTGTCACACCTTCACCATTGAATTGTATAATGTGTACTGTTGACTAAAATATCATGTCATATCATATAATATGAACAACATTAAAATCTCGAAGATGCGTTGCAGACAGCATATCCGATCAAGATGATTGGATATATGCGAAACAGATAAAAGAATTACTACGCTGTAATCAGTAGAATATTTTATAGTATATTAACCCTTTTACTGTCACGTCCACTTTAGCCAGAAATGGAGACCTCTACGTGCGCCTGTATGTGAGGAAGTTTATTAAAATTTATGACATACTTGAAACTCTATCTTCAGATTAATTGTTGAAAAGGGCACTCTGAGCCCTTTCCAACAAATAATCAGATTGTAGGTTTGATCTGCGCATAGCAGAACGTCCAGATAATCATCGCGTTCGGCAGCGTTAGTGTTAACCCTTTACCCAACGTAACGGCCAAAACCGGCCAGCGCTATTCTCAAAAATCGCCAATTAATTTTCACTATTTTTTTCATTTTTTGTCTCAAAAACATAGGTTATGACCCCTCGTTGGAACGAGCTCGTCGAGCTCGTTCCAACGAGGGGTCATAACCTATGTTTTTGCGACAAAACATGAAAAAAAATTAGTTATTCAAGAATTTCTTTTGCAAGTGTCGTCTGCTTTTCACGTTAGGTAAAGGGTTAAACAAATCAACCCTTTCAAGCAATTAGTAACCGTCGAGGTGGACAATTAGGGAACTGAGATAAACCTATTGTTCTTTTTCCTTACATTTCGTTAAGTCACAGAATATCGTTTGCTTACAACATGGACTGTAATTGATGTACGTTGCATTTCGCCCAGAAACTTCACAGGGAGTTACTAAGTCTTAATGCTCGCCGATCCTTTCTTAAAATCTGTTTCGAGCAAAGAAATAAAATGAGAACAGAGATATGCACAAAACATTTTACACAACTGATCGATTGGTTCGAAATTTGCTATTTTCATCCAGCTCGAGTTGAACGTGACTAAAACTTTCTGGCGCGTCTCTTTCCAAGAATGCTCAGAGGGTAGCCTGTCCAATCGCTAGATTGCTGCTCGACTACGATACCTGTCAACTGTCAAGTACGCAGAAGTAAGGAACATGAAGCTGGGTTTTTTCCAACACTGTTTCGTTGAACACAAGATTTCTACATAATACCAATAACAACATAATTGTTGATGTGACTATGCTGGCATGGAAACACGCTTAAAACTAGCGCAAAAAAAACAGGTTGTGTTCCGCTCAAATGGTACATTTTTACCGGACCATCAATTTACTGATAAGCGAGACACTGCTAATGAATGAGAGTAAAGGAAAAACGACTATGGTTTTCTTAAACGACCGTTTGCACGACAATGCAAAACTAACCTTACCCTGGAAAGCATGGCGCTGACATTTGTATTCTACAGATCAATTGACAAGTAATTAGATGAATGTATGATAGGACGAAAAATTTGGAATAATATTGTTCTGTCACTTAAAATATACCCAAACTAAATGGGCATAGGCCAAATATTCAGGCCTCTTGAAATTACATTCACCCGCTCTGTGGAAAGTTTGTCTTTGAATTCATCGGGGAAGGGGGAGGGGGGGGGGGGGTGAACTGGCATTTTAACTTTACCTTAAATGTTTGTTATTTTGTCGAAACTACATCAACCATTTAATGAATCGTTTTTGAAAGACTGCATATTATTGTCTCCAAAAACATTATTCCCTATATATATCTCTTACCCCGCTTAGTATTTTCTCAATATTTTTTTTTAAATCTAGTCATGGCTGATCTAAAGCAGCCATGACTAGATTTGATGAAAAATTCATCTAATGTTAAATAAAGACATCATTGGTCAACGATACAATTCAATTTACAGGAGAGAAATTAGGTTAAATATGCTCAACTGTGCTTATTTCAGTGGTTTGATAGTTTGTGCCCTGGGCAGGAATATCTGCCAGCAGCATGCAAGGAGATATATATACATTGCTGATGACTGAGTCCTATAATTCAACTGGAGATGCTGAAAAATATTTTGAAAATACTCAGCGATTAAGAGTTAAAGCCTTGCAAAACTTCACACGTGTATTCAATTGTTAACGCGCTTTATTTTTCTGCTTTTCTTATTTTTCTCACACGAGAAGAAAAGTTGGGAATGACAGTGAAAAGGAATGCTAAATGTGTAATTCGGGCACAGTGAGACCCTCGAACACTTTCTATCAGAATGTCCAAAGTACTAGTCTAACAAAAACAGTTCACTGGGATTATGATGGGGAAGTGGGATAGAATGAAGGGCATGTGGTTACTGGGTGACACAAAATGGATGCTTAGTAGGTTTATGAGAGAGGTTGGGAAGAATTGGACACGGGGTGGCATCAATAAGTGCGTCTCCGAGTGGTGAAAAGAGAGAAGAGGTGCGGCGGGGATAACGGGGCATTTGGGAGAACAGGACAAATAAGGCCTTCTCGCCAAAGCGTTATAATAAATAATAAATAAACTTGCATCACCCATTGATTAGTGTTGTTCCTCTTGATGTGTTACCAGGCGAAACCAGTTGGATGTAAGATCCAAAATAACAAGTTTTCTGAGATGCCATGGAGGAATATGTGGATCGCAGTTCTATTTTATCGTGTGGCGGACTCCATATGGAGGGAAAGTCTAATTCCTAATGGGGGAATATGTTTCTGGTGAATTTTGAAGGTCTAAACACAATTATAAGCTGAGTTTGGTGAATTAGCTAAAATTTAGAAGCATATTGGAGTGATAGTTTAATTTTGCGCTTCTCGGGAGAAGGTTACTTAGCCTCAACGAGCATCGAATCCATTGGTGATGTTCTAAAAACACCCAGGCTAATTCTAATACCACTATTAGGAATTGAATCACGTGATTTGAGACCCGACTTTCTGGAGAACTGTAATCTACTTTTGATGTAATTAATTATCTACACATATGGCGTACAGTTTTTTTTGGTCAGCACCCCAGTCAGTATGACCAACTACCATTTATAGGTTCGGTGCCTTTTTATATCTGATTCTTAGTTCTTTGATATGAGAAGTGGAATTCAGTTTATTGTCAAACAATAAATCCAATAATTTCACTTCCTTACACACTTTAATAATACAGCCGTTTATTTTCAATTCCGGATCAAGGTGGTGCTTCGGAAGCAAAAATGAACAGAAGTTCACAAAACAATGTCCCTATATTCACCAGCATGATTCGAGTGTACAATGATGCACTGTCTTCTCCTTTGCGGTTAGGTTTCTAATTGTATTTCAGCTATTCTCTTTAAGCTTCTAGTTTCCTGTGGTGTGTCGTTGATCATTTTTACGCAGTGTGCATCATTTCTTCCTGTAAAGAGATTTTTAAACGTCAACTGCACTGTAGCCGACGACACAAACAGCATAAAGTAGTGAAGGATGGTCGGAATCAGTTTCCTCAAAGAGTTATCTCTTTTTTCTGCACATGCAGTATATTTCTTTTCTTAATATCCAGATGATGGGGATTTCCAGGAGATTCTTTGTGTCCAACGTGCATAATTATGTGTCATATGCTAATCGTGTCGAAATAACAGACACTTGATAACGTTTGATAATGTAGCAATTAACTTCTCCTAGGGTAAATCCTCACAAATTCTATTCCTGGAAACAATAGTAGGCATCGACGGATTCGGTGCATCACATTCATCATTTTTAGAGCCCAGCGAAATTTGATTCGATTTCAAATCGGCCGGCTGATTTGATTCGTGTCGGGCTGATTCGTAATATTTCGAGCCGTTCGGGGATCATCAAAATCCTACCAATAAATGAGACCTGATGGTAGACTAAGAGTTCAAGGTTGTTCCGTTTCTGAAGCTGAAGCAACTTTTGTTCCATTACTGGCATATTCCTCTAAGTGGACTGACTCGCCCAATCTGACGATTCGTCGTTAAATACAACACTTAGATGCAGACTGACAATAGCTGTCATATCCAGCGGTTGTAAAAAGGTGAAATATCTAAAACTTGCGCAGTGGTGAGATTTGATTCTGGATTTGAAAACCTCTGAATGGTTCTGTTTTAGATTCGTTTTGTCAAGAACTTAAAGTTATGTTAATTCAGAACAGACCGGGGGTGGAGAACGGGGAACTGGAATCAACGACCCGAGGTCCTGCACATCACGAGCCCCATTCGTGGGCGTGAAATACAGGACAAAATCCCCAAAGTCATTGATTCCTGCCCTTGTACTCTACTCGAGAATTGATGAACAAATCATTTAAATGTAATTGAATTTAACTTAAGAAATCCCTAGTAAAACAATTCATTAATTTTTACTTATTTCCATGACATTATAAATCTTGTTCCGAGTAGGAATATCCGTCAGTGAAATGTCATTTTGTGTGATTTTAAACCTTAACCGAACCTAAGTTGCAGACGACACATTCAAAATAAATTATTTAACAACTAAAAATGTGTTGCTTAAAAAACATAGCTTATGGTCACTCATTGGAATGAATACAAAATAGCTCGTCCCAATGAGGGTTCATAACATATGTTTTTAGTTGGGTAAAGTGATAAGCAAAATCTCGTGCAGTCAAGGAAAATACGCGAATATCTCTATTAGTGTTTCGAACTGCATTCCTCTTTGCCTAATTACTTCGTCGATAATTCCGTTTTCAAATTCTTCATTCAAAGAGTCGTGGGAGCCTGCAAATTCCCTGCAGATAATATGACTTACCACAATATATAGGAAAGTGCTGTACGGGTGGAAAGTGCTGTACTCAAAGTGAAAACGAAACACACTCCAAGCGCAACGGCTGACGGATATGCTTCGTTTGTAGATGCGTTTGAAAGTCCAAATATTTCCCACAAGAGACAACTTCTGCCGAGTGTGGATTGTCCATTCTTTGACATCATAAGATACGAAAAGCTAGTAAACAATATTAAAACACCACCAAGAAGGCTAAGTTCACCATGGCTTTTGTTCGCATTAGATTTGCAATATTCGTGTGGAATATGCACTCTCTATCGTACATCTTCATCTTCAGCATTGTGTTCCGAAATTCACTGGAAAAAGTCCACAAGGACACCGTTACGTTGACGTATGTCCCCTAAAACGAGTATTCCTGCACAACAGACTGCTGAGATTACAAGTTAGACCTTTCAATAAAATCTACATTCACTTCATATGCTTGACGGATAGTGCGAAGCCAGAATAACATCAAAAGTAAAAGAGTATAAGTTGGATGAACAACACTTATATATCCCCTATCTTCCATATCATTAACACATCATTGTACAGCCCAAAAACAGAAAGTCATTGGAACAGTAGGTTAACCCTTTACCTAATATGAAAAGGAGACGACACTTGCAAACAAAATTCCTGAATAACTACATTTTTTCATTTTTTGTCTCAAAAACACAGGTTATGGCCCCTCATTGGAAAGAGGGGTTATAACATATGTTTTTGAGACAAAAAATGAAAGTATAATGAAAATTAATTGGCGATTTTTGTGAATAGCGTTGGCCGGTTTTGGTCATTACCCTGGGTAAAGGGTTTAAAATATCGTCCACTGCAGTCCTTTCACATCGTTCTTCGAACACTTTTACGCGATTAAATGATATATTTGATACTGTTAAATTTATTTTCCTACAGTCATATAAGTATTATATCTCATTTGGTGTTAAAAGAAATTGGTTGTCAACTGTCGACAAAACTTATAACATATCCTACGTTCCAAACAAACAGAAACAAACAAACTCGTGCGACTAGTTCCCGCACCGCGCAGTTATCGTTACGCTAATGAGGATCGATGGTTCGTCGGCCCTCGTAGCTTGTTCTATGGACATTTCTGCGGAAATCAGTTAAACCCAGTATAGAAAATGTCGATAGATTTGCTGAATAACATCATCTGTTGTTAAGGGTTTCTTTACCAGTAGAGTGGTAGCATTATTGATGTTTCACTATCAGTCCAGCGACTGTGTTCTCTTCACAAACACAACAATAATAACTCAAACAAACGCATAGATACAGGGGTGGGACGGAAAAGCTGGTGAAACACTGTCATCGCTCCCACACAACACACATCAAAGGTTTTATCGTAGAATCTGAAGCACGTCAGGGTTAAAGGTGTGTAGCTTTGAAAGAGAAATTGCAACTTTAACTTTGGTGGAATGCATTTTATCACAAAATCACAATCAAAATACCTCATTGCTGGAAATATCATTCAGCACACATTTAATAGGAGAATGACGTCAGATGTCGACGAGATAGCGGTGTGAGGAAGGTTGGTTTCGGAAGTAGAATTGAATTGAAATATTGAATTGAAATATCGATAAACGGTCTGAAGTGCATAATTTGGCGTTAAGTGATTCGTTTACGGTGGAATTTTATCATTATCAACATTTCATTATCACTCTGGTAACTTGCTTTCTTTACTAAACAATAATAAAACCACAAAACACAAACAAACGCATAGATACAGAAACACCCCAATCTTCCCCACACAACACACACCACGACCACGCCCTAAGGTTTGTTCGGGGATTTGAAGCACACAGGATTTAAAGTTGTGTAGTTGTGAACGATAAATTGACTCTTCGATTAAGGTGGAATGCATTTTATCCAATAATCAGTATCAAAATACCTCATTACCGAACATATCAATCACTAAACGTCTAATAGGGGAATTCAACGTCACGAGGTAACGGTTTCAGTGAGTTGGTTTCTGAAGTATAATTGAATTAATCCTATCTTATTGTTCATTAACTGTAAGTATGTGGTGTTACGTTGGGGGGGGGGGGGGGGGGGCCATTGGGTGATAATTGGATCAGTAATTTATTTTAACTCAGTGTTATCCTTGTTACCGTACACTGACTTTTAATGAATTTCGAGCTTTGTGAACATATTCCGATTGGATGCACTGACTACGTCGGTTGTCGGTGTTAATGTTCATTGCACGAGTTTCACAAAATAATTGGTTGCCTTTTGAAGATCTGGCACTATCCACACTGCGGGTAAATCGGTCTTCGGTATGCATTGCATCGACGCTCGTCGAATATGCTCTTCGTGTGCTCTTGGTGTTGTCACCGCCTCATGTTAGGTTGCGACACGCCCCCCCCCCCCCCCCCCCACCAAGTTGGGCTCGGTGTAAGGATGACAGGCATGAAGTGAAGAATCAAACCTTTCAAATTATGGCAACAAAAGCAAAAATTAAACCAAAACTGATTCTGAATATCAACGACAATCAACCAATTACCAAACAGATGACTGGCCACTGTTTATACTAATAAGTCAAGTTGTTGAAAACAGAAAAATTAATTTTAACCCATTCGCATTAGAGAATGCAATAAAAGGGATCGCCGGAACCATTAAAATATTTAAAAGTAACGTCCAGGTGCCATACTGATTAGATGTGCTGATAAAATCCAGCCATTTAATCTCTTAAGGATCCATTAATCATCAGATGTTATGTGAAATCAGAAGCTCACAGAACCTTCAATACCAGCAGAGGCGTTGTAAAAACCTTTACACCTTTACAGATGAAATGGAAATAGATAAAGAAATGAAAACACAGGGAATAAAGGGTGTTAACCCTTTACCTAACATGAAAAGCAGACGACGACACTTGCACAAAAAATTCTTGAATAACTAATTTTTTTTCATTTTTTGTCTTAAAAACATAGGTTATGACCCCTCGTTGGAACGAGCTCGACGAGCTCGTTCCAACGAGGGGTCATAACCTATGTTTTTGAGACAAAAAATGAAAAAAATAATGAAAATTAATTGGCGATTTTTGAGAATAGCGCTGGCCGGTTTTGGTCGTTACGTTGGGTAAAGGGTGTTAAACGAATAAAAAAAAAAAAAAAATGGTAATGAAATCAGCACAAACACTTATATATTTAATTTTTATACGCCCAGCAAACTTAAATCGGTCAAAGTTGACTATATGACGTCGGAGTGGATTTATATATCCCAAATCCACTTCGATGTTTCAAATATCAAAAATACGGGCACAGCCAGATTTCACGCAGGGGCCAGTCAGTCTATCACAAATTCAGCCAAACACATGATCAGCCATGTGCCAACAAGAGTACGAACAATATCCTTTAATATGTAAATTGTGAGGGCAAGCATGACCATCTTCGATATATTGCCCAATTTGGTATAAAGATAAACAATACAGAAATTAAAATGTGAAAGACAGCTAAGTTTTAAAGAGATCAGAGAAGTTATTTCATCGATGCCTGGCATGAATACTTTAGCACCATCATAAGCTAATCGTTTCTGAAACCAGAGCCCCAAATTCATAGTCAGAGAAGGATTCAACAGAAAAATAGGAAGAAAATAGAAAAATAAAAACAGTTATCCAACAGAACACCTAAAGCGCTTCAGGTTTGAAGGCCTTCGAGTGATAAAAGTCGGTGAATGCATCGACGAAACGTTTGGGAAGAGGTCCCCCAGAAAATCATATCATCAGGGAAAGCTACCGGGGCTATTTCACCCGTACGTCCACCATCTCAATCTCCACACAAATACGGATAATACAACCAAAAACAATTTTATACAGTAGAATCGTCGAGATTTTAGGGCTAATATTAACGAACTGAACTTAACTTTTGCCTGGACGAGACACTCTCAGAGGAGCCTGATAGTCAAGATCATTCAGCTTTTTAGAATTGTACATTTTATAATTCCTCTGCATATGGAAATGATCGTCATGTCTTTGGAACGTCTCTCGCACACGACATTATTCACAGATCTGTACCTTTACAATCAAATTTACAGACTGAAACAGTATGCCTAACTTTAGACAAGATGGTCACGTTATGTTCAATTTATGTGTCTCCAAATAAACCCCCTTCAGCTGATTGATCTTGAACTACTGATTCACCTGCTCCCAACTGGGTGATTTTATTGTTCATAGCCCTCTTTGGGGGCATTCCTACAGCAGAGAAGACAACAAAGGCAAAAAGAAAGGCTGAAGAACTCATTTCAAAATATGACTAGTGTTTGTTCAATGATGGGTCAGATACATATCTGCAGCCCGCATCTGGTTTATAAACTTTATAAACTTCCATTCACCTCACTATAACATGTCCTTCTATCTTCCTTGATTTTTCTTTGAAGGTTGTAGATGACTTATGTGAGAGTAGCCACTTTCCAGTTGTGTTGGAAGGTGTGATTCCTACGGAACATGGGAGGGTGCCCAAGTGGGATTTTAAAAACGCAAACTGGGACACTTTCTCATCGCTCTGTTCTGAACGAATCGCAATGCAGAATATTCAAGAATGTGCTGACCAACTGGAACATTTTATCACAGGCCTACTTGACATTCCAAACACGGCCATTCCTAAAACCTTGGCAAATCCAAAACGTTCACAAAACCATGGTTTGATACAGGTTGCAAGATGGCTATACAGGGACGCAGGAAAGCAGAACGGGAATTTAATAAATCACCCACGGCCAGTTATTTAGACAAACTACTATTAATCGGGCTAAGAGAAAAGGGCTTACAAAACAAAACAAAAAAGAAAAGCTCCTGAGTAACTTATACTACTAAACTTAGCCAACATAGAGCTCAAACTAGAAGTCCTATCATGAACTGTGAGCTTATCTAGGCTTATTTGCACGTAGGAATTGTGCGTAACACCCATATTGTATGACATCCAAAGCACGGCAGGTTCTCATGGTTACTCATAGCAAACAGAGTCAATGTTTCTGCCATTGGAACTCTGGGTTACCCGGAGGTCCATTGGCTGAACAATGCTTGTGCACAGACTATATGTAAATAATTTGATAGCCTTACTATGGTCATAACGCGTAGATTAACGCGCAGATCGACGTGATATTTGTGCGCATTTCATGACAGGAATTCTAGTTTTAACTGTACATCCATCAAGACAATTTGGAAGGTGATAAAAAAATAAAGGTAAAGAAATAAAATCAACTGTACAACACCTGGAAGAAAACAACCACACGAATTACATAAAAAAAAACCTGTAATCTAGATTTCGGTAAAATAAAAAAAAGGCTAACATGGAAAAACAAAAGATCAAATTTACCTCTACAATTTAGATGATTGCAATTAATATTTCTTTGTCTTTTTCTGTGGAGGACTTGAGTGAACCCTTGCATGCAGCAAAATATGCTGCCACTGGATGACATACACTACCAAATTTTAAAACATCTGACACAATCATCACTTGAAATTTTATTATCCATTTTCAACAAAATATGTGTAACAGGCCAGTTTTCACCTTCCCGACGTCAGGCAACAATAATTCCTATCCCAAAGCCCGATAAAACCCATTGCAATCCAAACAATTACAGATCTAATGCAATAACTTCTTGTCTGTGTAGAAGCATACAGAGGGTGATCAATGATTGATTTGTCTGGTTTCGGGAATCGAACAATCAACTTGCGAATGCTCAGTGTGGTTTCAGAAACTAAACCGTTACACATTTTACTCGCCTTATCTCTGCGTGTGATCCTTCGCTGTACACAAAAAGGATGTGCCTAGTAATGCACCAGTGGGGGCAACTACTAGGTGGCGACATATCAGTTGAGTTTGAATTCATATCAGCCGAGCTCACTAATAATTATAACCCTTTGGCCGGCCGCTGATTTGTCGTGGTTCTCGGGTGAGAAGGCCTTGGTTACCCCTGTACTCGCAACTGTATCCCTATTCCCATTCTTCTTCTCTCCTCCCAGCACTCGGAGACGAACTGCTTGATGACATCCCTTGCCCCATTCTTCCCAGTCTCTCCGATTAGCGTATTGACCCTCTCCTTTGAGTCTCTCACTAACCACATGTCCTTCATTTTTTCATCCCACTTCCCCATTATACTCCAAGCGAATCATATCCTTTTGGACTAGTATTTTGGGCATTCTAGGAGAAAGTGTTCCAGAGTCTCCACCACGCCGAAACTACACATCTGGCAATCCTTTTCACTGTTTTTCCAATTTTTTCCCCTCAGCTCCAGGGACCGTGACCTCAGCTTACCCCGCTCCGGTAATTTGCTTATCGGAAACATCGCACAAACGTTCTGTGTATTCCACAGGTATGTACCACGAAATTAATTTCCAACGCCTGCAAGACGGCGTGAAAGATTTGTAGCGAAACGATCATCGACAAAAAAAAATCATGTTATGCAATGTATTCGCATAGCTTTTTGACGGGAAGGGAATTCCGTGCAACTCTCTCCACTCCACTCGTAACGGCGTTCACTCAGAAATTAATATAAAAGAGTCAAAAGTGTCCTTGGGTTTTGCGATCTGTGTTTTTATTTCGGTTTTCTTCGACAAACGTTCGTCTGCTAATATACTATTCCAAAAAAGTAGGGGATATTTGATAAAACTGAGATATATGAACAAATTAATTTTCATCAAAAGGACAGTTGAGGCATTGCACTGTGACATATGCTGAATGATTTCAGCGAAAGATGGGTGTTTGACAAGCACACATTCCAAGCACTGGGCTGTACAAGACATGGGTGATCGGTCAGAGAATTTACCACATTCTGTCCAAGACCTCAATACCTTGTAAATCCTCCTCGGTTCGCGAGACAAACGCGGATTCGACGTGGCATACTTTACACCAAACATCCAATATCAGCTTGACTGATGTTATTCCATTCTTCCTGCAGTGCAGCGGAGAGTTCCTGCATATTGCTAGGGGTGAAGGCGCTGTCGTATGCGCCTGCCAAGCATATCCCAGACGTGCTCGATAAGTGTAAGGTCTGGACTAACTGCTGGCCAAGGCAGTGTAGTGATGTTCTGCTTCTGGAGGAAATCTATAGCGACACGGGCCCTGTGTGCTCATTCATTGTCATATTGGAACAATCGACGGTCGTGAAGTCGTGCAAATGGCAGCACATGAGCTGCTAATATGTTGTCACGATAGTATTGCCCTGTGACGCGCCCTTGGATGGCATGTAATGCTGATCTACTTGTCATGGTTATTCCCCCGCCCCTACACACCATAACCGAACCACCACCAAAACGATTGTGCTGCCTAACTGTTACGTCCTGGTATCGTTCGTTCCACCACAGCCACACTCTGTTTTGACTGTCGTGGAATGTTGGCGGAAATAACTTATATTGTCACCATTTTCAGGTCCATCTGTGTAGATCATTTTATATGTGCTGTATGTTAGGGCCCTGCGAAGCTTCGAAATTCGATCAGATTTGAAATAGGCTCCATGATTCGATTCAGTTCGATGTCAATCCCGCCGATTCAGAAATTGTCGAATCTTCGATCTGTTCTCAAAATACTACAAAGTGTCGCCTCGATATCTTCTTCTATCATTAGGGTCCTACTATACGTAAACTTTATTTCAACATATTTTCCTTGTATTACAAACAATTTGTTTCAGACTTTTTGGAAGAAGCAAGGAGGAAAATAGCTGTAGATTTTATAAGACGGCAAGAAAGAATGTGTGGAGCACCAGTTCTCTTTTATCTGACTCAAGAATGGAGGCCTCCATATAGGGTTAGGGCTAGGTTAGAGTTCTTATTCCCAGTGGAGGAATATGTTTCTAGTTTCTATTAAAACAATCTACATTTCGAGGATGTGAGACACAATTATTAGCAAGGTTTGAAGGGTAAGTGAGCAGTTTATAAACATAGTGGAATGACAGTCTAATCCTGTTCTTCTCAATAGAAGTCCACCCTGCTTCAACGAGCATCAAATCTTTTGGTGATGTTCTCACAGGTTCCAGGCTAATTCTAAAACCACTATTTCGGATTGCATCAAGTGGTTTGAGATATGATTTTTTTTTCAGAGAACCATAAACCATACAACCGTAATCTAACTAAATCACACAGATGATCTGTACAGATGGAATAACGTGCCCACAGACACTTTTCAATGCATTGTATTGAAACAAATGTGTATAAACAAAATATTATTTGCGTTTCACTGAATGTGAAACATGAGCAAGGAAGATGTTGGCTTTTGCTCTGGTACCCTCTTTTTGTTGGAAAACCCTGATATTGGCTTCTAGCACTCAAACAGTTAAACATGATATAAGCACAGTTAATTTGTGTTTCCACATATACACTCTTGTGGATATACAGTATTATGCGAGTTGTTTCAACCAAAGGTTACAAACAATACTTTGAATTTATCGATCAAATGGTCAAATGTAGCTCGTTATGTAAACAAACATGATGATAAAGCCAGCCAACGGTGTCATGTATTGGAATTCTCTCATCATATCCAACATATGATGCCAGTAAGATTGAAAGGAGAATAAATTTTCTTATTGAACCCTGTTCTAATGACACCCATGTTTTCATGTTTTCATTGACATAATTACAGGCGAAGTAAGTCTTATGCCAGCAAATGTTCTATTTTGTTGGCTGATATGTTAAAGGGTTACGGAATCGGTATGGGAGACAATCCCCTAATAGCATTAAGAGAAAACATAATGCAACACACAATGTGTTGTTGGTGAACTAAACGCCAGAACATACAGTACATCGTGCTTTCACCCTGCTTTTCCTTCATCATCAACACCTTGTGTTTTCCAGAATCCTGGATAAAATGCCCATGGAAAAAATACCCATCAGACAAAATACCATGGACAAAACACCCGTGGATAAAATGCCTATCAGACGAAACCCCATTCAGACAAAATCCCCATCGATTCTCATAATGAAATACAAATAGCAGTAACATAAAGCGAAATAAAACTTTATTTTCCAATGGTAATAAGACTTATTATCACACAACATTGTTTGACTCTTTCACATATCACCAACGTTTTCAACATTTGAAATAACATACAAAACATTTTTCACTTTGTTAATGTTCTTATAATGGTTTTACCTTAGTTTAGTAAAATTGTGTTCAATTATAATTATATTAACAAAAAGACATATAACTCCAGCACTAAAAGTATTCACAGCAAAAGTAATAGATGCAACCTTGTTATTTAAATACCAAACTTGTTACCCATATTGCGGTATTTAGGATTGACTAAACTTGACTTTATACCCATGTAGTGGTAATAATATAGCCACATATGCTGAAAGTGACCTTAACACCAATAAAAGTAAATTTGGGTGTGCACCAGTTAACTGCAACAGAATATATAATATAAATTTATAAAAAGTATTCAGAGCAGTTCATATTCTGATGCATATACACGGCAAAAAATATAGGTTCTCTTTAGAACCAAACCTGAGATGGAACCAGCACTGTTTAAACAGTATTTATTTCAAATGGAATAAATTTACCAAGATTAGCATTCAATTTTATCACAATATTACATCAACTGAAGGAGATTCAGCACTAAACTTGGAGCTTATTCAACGCAGTCGCCAAACATTTTGAAACAAAGGAGATGTGAACAGTTGGTATATCGAACCAGTTTGGGTTCTGATAAGAACCAAAACTGGTTCGATATGCCAACTGTTCATATCTCCTTTGCTTAATAAGGATTTGAGACAACCTGGTAATAGCTCTAAACTTACGGCTGAAACCCCCTCAATTTATAATTCTGTTAATATTTAATGTTAATCCTTATAAATGTATTTGATTTGAAATAAATATTGTTTAAACAGAACTGGTTCCATCTCAGGAACAAGATTAGAACCAGTTTTGGTTGTAAAGAGAACCTATATTTTTGCAGTGTAGGGGATACTTGGTGAATATGATTGTTAAATTAACATTGATATTTACATTTGTATTTTAAAGTTTATTTTCAATAAAAAATTAAAATTAACCATTACTAAACTGCATAGTGGATGACCTGAGCAACAAAAATGCCCATTGAAAAAAACATTTTTCGTTTTTTCATCTCAAAAAAATTGCCTTACGATACCTCATTGCAACCAGCTTGGTGAGCTCGTTTCAATATGGGGGTCATAATCTATGTTTTTGAAGAAAACATTGAAAATATAACAAAACGTGAATCCTGATGATCGTGCATAATGCTGGCCAGGTTATGACGTTACGTTAGGTAAAGGGTTAAGATTAGGTAAAGGGTTGAGATTTACATTTTTATTTTGATTATATAAGTTAGTTTTCAGGTTACATTTTAGTTTGTACATGGTTCTTAAAAATGGGAGTCGTGGGCTTATTTTTTTCGGACAACGGTTAAAACCTCGTTTTTGGAGGGGGCAGTTTAGACATGGTTACATCCCCTACGTAATGCTTGATAAAAACTAACGCTAAATCCAACCCTGAACTCACCCTAACCCTTAATATAAACCACGAAAATTCGATATTTGCCCCATAAGTCTCATATCATAGTAATTAAGCTCATAATTTATCATATAATCTCATAATATTTCGGTAAGCTCATAATGCCCTTCCGGACAAAATAAAACTCGTAACTCCTGTATTATAGCTCGAAATGTCCATCCAGAAATTATAAAATAGACAAAATCCACATGACATTTTATTGTCATCATAATTGTCTTTTTTAAATTGACTTTTTCTTAACCCCAACTGTTACTTTTCTGTGGACTTGGAAACTTCCGTCTGATGCGCATTTTGTCCATGAGTATTTTTGTCCATGGGTATTTTGTCCAAGGGTATTTTGTCTGTGCACCTCTTGTTTTGCATTATTTTTTTAAAACTCTCCGAGAACTGAAAACTGCATGTCAAGCAGAAATTTTGGATCTCAATGCATGTCCTGATCTGCACCACGGGAACAAATTTCTGCATGAAATTTGGATAATTGACAAATGTAATAAAAAGTAATATCTGTTACATTTTTAAAAGTAATTGTAATATAATATAATAATCAAATTTCCAAAAGTAATTCAAGATAAAAATCCAAAGTAATAGTAATATAATATATTACACTTGAAAGTAATAGACCCTGGGACTGACGACAATACAACATTAAAACACCTATAAGTACGCTCTAAATAGCTCAGAACTAATAATGTTGCAGATGATGTATAATGATTTATAAATATATATTATGACTGCCATGCTTATTTTTAAAACAATGTTGTATCAGAGTTGAGCTCTTTTCGGAGACGAGTCGAGATTTTGCCTTATGAACAAGAGCGACACTCTGATGCAATATTCTGTACATCAGCGTGACAATAGATGTATCTTACAATTCTGAAAGGTAATAACTGTATTAACCCTTCACCTAATGAACTGCATACATCCTCTCTCATAACTTACAAATTAAGCAGTGGAAAAAACATTTTCCTCCAACACTTTCAGTAAAACCATATCAAGTGGGCTCTTATTTGAAAGCGCTTGTCTAGCTCGTTCCATTGAGGGCTCACATAATATCGTATTGTTCGTTTTTGTTTTCACAAAAGGGATAATTAAAATTGTGATATTGCCTTGAACGTTTGCGATCTTGATCTAAACTTATTGAGCGTGCATGTTCGGCATTCCGAACAGACTGTCCGCTTTAACAGCATAAATGCACGTTGTTCCAGGTAGAATGCTTCCAATCATTCAGATATAAAAAGTCCTATAAGCTAATAAATATACTTTTGAGAAATGCATTTTTTTCTCTCTTTTCGTATATAGAAACGTGCAAGGTCTCTCGCAAACGCGGTTCGAAAGCTTGTAATGGACTACAAACCGTAACGTAAACAAATCGTAACTAAACACGTAGCTGCTATCTTTGTCACCCTGCATAAGCATACAAAATTTCAAAACAACCTGATAATAAATGTGCCCTCTGAGGCATGCCAAAGGAAGATGTTAATGCACAAATGCACTAAGAAGAAGGTCGTTGCTTGTGGCAATGTTTTTTTATGGAAATTCATAAATACACCCTGCTGAGAGTTCAAAAGGGATAAGGTGATGCACAAATGCAGTAAGTTCAAAGGCTGGTGATAACGACAATAATTTTTGGAAATGACAAAAATCAATAGCTCACATCTAGAGGTCACCCCGAACACACATACCAAGTTTCAAAGTGATCCGATCATAAATGTGCCCTGAAGGGTGTGTAAAAGGGAAACATTAAGGCCTGACTAAACTAAGTTCAAGATCAGCGTCAACATTTTTTGACAGAAATGGAAGAAAATCGACAGCTCCCATATAGATGTCACCCCATACAAGCACACCAAGTTTGTAAGCGATCCAGTGATAACTGTGCCCTGCAGGGTGCGTCAAAGGTCATTGCCAGTGGTAATATTTTTTGACGGAAATCGAAGAAAATCGATAGCTCCCATCCAGAGGAAACCCCAAACAAGCATACAAGGTTTCAAACCGATCTGATCATAAATGTGCTCTGTAGGGCATGCCAAAGGAATATATTGATACCCGACTAAAGTAAGTTCAAAGATCGTTGCCAGCGGCAACATCTTTTGACGAACGGAAATGGAAGAATATCGATAGCTCTCATCTAAAGGACACCCCAAACAAGCATACCATCTTTCAAAGCGATTTGATTATAAATGCGACCCGTGAGATGTGCCAACGGAAATTGTGGACGTACGTACTAACGAACGTACGTACGCCGATGGACGAGAAGTGATGGCAATAGCTCAGCTTGACTTTGTCAAGTTGAGCTGAAAATAAATGTACAAATTAGTATTTATATTGGTTGTTCAAACTAGTTTTCCTCTCGAGAGTTCCAGATTGCGTGTTAACATTTTCTGATTTACCGATGAAAACTGCAAAACCGTCGTTCGCTTAAAAGGAGATGACAACAATTCAGGTCAACGTTTGATAATTATAAGGTATAAATCGCAAGGACGTCCACAACCTCAGGACACACTATATTACAAGAGGTCACTCTACACGAAATTAAAAAAAAAGAGTTGCAATAAAGAATCAGTCGTTTCATCTGCGTACGAATGTGGATGGACGTATTAATACGCTCTCAAGTAAAGCTACAGATAATTCATTTCAGTTTTCCATGTAACTCGTAATTTGGTTACTTCAAGCTGTGAAGGAACATTTCGAGTGCCCAATTCTTATTGGTGGCATGCAAGAAAAAAAGGCTGTAGTGTAGATTTATATCAAATAAAGTAGATCAAACAAATGCCACACACTTTAGCAAGTCATGACGTGTCCATTGTTGCTATTGTCTCTTCTATTACAATAACAATTTAAGTTTGTAATTCAAAGTAATCATAGATAGGATACGCCCATATTTTACTAAGCCTTATGTATACAGCTCCGTGTCAAACATTAATAGTGTATTGTTTTCCAAAGTAATCACAAGTTTCAGATTGATGAAACATATTTCAAAAAGGAGTTCAATTCAATGTATGCTTTTTAGAAATATCTTCGCAAACATTATGTACTAAACACAGCTACTGAAACATTGAACTGAACAGGGGCAGGGTGGGGTAATGGACATAATTTGTGAGGAACAGCGGGGTCATCGAGTAGGTACAAATACTAGAAACCTTAATTGTGAACAAACTTTGCCTTCGATTGTGTAGGAAAAATGTCTTTATTATGCCACACTGGTAAACAACATGGTGGTATTATGTAGAGTGGACATACCTCCATAGATGGGCTTGGTAAGAAAATGTGACATTTCTAAAATAGTAAAGAAGCCTTTCATGGTTACCCAGATTGAACTTTATCCACCTAGTTTATTCTCATTTTTTTAGTTTAGTACATTTGCAAATCACAACATGCAGTAAAATCTGGCCCTGTTTTATTGATGACAATATTCTATTTGAATGAAGTCCCAATCAGGTTGGAGTTCACGATATTTATTCGCCCGTCTAAATGGAGTTGCTAATATTGCTAAACAGTAAGTTGTCCATGCGTTTCTAAAATATTTTTTGAATTTGACCATATCGGCTAAACCACCCGGGTTTCTGCTTTTATTCTGAGGGGCACAAATCTTTGGAAATTGTTGATAGGGTCTGATTAAGAACAGCTTGGATTTGTACTCAGAACTACTCAAACCAAACGTTATATGAATATGAAACACTTCTCAAGTAATTATGTTTATTACTTTCCAAAGAGTGATTTACTGGAATTTCCGGGTTTGATTATAAACGATAACTTCACAAGTGAATTATGCAATCAACAATTGTTTCATGTATCCGTATTTATTTATTTATTGGTGGTTAAGGTCACATACTTATGCACAATGGCTAATCGTGACCGTGACAGTGTTACGGGTGGAGGAAGCCGGAGTACCCGGAGAGAACCACCGAGCAACGACGAGCAGCTGTCAGCTCCCCAACATCGTAACTCTGAACTCTGCACCGCAGCACAGGCAGGGTTAGATTGGTTGAAGACATGCGCACCATCGACGTGCAGTACGCCTCAGTACACAGCGTCATCGTGCCCCCATGTAGGCAATCGGGGTGAAGTGTCTTGCCCAAGGACACAACGCGGTTGCCGCAGGTGGGATTCGAACCGAGGACCTCTCGGCTTGCAGCCTGCACCTCTACCAACTGAGCCACCGCGCCCCCTTCATGTATCCGTGAGCGTAAACGAAGACGCTTTGCCGTTGGTGTAATGAGGACTTCATTGTTTTTTGTTTTTTTAACCCTTTACCTAATATGAAAAACAGACGGCACTTGCAAAAAAAAAAAAATATTGAATAGCTATTATTTTCATTTTTGTCTCAGAAACATAGGTTATGACGAGCTCGTTCCAATGGGGGGTCATAACCTATGTTTTAGAGACAAAAAATGAAAAAAATATGAAACTTAATTGGCGATTTTTGAGGATAGCACTGGCCGGTTTGGACCGTTACGTTAGGTTTACGTTAGGTAAAGGGTTAAATAATATAATTATCGTTAATAAAGAAAAGTAATAAACAGAGTAATCGCTTGACTGGACTGGTTACGTGAAATAATTCATTCGAAGCGAGAGACTATATTGTAAAACACCCGTGCGCATTCGCCAACTCGTGTTTGTACAACGCCCCTCACCTCTCATGAATCACTTCACGTAACCAGTCCAGTCAAGCGATTGCTCTCTATAAAATCAAGTTAAAGTTTGTCGTCTGGGCTGTGACTAGTACAATACATATGGTTGGTCCATCATAGCCAAAGACCTAACATAGCTAGGTTCGATCACCTCGATCCTTGTAATTTATGCTTTCTCCTCCGAATACAACCCAAATGTCATCTAATCTGTCCAAAGACCTGCACATACTATTCTGTGCTCTCACCCTAGCCAAATAGCAACAAACTTGTTGCAAAAACGGACTACAACAAGTCAGTTTTTTGACAGAAATAGCTTTTAACCCTTTGAAAATCGAGGATATTATTCAATTCAAGTCAATGACAACAATTGGATGAGTCCGTATTTATTATTCAGTTACAGATCAATAAATACTTTCAACATGCAGCCACGGGGATGCGTGTTCAAAATACTGATTGATCTAAAGAGCATATTGACGGAGCAGCCTTCCCACTTAATGGAGTCGTGATGTGTCATGCTCATGAACCTTTCCTTTCCAAAGGGTTAAATATGTTTTAATCAATGTTTTATTCGTCAACACCTATCATCAATGTACCCTTCTTGTTTGTGATCTAGCTGATCTATATCTTCTGTTTGTATCATTGTTATTCAGTCAGAATTTTATCAGTATTTATGCTTAGGTTTATTATGATTAGTTTCGCGTTTCCTGAAAAACATAAAATGCAACTGTTTGTACTACATGTAGGTTGGTATTCTGTTAGATGTGCTACTTCTTAACCCTTTACCCAACAAATCGCCCGCATCCGCCCGCGTAATATGCAAATTTAGCAGCTGAAAAATTATTATTTTTTCGAAAAATTTCAATAAAAGCATATCATGTGACCCCTCTTTGGAACGAGCTCGTCGAGCTCGTTCCAAAGAGGGGTCACATGATATGGTTTTGTTGAAATGTTTTGAATTAAAAAATGATATTTCAAATAATAAATTTTGAAATCGTCTGCGTTGGGTAAAGGGTAAAAGCCATTCTCTGTATTTAGATATACTTAGAGGTCGAAGACTGATATCTCGACCGATATGAAACTAACTAAGTAATAACCTTTTTATTAACTGAAGCAACACAAACAATGATAAAATGTCGTCAAATCTGTCATAGTTTTCTAACAGCGTTGTTGTTTATCGTTCCTTTCACATACTTTCTTCGTCACCTAGTTCCGATATCCGAACGTCTCGGTTTCCCACTTCGACGAATCTAAGATTCTAAATATTACTTTGTGTTAAATGTCTGTACGACTCTCTTCTTTCTTCTCCCCATCCAATGAATCCTTACTTAATGCCAACATTAATCCTCCAGCATACAAAAATTCAGCTTCAAGCTACTCAATTTTGTCAGACAACGCTGAATTTGCGGATTGTGTTCAATGAATAACTGAGACGATTTATATGTAAACAAATTCGTTGCTCCTAGTAACGCATCAAGGAGCACCCCTTGATTCCTATCAGTCCAGATCGGCGTCATAGCAACCGAGTTTAAAGTCATATCAGCCGAGTTTCATACTAAGAAATTCTGGGGGAAAATCATATCTACTAAATAAGTAGTGGTGTTATTACTTTATTAGTGTCATATCGGCCAAGATATCAGCCCGAGGTAACTTTATATCGGCCAGAAACCGAAGGTCGAAGGTTAGTAGTAGGAGATGTATGAAACGGGCCCCATTGACAGGACCCCGGGCAGGACCCCGGAAGTGACGTCATAGTCACGTGACCTGGTGACGTCATATTGTGTTGTCATGGTAACCCACGTGAGCGGCCATCTTGTGACGTCATCTCCATAGTGATACGTGGTGTGAGTGCGCATGCGCAGCGCGTGTTGTTAGGGTAACACGTGTTTCCGTCGGCCATTTTGTATACTGGAGGTCGCCATCTTGGTTCTTATAGTAGCACGTGGTTGCTATGTGACCCAAAACCTTCTAACAAGACAGGGGTATGTTCGGAGGGTGTGTTCGATTGTAGAAGAGTAAATCTAATTACCACAAACAACCCGACAATCCTTCTAAATCACCAAAATCCACCCAAAATCACCGAAATTGACTTTATTTCCCCATTTTATCGGTTTAGCACGTAGTGCTATAGTACTAAGGGGTACAAGGGGTGCATTCGATTGAACAGGAGTAATGTTCTGGATTAGAATTCTCCCAGAATCCCTTTTTGGATCCCTATCCCGTGACGTGTTTCCCAATAAGAATAGCACGTAGTGCTATCTGGCAAATTTACCCAGAATTCTCTGCTTCTGTCTATATATGTAATAGTTTACGTCTACCTGACCATGTTCCTTTATTCTAGAGTATACTCCAGTAGCGTAGAAAAGCCTATTATTTGGAACAGTTTACCTTATTATTACTATATTTAGCAATTTCTGGTCTATTATTGTTAGTTCTGACCCTATTCCAAGTACTCTTGTTGTTTCATATATATAACTAACCAATCAGATTGCTTGATTTCCCATAACCTGTATGCAGAGTTATCTCCCTTCTACATAATAAAAGCCTATATCCAATGGCACCCCAATTTTAGCACCCCTTTTTTGAAAACACCTGTGGCTATAGAATCCCTTTTTTTGTCATATGTGCTTATGTGAAAAAGCACAATGTGACACAATATGCCCTAGCACAAAGGCACATGCTTTATGTGCCGATATGTGCTTATGTGAAAAGGCACAATGTGACACAATGTGCCCTATCACATAGGCACATACGGGTATTTGAGGATACCTATGGCCTGGTATTGTATTATTCGAGGATACCTACTGGAGAATCCCTTTTTTGTCATATGTGCTTATGTAAAAAAGCACAATGTGACACAATGTGCCCTAGCACAAAGGCACATGCTTTATGTGCCGATATGTGCTTATGTGAAAAGGCACAATGTGACACAATGTGCCCTATCACATAGGCACATACGGGTATTTGAGGATACCTATGGCCTGGTATTGTATTATTTGAGGATACCTATCTAGGATACCTTCTGGAGAATCCCTTTATTGTCATATGTGCTTATGTGAAAAAGCACAATGTGACACAATATGCCCTAGCACAAAGGCACATGCTTTATGTGCCGATATATGCTTATGTGAAAAAGGCACAGTGTGACACAATATGCCCTATCACATAGGCACATACGGGTATTTGAGGATATCTATGGCCTGGTATTGTTGTACCTGTTGGACTTTACATCTGTGTACTTCTGTTGGGTAGTTGATAACAAAAACCGCAATATATAATATTTCTTATATTTTTAAAAAAATTGACTCCCTACAATTTAAGGATCAAGATTGCAGTTTGATCGCCAAACTGACCAATCAGATCGAAGTTAATCCACCAATCAGATTTCTGTATTCTCATTGTGTTTCTTTTCCATTACTTTCTATGCTAATTTTCTAAATTTTCCAACTTTAACCTATAATCCTATAGGAAACAAACACAAACCCCAACCAAGAATCAAAAACTCATTCAAAATTTGTTGAACTGGGTGATGTTTTCAATCACGTCCGTCAAAGATATATATGATTAGGCAAAGCATGGACTTGGCATCATTCACGATCGAACCATTGACCAAAGAAAATGTTCCAACTTGGCACCAAGCAGACTTATGCTAAGGTCACCCCGTACCAGGGTGAACTGAAGATACATCTTAGAAGATACTTTGAAGGAAAAGACAAAAAGCTTTATCCAATCAAGACTGGGATTGCATTATCTTTAGAAGAATGGAATGCCTTGAAATCTCAAATAGAAGAAGTAGATGCAGCCATCAAAACCCAACAAACAACTTTAACTGAGGTTCCTGAAGACACTAAACCTACTAACCAAGAAGACTTCAAAAAACCAATTCAAGAACCACCTTTGAAGAAGAAAAAGAAGATCACAGTGAGAATAACCCAACCACGACTACTGATCGTTGATGAAATTGATAGTGAACTCAGGCAAGTTCGCTTGCAACATGAACTTTGCTTGGCATATGCTCATTATGTCGAAGAGAATATTGGAACTATCGCCCGAGAGAAAGGTTATGGTGTTCATGTGGAAAAACACATAACGGTCTTCTAGTGACAGCTACCGAAAGAATCATTGCCTGTTTTAGTGAAGCACTTGAAAGAGTTAACAAGAATGATGTCCATCTACTGTGGCACCATAATACTTCTGGAATGAATCCACCACCAGTACAGAAAGAATATGAAGATATGTTCGAGAAACCTCTCACAAATGAACAGAGACGTTGTATAATGGATTTAGTGGTTGAAATGGCGAAGAGTAAACCTGTTACAATTGGATTCTAATTGAAGATGTAAATAGATGTTTTTTTATAAAAAAAAGAAAAAAAGAAGAAAAAAAGTATAAAATGAAGAAACAAGAAAAAAAGGTGGTAATGACGCTTAAGTTATTTGATGTTTATCTTCTTGATAAATATCAAACAAACTTAACCTGTCCCCAGCCAGTAAGTCAGAGGGCCACCCACGTGAGTCATTTTTTAAAAAATATAAGAAATATTATATATTGCGGTTTTTGTTATCAACTACCCAACAGCAGTACACAGATGTAAAGTCCAACAGGTACAACAATACCAGGCCATAGATATCCTCAAATACCCGTATGTGCCTATGTGATAGGGCATATTGTGTCACATTGTGCATTTTCACATAAGCACATATCGGCACATAAAGCATGTGCCTTTGTGCTAGGGCATATTGTGTCACATTGTGCTTTTTCACATAAGCACATATGACAAAAAGGGATTCTCCAGAAGGTATCCTAGATAGGTATCCTCAAATAATACAATACCAGGCCATAGGTATCCTCAAATACCCGTATATGTCTATGTGATAGGGCACATTGTGTCACATTGTGCCTTTTCACATAAGCACATATCGGCACATAAAGCATGTGCCTTTGTGCTAGGGCACATTGTGTCACATTGTGCTTTTTCACATAAGCACATATGGCAAAAAAGGGATTCTCCAGTAGGTATCCTCGAATAATACAATACCAGGTCATAGGTATCCTCAAATACCCGTATGTGCCTATGTGATAGGGCACATTGTGTCACATTGTGCCTCTTCACATAAGCACATATCGGCACATAAAGCATGTGCGTTTGTGCTAGGGCATATTGTGTCACATTGTGCTTTTTCACATAAGCACATATGACAAAAAAGGGATTCTATAGCCACAGGTGTTTTCAAAAAAGGGGTGCTAAAATTGGGGTGCCATTGGATATAGGCTTTTATTATGCAGAAGGGAGATAACTCTGCATACAGGTTATGGGAAATCAAGCAATCTGATTGGTTAGTTATATATATGAAACAACAAGAGTACTTGGAATAGGGTCAGAACTAACAAGAATAGACCAGAAAATGCTAAATATAGTAATAATAAGGTAAACTGTTCCAAATAATAGGCTCTTCTACGCTACTGGAGTATACTTTAGAATAAAGGAACATGGTCAGGTAGACGTAAACTATTACATATATAGATAGAAGCAGATAATTCTGGGTAAATTTGCCAGATTGCACTACGTGCTATTCTTATTGGGAAAAACGTCACGGGATAGGGATCCAAAAAGGGATTCTGGGAGAATTCTAATCCAGAACATTACTCCTGTTCAATCGAATGCACCCCTTGTACCCTTAGTACTATAGCACTACGTGCTAAACCGATAAAATGGGGAAATAAAGTCAATTTCGGTGATTTTGGGTGGATTTTGGTGATTTGGAAGAATTGTCGGGTTGTTTGTGGTAATTAGATTTACTCTTCTACAATCGAACACACCCTCCGAACATACCCCTGTCTTGTTAGAAGGTTTTGGGTCACATAGCAACCACGTGCTACTATAGAAACCAAGATGGTGACCTCCAGTATACAAAATGGCCGACGGAAACACGTGTCACCCTAACAACACGCACTGCGCATACGCACTCACACCACGTATCACTATGGAGATGACGTCACAAGATGGCCGCTCACGCGGGTTACCATGACAACACAATATGACGTCACCAGGTCACGTGACTATGACGTCACTTCCGGGGTCCTGCCCGGGTTCCTGCCAATGGGGCCCGTTTCATACATCTCCTACTACTAAGGTTGATCTGAAGTTACAGAAGGATGATATCTCGGCCGTTGCGAGGTCATAACCTATTTATCCATTAAACCAAGTCACATATTTACAGAATGTTCTCAGATCTGTACAGTTTTCTGACAGTGTTATTGTTTCGTATTCTTTTCGTAAAGTCCGTTCTTTTTCTCCAAGTTCGCGTAGCTTAACAATGGGCGGTCCCGAAACACAGCTGATTAGAGCTCACTATTTATTGATGCACGATAACGTTTACTGAATTAATTTTCCGAACATATCTCACGTATGTTAGAAAAGAGGAAGTGTGTTATCAATATGTGAATGAAGATGTACCCAAATAATAATTTCATACAGCATATCTCAACCAAGGTAAAAGACGATGGATAACTTCATAATATCAAAGAAGTTAAACCACATGTTTTGGTTTCATACATCTTACTAGGGAGATAAAGATACACTGATGCAATCGTAGGTGCTGATGACAGCAAAGTTTGCAACGCAATTCAACACAATATTGTGCGCATTTTCCTCTGTACTGCTTTGTGGACAAATGGTTGGCCAATGTTTTGTTTTCAGTTTTTGTCCAACACTTCACAAAGCACAGTCTTTAACTGATTTTATTTATGACTTGGTCGAGTTAAGTAGATCGATAACACTCTGTAGACTACATTGGTCTGTCTTGTAAGGCTGCATCTGAATCATCACGACAAAGTAAGTCAAGATTGTTCCAAACAACTGAAACAGAAAATAGATGATGATGAAAGAAAGGTTTTAGCACACAGAAAATAGAACAAGAAATTTTAGGCTAATATTGCTCTTCAATGATATGTACTCACATTCAACAACAGGGTTTGTATGTGTCATGTAAATTCACAGCTTGATCAAACCACAGCATTTGACATCTCAAATATGACCATAACTATAATTTTGCACAGCCTGCACATGTCCAGTTGATTAGCAGTGATTTATAGTCAAGTCTTGGCTGTCAGTTAAGGCAGCCAAGGCCTGACTAGAAATCACTGTCCAGGTGTTTGTATGTTATCAACAGGACCTCCTAAAGATGACGTGGCCAGAGCACATGCTCTGAGATCGCAAAAGCCTGACATAGGTCTTTAAACATTAAGCGCATTTATGACAAGTCATAAAATTACTGTAGATATGATTTGTGGTCGTAACAGTATGCCGCAGCTGAGCTCATTCGCAGTGTCATTTATAGCATTGTAGTAGAATGATACTACAACAAAGCATTCTGTTTTTCCTGATGTGAATTCCTCTTTGTAGTATCAGCAACAATCAGCCAAGTCAGATACCAAATACCGAACCAATGCAGAGATATACACCTCTAAAAATACCGAACTCAAAATTCCAACACCGCCCATCTCTTATATCGTGATTTTTTCAATTACTACTCTAAAATCCGTTTCATACGTTTCTCAAAATTATTTAATGCCTGAGAGTTTTTTTTCTTGAAATAATCATCCAAGAATGTGTCAAGAATATTGGGAAAAACAACGTGAAATTAATGTTTCCATTAGCAGTAACTCAATTATTATATATTTCACTCTGAACATTGAATACAGTTTAATTTATTTTTGTCTGAGTTCTGCTAAAAGTCCCAAATTATAGGCATTACTGGTAATAAACGCGAACGAAGAGGACAAATCATTATAACACAGGGAGGGCAATATTTACACGGACACAATAATATTAGATTGCAAACAATAATTATAGGAATAATCATCATAATTAATGAAGAACCGGGTACAAAAGTGTGCTGCTGATTATTTTTTATTACCTGGTAAACGCGTGGACATCACCGCCCACGCGTGAATTACGATCAGGCCACGGTGACTGTACTGTACATTTCGACCTCAAGTCCAATGTTCTAAGCAATCAGTCACCACGCAGCAATACCGATTAGTACATGACAGTGCAGTCAAAGCATAAGAAGAAAATAAAATCCTTACCATCAAAACTGTTGACTTCTCAATCACAAAAAACCCGAACACACTAACACCTAATGGGTGACCGGAAAGTCTACTGATGAATATCGATACCTGAAAAAATAGAAAAAAACTGTGAAATCGTGAATTGGCACCTACATGTGTAGAGTGTGTCAGAGAATTATACGTTTTCAGCTAAACGTCTAAAATACTAAATTGCGACTCATAACAGATTATCATGATTATGTGCATGTCCTGTGGTTTGTATCAGATTCGAGGTGGTATCCAGGATGAAATCTCAGCGAGTTGTGATCCGTTTTTGGACACCACCGAGAATCGGATGCAAATAACAGAACATGCACATTATCATGATACTTCATTAATCTAACAATTCTGCCTCATAAACAGATTAAATCTTAAATTATTAAAAACAGTTTTGGGATATAATGTTGGGTCGATCACTGAAATGCACATAGAATGCATTCATGCGCCTGTCATGATAGCCCGTCGCATTACCAGAAACGAGTTATCTGTATGATACGGAATTAGAATGAGTCGTCTATATGATAGGAAATTGGAACACATGATGTAATACAACACGTTTTTCCTGTTTTTCAGGCAAAAATCAATATGAGTGTTAGATAAATTGTTAAATAGAATGTTTGGGCCATCTCAACATGACACACCCCAAAACTACCACCGGGTGCTTAAGGGAATTTACGGAAAAACGTTGACGTCACCAACCACAATAATCGCGTTAATCACAACAAACTGTAATCCTTCAAGCAGTCTATTTTTCGAAATACAGTACGTGGAGAGTGGATTGTAACTAAATCACCCGCGGAGTCGAGTTATCACCCAAGCTATAACTTTCAAATTGTGTGCATATCGACAAAAACACAAGCAATGTTTCAGTCAATGGACCTCCGGGTTTAACCCGGAGGACCATTGGCTGAAACTTTGCTGGTGCTGGTTGTACTTTGCAACAAATGTGCAATTATTGCTCGGGTAGAATCTCCACTCTGCGGGTGATTTAGTGATAATACACTCTCCACGTACTGTAAGAATTGAACTAGTAAAGTTTGAATCGAGAACTGAACAGAAGGTCAAAAACGACAGCATGACCACAGCCTTGTCTTTCCCAAATTACCAAACATTTGAACGTTTGTATCCTTAACATAGCTTTTGACCCATCACCGAGAACATGTGCGACGAGCACCTTGTAAATAAACAACATACGCAGGATTTTGAAACCAAAATTATTACCAATTTAGAGGGCGTTCGCTAGTGCATTAACACAGTTTAACAGGGCATTACAAAGTCGCGTGATGTGTCGAGCATTAATGAGTTGAACATCTCATTAACAGCCCGATACGTCAAGTGACTTTTGTTCCTCGTTGTCGAACACTCGAAAATGAAAACAGTTTTCAGAAATGATTTCAACTAGTAAACAATGTGATTTTCTTTTAAAAATATCTAAAATGACCAGCAAAGTTAGTCCCATAAGAACAAGCAGCTGTATATAGTAAGTAAGTCTGCAGAAATTCTATGCCTTTATTCCTGACTTGAAAGCTGTAAATATCGGGTCTGTTTTTAAGTTTTCAAACTTCGTTGCAACTGAAAGAATACCGGTGCCGATGGCGTGATAATCACGTGACACCACTTTGTTTGAGAACAGATGATAATATCATTTGCAAAAATTGAAAACGTTAAAAACGTCTCAATCAAGCGAATTGAATGAAAACCAGTTGACTGTTTGTAGCTGCCATGTAAGGTACAGAGTCAAAACTTTCTCAGAATCGCAGTGGTAATAAGAGAAATAGCATGACTTTGTCGGGAATTGTGGTTTATTAACGGCCCAACAGGTCTGAATAACAGCCCTTTAGCTTATTAACGACCCTCGACTTCGTATCGGGCCTTCTATAAGCTGTCGGGCTGTTATTTACACCCGTTGGGCCGTTGCTAAACCACAATGCCCTCCAAAGTCAAGTTATTGTTATATTTCCAAAAAACAGACAACATACTCGCGCCACGATATTCATAAGTATAATACTCTGATCATAAAATCGGGGATTTACCTTTGTAATTCTCGCTCCACTTTCCTCCACACATCACTCTAGAGTCTCATCTATCCAATAATAGATGGCAGAACATTGAATCTCAGATGCCATTTTCGTTTATTTTTCTTAATACAGTCTTAAATTCACAATATTAGATAAACGAATCTCGAACCAGCGGTGTAAGTGCGTCGTAATCAAATCACGATCTAATCGCGAAATAGACCGCATTTGTGATAACAGTACTATAAGATCGAAGGAAAAAATGAAAGGGTTCAGGTATCTCGTCAAATCTTAATATTCAGGCCCGACCCTAATGTTTTTTATAAATTGTTGACCACAATGTCATCTGTATTCAAAATGATATTGGAGGATCCGTACTGGACTTCAGAAATGTGTGCCCCCGAAAATAACCCTTCACATAACCCAAAGAGATGACAACACTTAAAAAAACATGAACAACTAATAATATCATTTTCGGCCTCAAAAACAAAAGCTTATGTCCCTTACTGGAACAAGCCCAGCGATAGCGTTCTAATGAGTGTCATGAGCTACAATACGTGGAGAGTGTATTATCACTGAATTACCCTAGAGTGGGGATTCCACCCAATCAATAAGTGCAAATTGTCGCAAAGCATAACACGCACAAGCAAAGTTCCAGCCAATGGACCTCCGGGTTAAACCCGGGGGTCCAATGGCTGAAACTTTTCTTGTGTTTTTGTCCATCTGTACAGAATTGGAAAGTGATACTTTGGGTGATAACTCCAATACGCGGGCGATTTAGTCACAATCCCCTCTCAACATACTATATATTTTTCAGACGGTGAATAGCGAATAGCGATATTTGTAATTGCGATGGCCGGTTTTGGTCGTTATGCTGGGTAAAATATAAATATAAAGCAACTGAGAAAACCTATAAAATTCAGCTGACCGACCCCATTTTTCGACTGTATGTAACCTGAAGCAATTCATCAGTTTTTTTGTCGCCAAAATGCTCAAGCTACAGATCTCAGAGTCAGCCTCACATACATGTATACGACGTTTACTCATCATTTGCAATGAACGCTATCGCAAATAAAATTCATGCAAGTCTGAACTAAACCAAGACTGTATCACTGGTTATGAACCGTACTACCGTTGGAGAGGATGTAAGAAAACAAAACAAACAAAACTAAACCCCCCAAAACAAACGAAAAACAATGTTATTCGAACACTGAATCATTCGGCACTTGTTTGTTTTATTTGCTGCGGTGAGCGAATGAGATAATTGTCTAATTTTGATGCCATCGAGGTCATCAGAAATCTAACAACCAAACATTGGAACTTTGTTTCACTACGACGTCCACTGAATGTTCTGGAAGACAACGATAGCCCAAAATCCCATAAAAGTCAAAAAGATGGGTTGACTTTCCATGTGATACCTGCAGGGTATTACTTAGTTAGTTCACATCAGCCAAGATATCAGCACGAGGTAACTGCATACCAGCCTGAAACCGAAGTTTAAATGCTGACGTGAAGTTAACGAGAGCTGATATGAAACCAACCAAGTAATAACTTATTTATTTATTGAGGCAAAGCAAATAATTATACAATTTTCTGAGAACTGTTACAGTTTTCTGATAGTGGTATTGTTTCTTATTTTTTTCGCGAAGTCGGAAGTTCCCCTCCACCTCGTTTAGCTATCCGGACGCCTTGCCTTCTCCGCCGGGAAAACCGCAACCTGCGAATAGCTAACTATCTCTTATCGCCACGTATAACTCAGAATCATATTTTGCGTTGAATTTTCTGTACCACTGTCTTCTTTCAACTCTTCATTTACCTAATCCTTGCCTATTTGCCATAATACACTCCTCAATACAAACACTCAGATTCAAACCACTCCATCATGTTTGGTATCTACAATATTCCTGATTGTGCTCGACGATTAAATATGAAAAGTTGCGAATGTAAACAAACTGGTTGACGCATCAAGTGGACAACTCTGACATAGTTTCTATCGACCGAGATCAGCGTCACAACGGCCCAGTGTAAAGTTACATTTGCTGAGCTTGATAACAGGAAATTCTGGGAAGAAAATTATATCTAATAAATAATCTGTGCTAACTTGATCTATTAAGTAATCAGAACTAACGTGATCTACTAAATAATCTGTAGTAAATTGAATTATTAAATAATCAGTACTAACTTGATCTAATAAATAATCTGTACTAACTTGATCTATTAAATAATCAGTACTAACTTGATGTAATAAATAATTTGTACTAACTTGATCTATTAAATAAACAGTACTAACATGATCTAATAAATAATCTGTACTAACTTGATATATTAAATCATCAGTACTAATGCGATCTAGTATATAATCTGTACTAACTTGATGTATTAAATAATCACTACTAACTTGATCTAATAAATAATCTGTACTAACTTGATCTATTAAATTATTAGTACCAACGTGATTTAATAAATAATCTGTACTAACTTGATCTAGTAAATAATCTGTTCTAACTTGATCTATTAAATAAACAGTGCTAACTGGACCTAATAAATAATCTGTACTAACATGATCTAATAAATAATCTGTACTAACTTGATCTAATAAATAATCTGTTCTAACTTGATCTATTAAATAATCAATACTAACTTGATATAATAAATAATCTGTACTAACGTGATTTAATAAATAATCTGTACTAACTTGATCTAGTAAATAATATGTACTAACTTGACCTATTAAATAATCAATACTAACGTGATCTAATAAATAATCTGTACTAACTTGATCTATTAAATAAGCAGCACTAACTTGATCTAATAAATAATCCGTACTACCTTGATCTAATGAATAATCTGTATTAACTTGATCTATTAAACAATCAGTACCAACGTGATCTAATAAATAATCGGTACTAACTTGATCTATTAAATATAATCAGTACTAACGTGATCTAATAAATAATCTGTACTAACTTGATCTAATAAATAATCTGCACTAACTTGCTGTATCAAATAATCAGTATTAAGTTGATCTAATAAATAATCTGTACTAACGTGATGTAATAAATAATCTGTACTAACTTGATCTAATAAATAATCTGTTCTAACTTGATCTATTAAATAATCAGTACTAACTTGATCTAATAAATAGTCTATACTAACGTGATCTAATAAATAATCAGTGCTAACTTGATCTAATAAATAATATGTTCTAACTTGATCTATTAAATAATCAGTACTAACTTGATCCAATAAATAATCTGTACTAACGTGATCTAATAAATAATCTGCACTAACTTGATCTAATAAATAATCTGTTCTAACTTGATCTATTAAATAATCAATACTAACTGGACCTGATAAATAATCTGTACTAACTTTATCTATTAAATAATCAATACACACGTGGTCTAATAAATAATCTGTACTAACTTGATCTAATAAATAATCTGCACTAACGTGATCTAATAATAATCTGTACTAACTAGATCTATTAAATAATCAGTACTAACTTGATCTAATAAATAATCTGTACTAACTTGATCTATTAAATAATCAGTACTAACTTGATCTAATAAATAATCTGTACTAACTTGATCTATTAAATAATCAGTACTAACTTGATCTAATAAATAATCTGTACTAACTTGATCTATTAAATAATCAGTACTAACATGCTCTAATAAATAATCTGTACTAACTTGATCTAATAAATAATCAATACACACGTGATCTAATAAATAATCTGTACTAACTTGATCTAATAAATAATCTGTACTAACTTGATCTAATAAATAATCAGTACTAACATGATCTAATAAATAATCTGTACTAACTTGATTTTGAAAACTATGTTAACCCTTTGATACTTGTGTACGTCTTTTGACGTGCGAAATCAAACAGCACATTCTTACTTTGTTGTCATTTGTTTTGTTATTATTTTTCGAGTTTTTTTAAGTTTTAACCTCTATTCCAATTTTCTTCTGTATAGTGTTCAGTGACAACCGTTGAACCAATTGTTATGGCAGCTTAAAATACTAATATAATACTACCGTCAATACTTATTAACTGGTTGAGTGCTAGAAGCCATTATCAGGGCTTTCAAGACATGAGGAAAGGCCAACACTTTTCCTTGCTTATATTTCAGATTTAGTCAAGCACAAATAATATTTTGTTTATATAAATTCGTTTTATTACAAACTATTTGAGAGTGCCCGGGGCACTCTCCAATACTTTGTAATAAAACAAGTTTTAAATAACAAATTCATACCACCAAAAATAATCTAGCCCTCAACCAGATAATCACTAATATGAAAATATCTTATTATTTGTACTGCCGTATGTTTGACGTCGCATTTTGAAAAAAGTTGAAGAAACTGAATTCCCAGTGACGCTTGGACCGAGTAACATTCAATAATAATGGTCGTTCAAAAATCCGATAAGAGTCCAATCGTCTCTACCTAAACGATACAAACACTTTTTATCAAACAATTCCGCCTCTTTTCGGCCATCAGACTTACACCAGTATTCTTTAAAATCGAAAAATCACGATCATCTAATAACATTCTTGACGTAGAAGTCGGAGTGCGTACCGTAGAGACTGAGACTTGGAGTGAATGTGGATACATATCCAATGACATCACTATATTGAGATTCGAGTCGTGGTTTCACAATCAGTTTGTTATTGAAAGATTCAAAATATATATGTCTTATTAAGCACTATTCATGGAGCTCAGCCAAATAACCCATCGTTTTCTTATTACGCTATTTTTCTTACAACGAGATGGTATTTCCCACAATACAAGTACAAACGTCTAAACAAAACATAAATTTGAATTGGTGGTCATTCAGTTCAGATAAAGAATTTTTTTACCTGCACTCAATTTGTATCGAGTTATTACACATGTCGAGGCCACTGTGTTTGATAAGAATAACTAAATGATAAATAAATCACCAGCTCAACGAAATAAGTTGGAGTAGATCATGTTCTGTCATAATGATACATTACTATAAACGTAAGTGGTTAGGGTAGAAGTAGAACAACGAATGGCCATTTCGACATGCACAACGCAGGGACGCAATACTATGATGTCATGATCTTCATTCATACAAACCAGTTCAAAGCCATGATCAATAACTATTTGTGTTACTGAAACAGCCTTACCTTGTGTACAGAGTTATTCCAATATGGGTTTCCTCAGAGCAGCCATGTCTAATGTCTAAATGTAATGGTATTTTTGGCTATTTTGATTGTACCACAGTTAAAAAAAACATGCTTAATATTAAGATATGTCCTTGGGGCAGCCACATCCTACCATATCCAACATATATCACCATTTCGAACCATGACCAGTACCTATTTATGTCACTGTAGCAGCCTTATTTTGTTATTTTACTATGTCCTCCTCTAGAGCAGCCATGTCTATGTGTAATGGTATTCTTAACTGTTGTGATTGATAACATTTAAAAAATAAATTCTTAATATTAAATTATATCCTTGGGGCAGCCATATCCTACCATATCCAGCCATATATCACCAGTTCAAAGCCAGGATCGATAACTATTTGTGTTAGTGAAACAGCCTTATCTTGTATATAGAGTTACTTCACTATGTTCTTCCTCGGAGCAGCCATGTCTGTGTGTAATGGTATTTATAACTGTTGTGATTGTGCAACAGTTAAAAGGCATTTTTAATATTAAGATATATCCTTGGGGCAGCCATAGCCTACCATACCCAGCCATATATCACCAGTTCAAAGCCATGATCAATAGCTATCTGTGTTACTGAAACGGCCATATCCTATGTACAAGTTATTATACTATGTGTGTGTGTAATGGTATTTTTCAACTGTTGTATTTATAACTGTTGTGATTGTGCAACAGTTAAAAGGCATTTTTAATATTAAGATATATCCTTGGGGCAGCCATATCCTACCATACCCAGCCATATATCACCAGTTCAACGTCATGACCAATAGCTATCTGTGTTACTGAAACGGCCATATCCTATGTACAGAGTTATTATACTATGTGTGTGTGTAATGGTATGTTTCAACTGTTGTAATTGTACAGCAGTTAACAAACATGTTTACTATTGAATTATTACTTCCTTGGGGCAGCCATATCCTACCATACCCAGCCATATATCAGCAGGTCAAAGCCATGATCAATAACTATTTGCGTTACTGAAACAACCTTACCCTATGTACAGAGTTATTTTATTATGTGCTTCCTCAGCACAGTCATGCCTGTGGGTAATGGTATTTTTAACTGTTGTGATTGTACAACAGTTAAAAAAAACATGTTTAATATTAAATTATAGTCTTAGGGCAGCCATATCATACCATGCCCAGCCATATATTACCAGTTCAAAACCATGATCAATAACTATTTGTGTTACTAAAACACCCTTATCTTGTGTACAGTGTTATTCCTCTATGTGCTTCCTCCGAGCAGCCATGTCTATGTGTAATGGTATGTTTGGCTGCAGTGATTGTACAACGGTTAAAAAACATGTTTAATATTAAATTATATCCTTGGGCCAGCCATATCCTACCATATCCAGCCATAAATCACCAGTTCAAAGCCATGGTCAAAAACTATTTATGTTACTGAATCAGCCTTATACTATGTACAGAGTCATTTCACTATGTGCTGCCTCAGAGCAGCCATACCCATGTGTAATTGTATTTTTAACCGTTGTGATTGTACAACAGTTAAAAAAAACATGTTTAATGCTAATTTTTTATTCATGAGGCAGCCATATTTCCTACCATATCCAGCCATATATCACCAGTTCAAAGCCATGATCAATAACTATTTGTGTTACTGAAACAGCCTTATCCTAGGTAGAGAGTTATTTTACTATGTGCTTCCTCAGAGCAGCCATGTCTATGTGTAACTAAATGCTGTGATCAATAATTAACTGTGAGAAGCCATGTCAATGTGTAGTGGAACTTTTAGTTGTTTTAACTGGCCGCCGACAGGAATGTGGCTGCGGTACAGATTACAGTTAAAACCTTAGTTTAATATTCAAGTAGCATACCCGAGTAGTTACTTATATAGCTTTTAATAATGACTAATAAGTAATAACCTGTAATTACCCTGCTATTACTTGTAAAACCACACATTTCACTGAAAACACATGTACATCCATGGAATTTTCTCCAGTTAGAAATTTTGCCACAGTGAACTGATGCTACCCTCTTTCATAATCTTTAAAACTGCATTACACGAAAGCATGTATCGTGATTAGACATGTTCTCGCATTGGCTAATGACACAGTGGCACAGAGAATACGATCTCAGTAAACAAACCAATTAACCAACCACAAACAAAACGATTTTCAACACAGAAGCGAGATATCGCCCACTGGTGATAGCTTGATGAACGGTGATGAATTTTTATCCTTTTTTAAGGTCTTATCGAACGATGTTTTTTTTCATAGCCAATCGTTGATATCACAAAAGTTATCTTCATATGTAAGCTTTGTGCGGCAAACGTGATATATTAGGAAGATGATTCAGATGGCCCATATGGCTAATGACACAGTGACACAGAGAATACGATCTCAGCAAACAAACCAATTAACCAACCACAAACAAAACGATTTTCAACACAGAAGCGAGATATCGCCCATTGGTGATAGCTTGATGAACGGTGATGAGTTTTTATCCTTTTTTAAGGTCTTATCGAACGATGTTTTTTTTTTTCATAGACAATCGTTGATATCACAAAAGTTATCTTCATGTGTAAGCTTTGTGCGGCAAACGTGATAAATTAGGAAGATGATTGAGATGGCCCATATGGGGATAAAATTTAATTGCGAATATACTTATTTTATTTGGTCGATTTACTTCTACACAAGTAGGAGGACCCGGGACACTGAGCTGATGATGAGACTGAAGGGTATAGTTATCCCTTAGTCCTGACTGTGCCATGTGTCCTAGTATCTTTACTACTGATCTATTAGTTAACTTATCCAATACTACAGTTAATATGACTTAGTTCAACATCTGTACCATCGGTTATGCAATTTTTTAACGGGATGTATACAATCCTATCACTCCTGCAGATACCACAATTATATAACCAGTAATTTCCAATTGGGACACTGAGCTGAGTTATCCCCTAGTCCTGACTGTGCCATGTGTCCTAGACTATTCACTACTGATCTATTAGTTAACTTATCCTATACTACAGTTAATATGACTTAGTTCAGCATCTGTACCATCGGTTATGCAATTTTTTAACGGGATGTATACAATCCTATCACCCCTGCAGATACCATAATTATATAACCAGTAATTTCTTCTCACCGGACAGGAGAACAGAAAATTTCACCCCACCCCTCATCTTGGAAATTAATACATTTCTCAAATTCCCTAATGTTCTTAAAGCTTATTTTTTGTTACGCAACATTGTTTTTTGTTGAATCGCCATTGAATTATGTCCAAGTGAACAGTTTATCGGAGTTTGTCATATCCTCAAGATTCCAGAATAAATATGTATTTTTTGATGAACTTCCAATTGTGAATGGTAATATCCATTGTGTGTGCTATTGTGATGCCCGTGGTCGGTCCATATATCATGGCGGGTAGTACTAACTTGGGCGAGATCCAGACGAACCCTGACTACGACTTAGGTCATCTACTGATTGATAAAACAGATGAGGACTCGGCAGCCATATTTACTAAGACTGATTGTACATATTTCAGCCCCGGCGAGGTGCGAGCCGAGCTCGGAGGTTTACATAGGTCCTTCTCAGCATTTCATATCAACTGCCAAAGTCTCAATGCTCACTGGGAGCCTCTGAATTATTTACTATCAGAACTGAATGATAAAGAGAACACTTTCGATGTGATTGGCCTGACAGAAATTTACAAAATCCCTACCAATATGTCCTATACCTTAGAAGGATGTCACCCCCTACAATATAATTCGAGACCTGTTGATGACGACGGTCGCGGTGGGGTCGGTCTGTTTGTAAAAAGCGATATTTATTTTAGTATTCGACAAGATCTTTCCATGTTTATACCTCACGTCTTTGAGTCTATCTTTGTTGAATTAAAGTATAAAAACTCTTCTAAGGTAGTCGGCATAATATATAGACCAAACACGGCCCCTAGAGCAGATATCGATCTTTTCCAATCAAAAATTAACCAAGTGACTGATATACTCAATACGGAAAAGAAACCCTCCATTATTAAGGGCGACTTCAATATTGATCTACTAAAAGTAACGTGTCATACCAAAACCGAATCATTTGTTGACCTAATGTTTAGTGAGGGCTTCCAACCAGTTATTACAAAACCAACTAGAGTCACTGGTAGCACAGCGACACTTATTGATAACATATTTTCCAATGAGGTCTCTAAACTTGCAAAATCTGGAGTAATCCTTACCGATGTTTCGGATCACTTTGGAATTTTTTATACCCAAATTTCACATTCCAAACCGGTCAGGTCAGATCCGATTTTGACCAGAAAAATAAACTCCTATTCTGTCGAGCACTTCAAGTCGCTGTTATCCCAAAGTGATTTCAGTCCGGTGATGGAAGCTAACTGTCCTAATGAAGCGTATGAAACATTCCTCAATGTTTATTTGAATGCCTATGAAATGGCTTTCCACTTACAAAGCTTACACAAAAGTAAAAGATTCATAAACAACAACCGTGGATGACAAAAGGCCTTCTCGTCTCAGCCAACAACAAGAACAAATTCTTCAATAAAAAGTTAAAAGCTCCAACAGAGGTCAGTATCGGAAATTATAAAAATTACTGTCGGATATTTAATAAATTAAAGAAACGATGTAAAGCTATGTACTTTGAGAAAATTCTTCTAGAAAATAAGAACAACATGCGGAAAACGTGACAAATCCTAAATAACGCACTGAACAAAAATAAAAACAAACGGACTTTACCGTCGTTCTTTAATCTTGGTGATACGAAGATATATGAGCCAAATGAAATTGCACAAGAATTTAATAATTTCTTTGCCAACATTGGAATTCAGACGACAACTCATATATCCCAACCTCGTAAGTCATTTGTCGAATTTTTAAACGCTTCCTTTACAGGAAACTTTTTTATAAGACCCACATCTCCTAATGAAATCCTAAATATTGTAAATTCAATGAAACCTAAGCCAAGTCAGGATTGTGAAAATATTACGTCCAGTATTTTGAAACAATCAATAAATCTAGTCGTCACCCCACTTGCTCAAATTATGAATAGCTCATTCAGTCAGGGAATAGTTCCAGACAGAATGAAACTTGCCAAGGTAACTCCTGTTTTCAAAGCGGGTGATGAGAATAATTTTACAAACTATAGGCCAATCAGTATTTTACCAGTTTTTTCCAAAATTTTAGAAAAGCTCATGTCTGTAAGGCTTGTTAATTTCTTAGATAAATTCGAAATCCTCTATCATCACCAATATGGCTTTAGAAAGCGCCATAGCACACTACATCCTGTTATGCATTTACTGAAATATGTCACCACGGAAAACAATAAAAACAGCAAAGACACTACATTAGCTCTATTCTTGGATCTTTCGAAAGCCTTTGACACTATTAGTCATGATGTGCTACTTCAAAAATTAGAATATTATGGAATAAGAGGGGGTGCGAACAACTGGTTTAAGAGTTACCTACAGAACAGAAAGCAGTATGTCTCTTTTGGTGATAGTAAATCTGACCTATCTGAACTAAGCAGCGGAGTACCACAGGGCTCAATACTGGGACCTATTCTGTTCCTCATATACATAAACGATATTTGTAATTCAACTAAGTTAAATCTACTCTCCTTTGCGGACGATACGTCCACATACAAGGCTGCGGCAGAGTTAAATATGCTGGTGTTGGAATTTAATGAAGAACTTCAAAAGATATTTGACTGGTGCACAGCCAACCAGTTGGTACTAAACCCCAAGAAAACAAACTACATTGTTCTTAATCCATCCCAAAATAAGAATGTCATACTTCAGGACATTAAAATTAATAATCACATTATTAATGCTGACAATTGCGGAAATGGGGGAAAGTCTATAAAGTTTCTTGGTATTACTATTGATGAAAAACTATCATATAATGCTCACATATCACAGATTTCCTCGAAAGTTGTTCTTGCGAATTATGCCCTTAATAGAGTAAAACATATTTTACCACACAAAATCTTGAAAAGCCTATACTTTACACTAATACAGAGTCATTTTATCTATGGAATTCCATTATGGGGTGCATCAAAAGCCCGCAACCGTCTCTTTAAATTACAAAAGAGATCGATACGAATTATAAATAATAAAAAGTACAATGCCCACACAGACCCTCTATTTATCAATGATAAAATAATAAAAATAAAGGATTTGTATACCCTACATGTTTCCTTATTTATGCTCGATTGGCATAATGGTAACCTTCCAAAGTCCTTTGCCGATTTTTTCTCTGTTACAAATAACGAATTTATGAACACGCGGCAAACGGGACTAATTCGTAGGCATAGAACTAGAACTAAAGCGCTAGACAGCTTACCTGTGTTCGCTTTCCCAATACTATGGAATGGCCTAGATAGGTGTATCCGAGAAACCAAAAATAGGAAAGAATTCAAGACCAAGCTCATAACAAAAAAAATTGCGACCTACTCGGAAAATGTTTCCTGCTCCAACCCCTACTGTCCAGATTGTGCCTTCTAGTATACCGTTGAACCTAAAATAATGCCTCTTACTATTCCCGCTTACTACTCACAATGCATTTGTAAACTGTTGACTCAACAAGAAATATCCGGATAATAAGGGCATTGCAATGTACCACCTGTACCAAACAGTCTTCGGTCAGTACATGATCTATCTTCATTGGGAACAATCGTCTGGCATCTCGTCCTATTTGGTCTCCCGACTTGGTCTCTATTACTTCAAAATATGGAGTTGTTACTTTTGTAAAATCAGTCCTTTTCTGTTCTAATTAACCGCAATAACTCTAGAGACCAATCGGAGAGTACTGTGTTGTAACCTACGCTGACCACCTAACATATTTTGCACAAAAGCCATGATTTATTAGAAGAACTTTGGATTGGTAGACAGAGAAAACAATGTTGCCTCCGCATACCCCTTTTGGGTTATTTCCGCCATTCTAGGGATTCTTTGGTTTTATTTCCCCTACTATAGGGAAGGACAGGAAGACAGCCAATCTGGCTATGCCTTTCCCTACTGGTATACAAAAAGAAAATGCGTCATACCATTGTATGGGTATTGGAAATATCTTATTGTACAACGAATTTTATTATGCTTGTAAAACTATTATGTATATATCTATACTTTTTGTATACTGGTGAATAAATACATATCATATCAATACATATCATACAAACTCAATTCTTAGACACTGAATGATTGTCCAAGCGTCGTTAAAAACTGTGCTCAATCCCTTCTTTAGGCGAACATTTCAACAAGAGGAGGACTGTTGTAAGATAAATTGGTTATTACCACAAAGTGATATTGAAGGCGAGACCTTGCCTCTGGATCATACATCGACTCGACCTAACTGACTCTCAAGTTCAGTACACCTTCTTGAAAAACTACATAATAGTAATCATGTCTATTTACTGGACTTGTTTCAAAAATTAAAGTAGGAGTTTGTTGGTGATACTCGACGCAGAGACTAGTTGAAGCTCCTCTACTATTGACCAAAAGTATGACTCAGGTGAAAGGTGTGATATGGTACACAATGAGCCGAATAGCGCTGAACATCCAAATGAGTTGCGATTTAACCTGAACAATTTGATAACTTCTGAAACAGTCACTCTAGCGCAAGCAAGGGTCATCTTACTGGACCTCTGGTTCAAAACTTGAGGTCCGATTGCTCAAAAAGCCCCGTGAGTTTTCTCATAGAAATTAAGTTATTGTCTGAGTGGATTATAACTCCACGGATGGTTAGTGTTACTTCACCCTCAACATGCTATAAAAAATGTATACTGCAATGTTCGCCTCTTGTTGTAACGCACACAGTAGCGATTACACATTTTAGGTTGTGACTATAGTGGCATAAAAAATGTAACTATGATACTAGAGGTCAATTTAAGATAGCGAATGAATCTCCAAATACCATCCAACGAAACAAGACCAACGCTGATTTTATAAGGTAAATGAGTACACCAACTCATACTTGTCAAGAAACCGACATTGGCGTAAAACGTCAAACGTGGCGATAGACCGAAAAATAAAACAGAGCTTCGCGAAATTCGGACGTATTTCAATTTTCCGACATTGACCTCCTATAACGCTATGGGTAATTTCGATCCTAAATGCTGAACATTTTAGATTATGTTCCCTCAATTCCAGAAGGACGCGCGTAAAAATGGGACTGATAATAAAATAGTAATAAAACAGACGAAAAATAGCCACTGTTTTGGACTAACCCTTTATCCAACATAACGGCCAAAACCGGCCAGCGCTATTCTCAAAAATCGCCAATTAATTTTCAAAATACTTTCATTTTTTGTCTCAAAACATAGGTTATGACCCCTCGTTGGAACGAGCTCTTCGAGCTCGTTCCAACGAGGGGTCATAACCTATGTTTTTGAGACAAAAAATGAAAAAAATTAGTTATTCAAGAATTTTTTTTGCAAGTGTCGTCTGCTTTTCATGTTAGGTAAAGGGTTAAGGTAGAAAATTGAAAATATAAAAACGGTCCCGTAATATAGAACTGATATCCAACCTGAATCTGTGAGCCAAATTACATGAGTGTTGGTCAACGAAAAGTACCCTAAAGGTTGGGGTAAAGGGCGAAAAAAGGCTGACGATTTCAGTATATCATTTCAACTTCGTAAAGTGGTAAAATTGTATACGATGGGTTAAGTTTGAATACTGGAAATAATTCGACAAGTTAGCGGTTTAAGAAACGTTGAGTCGGCATGAGACATCTTATTCAAATTGCTCACGCGACAATCTAGTTCCGGACTTTCGTACTATTTATTGTATATTACACTTTCTTTTTTCTTTGTGTTAAGCGCATTCGATGATCAGGGTCGCCTAGTGTCGAAATATATCACACTACTGCTGTAGCTACCATATTCTGTTATTTTTAAACTGCTAGTTGAAACGAATAATATGACAAAACTATAGTTTGCGAAACTATGAATAATAATTAATCCATCATTTATTATTAATCGATGTATCCTGATCAGTAAACTCAAGGTCTCACAGCCCCTTACGTCGATATTGTCACGAATTTCGTGATTCATTCATTGGTAACAAGTATACCTAATACCTTAAATTAAAACGTGCTAAAATCGGATTTTATTCACAGATTTTACACGACGATTGTTGCGAGTATTCAGTGTTACCCGATACAATACAGATATTGAGAATTGTTCCGGGTACACCACGCGTGGAATCTTGGTCAGTGTAAGAATATCATGTAAGAACGCACCTGACAGGACATTACACGTTTGGGTGACGTTATGACGTTAATGAAATGCTTCGACACAGACAGTGTCAAGCATGAAAGCTATCAGACCGCCGGCGGTATTTTTCTTTGAAAATATAGGCTTCATTCACTTAATTCAAGTTTAACTGTGATATAAATACAGAATACAACTCGGGTACAGTACATGAAACACGAATCAGCGCTTGTGAAAGAAAGGAATAACGCCACTTCGGGTTGTCAATTTCACCACCCTCCGTACTCCATCCACGCTGTCTTCTGTCTTAATATCTCATTGTGTCGTTTTAAACACAAACGGAAAGTTCTAAATCAGACCAGCGTTCACTTAGTGGTCTCTACAATATCAGCTAAATTCTCCAGCAAAACAGCTGAGAATTTGACTATTTTTTAAATCGTGTTCAACTGAACTCTGCCACACAAGACATAATTTGTAAAATTTTTAGCCTTTTACAAAAAAAAAAAAAAATAGCACCATCAAAACAAATACACGACGGGGTGTCAGAGGAGAGAAAGAAAACACAAAATCTGTTGGCAAAAAAATACTCAGAACGTCAACATTTCACGATAATGCTGGCGAGGATTTTTGAATGAAAAGCAACTGCCATCCTCAGCGTCATAGGTGAATCTCAAGCCTTGAAGTTAAGAGAAGGCCGAACTTGTAGCAGTAAATTTATTTTTTTGTATTTCCTGACCCGGGAATATCACTTTTAAATCTTACGTGGGCGCGAGTTGTCTTTTATCAAAAACATCAGATATTTCCGAAAGGTGTCTGTGGAAACCGTCGGTGTGAGAATTTCTTATTTATGTATTTATTTATTTATTTATTTTTTATTTTTCTTTAACAGCTCTATCCTGTGTAGAAAACAACAGGAACGTGAAAATTACCAGTTTTGAAGCCAATGACAGTTGAAAAGCAGAAACTAATTACAATAGAATGACAAAGACGCTAGAAGCTTGGGCAATAATGACTAAAGGTACAAGTAGTGTAGTGAATACTCTAAAAATTCAACAAGTTCATTTGAGATCTGACGAGTGCAGCTTAAAAAAATCAAAACAATTTTTAAATTATTATAAACATTGATTTCTTTCATAAATAACATAATCTTTTGCGGAGTCATATGGAAGATTAAATCTCTAAGAGATCCTGTAGTTAAATATTGTCGTCTAACATCATTGAGATCTATACCGTCTAAAACTATGTGCTCCTGTCACAACGACGCCATTATCATATACCTTAAATTTCGATAAAATGAGAATCGTAGGTTGTCCTGGGTTAATGGTTGATTGTTTTAATGTCAACTGCTCGCCTATTGCTGAATGTTGTCTGTTTTTTTTTTTTGGTACAAATAATCAGACTGACTCCATCATTCAATTGAAGTTAAGTGAGAAAATTGTCAAAGGCACACTTCGCTTGAAGTTCGGAAAATCCTTATTGAAGATCCTATAAAGTCATCTGAGCTACTTCGATTCCGTGCACATGTCAGATTGGAAGCTTGGATTGGGGTAGTATTTCAGTTATTCTGTTTTTCTTCTTATTGAGGTTCCAACGTTAAGCGGGTGGATTCCAATGAATATCATTTTTAAATTTGTTAATTTTTTTCATACAGTAAATTTAATTGTATCTGTGAATGATTGAGGATGCTATGTTCAATAAACTCTCGGGACCTACGGTACGTGGAGGGTGTATTGTCATTAAATCACCCACAGAGTGGAGATTCCACCCAAACAATAATTGCTAATTTGTTGCAAGGCATAACAAGCACAAGCAAAGTTTCAGCCAATGGAATTCCGGGTTAAACCCGGAGATCCATTGGCTGAAACATCGCTTGTATTTTTTGTCGATACGTACAACATTTGAAAATTATAGTTTGGGCGATAACTCCACTCCGTGGGTGATTTAGTTACAATCCACTCTCCACATACTGTACCTGCGAATTAAAGACCTTGTAAACTCGGTTACAACGTTTCTGGCAAACCTTCGGGTGCGAAGCTTTCATGATGGTTCATGCCCCGTTTATTGTACTCGTAAGTTAAATGGGTGGTCATTTTGGATAATAATAGATTAGTGGTTTGCGTGGTATTAGTTTGCTTGGTCATGCTTGTATTTGAAACAATAATAAAGAAAATAATAAACAGCAAAATAAAGCACTAATGTTTCATCTTCAGGAGTTTACATATTTTGTCGGTTCCAGCGGCGCCCAGCAAAGTGTTGGTAACCAGTTTTTGTCTACGTACGTTCCAACGTCTTAGTAAATTGGAATTATATTTCTACACAATGGTTACTCGTGACCGCAACACGGAGAAAAGGTCAAGTGTCAATCGTTTATATCCACGTTTCTCATTCCAAAGGACTCCCACACCAAGAAATAGTGACTGGGTCCCATTTTACCAGTACAATACAGCTTGCTTATCACTGTAAACATGCGCTGCTTCACTTCCCGGAATTCAAATGGGGGAAGAAGTCTCTAATTGGGGTCATTCACAAATACGAGCTAGAGTAAAGATTGGTTAGAATGAAAGCTGTATGTAGATGTAATTAAATAAAATAGAAATTGTTGAAAAACATCTACCAAACAAAAAACAACGAGATATTAACATATGAACATACATACCTCAATCATTGCTTTTTCTGTCATTTTGTCGAGATCTAAGCTGTATAACGTCTCAAGTGGTGCGTGCACCTAAAACACATTTAGAAGTAATTTTGTTTACAGCAGATAAGTTACACAAAATGTATAAAAGTAGAATGAATGATTTTATTTGGTAATACAACATGCATGGAATTACAAACTAAAGGCAGCAAAATACAATTATCTCACTACAGGGAGATGGCATAGGCACTAGGGCTTTCCGTTGTTCACGACAAAAAACAACTAAAATGTAAAATGTGAAACAATTATGACAACAAGATTAATTTTTGAGATGGTTCTTTCCATATAAATAAAATAATTTTTCATCGTTTTTTAGAAAATGAAAATGATCTGGAATAATTTTGGACCTGATGGTTCTATTATGTTCCACACCCTAGGGAAATTTTGAATTGGAAAGGTTCTGGAGAACTGAGTTCTTGGTTTTAGTGTGTGTAATTTACTGGACTGTCTGCTGTCCATTCCTGGGGGTGGGGGTGGGGGAGGGGGGGTGTATTCTAAAATTGTCCACAAAACTTTCGGGTAGCATGCTGTTGTGTCAGACGTACATAAACGAAGAGACCTAAAGTTTGCACAGGTTTGTGCATTTTAAAACACGGTGCTCTCTAAACAGTGGGCCCGTATAAGCATTGTATTTTGTATTAGGTATAGTTCGGATAGCTTCGTTTTATAATTTTGTAATCGGTGGAGTTCATGTCGAGTGACCCCAGATATGGATATCAAACAGAACGTGACTCTGGATCATAGAGTAGTATTATGATTTCAAGCACTTTTTCGGTAGAATTATTTTCACTTTGTGAATGTTTTATTCTCAATTAAGGCAAGTTTGTTAACCGTATACCAATACTATGTTATTGAGTTCGTTATTAATAGATTCTATAATTATACCTAAATTATTACCAGCTGTTTAGGCATTTGTATCGTCTGCATATGACAAAATATTCAGAAATGTCGAATTTATAATATCGTTGATGTATATTATAAAAAGAAGAGAACCAAGAACAGATCCCTGTGGGACACCAGTTGGTATGTGCTGGAAATCGAAACTAGCCTTTGGGAGGAACACCGACTCAGATCTGTCTGTCATATAATCCTCGAACCAGGCGTTTGCATACCCCTGTATTCCAACGAGGTCTAGCTTTTTAAGTAAGATCAAGCGATTTATAGTATCAAATGCTTTGGACATATCGAGAAACAGAGCTTAAGTACAACCCTTTGTTGGCTTATCGTTCATTTCAGCAACACGTTATGAGATGCAATACCGGATGTACTGTTGAGAGTGCCTTTTTAAAGCCAAACTGATATTCATGAATTATCTTCTAGAAAGATATTAACCTGGAGTACGTTAATATTTCTAAAACATTAGAGATGGTGAATAGCATGCTAATAGACTTATAATTGTTGAATAGGTGTTGGTCGCCAGTTTTAAAGACAAGAATTACTTTTGCAATTTTCATTTTGCCGGGGACAATACCGGTGTTGAAAGATAAATTAATTACGTGCGTTAGAAGGTCAGGGATCTCATGTATTGTCTCCTTTAATACATTAGAGGACATATTGTCAAGGTTTCTACTTGTTTTTGATTTCAGTTTTTGTGTACACTGTATTACTTCTTGTGGGTTAGTGGGCAAAACAAAATGATTGAGCGTTATTTCCCTGACCAATATATCAACGAGGACAATAATATTAGATTCCAAACACTAATTATGGGAATAATCATAAAGAAATTAATTAATGACACACCAAGTAGAACCCGATGCTTCATTCATTAAAATTTTGCATATGATAATTTTTAGTACCTAGTAAGCGCATCCATGGATATTATTAGTTACCCCGTGTCTGACCACGTGGTACGGGTTTTTACCTACCCGAAGCCAACCGTATCCCATGAGGCCGAAGCCCCATGGGATACGGCTGGCTTCGGGTAGGTAAAAACCCGTACCACGTGATCAGACGCGGGGTAACGAATTTATCTATTGACTTTCCGTTTTAGAAGTACCATCTATTTCATGTGTGAACACACACAGCATGAGATCTGTTATCTTCCATTGTTGAGCCATACAGGTTTCTGTGGAATTTTTGTGCAAAACAGTTTTTGTGAAAATATGCCGATATGACTAGTATAAAAAAAATATATTGAATTTCTTTTTTTCTTTTTTGTCTCAAAAACATAGCTTATGAACCCCGCATTGGAGGATACTCGACAAGCTCATGCCAATAAGGGGTCATGAGCTATATTTTGGAGATAAAAAATTAAAACATAATACATGTACACTGTAAAACTGGAATGATGATTTTTTGCGAATAGTGCAGGCCGTGATCAGACTTGGGATAACAAATTTACATGTATCTATTAACTTCTACGGGGTATGGACAATTTGTAGATTTCGGAACGAGGCTTCCACTAGGTATGGGAAATTTGTCAGTGGCTGGGCGGACGTATCGTGGGTTTCAATGAATATGGTCTCATACCACGTATCTATCAACCAATCAAATAAAAAAATCACTTTAGTCAATAGATAACACTCCCTACGCATGAATTATGACCAGTCCACGGCGACTATATTGTAACATAGAACATGTCAACATGTACCATATCAATACCAGATGGAAAGCAAATAAAAAAATAAACGAAAATTGCAAGGAAACAACGTGTGCGCGCTTTTATTTTTTTATCTGCTTTCAAAAAAAAGGCCTGACAAAAAGACGATCCGTCTCGTCGTACCAAGCAGTCATCCATATTGCTGTTCCTTATACACTAACTGCTGCTCCTGAATTTTCATAGGACGTCTGTCGACATGGTGAGGACACCTCCGGTGAGCATCTCACTGATCACATACCCTTTGGAACTTTTAGTTAGCTTTCTTGAGTGAACGTTGGGCTAAACTGATGTTACTGGTTACATACCCTGTGCTTTGAAGTGTGAAAACAGTAGATGTTTTCAGTGTATTCCCGATTGCCCGGATTGTTTGTGCTCTCTGCCGTAATGAGCTTCTTTTCCACAATGTTACATAGAGGCTTTCCAACAAGTCCCCAGACCAGACCAAATTTACAGGATGAGTTTCATAAATTGCACAACAAACGGGAGGAATTGAAAAATATGTTTATCACTTAGTCCGAAACAAGACAAAGGGTGGCCCGAGGAACCAACAGGATTTTCAAAACTGCTTTGGACATCGCTGTTACAGCGTTGTATGTTTGCTTAGAAAATTGACTCCGTTTGCATTTTCGGTGATTATACCCTAACGATCGCCACCTGTTCTTACTTTGGGTTTGTAAGGCAGACATTTACAAGAGTATACTTCGTCTGTACTTAGCATGCAAAATATAAATAGACGACCAGAGGGCAGCGTTCTAATTTCACGCTATAGAATAACTGCGTCCACGTGGTCTATTTCCGAAAGACTATAGAATGATCGCGCTTTACCACATTTAAAGAGTCGAAGAAGTGAGACCATGTGATGGACATAATTGCAATTCGGATAAACCCACAGACTGAAGTTTCTGCTAGACAATGCCCAGGAAATTCGAAAAAAACGAATTAAAATAACACAAGCCTCTTTTCCGATAGAGGGAATTCGGTGACTGAGACTGGTTCCCATCTCCCCCAATATCACCCGGGATCAGATAACCGGAATTATACACTACTCACACTACTAGTTTGTTCGAGATCACCCCCCCACCAATCGACAAGTTTATACCCAAATGGTAAATATGTGATTCGAATCACCATAGTACAAGTTATGTTCCACCTGACCGTTTGACTTGTTATCACATGTTGTTGTTACATCGTCGCGTGAGAACCATAAGGTTCTATCTTCCACTGGAAGATAGAACCTTATGGTTCTCACACGACGACATGTGTGCAATCATTCATGGCCAATCTTGGGCTGTAAAGGTTGGCCACCATGCCTTCTGCGGATGTTAAATCTCATCCGGTCCATTTAAGAATTGAATCGTGACTGTTCGAAATCCATGAGGTGATGAAACAAATTGATCACGTGCAGATTCCATGAACCGCAAAGCGAAGCAAAGTGGTTCATGGAGTTTGCACGTGATCAGTTTGTTGCATCATCTCCTGGACTTTGAACAGTCCTTATTCAATTCTTATGTTTATTCCCTTGGATAAAAACATAATTATTTTATTTCCGGACATGATAATTAGTGACCTTATACACAAAGCACCGGTTTATGTAAGCGTAATTCGGTCAAGGTCTACTCATAAAAAGGAAACAGAACATCGTAGCGTCTGGCAGAAAATAGTTCCTGCGAATAGTCAGTGTAACGCTTAACGTGTCTTCTATTAACACATGTTGAAACCAAGATAGCTTGAGTAATAAAGTATACCTTGGAAAATATATATGTTTGTAATAATTACTCAAATAACAGTTTGAAGGCCATGCAGTTGCAGAAGCCTAAAAATAGTCTTGAATTTTGATTAAGTCTGGAAGCAAAGAATCAAGGTCGATAAGGTTTGCTTCTGATAGTTTCGTAGATTCGTTTTGTAAAAGAAATTAGCCATATTTTTGGAAATGATGATTTCGAATGGAAGTAGGGTATTGTTCAAAAATATGAAGTCAATTTTCAAGAACTGACAAAAACAATCTCATCGAGAAAGGTCGTAAATTGTAATACTCCATCTAGCATTAGTAAGACATCGTCGAATCCAGATGTAACTTGCAAGCTGAGGTGGTGTCCTTTTCTTTAAATTTCAGCCCCCCCTCCCCCTCTAGCCCCACCATTTCATGCATCAAATCTATGGCATTCACATACCATGCATGGTGAACTGTTGGTTTTCATACTAATAGTATGAATATTTTTATCTGTTTTCGTCACCACTGTTCGACACTCGAACTTCGAAGAAACAAGACTCCCATATAGGCTTGGCATTCACGGGAACGTTATCAGTATCAACTAAATAAGTCATTCATTTAGTATCACTAAACGTCAATTTAAATTGATGCCTCTGAATGGAATGGGCTTATATTACAGATCTAAATAGGTTGTAAGCCTGAAAATATATATTAACATTTGCATTTGGTGTTGCTAGCTAAAATAGGAAACGAGATGATTCGCTTGCATTTTACATTTATGTTCCAGCATATTTTGCCTGATATTGCTATCATATTCTGTATTGCAGGATTTGTGCAGACACATAAGGTCACAAAATACTGGAAATTGAAATGTTTAGTTTAAAAATACTTGTGTAATCCCCCCCCCCCCCTCTTCCACCCAACAAACAAAAAATAAATAACAGCTGTTTATACACCCACTACACTTTGGGTTCAGAATTGGTTGAGCTGCTGCTAATTGATCCAAATAATTGGCTGAAAAAATACTCAAACTACCTGTTTTACGCTTTAGTTGGAATATTGTTATGAAAAGTGTATATATTTTATATTTAATTATATCTTTAATGATTTAAGGACAGAAATTGAGATTTTGTTTGTGTTCGACATTATTTTTTTGCTTTGGAATACGATAACCATGGAAAATGGATATTATTGGTAAAAGAGGATTTTTTTTCAAATTTGCCAAAGCGTTGACGGAGCGAACTGATGTGGGTTCAATATCGAGTATGAGACCCATTACTGTTAATTACAGCTTGACAACGCCCTCTCATGCTCCCAATCCAATCAGGTTCCCGATGATCCTTTGTGGGATGTTTTTCCATTCTTGGACCACCAAGCTCCTGGACACTTCTTGGTTGGATTGGACTGTCTGAAACTGCAAGCTGTAACTCATTCCAGACATGTTCGATTAGATTGAGGTCAGGGGATCTTGCTGGCGAGTCCGTGCGCTCAATCCCCTCCCTCTGTCGGCACTCCCGGACAACATGAGGACGGGCATTATCGCCCATCAGAATGAATCTATCACCCACTGCATTTGCATACAATCTGACGTGGCCATCCAGGATCTCATCAATATATCGCTGTGCAGTCAATGTACCACGATCAAGGTCACAGATCTCGATACGTCCATCCCAGCTGATGCCGCTACAGACCATTATTGATCCTCCACCATAGCGGTCATGCTCAGCAATGTTGGCTGCACAGAATCGCTCGCCTGGTCGTCTCCATACCATAGAACGCCTATCTGTGTTGTCTAGGCAGTACATTGAGTCATCTGTAAAAAGAACAGGTCCTTGGGGGGGGGGGGGGTGGCCATCCCCTACTAGGCTGGTCCTCAGGTGGCGGATAGAGGACGACCTGCTCAATTGGGCAGGTTTGCTGGTTTATAATGAGCAGCTTTGCTCAACTGAGCTGGTTCGCTGCGGAATATACGAATACGCAGCCACGGACCAAAATGGTTAACCCTACTAATACCATCTTGCAGGCACCTTGTTCTCCCGTGTGGTGCGGTCTGAAGGCCCCGGAGGAAGGAATCCTAACAGTTGAGAACAGACTGGGTCCCGGTTAGGACAAATCTCCAGGATGAAGATCAGGTCGTAAACATTGCTTTAGCCCTGATCTCCGTCATGGAGGTACCTGTTCAATACACTGTTTTGGCCCCAACTTCGGGAGTAAGAAGGATGGTCGGATGGTCCGTTCTGGCCAATCAGGAGCCCCCACCCCAACTATTACTGGGTGTCACGTCGGGGGGCATTTGGTGGTCATTCAATCAGTCATTTCTTGTAATCATTTATTATATTTGTCGTAGTGTGCTGTTTTAAACGCATTTTTTAACCAAACACTTAGTTTTGCTGCACTGTTTGTTTCAGTTTCACATGGAAACTTCAGTCACAGTTTTTCGAGAAGTGATTGGTTGGATGGTCGCCGCCTGAAGACATGGCACTTCCACACACGGGCCAACCAGCCAGTGGCATTCTTCGGTATCAACACTGGCTGAGTATATTGCTCCACACCAGGTATGTGGGAATACGGCAACCCGGTGGGTTTACTGCTTAGCAGTAACCCTACCACTTGTTGGACTCCGTGGTGGGAGAGAGCCGGAGCAATGAACAACTAAAACCAAAACATGGAAAACAATCCCACAAAAAAAAACGTGTTTGTGATACGAAATTGACAATATCTGACTCTGGCTCAGATGGTGAAACCTCAAGTATTGTGAAGAATTGGCCTAAATTTGTCATCATTAATGCAGAAAAAGAAGGGAAAAAAAGTATTAACTGTCAACCCATTTGCTGTGGAGAAAACGATTAAAGGTACTGCTGGCTCAGTGAAGGAGATAACAAAAATACGATCAGGGGGAAGCTTATTGGAATGTAGGTCAGAATTTCAGGCAAGAAATTTTTTTAAAATTAGATAAATTTTTAGATATCAAGGTTGTTGCATTTCCGCACAAAACTCTAAATACCAGCAAAGGTGTAATGAGAACTCGAGAACTTTATAACATGGATGTGTTGGAGATAAAAGAAGTCACAGAACATTACAGACGTCAAATGCACTGAAATTAAAAAAAGATGGTAACATAATCAAAACAAATACTTATATTTTAACTTTCGACTCTTCCAGACCACCAAAATCAATTAAAGTGGGTTATTTGTACAGCGGAGTGGACTTGTATATCCCAAATCCACTTCAGTGTTTCAAGTGTCAGAAATATAGTCATGGACAGAATAATTGTAGGGGACAGGAAACCTGTTTTAAATGCGGCAAACAATATCAAGGACCTTGTAATAAAGAAGTAAAATGCTGTAACTGTCAGGGCAATCATACAGCTTCATCCAAAGATTGGCCGGTTGGAAACGAGAGAAAGAAATACAAAAAGTAAAATGTGAGAAGCAAGTTAGTTTTAAGGAGGCCAGAGACATTGTAATGTCAATGCCTGGAATGAATTTAACATTACCCACCTATGCATCAGTTTTAAAACAAAAAATCCAAACGAAATCAGTTGAATGTCAGACACCATGGACATGGCTTACCAACAGTACAATTCCATCTTTTGTACAAGCTTTTACCATCAATCAAACCACACAAAATGAACCGAAGTCATCTCAAACACAAGAGAATACTGCTAAAACGCCAGAGAAAAAAAAATAGTCCACATACGGAGAAAAGATACACCAAAACCACAACAGAACATTGACCAAAAACCTACATCAAACAGGAAAAACGAACAACCCAAACACGCCAAGTTATTCCTAAAACCTCAACAAATCCTAAACGTTTCACTAAACCATGGTTTGATTCTGATTGCAAACATGCTATAAAAGGTCGCAAGAAATTTGAGAGAGAATTTAATAAGTCACCAACCAAACGTAACTTGGACAAACTTCGTATAAATCGGGCAAAAACAACAAGACGACTGATAAAACAAAAAAAAGAAAAGTTCTTGGGAAACATATGTTTCTAAACTTAATCAAAACACCCCCATCAATAAAATTTGTAAAATGATAAGAAAAATTAAATGAAAAGACACAAAATCAACGGTAGAACATCTGAAAGATAACCGCACACTAATCACTTCAAAAAAAAAAAAGAAATTTCAAATAAATTGGCCTCCACATTTTCGAAACATTCGTCCTTGAAAATTGTAATCCTGAATTTCTAAAAATTAAAAAAAAACAACAAGAAAAACAAAAGCTCAAATTTACCTCCAATATTTTAGAGGATTACAACAAACCCTTCTCTGTGGAAGAGTTAAAACAACTCTTTACATAGAGCAAAGGATACCGCAACTGGACCCGATAAAATACATTATCAAATCTTGAAACATCTGCCGCAATCATCTCTTGAGCTTTTACTATCTATTTTTAATGACATTTTGGTGACTGGCCAGTTTCCACCGTCTTGGCGCAAAACAATAGTAATTCCCATTCCTAAGCCTGATAAGGATTACAGCAAGCCTAGTAATTATAGGCCTATTGCCTTAACAAGTTGTCTGTCCAAAACCATGGAGAGGATGATCAATGATCGACTTGTCTGGTTTCTGGAATCGAACAATCTGCTTGCAGATGTTCAGTGTGATTTCAGAAACCAGAGATGTACTGTGGGTCATATGGTCAGACTTGAATCGTTTATTAGAAATGCCTTCGCTTGAAAAGAACATGTGGTCGCCATCTTCGTTGATCTGGAGAAGGCATACGATACAACGTGGACGTATGGGATTTTAAAAGATCTTTTTAACATGGGGTTGAGAGGGCGTATGCCCCTTTTTATTGAAAACTTTTTAAAGGACCGCCAATTTCAGGTTCGTGCTGAGTTAACGTTATCTGATCCTCACGAACAGGAATTGGGGGTTCCTCAGGGTAGTATTTTATCTGTTACCTTTTTTCAATTACGATTAATAGCATCATCGATGCTGTTGAGAATATGGTAGATTCTTCATTGTATGTTGATGATTTTGTAATCTGCTATAGCAGCAAACAAAAATTGAATACTATAGAGCGCAAACTTCAACTGTGCTTAAACAGAATTCAAAAATGGGCCACAGAAAACGGTTTTAAATTTTCAAAGATGAAAACAAATTGTGTTCATTTTGTAAGCTTCGGAAGCATCACCTCGATCCGCAGTTAAAAATTGATGGGAGTCCTATTGAAGTTAAGGAAGTGAAATTCTTAGGTTTGTTGTTAGACAACAAACTGAATTTCACTTCCCACATAAAACAACTAAAAGTTACATGTAAGAGAGCTCTGAACCTACTGAAGGTCGTTGGTAGCACTGGTTGGGGTGCTGACCAAAAATCTTTGCTCCATCTGTATAGATCACTTGTTCCATCAAAATTAGATTACGGTTCTATATTTTACGGTTCTGCAAGGAAGTCATATCTAAAACCTCTTGATGCCATTCACAATAGTGATTTTATAATTAGTCCTGGGGCTTTTCGAACATCCCCAATAGACTCGATGCTTGTTGAAGCAGATAAGCCTTCTCTTGATAAGCACAGAATTAAATTGTCTCTCCAATATGTGTCTGAACTTTTGGCCAATCCTTCAAATCCTGCTTTTAGTTGTATTTCAGAACCACAAAATGTTGACTTTTTAACCACCATCGGAAACATATTCCTCCATTGGGAATTAGAGTTAAACCCCACATGGAGTCTGTAAAAATTGATTCTGAATCTATAAAAGAAAACCGCAAATCACACATTCCTCCTTGGCGTCTTAAAAAGAACTACAGTTATTTTGGACCTTGCTTCTACCAAAAAATCTGATACCAATTCCTTGCAGTTCAAACAAAAATATGCCTAAATAACGTCCAAGTATAGTACATATACAAGGATCTATACAGATGGATCAAAAGATGGTGACAAAGTATCATCAACTGCTATTACTGGTCATCACCTCAACTCAATCAGAATACCGAATCAGAGTTCTATTAAAAGCTATACAACTCGCGCTTCAACACATCGAGAACGTGCAGAAAAAGAAGTCGATTATTTTTTCTGACTCTCTTTCCTCTCTACTTGCTTTACTCAACTCCAAGTTGAAGAACCCTAACATTTTGTAACTTCGAGACAAGTTAACAACTCTCATGTCTGACCAATATGATATCGAGTTTTGCTGGTTACCCGGACAGTAGGTATCGCTGGTAACACTAGGGCAGACAGTGCAGCACAACAGGCTTTATCCAAGCCTGTCACTGATTTTAAAATCCCTTTCAGTGACCGGAATGACATATGAATAAGTACATCAAATCTGTGTGGCAGGCGAATTGGGATGGCGCGACAAACAGCAAGCTCCATCGATTTAAACCGGTTATTTGTGATCACTACCCGTCTAGTAACCTTTGTAGAAAGGATCTTGCAGTATTGACGCGGTGTCAAATTGGTCATATAAGACACATTTCTTTTTGCTGGAGGGTACTGTGCGACCAGAGTGTGTTCCCTGCCAGCAGGTGTTGTCAATGGAACACATTCTTTTACCTTGTACAGATTTTAATCACCAGATGGCAGTTTTGTCTGTAGGATCTCTGAGAGATATTTTTCATCGTACGAGCCCGAATATGATTCTTCATTTTGAAAATCCATCACCTTTTTAATAAATTTTAAAATTGTTTTTATTATCTTAACTAGAGTCATTAAGACATAAATTCACCAGGGTGATTGTGAGCTCTTCATATTTCTTGTTTCTTCACGCATCACTGTTCATACTCTATTGTCTTTATCATTTTTATTGTAGTTGGTTTTTACTCATCTTTGTATTTCATTAGTGCCATGTTTTTCTTTTGTCGTTTTCTCGCCACGGTATAGCCCTAGCTGCGGATGTGGCGTTAAGCTCCAATAAATAAATAAATAAATAAAAAGGACAGGTCGACAATCTTCTCTGGTCATCCAACGTGGTCCATGACCTTTCCGATCGTGCCTGGCGTTGGTCCTGGGACAGCTGAATGTTAATACATGGCCTTCTCGGTCGGAGACCACCTTCGTGCAGCCTTGCCCGGACAGTCTGCGTCGAAACATTTACCCCGGATGCATTCGGAAGGTCACTGCGAAGCTGGGTTGCTGTGTCTAAGCGGTTTCTACGGGCCTGAATGATCACAAACCGGTCTTCAGCTGCAGATGTTGCCCTGTCTCTGCCACCACCATGTCGTCTGGCTGGTGTGCCATACTGCTGAAATCTTACCAAGGCTCTCGTGATCACCGTATGGTGCACACTAAGGCCTTCACCAACCAGCTGATGGGTAGCCCCTTGCTCCACCATCCATACAGCCCACCACATTTCTGCTTCAGACAAATGTTGCATTCGCCACATTCAAACATTAAATCACACGGGTTTGTGTTAAAATGAAGACTGAATATCCTACACATCTCATGTACAAAGTAGACAGTACACGAAAACATCAGGGGAATCAAGGGTACATGCTTTCCTGAACTGTCACGAAAAGTCTGCCTGTAGAGAGAGCTAATGTAAACACTGGGGACCATCTCAATACATTCCTCAATCATATCCACCAAAAATATCGCAAATGTGTCACCAGAAAATTTCACAATGATGTGTCAAGTATGTGGTGCTTAGCAAACTTTGAGTAGTATATTAAACAGAAAACGTATGTATAACTTTTGAAGTTTACAAACATTTCAGCATTGTCAGGTTCATGTCGTTCAATGAACTGCAAAGGTTTAAAACATGTACATAAATAATGATATCTGAAACACTATAAAAAGTATAATCAGTTATATGAGGGTGTTTTCCTTTGTATTCATGTGTGCATGGTGGTGGGGGTGGGAGGGGTGGTGTGGGGTGGGATGAGGGTGGGGGTGGGGAAATTTATGACTGCAAATATACAATGCCTTATTATGTTAATGGGGTATAGTTTCAAGAGAGGAGAACAAATAATTTAATGTATCGATTAGACTTCTGAGAAAAACTTGAATGGTGATAAACCACACCTGTATGAGATAATAAATAAATATATATTGCAAGTAGCCGGGCACACGGTTATCATGACAACCCATATTTAGTGACATTAAATATGCAAAATACCATGTTCATTGTTCAGTGTTACATTAATTTGAAAGAAAAACATTTATCATGTGATTTACTAAATTACAAACGGTGAAAATCCTAATGCATGTTAAACATTACTATGACCCATCCTTGGTCACAAAACCACCCTGGAAAAAACAGAGATAAAAACGTGTGTGGCAAAAGCCTCTTGAAACCTGTAGTCAGAGTATGCACAACTGACCTTAGGGTACCGTTACAATGACTTTGCAAAGACACAACCTTGAAATCCCTTAACCCTTCCTTAACAACCGTACCCACAATACATATATTTCTCGCTCTACTTCGAAAGACGAGAAATGAAACTTTTTTGTGGAGTTTCCTTTGAATATTTTTCAGTAAAATGGGGGTGGGGAGGGGGGGGGGGGACACTATCAATGGACAAAACTTACCTATCACTCCCTCATTTGAGGGAATAAGCAAATGTTTCTCACTTTTCCATAATTGAAATTGGGCTGAAAAGGACATCATTATAAATGTTTTTTTCCATCTACACCATATCACAATATAAATTCAATTTGAAGGGAAGCACACCATTTCCACTGCTGAATTGCAGCAAACATAAACTATAATTCTACACATGACATTTTCACCACAATAGACATATCACATCTTATATTTATGTTCTACTGAATTGAATATTATTTTCATTACTGTTTAATTTTCTATATAATTCATTTCCTACTACTAAAACATTTATTGGTGAAAGTAAAAAGATCGGTTGTGAAGGTTGGAGTTGGAAAAGAAAGAGCCAGATCTTTCTTTCCTTAAATATTAAATGTCCATAATATTTAATCAACAATTTAAAGAAAATTGCATCTTTCTGTAAACTTTGTTTCACAATTTTACACTCCAATGAATTGTAATAAAATAATATTAATGAACAAGAAATGATTATTTATTTTGGAGGTTATGAAATAAGTTTGGCATTTATACCAAATTATTGATTTCCAGTTTTCCACAGATCCTGAATGTTTAGCAGAGCACAGCATCACTCAATTTTGAAATTTTCGTCATTGATAGGACACCTTGATCTGACAAATTTGTTATTCTCCCATTTTTCTATTGCTTGATATTTTTTATAGATTTCATGAAACCGACGTACCTGCTAACTCTTTATTTAACGAGACAACTGCGTACACCCTCATAATTTACAGAATGAGACTCATTGTGCAGCAGAAAAAATACTCCAGCAAAGCCATATGATGTGTGACCTTTGCAGGAAGAAGCTTAATTTAATTCAATGAAAAGATCATGGCAGATAGTTGTCGTAAAAATGTTTTGTCACTTTGAGATGAGAAAATGTAATTTTTGCTCTTATTTTTGCAATTCGTGAAAATATGTAAGTTTTCTGTTTCAAAGCTTGATCGACGATGCGTTTGTACCCAGTTGTCTATTTCGACAAAATAATTTCAGCGTCGCTTCACACAGACGATGAAAATTGCAAATTTCATTGCCAAAAACATAACTAATAAGAAAAGATGCACATAATAATTTAAGAAATGAAATTTATTGTCGAAACATTTCATTATTTGGACAGAATCACTTCTGCTTGTGGTTTATCACCGAAGAGACTTGATTTTGAGACCGCATTCAAGCAAGGAAACATAATTTGTTTGCGTTGACAACCCTCTTTTTATAGGACATAAGTGTAAATTGTGGGATTTACAAATAGACTCTGTAAAATCGGAAAATTGAGTGTACTGCGTAATATCAATGCGCAATGTTCGAATGTCACATGATCAGCCGGTATTCACGGGATAAATCCCATGATCATCTGGTATTCTTGGGGAAATAGCACGCCTGGGAATCCACTGCAAATACAGTTCTCATTGAAGAAAATGTCATCTGTGGTGTAAACATTTTCGGATTATTGTCAAAGTCTCCTTAACTTCACCATTGGGATTTTAAACAATACTTTACAGTCTACATGTGGAAATTAGTTTTTTTCTGCCTACCAGACTATTATTAAGTCTCCAAATACACTCAAGAGGTGATGCAATAGCCGGGCATATCAACGAGGCAAACTGTTGAGGTGCTTGGGGCGTGAAATGTCTTTGACCTAGAATCTGTTCAGAACTCCTGGTAGAGTTTAGATAAGGCATTGTCCAGGTCCCCAAAAGTTCACAACATCCAATTACGACATTTAGATTGCCACCACAAGCAGACACTGCACCATCAATGCCACAACGTTGCAGGGGAGCCCCACATTGCAACTGGGGCCATTGTAACCACACAGACAATCAGAAAACTCTTCATAATCCTAGACCGCATTCACGAAAACAACCTGCAGGGAGAACCCAGACAATACAGGGCTGAGTTGTGTAGATATCTCTAGATAACGTTTCGCTAAGGTGAGACAACCTGGCCTTTTTGATTGATTGTATGTGACACATAAACCCTTATCTCACCCAAAATAAAAGTCCGAATGGAAATGGTACAGCACGTTTTGACTACTGTATGTTTCAATAAGCACAGGCTTCATACTAATGGATAATAATACCAGTCCTAATCTATAGCCAAATTGGTGCCCCATTGAGGAAATTTAGTGATGTACTGGATAGCAATACAAACCAAACTTCATCCAATCCCATCCAACGTAATTCTCTCCAAAAACTTGGACGGACGCTATTTTTGTAGAATATGATATTCAGCCACACAAGGCATACTGAAATTGGTCCATGAACGGGGAAACGCTATGAAAAAAGATATTGAATGCCAGATGGAAACACACGGCATAATAAAACAACTACTTTTGCGCATAAAATGTTTTTGATAAAATTGTGGGCGTTTCAGATCCTCATAAAAAGGATGGACCTACTTTCTCATTTCTTTGACTTCCTTATGTTTGATTGCAACCAGCAAACAACAAAACGAATGGTAGGGTAAAGATTGTTTCCTCTGAACTGTGAAGGGTGATTAGACATGGACGGCATCCTTGGACTGGCCACTTTCCACGGGTGGGCAATATTTCCAAGCAATAATATTAGAACCCCTTGCTTCATTGATTGAAATGTTGCTGGTGATAATTTTTGTTACCCGGTAAACGCATTTATTTCATCGACATATCTGGTTTGGCTGTGCTTATGGTTGCGTTGCTTAGGAGAGGACGCACCGGTCTTATATCCCACTCGATCTAACATTTCCTTCAGTGAACTTCTGTACTATTTTAAAATTGTTTTTTCTAACAAATGGGACCCACCTTACGCAAAACAATAGTTTATGACTGAAGATAACGTGAAGTTGTAATTTGCTAAGAGTCCCCAAAACAGCCCGTTCCATCAACACAATACACAGTATGTGTTCACTGATTTTCTATGAAGCAGGCCTAATTGTTTATTTGTGATATGTCTGTATACTTTGAATTATATACTTGATGTGATGTGACAGTTTGGTTCTAGGGAGGTAATTAGGTAAATGTCTCTTTCCCTCACTTCCCCCGTCCATGCAAATTCTGTATTGAATGCACTTATGCCTAGCTTTATGATTTTACGTCTCAATTATACCTATTCCTGCAACCAAGTAAACGAATCACAGACATTTCCACAATGTTAAGGCAAATGTGTGAAGTTGTACACCAGTAAGATATACTCTGTATAAACTTTATCTCGTCGAGAGTCTGAAAGGATGAGTCAAATAGGTAACTGCATCTGAAATGGTCTTGATAAAGCACCTCACATTTTATCTTTACGTCTAACTATACTCTGCACACGACTATACTATTATGGAAGACCACGACTGGTCATTCACTATTATTTATGAATCAGTAAGTATATGTCCTGTTTTGTCATATAAAATGTTTTATAAATCTTTAATACTAGATAACAACCTCAGACACGACCGAGTACAACAGGGTGATCCATGAGCCAAAATTGTGCTAGTGTTCCTGATAGATTTTACGATTCTGTGTGTGTCTATTTGTATTCACGCATACCAGTGCTGCACATTTTGTCAACCCTATCGTATCACAAAAACCAAATCATCGTCCGATGTTAACTTGCCTGGTTATTTATTCTCTGCCCAGCGCAATTCAGTCACATTTGCAATAGTGTAAATAAAATGCTTCATTGTAGCAAAGGATGTGTACCCTGTTCACGAAAGCGGTCTATTTAGCGTATTGATCGCGACAAGCTCCCATCAGCGGATCGAGATTTCCTCAATAAAATACCGCCAAGTCAAGATAGCATGAGTAAAAAACATAGGATCTAAGACTGAATTACTTTTTCAAGAGATGAGATTCTACATCGTTGAGGGGATGTAAAAAAGAGCAGAGAATTTGGCGAATGGTCTCGATCTGGGCCAAATTGTCTACCCGTTTTTGTGATCACAGTACTGTACATATGAAACAAAACTATGTTACCTTTCTGTTGATAGCTATCCCGATTCCAATAATTAGCGAGAGGTATAACGTTGTAGAACAGACTAAGCCACTTGACCAAATTACATCATCCGACAGCATCCGGCCTTGTACCAATCCATATAACATCAGGCAAATTATCGTCATAGACGACGATATTAAAATGGCTGGGCAATGTAGAAAACATGCATTAAATTGATGTAATATGCGTACTAAAGATTCAAATTTCACCCTTGAATGCCCAATAGTTTCTATCAGAATAATATGTTTGACATCTTGATTGAGCGATTGACAAATTCCATCAAACTCTTTCCACACAATATATCCAGTGAGTGTATATGTTCCCAAGACACAGATCATTATTCCAATCGCGATGAAGCACATAATGCTGAATGCTATGGCCATATATACCATGTTACTTTCTCCAACAAAATCATAAGAAAGGCAGTTTCTAACAATAGTCGACTTTTTATTTCCTGACAGTAACCAACTTGGATAGCTTCCGCACACAAGTAACATAATGGGAAACACTACTCCGTAGGTGACCACAATCTTCTGTTTTAAACTCTTCATGTTAAAATTCATCTTATATTTCTGTGCGTATTCCTCAAACTGCTTCACAATGTCCTCGAGTCCAACAGAGAGTATCCATAATGAAGTAGTTGATAAAACACTAATTGCACATAGCATAACGCTCACCGACAACATAGTTGTAAAACTGGTTGTCAAACCATTTTTAAATTCTTTGTTTATTTCATAAGTCTGGCGTAAACAATTTAACCAAGTTAATATCGTAATAGTAACACAGTAAACAAAATGTAAAATGCTGCTCCATTTACAACGTTTTATAGTTCCCTTACGCCACAAGTGTAAGAAAGTACTGTAAAGGCCAAAAAGCTTCAGAACAAAAAACAACACGTTGAAAAGTGAAGTAGATGTTGTCTTATCTTTTTGGCACTTTTTGGTGAAGGATGGTTCCGCCACGTCTATTCTATTTAGAGGCATACTTTGTTATATTATCGTAGTTTGGTAAATATTATCCCCAGGGTAGATTGTTCTCTCATAAATATTGCGTTTCTCTCCTTTCTCATTAATTCTGTGTCAATAAAATTTTCCTGTCCACTCTTCTTACTAATCAAAATGTAACTGGAATTATTACCCATCTATTACTTTTTCTACAGCTCAATATTTATAAATATGCACGGAACACGTGTTCCATACGGATGTTAGTCGACGGACTATTTTTCACTTGAAGACGTGGATCCATCAAAAGAACTAAACCCCACCCATTTTCATAATCAGCCAATCGAAATGTCGCATTCTGAATTACATCAATTCGGAAGCTGCGGTAACAGCCGCTAAATGGAATGTCAATTGAGAAATACATGTGTTCAAATCCGTCAAATATAATGAAATTAAATTTATTCTATAAATTGGAAGTGATTTTATAACACTCAAGTTTTGACTTTGAGGTGAAAATGTCTCAGATAGTGGCAGCTAATTTCTTAAAAAATACAATTAAATAACCTGTTTGTCTATATTTTTCTGTTTATGAATCGATCTGCCAAATTTGTTTCCCAATCACACCTAAGTTTGTATTTGTTTTTATTTCAATCAAACGACAGAAATCTCAAATTCTACAAATAAGAGCGAATTTTGAAATTAATGGATTTTATGTCATGGAGGTATGTAATAAACGCAGTACGCCACGAACTGTGAATGCGTCCATCAATGCAGCACATAGGCTATCATAAAAAAAGGATAACTTGTTCTATCCTCGCGCGTTGGCATTCGTGCCGCATTTACAAACCTATTGTTATGTTATGTGCATACATACCACGATTTCAGCGTGTAGTTACTCGTGTAAGGACGCGTCGGATTGGTCGTTACGCACCTGAGTGACTTTATGAGGTGAATGCTTCGACACAAAAGAGAGTCAATCAAGAAAGGGCGAACCGTCGTGGGTGATATTTTTCTTTAACGATATCAGCTTCGTTCAAGTTCAAAAGTGGCACAAATACATAACACAAATGGATAGAGAGCGGAAGGCAGGAATCAACGACCCGTGTTGGAGTGTTTCGTGTATTTCACACACGCCTTCTGCGCTGGTGAGCGACAATGAAAACTTCAACTAGGGTCGTCGATTTCAGCCCCGTACCCCACCCACGTTGTGGTATGTCTTATTATATAATTATACAGTACACATTCAAATGCATGTCTGCTCTTTCTTATAAAGAAACGTGGATTCAGATTCCCTACACTTGAATGAGTGCTCAATTCGAAGAGTTTTTATAATCTCGGTTGCATATCTCCAATGGATTTGAAGGACTCTATAGATGAGAAACTCAAAGTTTTAGAGGGTTTTTTATGGCGAAAACAAGGGCACTTTCAATGAAGCACCGGGATGTTTTTGATGATTATTGCGATCATTAGCGTTTGGAATCTAATATTATTGGGTCCCTGGAAATATTCCCCACCCGTGAATGAGACCTTCCCAAGGCGGATGTACTGTATGTGTGCTGAGGGATTGTGTGCTCCATATTGCCAATATCACAATAATATTCGAAATTTAACACATCGTTCTATTTCCTTTGGCAAACTTTTAGTTTGGAAGAGATGCCTCATTCCCGAAATATTCAACACGATTTGAGACGTTGTTGTGGGACCTCTGTTTACCCACTGTTCGTGGACTTTACAAGCAGACTGCCTTTGATGTAATGATTCACCGCTGGGAAGTGCGGTGGCTCATTGGGAAGAGGTGTAGGATGCAAGCTGAGAGGTCCACGGTTCGAATCCCACCTGCGGCAACTGCGTTGTGTCCTTGGGCAAGACCTTCACCGTCATTGCCCAGGTGAGGGCACGGTGGCGTTGTGTACTTCACGTCGGTGGTGCACTTGTCGTCAACCAATGCTATCTCTGTATGTGTGGAGTTAGTATGTTGGGGAGCTGACAATTGTTCGCCGTTGCTGGGTGCTTCTCTCCGGGTACACTGGTTCCCTTCACCGGTAAAACTGTCGTGGTCATGATTAGCCATTGTGCAGAAATATATGACCTTGTCGTGGTCATGATTAGCCATTGTGCAGAAATATATGACCTTAAACGCCACTAAATAAATAAATAAATAAATAAATAAATAAATAAATAAATAAATAAATAAATAATTAAATAATGATTTACCGCAAATGTGATGTGATGTCCGTTCACTCACAAAGATATACAAACCCCTACTTTCGTTCTCTAGTTATAGATATTCCAACCCATAATTATTTAATTCACAACCTCCGTGTAAATCCCAAGATTTTAACACAATTAGGGGAATTATGCGGCGTAATCATGCAACTACTGTTGTGATGAATCTCCATTCATAATTGAATTGCTTAATAAAAAAAACCCATCAAACCTGACGGTATTGGCAAAGTCATTAACATTCTCTTAAATCAAGTCTCGATCGAGATACATTTCTTATTTCGATTCAAAGGATGTTTATGGTATTTTAGGCTAGACTGGCTCCAAGCCATATTTGTGTCGATTTTCTTTCATAAAACGACTGGGGTTTGAGAGCTCCGGAGTTTCTCTGATTGACTTATGGATCAGTGGTCAAGAGTTTGCAAGGAAAGTTCCAATATGCAAGGACTTCCCTGGTTCTTGGCAAGAGCTATTTAAATTCTTGAACTTCGAAGCATTCCATGGGCCACGAGAATCCTGAAAAACACTGAAAAACTAGCCTTGGTAGCAAACTTGGAAGGACATACTATTTACGCGTTGAGCCCCATGTTTCCGATATTATCATAAGTTGCAATACTATTTGCAGCAAAAAGGAGAACATTCTGGGACCGTGGTGGCTTAGTGGTTACGGAATTGGACAACAAACCGAAAGGTCCATGGTCCGATCCCCGTCAGGGGCAACTGCGTTGTGCCCTTGAGCAAGGCGCTTAATCCCGATTGACCACGTGGGGCACATCGACGGTACATTTGTCTGCTTATATTGAGTTAGTGCATTTGGGGAGTCTGACAGTTGCTCGCCGTTTCTTTCTGGGTGCTCCGGGCTTCCTCCACCCGTAAAACTGTCCGACACCAGGTGACTCTGGCTGTCGAAAGTGTCATTATAACCCAATAAAGAAATTAAAAAAAAAATTAAAAACATAAAAATAAATAAATAAATAAATGACTGTTGTATTAACTGTTTGTACCACACTTGCTGTACGGATTCAAAGTTATCAGAACAAGACATTAGGATAATGTGCTACTCACACCTCACATAGAATCTAAATTACGCGTAATAACGTCATGTAACGCATCCTATTGGACGTTACGAGACATAAAGCACAGCCAAGCCAGAAAGTTATTCGACTTTTATCTTTTATCAACCACCATTTAAATTCCTTCGTAGGGCTCATAATCAATAGCGGGCTAAAAGAATGAAAACCGTCAGTTATTCAAGATATGATTTTTACCAGTGTCGACCTCGCAGTGTGTTGGCAGAGTAAAAACTACTACAGTCTTTTGCATCATTAAAGTTATTCTGTTGCTTGGTCGCTGCTGAATACTCTTTTATGAAAACAATTTTTAAAACATCAGTCTACGGGCGTTCATGATGAAGTGTAATTATATATGTCCCTAATCATGGAAAACATTTAAAACATTCCACATTTATTTCAAAGTCATAATTATATACACATTATGGTAACTAAACCCACCGCTGTGGAATCCATTTACCGCTTAAATGAAGGCGCTAAGTAGCACAGCAGATTTCAGGCCACTGCAAGGGGAATCACAGAATGCAAGAACAACATATTAAAACGCTAATGGGTGGAAGTGACAGACTTCGATACCACCTCCCCACCTCACCCCACACCCAACAAACAGAAAAAGAAAAACATGTTCTTGATTTTCCATTCATCGTTGCCCAGTTTAGTCTGCATATTGGAACTGGCTTTCGGTGCCAAGTTTTCGGATATTCAGCTGGAGTTTGTAAAAAGTACTTCCCTAGAGCGTTCTACGAGGAAATATTTTAGTTGTGAATTCTTGTTCTACGGCACGTATTCAACGTTTGTGTTTTAACACAGCATATCGTATCAGTTGAGAAGTAGAATATTAGCCATGTTAAACGGGTTTGAACATTCTGTAAAAAAACATGACCAGATGCCTATTTTAGAGCGAGAAACGAATCGCCAGATACCGTTCAGCGATGCAGGGTGAACAACGAGTTGTCCCCCCAACATCGGGTGAAATATAAATGTCAGATTTCAACTCTATTAAAATAAAATTTACGTTTTCAGGTGCTCAGCCAGGATTAACACCATAGTGGTGTATTATACCGATGCGAATAATAAAACGACTATGAATAAAATTAAAGAACGCCTTTGGGAGTATACAAAATATGAAAGCGGTACCTCATGCAGTTTCTGACCTTGGGTTGACACAAAACGGTAGGATATGTGGAGCAACATAATATGACATAAAAACATAGAAAAATACGTCTGTTAAATGAAAAAGAAAAAATAGAAAGCGTTCTTTTCTTTGTTTAGATCTTTCAAATAGACATTGGTTTTATTGAAGATTATGTTCCGACACTTCAAAATGAAGAGCAACAATAAGATCTTAAAAACAAAGGATTAAAAAAAAAAGAAAAATTCGCTTTGTTCACATCGTTGAGCAAAATTTGAAACATAGCGATGTGTAATTTTTCAACTACGGAATAGGACTTGTCACAAAATCAGTGTGTTTGATGTAAATGTCCAAAACGTTAACCCTTTACCTGACCTGAAAAGCAGACGACACTTGCAAAAATAATTCTTGAATAACTAATTTTTTTCATTTTTTGTCTCAAAAACATAGGTTATGACCCCTCGTTGGAACGAGCTCGTCGAGCTCGTTCCAACGAGGGGTCATAACCTATGTTTTTGAGACAAAAAATGAAGAAAATAATGAAAATTAATTGGCGATTTTTGAGAATAGCGCTGGCCGGTTTTGGCCGTTACGTTAGGTAAAGGGTTAAAGTGTCGCAATAAATGTCGCAATAAACGTCAAATATGGTAATAAATACAAAAACAAACAAGACAGTGTTTCTATTTCTCTGAGCAACATTCAGTGAAAAATGGACACATTTTAATTTTTTTTGACATTGACTTATGACGTCATGCTGTCAGATGGACATTCCCAGGTCGACAACATACGTTTAGATATGCTTATTTTTCTTCTATTTTTTTGTTCAAAATTTTCAAAGGATGCGCCCGAAAAAGTGGCTGAAATGAAATGACAGACAAAAAACTTAAAACTCGACTCACATTCACTTTATTTTGAAATTTGATGAAAAATGTCGAAGTGCGTCACCTCACATAGTCGAAAAACAGTGTGTGGAATTAAAAGCGGTGTGTCTCCTATGACCTCGAAGCTGCGTCTGATACAAAAGTACACTTCTTAACCCTTTACCTAACATGAAAAGCAGACGACACTTGCAAACAAAATTCTTGAATAACTATTTTTTTCATTTTTTGTCTCAAAAACATAGGTTACGATCCCTGATTGGAACAAGCTCGTCCCAAAGAGGGGTCATAACCTATGTTTTGAGACAAAATTGAAAATATAATAGAAATTGTATTATCATTTTTTGTAAATAGGGCTGGCCGGTTTTGGCCGTTACGTTGGGTAAAGAGTTAATATAAAAGGTCCAAAACTACCTAAAAAACATAAAAATACCGGATTTCTATTTTTTAGCTCTACAACTTCTAAAATATCGTGAAAATCGGAAGCATTTTAATTTCTTGGACACTGACATCACTGGTCAATTCTGACTTAACCATTGAACATTATTTTCTGGTGGGTCAGCAATATATATTTCAGATGTGTTTTCTGTGAAGATTGTATTTTCAAAATTTCCAATCGTAGGTCGAAATTCGAAACAAAAATATCGAACCTCACCACTAGATATAGCCAGAAAACAGGGTACGGATTTTCGAAGTTGTCCAATGTACATGTAAGATCTGCTTATCACAATAGTAGCCATTTTAATGCAAAATAGCCTAACACTGGAAGTGATGTAAAACACGCCAAAAGTCGCGGTAAATATGGGTAAATAAAAAAGACCACAGGGATACGCTATTTTTTACAACATACTGAATTTTCATGAAAATCGGAGAAACTTTAGTGTTCTGGACATTTGACCATTTATGGCGTCACCCCAGGCCATCCCCTAAACAGTTGATAAGCTAGGTGGACGGAAACACATTTTTAGAAAAAGTTTCTGCGGAAATTATATTTCCAAACTTTCATAAGGGCATGCTTTAAAATAACCTTATAATTAAAATATTTAGAAAATAACCCCGAAAAATTGTTGTTGTTTTGGATAAAAATGGGAAGTGTCTGAAGTGTCTCAACGTATGAACATTGTAAACAATTGTTTGAAATGTCGCAGCTCCACACAGATGGAATGGTGACAGGTTAAGCCAAACTCGAGTGCTGAAAAACGCAGACGATTTGAGTATGCCATTTCAACTTACTTCTTTGAATGGTAAAATGAATGAGAATTGCAAGTGGCGGTTTAGTTGGCGGTCACTCGGGTGTAATATAGGTGCCCAATACCTGCAATGGAGTAGATATGGTAGCAATGGCAGCAACATACTTTAATTTACAATAAAGGACGGTGCATAGTTCTGGGGAAAAACGACACAAATACACCGCATCCACATCCAAGTCCTCTGCCACCATCAACAGGAAGATATTGTATACTGACGTGCGAGAAAACGATCTAACCATCGGGGGTATGGCCAATCTCCACAAAATAGAAACAAAAAAAAAACTACTGTTGGCAGAGCAGAATTCAACTACAATATTTTCTGCTAATCAGTGACATCTGTGTAGCGTAATCTGTGTCCACAGGAGGAAAGTGTGGAAGCTAAGATGGCGGGCCAGTTTACATAATTTATGAACAAGAAACAAGCTCATATACTATGTTTTTATATTTAAGTAGTTGTTTCCCATACCAAAAATAATCAAATTCGAATCACTGCCTGGAAGTTATTGCCTAAAAACAGAACTTGTTATTTTAGAACAAAATGGGCGACAAAGTTAGGAATATTGAGCTATTTGTTTTCAAACCAAAAATCATCAAAATGCGAATCACTGATTTGATATTCTTTTTTAAAAAAAGTGGAATTTTACTTTTAGAACAGAATTTCCGACAGCGGTTGTCAAGCCCCACAGTATTACGAATAACTGATATGAATTACTGTAACAAGTTTCCTAAAAAGTGCCCTTTGATTAACTGGTCGAGTGCTGAATTATTTTTGGTCATCAAAATGTGTTCAGGTTTCTTTGTCTTGTTACAATTTATGGGAGAGTGCCCATAGGCACTCTCCCATAAATTGTAACATGGCAAATCCTTGCAGACTAAATATTTTCTCTTGATAGATGATATACAGCACATCCACTGAATATGGAGTCTCTAAACTGAGATACCTGCACTTAGAATAAAGCCCAAATATGGGCTTCCAGCACTCTATCGGTTAACTGAGTTATGGAGATTTTTGTTCTTGTCAACAGACTGACGAACGGACAGACAAAAAGACTGATCTCTTGTTTTCCCCCAATTCCTAGCGGTTGAAGAATATTTAATTATTGGTGTTTAAGGTCACATACTTATGCACGATGGCTAGTCGTTGTCGTGACAGTTTTACGGGTGGGGGAAGCCGGGGTACCCGAAGAGAACCACCAAGCATCGACGAGCAACTGTCAGCTCCTCAACATAGCGGTCGAGGGATAAAATTAAGGTTGAGTTTTATCAGTCTGTTTTACTTTGTACAATGATATACTAATGCTAAAAATAATATCTACTTGTTACATGGCATGAAGGAAACAAGACTTTTAAACGTCCTTTTTCAACAATATACTTAGGAAAATTTCGGATCAATCCTCCGTTAACCTATTCAAACCCGGTACACAAACATTGTCATAAATCAAAAATTAAGATTATTATTTATTATTATTAGTTGTTGATGTTTAAGGTCACATACTTATGCACAATAGCTAATAATGACCATGGCAGTTTCACAGGTGGAGGAAGCCGGAGTACCCGGAGAGAACCACCGAGCAACGACGAGCAGCTGCCAGCTCCCCAACATCGTAACTCCGCACTGCATTACAAGCAGGGTTATATTGGCTGAAGCCATGCGCACCTTCGACGTGCAGTACGCCTTAGTACACGGCGCCATCATGCCCCCATGTGGACAATAGTGGTTAAGTGCCTTGCCCAAGGACACATCGCGGGAGTCCGAATCGATCGCTCAGATGGTAACCGGCCTCGATGTTGCTTAACTTCGGTAATCTGACGAGAATCGGTTACCCCCCCCCCCCCCCGCCAAAAAAAAACAAACAAATAAGATAATGCAGATTAACTTATCACTGCCCCCTCCCCAAACACACACCAAAAAAGAGGATTCGCGACAGTATTAAAGTACATAATTCGACAGTCCCATTCAAAAATTCGATGTTGAAAGGTTTGGTGATAACACATTTAAGTGGATCAAGGCACTGATAAAATATAATTGTTCCGTTTATCCTGATGCTTAATTCCTGATTGTTTTCGTTGTGGTTTGTCTTGTGTATGATGAATATTACATAACATTCCAACTATTTTCTAATGATCTGATCCACATTAGTTACAAACTGTTGCACACTAATATAAGCCGCCCTCTGTGGTATACGGATTCCGATCATCGATGAAAAACAAGATCCTAGGAAAATGAAATAAAGTCTGTTCCTGAAAAAGCATTCCTGTGTTTTCCTTGAACATATATATTGTTAGCAAAAGTCCAATATTGATCACCACGCCTTCCAGATCACTTAAATGTAATCATCTACAGTACACAGAGATTGGGTTATCACCCAGAGAGCCAAACAATACATATTCCGTGAACACTGTCGCATGAGCAAACTTTCAACTAACGGGCCTACGGCTTCCACCCGTTATTCCATTAGCCGAAAGTTTGATTAATGTTTTAATAACTTTCCACACGTTTCTTAGACAAATTAACAGGCTGATAAATCCACTCCAACAGAAGTAATACACAGCGTTCAATGTACTGAATTTAATGTTCCCGTTTGTAAAGGATCAGCACGCGCATGTTTTAGTGACTCAATATTTATAACTAACAAGTCTTCTGTTTACTTTAGAAATTCACGCAACGAAAATCAGCATCGTAATGGCTATTGATCCTGCTTCTGAAAATGGTAGACAGGAATAATAATTCCACAAACATAATAATAATACTGCTAAAAGCTTCACATGCCGCATAAATTGCTAACATCAGTCTGAACAATAGTTCTGCAAAAACATGTCAAGTTTGATGCGGTAAAAATGCGTGGTCCGTGATATCCGCGCAAATTAATGTAATTCTTTGCTATATGAAAGGCTGCGTGAAATTCAATCAACGCCAAGGACACAACAACATTTTCAGTACGAAGACAAACATTTTGTCCTTGTTGAGCTTCATTCGTTCTCAATGTTACGGCTCAAAACTTTAGATGGTTCGTAGACTTTCATTTAATTGTTCAGTCCAGAAACAAACCAAACACACAATACTCTGAGAAGGCAAGCAATAAATGATGAAATCGTTGTAAATACTGTAACGGTACGCTGGTATTCCCCAGGCTAATAGGAAATGGTATATGGTAATATTCTCAGAGCCACATATTTTGACCCTAAGTGGGGTATCTGGCAAGACTATGGGTAAGGTTTCACTGAGGTTACTGTATATATAACTACAATGAATCAGAAGACGCCTTGCATAAAATACCAACATTAAATATATATACTACTCAAGGTTTGCTAAGCACCAGGTTTATCCAACTACCTGTTTTACGTTTTAGTTGAAATATTGTTATGAAAAGAGTATATATTTTTTACTTAATTATATCTTAAATGATTTAAGTACAGAAATTAAGATTTTATTTATGTTTGACATTATTTTTTTAGCATTTGAATACGATAACCATGGAAAATGGATATTTTTGGTAAAAGAAGAAATTTTTCAAATTTGCCAAAAAGCTGACGGAGCGAACTGGTATGGGTTCAATATCGAGTATGATACCCATTACTATTAATTACAGCTAGATAACGCCTTTTCATGCTCCCAATCAGATTCCTGGTGGTCCTTTGTGGGATGTTGTTCCATTCTTGGACCATCATGGCACCAATTTCCTGGACACTTCTTGGTTTGACTGGACGTGCTGAAGTTGCAAGCTGCAAATCATTCCAGACATGTTCGATTGGATTGAGGTCAGGAGATCTTGCTGGCCAGTCGATACGTTCAATCCCTTCCCCCTGTCGGTACTACCGGACAGGATAGGCAACATGCGGACGGGCATTATCGTCCATCAGAATGAATCTATCACCCACTGCACCTGCATACAATCTGACATGGGCATCCAGGATCTCATCAATATACCGTTGTGCAGTCAATCCACCACGGTCAAGGAAACAGAGCTCTGTACGTCCATCCCAGCTGATGCCGCCCCTGACCATTATTGACCCTCTTCCATAGCGGTCATGTCCAGCCATGTTGGCTGCATGGAATCGCTCTCCTGGACTTCTCCATACCCTAGAACGCCTATCTGTGTAGTCGAGGCAGTACCTTGACTCATCTGTAAAAGGACAGGACGCCAATCTTCTCTGGTACATCCAACATGGTCCATGGCCCTTTCATATCGTGTCTGGAGGTGGTTCTGGGACAGCAGGATTCCAATACATGGTCTTCTCGATCGGAGACCACCTTCGTGCAACCTTGCCCGAATAGTCTGCGTCGAAACATTTACCCCGGATGCATTCGGAAGGTTACTGCGAAGCTGGGTTGCTGTTGCAAAGCGGTTCCTACGAGCCTGAATGATCAAAAAACGGTCTTCAGCTGCAGATGTTGCCCTGTCTCTGCCACACCATGCCGTATTACTGGTGTGCCATACTGCTGAAATCTGGCACAGGCTCTGATGCTCAGCGTATGGTGCACACCAAGGGCTTCACCAACCTGACGATGCGTAGCCCCTTGCTCCACCATCCCAACAGCCCGCCACATTTCTGCTTCAGACAAATGTCTTCTTACATTTGCATTCGCCATATTCAATCATTAAATCACAAGGGTTTGTGTTGAAATGAAGACTGAATACCCTACACATGTCATGTACATGTAGACAGTACACGAACACATCATGCAATTCAAGGGATACATGCTTTCCATGACTGTCACGAAAAGTCAGCCTGTTAAGAGAGCTAATGTAAACAGTGGGGACCATCTCAATACATTCCTCAATCATATCCAATAAAAAATATCGCAAATATGTCGCAGGCAAATTTCACAATGATGTGTCAAATATGTGGATCTTAGCAAACTTTGAGTAGTATATATTGTGTTATGTTCTGTTGTTGGCATAAATTTGCACAAATAATTTATAAGTATATACATTATATACATATAACTGATAGGGACGGACTGGGTTAAAATATATTAGAACTTAGGTAAAGGGGGATCAGGACTGGTACTTGTACGATACGGCTTCATGAAATCGCAACTCATAATAAGTCTTAACCTATTTATAATTTACATACTTTTGATAACACTTGAATGTAAACGGGTAGCACTTCATGGGTTAACTTAGTTTCCAATTAAGATTAAATATTCAGACAATGACTATAATAGGAGGTCCCAACTGGAATAACCAGGTGGGTATTTTCCCTGAGAAATTCATTCAATAATTTGTCACCTAACATTTACTTGAACATAATCCAAGGAATTTCCCGATATTTCAATGTGTTCCACAGTCATGAATACGGTATATACACCTGGAACTTAATTAAAGAAATGTTTCATGGCAGTGAAGTTGCCTTTACTGATTATTATCTTTTAATGATTGCTATGTCCTGTAGTACATTTCCTCTCGTGAAACGTGATGTTTCCGGTTGATAGCGTACTCCAAACACACACCCTCGTCCACGTGAAGCATGCTACCCACGGATGTCACAAAGAAACACTATCATTCACATACAATATCTGGGTATAAAACAAGAAAATTTATCTCTTCCTTTATCAGTAAATGTTGACATGGCAAGGGGGAGACTGTCAAAGGCACTAAGATGGCAAATTGTTGGCATACATACAACATGAATGTCATTCAAAGCTATCGGAAGCCACCTTAGCTATAGTCATTCTGTCATCAGCAGCCTTGTCCGAAAACATCAACAAACCAAATATGTTAAGGACCGACCAAGGTCTGGACAACCCGAAAAGAGATCTCCTCGGGAAGATCGGAGTCTGGTACTTCTCGTTAGGCGTGAGCCCTTTCATTCAAGTGGGTTTTTGAAACGCCTTTGGCTCTCCAACAGGCGTTTGTGCAACAGCGCTGTCCGAAGCCGTCTCAAAGCACTGGTTATGAGGTCCAGAAGGGTCATCAAGCGTCCAGCTCTGATCGATCAGCATCAAAGACGACGTTTGGAGTGTTGATTGGCACGACAACATTAGAATCTCAGGACGTGGAGAGTGCATTGGTCACACAAGAGAAGATTCATGCTTCACGTCAAAGATGGCCGCAGGAGAGTGTGGAGGCATAGACATCCTGCTTACGTGCCCAGGAACATCAGACCTACTGTTCCTTATGTTGGAGGATCAATAATGATCTAGGGATGTCCCTCGCATGATTGTAAACTAGACATGATGACTGTATGTGGGGAAACTCAATGGTCATCAGTTTATCAGGGACGTTCTCAATCCGGTTGTCGTGCCTCATTTTGACAACCACCCGGTGGCTACTCGCCCTGTATTCATGAACGACAATGCAAGGCCACATCGTTCCCATGCTGTGAGAGCATTCCATCAAAACAACACTACCGTTGCCTGTAATGAGCCCCAATTTGAATCCTTTAGAACACACGTGGGGCCTTCTTGGACGTCGTGTGCAAGCAAGGGATCCGTCTGTACAGAATTTGGCCGATTTGGAAGCTGCATGGCATGAGGAGTTGCTGCAGTTGCCTCTGGACCGTATCAGAATGCTCACTGGTAACATCAGGAGGAGGGTTCAGACTGTCATCCGGGCACGTAGTTGATTCACTCGCTACTGACATAAGACACTGCTATTGTGTTCAGGAGATCACCAGTTTCATTTTGTGTCAGTAATAAACCGGCATTGAAACATCATGGATCTCACCAGCATCATACTTGTCGAGAGAACGTTTTTCCATCAAAATATTAGTGACTAATCTGATATGTGTAATTAGCGCCATTAAAATACTATATATTGTTCTCATTGTGTTGCCTTTCATTTGTCAATAGACCATTTTTTCCGCAAATAATCACGTTTGGCCATCTGAAAGATAACATGAAAGTGAGGTCAGTTTCTATTAACACCACTGCGAAAAAAACAGGGGTACTCAATTAAGTTCTAGGTGTATGGGTTTCCAACGTATTGCCTGAACAGGTGATCCATATAATACAACTTGCTAATTGATTATTATATATTTATAGAAGAAATCTCGATTAGCTCATAAATAATACAGAGTAAACCTATTATTTATTACTTACTTATTTATTGATAACTTTCACTAATTAAAAAGATTAGTAAAAAAATTGATAGACCTGTTTTAATGTTTACACAGAGCAAGAATGAGCTTCATTCTTGCTCTGTGAAGCACGCCCATTTTTGGCATTTCCGCATCACCAAAATAAGGGTTAAATACATATGTCTACATTATTTATAGCTGTAACATTGTTCGCACCTTGTTAAAAGTGCGATAGCTGAGGCTGATCCGGCTTCAGTGTTTTAAAATATCGTCTGCGCTCCCTTTTATAGCGTGAAAAATCCACAGCAGAAACTATGGGGTATAGTGTCGATCACATGACGTAATCTCGTACTCCTCCCCGCTCCTCGTTTTCTAAATGTGAGAATTACGATATGTGAGTTATAATAGGAAAGTAAACGCATAAGCAACTGCATGATTATTAAAATTGAAACATCACCCTACAACAAATTCATCTCTATTTATTTTAATTGCTTAATTTTGCGGCGCATGAGTTAATACTACAGTGGAAATGTGCAGAAGAGATTTCCAATCTGGAGCAGAGGGAAAGCTTAGTGCGCAAGCGCGGTGTTCGACTTTTAAACTGACGCATGTTCCAATGAAAACATAATGTGCATTTACGGGATAAAGTTTCTATTTTTCAAATGGATAGTTTCTAATTCGGATATTAATGGACGAATATATATGGAATGTTGTGCTTGGAGGTTGTAAGGTAAGTTCATTTATGTCAATTTGATTTTATACGAATAATTTCACTCCAAAACGGAGATGCCAATATGACCTACAAACAGGCAGGTTGTACGCAACAGCGAATACAGGTTGCCAAATGCAACACAAATAAAATGAGCTCATCACAGTTACCAATATAGCGTTCGGAATATCCGAGCGCCGTTTATAAAAAATGAAAGCCAATAGTTAGGGTCGTTTCGTCACAATACTTTAAATCACCCCCATTGATCCACATGTCATTTTTGTTTTCCTCATTACCTGAATATTGTGATACGTCTTCGCAGGTGATTTGAGACACCTGGCGAGACTATTATCATCCCTGGTGGGTGAGGGGTGTGCGATGGGGAAATCTCATCCGAAGGCAATATATTTGGACCAGACCTGAGGCTTGCCGAGTGTCTGGACCAAATACTTTGTCCCGAGGGTGATAGTTCCCATCTTACTCTCACCCCCATCGGGGCTAATAACGTTTCTACGGGGATTTCGTGCAACTCTGTCCACTCATAATAGCGTTCACCCAAAAATGCATATAAAAGAGTCAAGTGTCCTTTGATTTGGGGGTTTGTGTTTTTATTTCTAGTTTCTTCGACAAAATGTTTGACCACTAATATTTCCGAAACGAGACGCCATGTTGTTTGTTTGTGGAAGAACGTGCGATGATTAAATAGCCTGTGCGCTCATTGGATATGCTAATAAGCCGATCACGTGGGTCATGTGATTGAGATATCTATCTCAAACGACCTTCTCACACGAGACACGCATTGGAAGTGGCGAGAGAAAGATCTTACCCACCCACTTGGCCATCCTCGTTTGAATATTAATAATCGCCTCAGTTTTAAAAAAAAACATTGCGTCCCGTCTTTAGAATGGGAATTATTGTGTTTTCCGCAAGTGAGGACGAATCTGACCAGTCACCCAAATGGCATTAAAAATTGATAGTAGAAGTTGAAGAGGCAGATGTTTTAAAAGTTGACAGTGTATTCCACCGTGTCCAGTGACAGGACCTTTTCCTTTATGCAAAGAGTTATTTTGCTCTTCCATGGACACAGTTTTATTGCAATTTTCTAAAATGTCAGATGTTAGTTTGATCTGTTTTTTTTTTCTCTTTAGATTTTGTTTCTTGTCTTTTCTTTAATATTAACGAATTCTGTATCACAACTTTCAGACGACGAATGTTGAACCCAATTTGTTTGATATTTCTTTTTTTGATGTAATTAGTGTGCTGTTATTCTCTAGGTGTAAAACATTTTATTTTGTTTCTTTACTGTTATTTTTCTTTTAATAATGTTGTAAATTTTGTTGATAAGCGTGTGTTGGATAAATTTGAAACTAAAGTTTTCCAAGAACATTTTCTGTTTCTTTTATTAGTCGCCTTGCTTGTGACTATTTGTACGTTGTTTGTCCAAACTGCTTGTACTTGATGACATATTAAATTCCCGTTCAGTTTTCTTTTCATCCTCTCTAGCCTGTTTACAATCATTATCAAACCATGGTTTGGTGAAACGTTTCGAGTTTCAAATTTCTTCCATGTGAATCGGTCAGAATACAGATATAGGAAAGTGTCCCTGATGACTTTTTTAAAGTTCCACTAGCTGCCTCGACCACCTACATACTAAAAATCACAAAAAATCACAGTTGCTCAGTATGATATATTAACATTTTTTTTTCATAATTGTGAATAGCGCGAGCCGACAGTCTAGTTTTAATATCATCGACCTGGAGCTACCAGATCTTTCAGTGGCTGCAATGATATTGGGCAGATCCAATCTGAAATTAACTACTCCTGAGCAGATTACTTTAAAGTAAACTGTTTGCGGTTGATCGAAAGTATGAATAACTTATGACCAAGCTTCGCTCTCAGTCTGTATGCAGTTGATTTATTTTCTTAGGGTATGGCATGTATACAGCCCACCTGGCTATACTGTTCCCTACGATATGATTCTTTTTGTATATTTGATGTTTTTTGTGTTACATCGTTTTTGCATACTATGAATAAGAATATCTGAATCTCGGAGGAACCCTCTCATCTTCCACCCGAGCTGCACTAACGAACACACGAAAGTTGTCAATCGTGTACAAGCCACCTTCAACCTTCATGAAAAAAATCAAGGAATATAGAAGGGTATGTAATTGTGAGAGAACTTGAAGTGTATGAATAAGATGCGGATTCGGGATTTTATGGCATAATTAAGGGTACTGGGAAGTGCAAAAGGCAAATATAAAATGTATACTGAATTCTAATCACCGAATCACGTTACCACATGGAGCGTAATACATATGTACGGTTAAAACTAGAAGTCCTGTCATGAAATGCGCACAAATAGCACGTTGATTTGCGCGTTAATGTACGCGTTATGGCCCTATTAAAGCTATCAAATTCTGTACATACGGCCTCTGCACAAGCAATGTTTCTGCCAATGGACCTCCGGGTAACCCGGAGGTCCATTGGCAGAAACATTGCATGTGTTTGCTATGAGTAACCAGGAGAACCTGCCGTGCTTTGGATGTCATTCGATATGGCAATTGCGCGCAATTCCAACGCGCAATTAAGCCTAGATAAGCGCACTATTCGTGATAGGACTTATAGTTTTACCTGTAACAAGTGTTTGGGATTTCGGCATTTTTACCGCCCGAAAATCTAAAGAGTGAACAGCAGCAGCAACAATTACAGGACCTAACATAGCTATAGCTACTAAGAGAAACTGTTTTCCCTGACCCCGTCAACACCTCAAATCCCCAAACGTTAATCTGCTAATTACTCAAATTGTAAGTCCACTCAATTTTGTTCCATCCGGTTTCCTGTCTATCAATAGAGTTAGCCCTAATAACAAAGCCAAACGGTAGCTGTTTATTATTTATGGCATTGGGACAGTCATGACACGTCCCGCTGACCTCCTGACGTTGTGCGAGAAACTATGGGTGTCAAAATAATATTCGGTAGAGACCATGGTCAAATGTTCACTCTTAACATTTATTGGTGGAAAAACACGCTTTATACTCTTGTTGCTAACACGGCTTCCATAGATGCTCTCTATGACTAATTAAGCTTCCTTTATTATCACTACTTTATGTCCTGTCTTCTGCCAGCCCTTCTGAAGCTACGAAAGACACTGCATATTAAGCGTTTACTTAACTGCTGCGTTGACTTAAAGGTGTATCGATTTCTATATTCTGGTAATTGGTCTCGTTTTCAACATAACTTATTTGAACAGCGCTAAGTGTTCTATTTTGAATACAAACGCAAATGTGAAGTCGATAAAAGCCTTGAATGTGAAAAGTGAATTACAATAAAACATATGTGAAGTGAGATTCAGCCCACGTTATTTCCCATTCTTTCAGTGGTATGTTCATGCAAACGTTTAGCCTATGGAGTAATACAATCACAGTTTTTGTCAATGATAAATTCTAAGGTCTTTTATCAGAAACATTCGTTATGTTTATTTTGCTTTGACGCGTTTTAACCCTCTCTAAATTGATGCCAATGCGCTGAATGTCGGGTAGCCAGTGTATCCCACAACGCAGCTTGGCATTTAACCAATTCATCGTGTCTGACAGAGTTTACTGAGATGTGGTCAAACAAGATTGAAATTAGTTAAGTTTCTAGTTGTATTATGAGAAAACGGACTGCAGCTTGATATTTTGACATCAGTCTGAAGAGGATTAACACTTTACCTAACACGAAAAAAAGACGACTCTTGCAAACTAAATTCGTGAATAACTATTTGTTTTATTTTTTTGTGCCAAAAACATAGCTTATGACCCCTCACTGGAACGAGCTCAATGAACTCCTTCCGATGAGGGGTCATAAGCCGTGGCTTTGAGAGAAAAAATGAAAAAAATAATGAAAATTGAATGATGTTTTTTTGTGAATGGCGCCGGCCGGTTTAGGCCGTTTCGTTGAGAAAAGGTCCATGTTATACATCATGGAAGACAATTCAGCTCTTTGGCTGTTATATTAGTAAGGCCACAAAAGCCCATATTTTTCCGACATGATGGTCAAAAGCTTAAAAGTACGGAAGTAGGAATGTTTTATCTAACTATTTTATTCGCTTCAACTGTACATTATATTTTTATCCCACTCCACGAACATTGATAGAACGTTGTGATATGCACGTAGAACAATCAACTGAAAGGACATGCCTCTTGTGAATGCCCGATCGTAAAACAGAAGGTTCACGTACATGTACGTTGCTGCACGGCTGAGATTACACGCAGTATCTATCTGATGTCGACAGCGTAATACAGAATAGGAAATATTTATTGGAATGTTTTATCTAACTATTTTATTCGCTTCAACTGTACATTATATTTTTATCCCACTCCACGCACATTGATAGAACATTGTGTTACACACGTAGAACAATCAACTGCCTCTTGTGGATGTCCGATCGTAAAACAGAAGGTTCACGTACGTTGCTACACGGCTGGGATTTCGCGCAGTCTCTATCTGATGTCGACAGCGTAATATAGAATAGGAAATATTTATTGGTATTTTAAGGTCACATACTTATGTATAATGGCTAATCGTGACCGTGAAAGTTTTACGGATGTTGGGAAACCGGAGTACCCGGAGAGAACCGCCGAACAGACGAGCAACTGTCAGCTCCTCAACATTCTAACTCTATTCAAGCTCCGCTGAAGCAGGGTTACAACGGGTGAAGACATGTGCACCATCGATGTGCTGTTCGCCAAAGTACACGGCGTCATCGTGCGCCCACGTTGGCAACCGGGACAAAGTACCATGCCCAAGGACACAACGCGGGTCATACCGGACGGGGATCGAATTTGGGACCTGTAGCACAGAAGTCCAACAGTCTACCACTGAGCCTCCGCGCTCCCTAGAATAGGAATAAGCTTGGTAGTTTTGTCTGGATGTTATTCCCGATCACGCGTCTCAGAGATTCATAGTGTTATAAGCAGGCTAAAGTACGATTGCAACTTTAGTCCGTTTAAAGTGTCCTTACCAGCAATGCTGGTCATTGTATTTGCAACCTTGAAGCGGGTTATCATTCTTCACGTAGACTAAATTATGAATAGTTCGTCAGCCATCCTAAATTATATTCTCAACTCTGTTTGCAAGTTGATACTCATGGAATGGAAACCGTCAAAAAAATAAGAATTGTTTGTCCATGGTTTGCTTACTCCAATATTGTGAAGTATGACTAATTGACCAGTGAGGTTTCTGCGACTTTGTCTTGATAGCTGTGTATTTTAGTGAACATTCAAAACCACAACCTTATTAGACATTCCGCAGTAGTGTGAAACGGGGGACTAGAGCCCACTTCATTTTCTTTTCTCGGTCGCGCCTCAGTTTTTTTTTCGAGCAAATCGCGTTCATCACGATTGAAATGTATAGATTTGTACTATGCGACGCGTTCACGATCACATCGTCACTTTTCCTTGGTTTTAAGTGTTTGCGGTAGATGAGGTATGGTGGATTTAACGTTCAATTTTCTAACGATCAACGTGGATCCGAGGTTGGCCCGCTCCGAAATTTGACAAACTTTATAAAATTCCAATTCTCAAAAATTCACTTTTGGTTGGTTCATAAGAAATGTGACCGACCGTCTCGGGAAAATACCCAACCTTTTCGCAGAAGTAATACGGACCCGCCATTTCGTGAAATCTTTTCGACAGAATGTCGTCAAAACGACACGACCAGTGCGAATGGAAGACCAGCCTTCCAACGTCGATTCCCGCGGAAAAACGGGGTTCGAATCGAGAGGGTGAATTTATCGGTGGGCCCGAACTCTCCGGCGATGAAAGGGAAAAAACCCAAGATGATATTTCTGACTACGGGAAAATCGATATGTTTGTAAGACGGACGACAAAAAAAATGTCTTTTTTTTTTAAATATATATATAAACAACATTCAAAAAATAAGAAAACAAAAAATATATATATGAAACAACATTCAAAAAAATAAATAAGAATACAAAAAAAGTATTTTTTATTTAAAAAAAAAGAAAGAAAAAAAAATGATAAATAAAAAAACAATCTTTCTACACATCAGAGATTCTAAACGAAGGGACGAGCAGGTTCGCGAATTAATACGAAGTAAAGAGAATATTCAAGTGCAGGACAGGGCCCCAGAGGACTGGGAGAGACGGGACTGAGACGAGAGGCTACCAAGTTTTTAAAACCCGTCACCGAGGTTCAGGAACGAGCTAGGAAAGAGATCGTGGCGGAATTGAGACCCATAAAAGAAGGTTCTCTGAGGATGGGTTTGTATCCTAGTACTTTAGCACCGAGAACTTTCTCCGATTTCGTTCCGGGTCCTGAAACCGTTTCGAATAGCGTCGGTAGTGTTACGCCGAGGAATTTGTACGAATACACTCCGGAAAAGATCGAGACCGATGCGAGGAGCGCCAGATCAGACGACGTAGAGAAAATGATGAGATTTACGGATTTCGTCAAGAAGGTGATAACGATTTCGTTGGTGACATGCAAATATGGTTTAAAGGCGACTATTTGATCGTCTCTTACAAGAGACCTGGCGATTCCACTGAGGAGGATTACAAAATTTACGGAGACATTCTGGTTCAGACTCACGCCATGAAGAAGAACAACGATTCCCAAGAGACGAGATCAAAAGATGGGAGAGGTTACAAGTTGAAGCACGTGGTGGAACGCATATGTAATGCGAGCGAGTATTTTGTGAAATCGATGACTGGGAAGGGAACGACCGGCACGATATTTTTTCCACGCGATCCCGATGCCTTGTTGGGGAGATTGAATTTGTTGATGGCAAACAGAGAGGCCGGTAATACCTGAGTGGATAACGAGATAGTGAGCGTGTGCGATGAATTGTTGAGGCAGAAGTTCTTGACTAAGAAGGATTATCAAAAGATAATGAATCATTTGAAATAATAAATAGCAAGAGAAAAGAAAAAAAAATATTAATAAATAAAAAAAAATATATATTAAAAAATAATAATAAATGATAATAATAAAAAAGGTGTTAGTGATAAATAACAGAGGATACGCTAGATCTTACGTCTACGTTGGATCAGGCATCACGGATTCGATGATGCGATTTATAACTCGTAAATTCACCGGCGATGCCGCGAAACAGATCGCGTCGAGCACTCTCAAAATTGAAAAGAAAACGACGATCGATGTGGGTAAGAAAGCTGCGACCGACGCGAGCGGTAGAATAGCTTCGGAAACCGGTAAGAGAGGCGCCGACGTTTTGATTAATAAATTTATAACTCCACAGCCTGCCAAACATCGAGAATAGAACGGAAAAGTTGGAGAGATTTCTATGATGATGTCGTACCGCTACAAGACTTGGCTAAAATGACTAAAGGATCGGGATTGAAAGTGATTTATAAATAATAAAAAAAAACTATATATAAATAGAAATTAAAATAGAAAAAAATAGAAGAAAACATAATGCAAAACATAGTAAAAAACAAACTAGAGAAAAAAATAAATATCAAAGACATGTCTTGGAATGACATGATGACCAAGAGGTCGAACGACGAGTTCTTTCCCATGAGCATAAGAGGTTTGATAGTGGGAAAATCAAATTGCGGAAAGACCACTCTCTTGATGAATCTATTGTTGCGACCTGATTGGTTGGGTTATGACAGGTTATTCGTTTTTGGCAAGAGTCTCTTTCAATCGGAATATAGATTGCTTCGAGAGTGCATGATGCGTAAATTACCCAAGGATATGTTGAGAATCTTTGACAATCGAGACGAATTCAAAGGACATGAGACTTCGAAAATATTGAAACGAACGGCGAGAGAAGTGACCAAGAGAAAATTGGAGTGTTCGAACGTGGAATGTCAGTTTTACGAGAATGCCAACGACGTTTCCAATCCTAGGCAGTTGAAGTCGGAGAATAAGAATCTTATGATCTTCGATGATCTACTGTTGAGAGACAGAATCGACGCGAATCGTATTACGTTCGAGGACGTCACAGCAACGTAGATTGTTTCTATTTGTCTCAGAATTATTTTTGACTGCCCAGACAGCCGATAAGGGAGAATGCTAATTTTCTGTGTCTCTTTCGTCAGGATCTCAAAAATCTCAACACAACTGTGGAGATCACGTGGCCAATGACATGAGTAGGGAAGAATTCAGGAGGTTTTGTAAGAAGGTGTGAGACATAGGACTTCACAATTTCGTGGTGATCGATTTGACTAGCGAATTTAACAACGGAAATATCGAAGTGGATTCTACGATTTTTTTTTTATATTCCTGATAATAATAATAGAGAAGAAAAACGAAAAAAACAATATCGCTAAAATATAAAAAATATACATAAATAATACTAAAAATAAAAAATGTCAGAATAGCATATATTAGAACAGATAGTCGAGAATACAGCTGCAAAACAATCTTTTCAGATCATAGTGAGTCACGACACGACTCGATTCACGACTAAATTCGAACCTTCCATCGAATTAAAGAAGAAAAAGAGATACGAGATGGCGTTGGTTAATCTCGAGAGTTGCTATTCGTTTCCCAACGTCACCAAAAAGAATAATGCTTTCAAGTATTCCAACGGGATTGGTTCGAGATACGAATTCCCAAAGAAAGTTACGACATAGACGATCTAAACCATTACACCCAGACGAGACTGAAGACCGACGGTCACGGAGGCAATATGATAAGAATTGCTCCCAATACGAGTACCCTACAGGCGATATTAGACTTGAGAGATAATTTTCGAGTGGATTTTAGTGCAGACAATTCGATCAGTGAGATGTTGGGATTTGATCGACAGATGTATCGAGGTCATGCAGCGTCTGAAAATATAGTCAACATTCTCGCAATCAATAGCATTTTAGTGAATGTCAACGTGATCCCGAGAAGTACAGTACGTGGAGAGTGTATTATCACTACATCACCCGCAGAGTGGAGATTCCACCCAATCAATAATTGCAAATTTATTGCAAAGAATAACCAGCACAAGTAAAGTTTCAGCCAATGGACCTCCGGGTTAGACCCGGAGGTCCATTGGCTGAAACATTGCTTGTGTTTTTTGTCGATAGGTACAAAATTTGAAAGTTATAGCTTGGGTGATAACTCCACTCCGCGGGTGATTTAGTTATAATCCACTCTCCACGTACTGTAACCTCGACGGTAGCGCTCAGCCTACGATCTACTCATTTTTTGTGGACGTTTCTCCAGGTTATAAGATCCTGGTGCGACATCGAAATCTCGCCTATCTACCCATGATCCTGGACACGTTGTATAGCATCGAAACCACGTTGATGGATCAGAATGGAGATCTGTTAGATCTTTGCGGAGAGAGTGACTATATGATTTCACATTAAAGAGATATGAAAAAAGTAAATAAAAATAAATATAATTTGAAAAAAAAATAAAAATAAATATTTGAGAAAAAAAAAAAAATTTGTTCATTTAATAATTTTTTTCATTTTTTATATATTTATATAAGAAATAAAAAAAAAACAATAAAAAAAAACTTATAATATTTATAATAATTAAAAAAAAAAATCATTAACTTGTAATATTTCTAATTAAAAAAAATTATAACCCAGTTAAAAGAAACAACGACAAATATGAGTAGCAGTCAATACATCATTAAAAACGTGAACAAATCCGAGGGACTGAAAGCTAAGCTTTGCAGAGCATTGAACCATGGAGGGGAGGCTGTCAGATTTAAATTCAGTTACAAAGATCTGGCGAGTGGCAGTAGCGATCAAATCACCTGGACTAAAACTCAAAGCAAGAGGATGGAGAAAGCAATTCGTAATCGAATGGGAACGACGGTGAGATTGAGTCCCACTCAATTGGATTACAATCTGAAAATGAAAGGCGGTTTCTTACCGCTATTGGCAGGATTCGCCGCCAAAGCATTACACATTCTCGCGAAGACGGTGTTGCCGGCTCTGGGCGTTGGGGATCTCTCGGGACTAGCTAGTTTTGGAGCCAACAAAATAATGGGAAACGGACTATTTTTGAAGAAGGGAGGAGCCGTGTGTCATGTAGACGCCAAAGTTAAAGGATTGTATTTAAGATCCATAAGAAAAGGTGGCATTGTTTTCCACGGATATGGTCTCTATCTGAAGACCGGAAAGAATGTGGAAGAAGGTTTGTTGTTCGGTCAGAATTCGCCGTTTAAGAATATACCCATTTTGGGTATGTTATTATAAAAAGAAATTAACGATTAAAAAATAACAATAAAAAAAATGGAACAAACGGAGAGAAAACGATATTCCCCGTATGATTATAGCGATAAAAAATAATGGTTTTATCAAACTACGAGACGCATAAACTACAACTTTCCAAAAAAAATGTCATCTCTTTCCAATAAGCACGATCGTAATAAACAAGAAGTATTCATTCATTCGTTTGATGATGAGATGAATAGATATGCTGTTATTAAAAAAAACGAAATATATATAAAAGAGAAAGAAAAAAAATAACATTAAAAACAAAATAATAGAGAAAAAAAAATAATAAGAAAAGAAATATTTTTTTTATATAAAAATTATGACGAACGATTCCATGGAATCGAGAGCCTGGTTTCTTTGAACAGTGCTGTGCAGAGCTTACACAATCTGCATGAACGAACAACTTCCTCGTATATTGAATGAAAGATGTCTCGGTTGTCGAGAGGAGAAAGAATTTAATCACGTTGATTATTTGTGTCTTCTGATGGAATGAGAGGACACCATCAACATGTATATCATGCCTGCATTGGAATACGTCCAACGTGACGACATGATCAAATCTTGGAAAGAATTCATGTCTTGCGTTGGAGAACCCGAACCTACAGATTTAGCGCATTGAAGTCTCACCACTGAAGATAGGGAACGTGTTTTGGAATATTTGTTGGAAAAGGGGAAGACCGCTAAAATTTAATTAAAAATGTATTTTTTATATATATAAAAACTAAAAAAAAAAACTTATAATATTCATAATAATGGAAAAAAACAAACTTATGACAGAGATATTTCTTTTCATATAATAATTATAATGAAGGATTCCATGAAATCGAGAGCTTTGTTTTGTCGAAAGTTGTTAAAACTCATAATGTGTTATTTCCCATATCCTCCTGATGACAACGACTATGATGCTGTGTCTTATTCCCTGTATCTTTCTAACGACGACGATCGCCAATACCACTGAAAAAATGTATTTTTTTGGTTAAAATAATAAAGAGTTAAAAAAAAATACATAAAAAGTATATAATAATAGATATAAAATAAAATTGAAGTAAAAATGGAACTTTGAAGTAAAAACATCTATCCATCGTTAGAGGAGCCCACGGCATCTCTTCTACCACCAGAATATAGCGATTATGAGGTGCACAGGTTTCAAATCGAATAAATCAATAGAATTCAATCATATCTAATGCAAGAGAGAGATTCTCGTTGTTCGCTCAATAAGAAATATTCGAGATTAAAGAAATTCGTGAGTGGTGTGGATTTGACTCTCATCGCGATCTCTATGGGTTTGAGCGATGCAGGAATCAGTCTATTGTCTACCGCCCTCATTGCTTTTTCTGGTCATGTTGGCCACAGAGTGATTGGCTTTGACTGCCGGATTCGTCAGTATGATTGGAAAATTTCTCTCTAAAAAATTATCCCTGAAGGCTAAGAAACACAAAAACATCAGTGTTTTGGCTGATGCAAAAATCGATTCCGTGTCGGATAAGATCTCTGTGGCATTGTAAGACAGTAGGATTTTGGATGGCGAATTCGTCGACATATTGAACGAAAAACAAAAATACGAAGTCATGAAAGCGAAGATAACAGTCAAGAGTCATCAGATTCTCAAGGAAGAATTGAAGCATTCTCTCGTGGAAAAAGGTAGGGAAGATGCGAGACATCCGTTTCGTAAATTATTGAGTCCCAAAAAGATTCCAGAAGCAATCGATTGAAAAAAATGTATATATAAAATATGAAGAAAATAAATTATATATAAAAAAATAAAAATAATAATAATTAAAAATATAATAAAATAAAAATAAACAAAAAATGTATTGCGTTAAATGCAAGAGAGTTACCGATACGGTTAACGTTGAAAGAGTACTGACAAAAAATAAAAGTCCCATGCTTCGCGGAACATGTAAAATGTGTGGTTTGACAAAAACGCAATTCGTCAAACGCGGTGCCGGTTTGATGAATAAATTGATTAATAATCTACCCGTCGAAATTCATCTGCCAGAACATCAATTCACTGGACCTTGCACTAGATTAAATAAGAGATTGAATCGACATCTGACACTTAAATCTTGGAGCAAACCAATCAACAAGGTGGATTCGGTTGCTAACACTCACGATCGGTGCTACACTAAATATCCCGACATCGAGAATCGTAATCAAATCTGCGATAAAAACATGTTTCCGACGTTGGAAAATATACCGAATCCCACTAGGAGAGAGAGACTGGAACGTTCGTTGGTCGGTAAAGTGATCGGTACCAAACGTCGATTCGGATGGGGTCATAAAAAATGTCCAGAAAACATTATTAACTAATGCATTGGCGAACGAATTACACAAACCCATAAAGGGTCTGAATCATATTTGGTCGGCCGATCTTGTCGACATGAAATCGCATTCGAAACGGGATAAGGGCATTAAATGCATACTGACGGTCATCGACGTGTTCTCGAAATGCGGATGGATGGGACCTCTGACGAATAAATCAGGGCGAGGGGTTGCATGGCCGAGGCTCTGAAGAGCATATTTGCATCGTCTTCTCGAAAACCGGATAAATTGTGGGTGGACACGGGAAGGAATTTTACAACAGTCACATTCATCCATTGGTCGACCTCTGTTTCGTCAAAAACGAAGAGAAAGCTAATATGATTGAACGTTGGAATAGAACCATGAAGCAAAAAATATACAAGTATTTCACGGCTAATAAGACCAAGAAATATATCGACGTTCTAGACGAACTGGTCGAAGAATACAACAATACACGACATAGACTGATCAAGATGGCTCCCATAGAAGCTAGCGATCCTCGAAATGAAAAATGCGTCTTCACTAATCTCTATCCCGAAATGATTAAGAATAAGAAGGAGTCCAAATCACCGAAATATGCAGTCGGCGATCGAGTCAGAATCACTTCTTATAAGTCACTCTTCGCAAAAGGTTACACTCCTCAATGGACTGAAGAAATCTTTAAGATCGTTAAAATATTTTACACGGATCTGGTGACTTACAAAATAGAAGCGTTAGAGGATGATGAAGATAACAGCAGAGAACTCATCAGAACATTTTACGAACAAGAATTGCAGATGAGGACATTTTGAGGAACCAATCCTTCACGTTTATTATTTTTTTGCACGTATATAGTTAAAAGGAGATAAAACAAATAATAAATAAAAATTAATAATTAAAAGATAAGCAATTAATAATAAAGTGAATTAACATGACACAGACAACAAAAAACAAAATATGACGAATATATTAGATATAACAGAGGGTATATTGAGAGACGAAAGTATTCAATAATATGAAGTTCATGACATAGTGATACAGGGGCGACTCACCAAGGATGACGGAAACGATTATGCTGATGATGACGTGGTCACTCTAGCCAATAATGGTATGGTGCATTTGTTAGGTAATATAAAATACATGCTCTCGGGACAAGAGATGGAATCTGTGTTTCACCCTGGACAAGCCACCATGATGTATGGACTCTTGACGTATCTGGACGATTTTTCGAAATCTAAAGGACTCAATCAATTGTGGGTGAAAGATACCGTTGCCGACAAGAGTGCAGCCAATACTGGTGCCACCCTGAGATTTAATTACGTCGCCAAAACATCGAGACCCAAAGGAACGTTTTCGTTCAGGATACCTTTAAAACACATATTTGGATTCGCGGAAGATTACGATAAGATTCTCTATGGATTCAAACACAATATGATGTTGATTCGAAAAGGAAACGACGAAGCCATTATGAGACCCGCTGCGGGTAAGATACATCTGAACAAGATATCTTGGTTCATTCTGCACGTATTGCACTCGGTGACGGAGAACGTACTTCTCTACAAGATCATAGAACCGAAGAGTAAATTACCGGTGGGATTTAGAATGAGACAGTGCAACACGGCTAGTATTCCATCGTCTAGCAATTACTTCGATTGGAGACTGACCGCAAAATCTACTTCTGAAAGACCTCGATTCATCGTAGTGGCATTTCAAACCGACAGGGATGGGTCTCAAGAGAAAAATCTTTCCCTATTCGATCATTGTAACTTGAGAAAGATGCAGGTATTTCTAAATGCCACGAGATATCCGGCCATCGACTACAATGCCTCTTTTGATAAGGACGATTTCTGCAGTCTATACGACGACGCCGCGGATTTCAGAAAGAAATATCATCCACTGGACGAATTGATGAGTAATCCTAACATTATTCCAACCCAACACAAATGGATGTATCCCCTGTTCGCATTTGACGTTAGTAAACTGAGCGAGCCACTCAAGAGTAGCAACTTAGACATTCAGATCAAGATGCAATTCGATAAGAATGTGCCGATGAGAATCGAGGCTTTAGCTCTAGTCCTATCTGACAGAGAGTTAGAATTCGAATCGTACGGGCAAAAAATGTCTATCATTCGTTGATATAATATATAAAAAATGGAAATACCCTGTAACAGGAGGAGAGATAGGTGCGGGAGCCGGGGTTCGAACCGTCGACCTCTAGAACATAATGCGACCGATTTACCTCGAGACTAAGAGATTGGACCAACCAGGCTGGTCGGTAAATGACCTTTATACCTCGACCGCTACACTACTCTCCCCTTCTTTTGAGATTCACCGCATGTGAATCTCACCCAGGTTCCTCCCCCAGAGCGGTCGAAACACCCACAGTGCCACCTACTGCTGAGGATCGGACGAGCCCCAAAATGAATGTAACAGGAGGAGAGATTAGTGCGAGAGTCGGAGTTTGAACCGTCGACCTCTAGCACACAAAGCGACCGATTTACCACGAGACTAAGAGATCCGGACCAACCAGGCTGGTTAGTAAATGGCCTTTATACCTCGACTGCTACAACCCCCCCCCCCCCCCCCACAAAAAAAAAATATCAATAAAATCTAAAAAAAAAAATAAATAACCATAAAAAAGCATAAAAAATGAATAATCAAGATAAAGAATGTTTGAGACGAAATCAAACGCATTTGGTAGGTACCCTTAAATGATAGCAATTTATTAAATATATTAGATCGATTGAAGATGACAACACCCGTAACACTGACTTCGGAAACGGTAGAATGAATTAAAAAACAGGGAACAACCATGAAAGAATGCGTGAGACACTTACTAGATACGTTAACGTATAGAGGAAAAATGGCTTTTGAAGAATTTATTATTGCTATGTTGAATCTTGATTTAGACATGTGTGAGGGTTTTAAGAATGTTAAACCAAAACAAATAACAATTTTTATGCAAGTTCGGAATGTCAAAAACCAAAAAAAATATAGTTGGATTTTGAGACATTGATTTATCTCAAAATCCAATTACATTTTTTTGGAGTTGTCTCCAATACACAATTTAGTAACAGTTTATAACTTCACAAGATATTTTTTCTCTCGCTGTTTGTTGATTTTTTTAAGCAAGAATAATAACCGTAAGAGTTTGTTGACCTAGAAACGTCTTTTAATTTTTCTCATTGATAAGATGCGAAGCACTATATCGAACGCAATTTATCTTTCTTGCTTCTCAGGTTTTCGAGAGCTAAACATCGTTTGCATTTGAGATATTGTATTAATTTTTTACCGTCGTTCATTTTTTATTTTGTTTTGTTATTATTTTCAATATTTTGTTTTTGCACTCACTGTTTGTTTAGAGGGTCCAGTTCGATCAACAGACAGACCACTGAAGTGGCAGCTTGAGGATTATTGGTTTTCGTCTTGAAATTATTCCTATCCCCCACCCCCTCCTGGAGAGGATTACTGAAGATGCTAGTGTCCGAATGTTGTTCCTTCATCTTTTCGACACTGTAACTCTTCTCACATTCCACACTGTTCACCACGATATCGACGATTGCATTTTCGCTCAAGTCCGTAGATGTTAGAATCATTCGAATGATATCACCTCCTATAGGCATGGGATATCCTATCAGACCGTGTAATGGTCCGCTATCCCCATTTCCAAAAGACCATTCGGCTTTGCCCTCATCTAACGCACCGCTCTCCTCGGTCCAGATGGTGATCAATTGTCTGGTGTATTTTATCTTTTCCACGACAGAAATCAGATTGCAAGAATCCGTCATGTGAGTGAGCTCCATGAGCAGATTCGTGAGTGTGTGCCCTCCTATGTCTATATTGCCTTCCATCATATCACCTTTTCTCTAAACTCTATTTTCTTCCAAGAACTTTCTACTGACTGCACTGGAATCATATTCCGGCTCGTCATCGAGACCAAATAGTTCTTAATCATTCATGTTGATGCCGGCCTCCAATTTTCCTCCGGATTGTTTGTTCAGATATAAGTTGTTGACATGAGATTCTAGTTAGGATTGAGAATCCATTAGAGCAGAATCCACGTAGCCTTTATTGACTACCGTCGAGTCTTCGTCCATATCGTCGATAGCAGACAGATTCAATATCTTATTCAATCCCATACCCAGATCCGATTTCATTTTTAGCTCATCGACGTTATTCTTTATCAATTCCAAGTCTACGCATTGTTTAGTCGCAACATCGTTGGGATTCGTGGGAACGGGCACGTTGATTATCTTGTTAGAATTCGTGTTCAATTCGAACTGCATCACTTTAGGAACGTAACGTTCTCGCAGATGTTTACTGAACCTCCCATGAGCTTCGTCCACATATCTTTTAGTGGCAACATCGGTTGAATCTCTAGGATCCGCTTTGTTCACCACATGACTCATTTAGATTTCAAGTCGAGATCGTCCATCATGGCTTTATTCACGTGATTATCTCTCACCATCTGCTGGAAATTTTCATCTCCTCTATCGACGTAATTTTAGTCATGGCATCCAACTGATCGATCGGTTCCAGAAGATTTTAGATTTTCTTATCGTTTAAGTTTAAAGGTTCTTGTTGAGGTTCATATCGTTGAACGTACCGTTCGTCCATGTTGGCAATGTTACCAACAATTGTTACTGTGGCTTTTTTTTTCTTTCTAGTGGAACCTTCATTATCGTCAGCACGACCAAATTCATCGACTGTCATGTTTCTGTTTTGTTTTGTTTTTTATTATTATTATACATATATTTTTTTTACCAACAATTGTTACTGTGGCTTTTTTTTTCTTTCTAGTGGAACCTTCATTATCGTCAGCACGACCAAATTCATCGACTGTCATGTTTCTGTTTTGTTTTGTTTATTATTATTATTATTATATATATATTTTTTTTTATTATTTCTAATTAATACAACCAAATATTTTTTTTATTATATCTCTCTCTATATATATCCCAAAAAATAAAAATTTCTTTAATGTAAATCGTTGAAAATATCTTGAAAGTGATCTCCTTCCGACCATCTCTAGAGAACGTAGAGGCACAGATGACCACAAAACACCAAATCTGGCGCTAGCACTCGTTCGGTATTGTAAATAACTGACATTAAATAGTTCCTTATTTTTATCGGCGGTGAGATTCCGTAGCTATCGAAATAATATTTTCTTATTCCAATTCGAAAACCAAGTGACCCAATGCATACCCTCACCTCCGATATCGTCCAGTTTTAAAATTCCACATTCCAAATCCTAGTCTTTTTTTCTTGGCAAGGTATCTCCAGAAATGCACACCTCAAAAATGTTTGACTTTCAAATCTTTTGCCACTTTTGATAGATCAATGCTGGATAGGGGTTCGTTAGGTAAGGCAACACCTTGTACAGATATGCCTTTTATTTTCTTCTTATTCATAATATGTTGTTGTTTTTTTTGTTTTTTTTATTTTGTTTTTATTTATTATTTTTTGTTTTCTTTCTATTCTTTTTTCTTTAATTATAAACCTGCAAGTGTTTTTTTAACTTCCGACATTTCGACGTCTTCAGTCTCTCGATTTTGTTGAAATGTCGTAGAATAATTATCTGAGTGCAAAAGTGTGTATTTTATTTGGACATATAATTCTTTTATCATCATCGGCAGTCAGTGCAACCTTATTGACTTTTTTGGTGTATATCTCATGCAGTTCGCTTTGAATCATAGCCATCTTTTTATACGCCGTCAAATTTTTGAAAAGATAGTCTTTATACTCTCCGAAAACGATGTTTTTATTTGTCACACACGCTTTAATGCCTTTACATTTCTTGATCTCTTCACCATCAGTGGGATAAGCGTACAATTTAGGTCTCAAACCCGCAACTTTCGTAATTTGTCTTCCACCGCTCTCGTCTTTAAATTTACCCAACACCTTTTTATTGACACCCTTTGGAATCTTAGACGGGTGATCATCGGGATAATTACTCGTGTCGAACCATTCATTCACGTCTGACGCTATGTCCTCATAAATGTCCCTAGTCTCTATTTGTAAGCTAAACTGTCTGTGTTGGTGAACAATAGCTTTCGAATCAAATTCTGCTTTGACGTAATCGTAGTGAAACTCATACACCAATTGCTTGCTAATGTCTAAGCTGGTCGCTCTGAGATAACAGGGTTTATCGAATCTTAGATGCGTCTTTTGCATGTGCACGGCCACTAGATTTTCATCAAATATGGTTCTATGTTGATAATTGGGTTTTACGATTCATTTTCTAGACTTCTCTTCAGATGTGACGAGTTGAACATTGGTTCTATTCCTAATTTTTTCCATAGATTTTCCAAACACGCAATTGTTCTTGAGTTTGAAGAAATCTTTTTCGAAGTCGCTCTCGGCCTGCATTCTTAAATTCCTGTTGAGATCGATGTATTTTTTCATCCAAGGTTCCATGCACGTCTATCAATTTCATCCCGTGATCGCTGTGACGTTTCAGATTTTAGCAGTAGACCACATACTTGCGTTTGTGATTTAAATTAGGAAAGAGTTTTTCGACGTCGTTCACTTCTATTCGTTCGGGAGCTAGCGCATAATTGTTATGTAGTTCGTGTAACGTTTTCGGATAGTCCAAATCAACCCCTAGAATACAAGGATAGTCTCTCCATTTTTCTTTTTCTTCCAACGTTTCGCCCCATTTGAAATTTCCGATCGGTAAAGGATAACTCATGGCCCAACCATACGAATTATTGGCATCCCAATACTGTATGTATTTACTCGTTTTTTTCCAAATCGAAACCGTTTCGAACGTTAGAATTATTAGCTTTGTCATATCTAGTGGAAATCGTAGAGATGCCACCCTCAAATGCTTTTTGAACATGAGCAACATGTCTACGTCCGTTAATAATTCCAATCGAACCTCGGTCATTTTCAACAGAGCGTCCCAAGCGAGTCCGTGTGCAGTGAAATACCAAGCCAGATCTAGGTTGTAATGTCGACGAGACACTCGTCGAAAATTTTCGATCACGTCAGCCAATAGAAGCACGTCAATTTTCAAATAGAGGTCGTGATATTCTCTCATGGATTTCATGTCAAATAATGTCCACACGTTCTGTGCATGTTCGTAATCATCGTCGGAAATGTGAGACTGGTATAAGTTCGAATAAAAATCTTCTCTGGGAGGCAGAGCGACGTCGTCGAATTTTTCGAGATCACTCATGTAATCATAAGGATAGACGCCTTTCCTCAACATAATGTCCGCCAATGCTCGTCGGTCATTAAAATGTGTACTCATGATTTTAAATTTCTACCCATTCAAACTGTTGACTAATTTTGCCAGACTGGTTGACATATATTTATAACTATCGATGAAACGTATCTTTCCATGGATGGAACTCATCTTCTCTTTCAAACCATCGATGACTCTCTTTTTATCGACGACTTTACATTTAGTGAATGAAATGTATTTTTCATCATTTTGCGCGATGCAATTCAACTCCCCCTCGCTAACACTCATAGTTTTCACAAACAAGTCACTGTCGTAACCCGAGAGATTGCAAAATATCACCGGATAGAACTGAGCGTCTCGAAATCTTAAATTGCATTTGTTGTGAACGGCGCTGTGAAACAGACCGGTGTAGTGATCGTGATCTCTAACCTTTTTATTATTTTCACAATTATTATCGAATAATTGTCTACAAATGTGACATTTGATGGTTTCGTTGTATTCTCGCTGTTGCTCTGGCGTGATGATCATGTCTTTCGGTTTTTAAATATGTCGTATAATATTTGAATTTTCGATTCTAACTCTTCTACAAATCTTTGAGACACATCGTCATCATCTGAACGAGTGGTATAGACGAATTGACCCGGCGATTCTCGATTTCGAAAGAACGTTTCACATAATAACAATAGCCTGAAGGTAAGTGATTCTGATATTTTTCGCCTTAACTCCAGCGCTCGTCAGGCTGGCAAGAATTTATTTTCGTTGTGAAACATTCAAAATCGGCGTAGATGACAAATGGTGGATCTAATCTTTTTTGTAGTTGCGAAAAGTGTTAGGTTTAGGCATTTTGACGGCCACTTTTTGCTTTTCGCCGCAATATTCCCGATGACGCGTCAATGATACTTGACTACGGAACGAATTCATACAGTTAAAACAGAAAAATCTTCCGCACTTATGATTACTAATCTGTTTCGACAACAATCTGCTCTTGACTTTGATCCAGCAATAATGTTGATTGTCACCCTATGAAATTAATAACAAATTAACAGTCTTGTCTCTCTGTTTGTGCGAAGTCAGTCTGAGAGGATAGACTATACGTTTTTCATCGTCTCCGTCATACCCCAAAACATTCATGGTCACGGTAGGGTTTAGCTTTTCGAAATCTCCGATATCTTTCAAATGCGTCGGGAAAGACACTCCCAAGTCTCTGAGTTCTTGGAAACTCTCTGAGCGTGCTTTTCTACGGGATACAAGGCCGATGTGATCGCCCATCTGAAACACTCATTATCATCTTCATTTTTCACGTTGATCGCGGCTTGTTATTTAAATATGAAATAAGGTAATTTTATGTAGGAAGATGTTTCAAAGGATCGTGTTTATCCACGTTAACCTGGAGATTCAATATCTTCTCGAACGTCCGATTACTTCCCTTGTTTTGAAAAGTAGCCATAGATTCCATCACCTTGTCTTTCATCACTTTATAAACGTCAACTGGTTTGTCATGTCTCAACACAATCTCGTTTTCAGATCAGAATAAGGCTTCTCGCTTCAGGATTTCACCCTTTTTCGGGTCGACCTATTTCATCAGACTATACAAGACCATTCTTATTTCTAAACCCTTACCTAGGTGTTTTCGAATTTCGTTCAACACTCTATCCTTCACTCGTTCCATGAACGATTCGGGATCGATTTTTGTCATGAGACCGGGCTTCACGACGAAAGTTTTAAACCATCCTTTGATGGCTGCATCTTGTTCTATCAAAATCGATGATGATTTTTTCGACGCTTCCATCACGATACCCATTATAGCACTGAGATCCTTTTTTCATTAACTGCTCTCTTGATTGCATCCATCGTTTTTATTTCTAACAAATTGCCATCTCGAACCACATCGTTTTTCATTTTTTTATTATTCTCCTTCAAAACCTTCGTTTAACGGTCTTCTTCTTCTTCTTAGTTTTTCATTTGTTGACGTTGTATTTTTTTCGCCGCTATCTTCTCATCCTTTTTTCCATGATTCAAGTTTTTTTTTTCACTACCGCAGATCTTTCGTCCATTCCCTTTCCATCGAGCAAATGACTTATGCATTCAATGCATTCATCTGTTTTCATGTATTTCACACCTTTCAATTTCAACATCTGATGCACTTTGGCTTGTAATTTCACCAGTGATAGATCACAAGTCTCCTCGCACACGGCTTCAATCAATCATTCTTTGGTTTTGTAACGGTTAAAATTTTTAATTCCTAGATTTCTACAATACTTTTTCAACTCGGATTTGATAGAAATTTTTTTTTTTTTTCTGCGGTATGCTTTTTTTTTGTTTTTGACATTTATTATGTGTTAAAAATTCTTATTTAATATGTATATATAATATTTATTTTAATTTTCAAAAATTTTATTTAATTTTCAAAAATTTTATTCAATTTTTCAAAAATTTTATTTAATTTTTCCAAAAAATTGTGTGAATCGTTAAACTTCTCTTAATATCTATTTCTTTTTGTTTATTTTTTTCTTTAATAACAAAACAAAATAGCCAAAAAAAAACAAAACAAAAAAATGAATACTATTTCATGATAAAATACTTCAATAAACTTTTCGAATTGAGATTTAAAATCTATAATGAACTAAGTCTAGCTTTTTGTATCATATGTTAGCGTCCGTTATGAGCATGTTAACTTTAAAGCTATCCTTTTTCTGAGAGGTATTTTTTCCCCATTTAAAAATTCATCGGAAAACTAGATTCACCCTCTCGAATCTTCGTTCTTCCCCGATGCCCAAATTCAATTTGCTGACAACTTCTTTGGAGACGTGTGGATATATATTACTCGCGTAGATTAGCGGCAGATCGTCTGCATAGATTTTTTTTATATTTTCCTTGAGAATGGTTAATAGATCATCTTGACATTTGTACATTAAATCCAAGGCGGTCTCGTTCAATTTTAAAGGCAATGAAAAATTGTCGCATTGCTCTCTCAATCCACTCGTCTTTACGTCCTTCAATTCGATGGCATCGTGCAATTGAAGTCTATAAATTTTACTACCTAACTTTGAATATCTCTCAGTTCTCTTCAGTTTTAATGCTGATTGTTTAGGTACTGACAATCTCATGACTGATTATTTTTTTATGATAATAATTGTAATTTTTTTTTTTTTTTTTGTGATTCCAAAAATCTTTTTTTGTGAATTGTTAAACTTTTATGATAATAATTATTAATTGTAAAAAAATATTTTTTATTTTTTTTCTACTTCTTATTATATATATATGTAAAAATAACAACTTTTTTTCTGACAAGTTTTTTTTTACTTTAATGACAAAATGTTTTTGTGAATGTATTTTTTTTAAATGATAATAATTGTTAATGTAAACAAATATTTTTTTTGTTTACTTCTTATTATTAAAATATTTTTTTTGTCAAAACAATTTCGTAATTTTTCGATTTTTTTGTGAATTATTAATTGTAGAAATATTTGTTTAGGTACAGATGGGTTTTCCTCCAGTCAGAAATGTCTTGGGTTTTCCCTAGTCAGAAATTCCCCTAGTCAGTAATATCTTGGTTTTTTTCCGTAGTCAGAAAAATATCTTGTTTGAGATTGACACGCTTTTCATGGGTTTTCCTCCACAATCAGTAATATGTTGTTTTTAAAATCGGAGCGCATTTTATCACGTTGTAAAATGACAAAATGAGTAGAATTGACCACATGTAAAATGCCTCACGAAATTTTAAGGGGTGACGAACCGATCATAATTATACATTCACAAAGAAAAAACACTTGCCTTGCCAAATGGGTTTGTATAAAAGAGTTCATTCATGAGATATAACGGTCCTTTCAGTAGAATAGAAACGATTGAAATTTCGTTTACCTAATTCAAATTAAAAATTCACATCACGATCCAATTCACATTATAATTCACATCCATTTACATTTAATATTAGCCCTAAAAAATTTACTACGGATTTTCACGCAACTTCGCGTCTGGCGAGCAATCTCTCGCTCCTTGCCAAAAACCTCACCACGTCATCGCCGGAGAGTTTGGGCCCACTGATAAATTCACCCTCTCGATTCGAACTCCGTTTGTCCGCGGGAATCGACGTTGGATCGCTGGTCTTCCATTCGCACTGGTCGTGTCGTTTTGTCGACATTCTGTCGAAACATTTCACTAAATGGCGGGTCCGTGTTACCTCTGCAAAAAGGTGGGGTGTTTTCCCGAGACGGTCGGTTAGATTTCTTACGAACCCACCAAAAGTGAATTTTTGAGAATTGGAATTTTATAGAGTTTGTCAAATTTCGGAGCGGGCCCACCTCGGATCCACGTTGATCGTTAGAGAATTGAACGTTAAACCCACGATACCTCGTCTACCGCAAACACTGTAAAACCAAGGAAAAGTGACGATGTGATCGTGAACGCGTCGCATTGTACAAATCTATATATTTCAATCGTGATGAACGCAAATTGCTCGCAAAAACTGAGTCAAGATCGAGAAAAGAAAATGAAGTGGGCTCTAGTCCCCTGTTTCACACTACTTTCCGATATGAAACAGAAAGTTCATCATTTTAGACAAGTGGGTTTAGCTGGTTAAGTGCTGGATGCCCATATTTGGGCTTTATTATTTAGTGCTGGTACAGCAATTTAAAGGCTTCATATTCTGTGGGTGTGCTTCATATCATCTTTGAAGTGGCATTATATTATCTGTTAATGCCTTGTTACAATTGATGGGAGAGTGCCTCTTGGCACTCTCCCAAAAAATGTAACAAGGCAAACATGTACAAAGACATTTTAAGGACCAAAAATAACTTAGCACTCTACAAGTTAAAACATGAAGCATGTCCATCACAATAAAACAGCAACAGTTATAAGAAGTACGTCACATTTTGCTGCAGTAGACGATTTCAGCGGCATAAGTCGATTTGAAGTGGGAATATCAGAGAGCTTGTCAGTACGTCTCTATTTATTTAGGCGAGTTTTGTCATTCGACAGTACTGGTGTGCTATTGTCTCCCCAAGGGAGTTTCGTGAAGTATGGTAATGCTTGTCTACTGATGTGGGCGAGACCAGCCATACTTCGACATTTTACTGCCGTGGTAGTGTTAACTTGTATTACTTGTTGCTCAGATCATCTACTATTTTTTTTTTTCGCAGTTTACTCTATAGCGTGGCAACATTATTTAGGCTCCGTGTCAGACGAGACACCTGGCCCATTGCATCCGGTCAGAAAATTGTCTCAGACCTCGCACTTGACTATTGTCTAATCCTATACCCTGGATCTTTTGTATTGTCTCAAGTGTTTAGGGAATGAGTGTGAGCCCCCTCCCCCGGCCCCGTCCCTCCATAAAAAAATGCATTCACTGTTTAAGTCATTGGCATGGCCTGGTCGAGATACGTATTGACCAAACACACTGACATTAATTCCCAAACATATAAACTGGTGTCTGTGACAACATCTGCGAACCTGTGTAGGAGCTCGGGCCATCATTCAAATCGACTTTTTCCCCTAACCTGTTTATATTTGTGTTACCGATTCTTCTCATATGTTTTTTCCTCATATGTCGCATTATAGCATTTTATTCTCCACTTGGAACTGTTCCACCACGTCCAAACATTCTTTAAACTTGTACTAAGGACCGTAAACTCTCGACTCTCTGATGTGATTACAGTAACTTAAATGAATGAAGTTTATGTGGGATTGATTGTTACTTAGGCGTATCTTCGCGCCAGCTTAAATGACTGAGAGGGGTTTCAAAAAGAATATTGTTTACGGCAGAAAGTTTACAAAACACGTCCACTTTACAATGGTGACAGAATGTGGACCCCATAGAATCCTTCCTTAATTACTTTGTGCATTCTAATTGTAGACTAGTAGGTAATTATTACGACTCAATGAATTTATTTGCGAAATGTGAAAACGATTCCTTGCGCACTCAGTTGAAACACTCATCTAAACAAGGTGGTTTAAGGTGAAAAGAGAACTCTGGTGAAGCAAACTGTTCATTTTTTTTGTTAGTTGTAATGAGCAGTGATGTTTTGATTTTGTGTATCGGGAAACAAACAATACCATACCAAGCAACACATTTACTGCTTAAAACGTCCATCCATTGTAAATAAGGGTTTCCCTTCAACAAGCCAATATTGTATTTACACTGCATTTGTCATCTCTTGGCGAAAATCATCGTTCTTTTTCCAACATTACCTCTGCAATGATTTTTCTCAAGATTACAGTATGGGCGCCATGGACTGGTTACTTTTCACGGGTAGGCAACATTTCCAAGGATGCAATGATATTAGCTTCCAAACACAAATTATAGGAATAAACATAAACAATTTAATTCATGAAGCACCGGGTATAACCCGGTGCTTCATTAATTAAAATTTTGCTCGTGAAAAATGGTATTCCTTGGTAAGGTCATGCGTAAACATTACTGGACACCAGTGGATTACCAACAGTCCACGACGACTGCATTGTACAAACTAATCATAGAGATGCCGTGGATTGGTGAGGAATGTTGTCACATAATCAATGTCTACCTCTGCCTTCCTTCACAGCATAAAGCTTGAGAGTTTATGTATATTGCTGTGAATTCTAATACTACTTCTACCCACCTCCATTGGATTGATTCAAGTTAACAGTGGAAGCATCGGTTTTCATTTACGGTGTGGTGCCTAACTGTATCTCATCGTTCTCACTGTCTATCGCATATTTTGGGGTTTGATTAACCTTTCTCTCTGTAGTACATTTTTGTTTGATAGAGAGATTTAAAGATTTAAAATTCATCTGGCCTAGGACATCATTTACATTAAGTCAGTAATGAAGACTGGGAAAAATCTATTGAAGAACCTTCTTTTCCATCAAATGCAATATAGTTAGACCAATCTTCAGTAGAACGTACTCTATACAGTTAAAATCACCACTGCTTTGATAGTTGAGAATGGTGCTAGACACCAGAGAATTCTTGGTAATGAACTGACTTCAAATGCAAAAAAATTATAAGACTGAATATTCCCAAACAGCGGCCTCTTCTGGTCCTACTGGCTAATATTATGCACGAATTGGCAGTTATCCGTACGTTCTCCTCAACTAAAATCCAGAGCTAAGTGGGTAAAATAAGCCCCGGGAAGCGTCAAAATTCGCTTCCATTAAATATCGTCTCGAAGATTCAATTCGAATCACTCCGAATTGTAAAGTTTAGAATCGTCTATACATTTTTGAAATCCTACTAAGTATCTCCTCGTGAAATATTCCTCTATCATTAGAAGGAGACTTGGGGATAGTAGGAGAGTTCACGGCGGTTCCGCAGTCGACACTACTTTGATTTTATTCTGAAATATTCCGATTTTTTATTGATTTGCCCAATAGCATAGTCATCGTTGCCTTAACCCTTTATCCAACGTTACTGACAAAACTGATCAGAGCTATTCACAAAAATAACCATTCAATGTTCATTATATTTTTCATTTTTTTTTTGTCTAAAAAACATAACTTATCACTACTCATTGGAACGAACTTGTTCCAATGAGGGGAAATAAGCTATGTTTTTGACGCCGAAAAATAAAAAAAAATAGTTATTCAATAATTTTGTTCGCAAGTGTCGTCTGTTTTTCATGTTAGGTAAAAGGTTAAATACTTGAATGGAAACTAGCACCGCTACTCTTGTAATATGGTTAATATCGAGAATTTGAAGATAGTTGAGAAATCCTCTGTCTGACCCTAATCGGTACTCGATTCGATCTAAATTTAAGATTATCTACGCCACACTGCAAACTTCATCACTGGTTCTATGATATTAGGTGGAAGAATGCAATCTGTATGCTACTGTTTATTCCCAGGTGTTGGACAGAGAGGGTTTCCACGATTATGATGAAAATATACAACTTCCAATTTGATAAGAATAACCTGTACACGTGCCATATTTGTACGTAAAAGGTAATTTTATGTTGTACTCACCTTCGTAAAAGTAAAGTATCTCCCGACTCCTTAATTTGTTACTGCCTGTGTGCAGTCATTCACAGTCAACCGTGGGCTGTAAAAGTGGTCCACAGGGGTAATATTTTGATAGCTTAGATTCACGTCATTTTTACTCAGACCATAAAAAACTAGATTTTGACTTGAATTGGAAAATGTCCATGCAACATTCAGTGCTAATTCTAATTCACACTTTACAAATTCGTGCTTACTTTTCATGTCAACAGAATTTAGCTGTGCTCCAAAATCTTACTCAGTTGAGTTGTTCCCTGTGTAAAATCACACGTTAACCCTTTACCCAACGCAGACGATAGCAAAATTTATTATTTTAAATAAATAACATTTTTTTTTTAAATTTTCAAACAAATTCAACAAAACCATATCATGTGACCCCTCGTTGGAACGAGCTCGTCGAGCTCGTTCCAACGAGGGGTCACATGATATGGTTTTGTTGAATTTTTTGGAAAAATAATATTTTTTCAACTGCTGAATTTGCATATTACGCGGGCGGATGCGGGCGATTCGTTGGGTAAAGGGCTAATGAGCTAAATCGACTAAGAATACATCGCAGTTGGGGGAATCAGTGTTAATTTGTACACGTTTGTGTTATTCATCAGCCCAGTTTTCACAATGGGAATCCCATAGACATTTTCTATTTCACATAATAAAATTACAGGCTTAAGAATTTGTTGTTCTGCAGTTCAATTTAACACTGAAATCTCCATCAGGAAAACACACAAACTTGTATTTTGAGCATCGGTAATCGGTATCAATATACAGATTCGGAGACTCACTACTCGAGGCTTATATCGATAGGAGTCTTTTTTGCAGTGACGACATCTCGGCTTCCTTCTTCCCGTGTCTGGACGGCGTTTTGTTCGCATTCATGGATGCGGGCTAATATAATGGTTTCCATATACATCTCGAACCACACGGTGATTACCGTGCACACTGACCGTGACGTCATCTCGCCTTTCATCTTTCCGTGTCTTGACGGCATTTTTGTTTGTGTTTATCGAAGTGGGATAATTTAATGGTTTTCCGCTTGGTTTATTTTTTAAATAAAAATAGAAAAAATAGATATTTCGAAACTGAATTTTTTATCTGAACTATTTCGAACTAATTCTAAATTAAATGAAATTTAAAAAAAATGAAACAAAATAGAAATGCCAGTAGGTACAAAAAGAATAATGAGACTACTTCCAAAAGCTTATAGATTACTGTTGAACCCCTTATATTTATTCTTGGATTCTATTGGTCTGTTACATTGTATAGTTTTAAGTCCATGAGTTGTTCCTTTCTATCTGCGTGATGTATACAATTGTCACTTTCAGTAATAAATATCGTTTAAACTAAACCCAAAAGAATGTTGTGTAGTGTTGAACAAGAAGAAGAGCGTCAGAAGATTTTAGAAGATATGTTCGTAAAAACAGTGGCAGATCTCGTTCACACATATACACAGGCGGGTGTGTGTGTGGGGGGGGGGGGGGGAGGGGGGGAAGAAAAAGATTCAATTACGGCAAATATTACGCGAGGCCTCCTATTGCGTTTTAACGAGTTGTTTAGCTATGTGATACAACCGTCTTCTTTGTCTAATTAACAGCCGATTTTGTGGTGCATCCATTTCCGTTGATTTCATCTCGAAGTAATTTGTCGTTGGGTATGTATTTTAATGGAGTGTCGAATAAGCTATCAGCAAATGAGGAAACTATTGTATGAAGACAAATATTGTCAAATATAGAATTCCAGCCAATGTTTGAGAAGGACATGTGTAACGACGGATAATCGTCCCAGGAATACCTCTTTTAAAGATGTTTTAGGAACTGGACTTCGATTGAGATCGGACATGGATAGCGGATCACGTCTGGAATAAGTGGTTCAAAGAACTCACTGGTCTTTTCAATGATCGCTTAAATGACTGCAAAAAGATCTAGCAAAGAAGCCGACGACTCTGTTAAGCAAGTTGGCTTACACACACGCAGTCGTTGGTTGTCTTGGTTGATTATTTCAGAAAAGCTGCATCTTGTGGGAGCCAGTTGGTTGCCGTTGAAATTATCCGAGATAAGTTTTAGGCTTTTTGATTGATGCTGTTATGGCATTCCATGTATCTAAGGGACTGTTGGTTAGTCGATAAAAAAACTCCCAATAATAACGAGCTACTACGTTTTGTGAATCATTCTGCTCCAAAACACTAATATTCGGCATCGAGAGGTCGGGCGTGTGTCGAAAAGTAATGTCATCTGTTGTGTAGATGCCGACTCCACCTCCTCTTGCTAGGCGGTCAAGGCGCAATGGTTCCGGAAACCCATCAAGACGTACATCAGCTGTGGGATCACTGCTGTGCAACCATGTCTCAGTCAGGGCTGAAAGGGCGGGGATTCACATTGGACGGTATCTATTTTGAGACTTAGTCTCTGTATGTTAAGACGTATGCCCCCACCCCCACCCCACCCTCATATATCCAAAGTGGTGTCAATCTTTGCCAAGCGCATCATTAGAGTATAAAGATACTTCAACAGTCATGTTTCATTCTAATCTGCATTTAATCTGGATAACACTCATATTTTTTATTGACCTTGACCCTTCACCTAACATGGAAAGCAGACGACACTTGCAAAACAAATTCTTGAACAAGTATTTTTTTTCATTTTTTGGCTCAAAAATATAGGTGAGACAAAAAATTGAAAAATAATGAAAATAGTCTCTGATACATTTGGCTACTCAGTTTTAACAGTCCACGTTTTCCTGAGAATACGCAATTTTTTTTACCTACACTGTGCCACTGTCCTGCACGATTTCGGTTTCATACTCAAGTGTCACATTGCCCTTTCCATTTGGTTACAGAGAAGGACTCTTGGGGTCGGTCTCGAATGTCCGAATTGTAAAACCTGCATCACATAACTATATATCAACAGTCAGGTATACTGACATAGTGTGAAACAACAATCGTGGCTCTTCTGAACCCGGTCAAAAATGGCTCCCGGTAGTCATTCTTAAATGACCACAGGGGAGCTATTTTTGTATCGGCTCAACTCGCCGTGGGGAACCATTAGGGAGGATGGCAAGCCTGAAAGATGAATGCCGTCTTCCTAATGCATTGCTCTTGACACCTTTATGATTTCAACCATTATATTACCTCATTCAAGATTCATTTAACATGCAACCACCACCAAAAACCTACAAATTGCACCGCCAAACGAAGTTCTATTAGCTGAAATGCTGCATGCACTTTTGTTATTTGAGACTCATCATTCAACTAAGATCCCGCTTTGCTGGTCTTCTTGATGTAATCAGACTTAAGCGTGCGAACGGAAGGTACAACGTGTTAAACACACAAAACACAGAACGCCACTACGTGTGGATGTTTTATTCGATATGGCACGAGTACCACGCGGAAGGATACAACGAGAGGCCGCAACGTGCGTGCGTGTCGTTTTGTGTTTATTACACGCCTTCACGTCTTAAAAAAAGCAATTATTGGGATACTCAGCAATTCATTTGGCCACTATCAACATGTTATTGGTATAGTTTCATGTTATCAATCGTCCACTAATGTTTACAAACACATGTGCGATTGGGGGAATTCCAGTAGGCAGATTTATAAATAGGCCAAACATGTGGTACACGTATGTTTGTACTATCGTAGTGCATGCATATTTGAGCTAGTTCTATTCTATTTGTTATCATTATCCAACTAATAATTGATTCGAACTCTCCCTTCTAAACTTTCGAAGTAATTATTCACACAAAAATGTTTTTATTTAGTTTATTGCCTTTGTGATAGCTTATTTGAACGCAATCGCTTCGTTTAAACTGTGCGGATTCCTGGAATGTAGAACAAACGGAAAGTCCAAGTAAGTGGGGTTTTGTTAAGTTTTGACAGATAACGCGAGCGTCCAAAAATAGTCCGACAACGAGTTCCCTTCGACACATGTGAGCGGAAAAGATTTTCATTTTCCGCATGGTTTAGTGTTGCTGTAGGTGGGAATTTCAAAGTTACAATTTTGCACTGACAGTTCAATGACAGTTTAATGTGAGTTACAATTTGCAATGACATTTAGAACTGTCATTGCAACTTGTAGCTCATATTGAAAGCATATAATCAATATTTTGTATTCATTTCCACCGATGAAGGCCTTTGACCGAATGCTATGGAAATAAACGAGCCAATATTTTATACTTAAATCCACACGAACAATCTAAAAATGGGCATAACTGTGGAAATGGTAGTAAATATGCACGGGTACAACCCACAATATGCGGATATTCTTTCCGCCAGAAAGGTCCACGAACACACCAAAGAAAATCAAACTCCAACAACCGGTGCCGGAATTATAATGTAGAACGGAAAGTTTTATAAGTTCAATGAGGGCCATACCTTTGGCATGCATGCATGGGTGGCCACTTTCCCAGTGCGAGTCTCTAACCATACCAAAGGACCTGAAGATCTACGTACAAATGAGTGAGTTGTTATGCAAAACATTCGTACAGTGAGTTTTTTAAATGCAGCAAGAGTCATGACTCTGGTAGGAAAGTACGGACGAAACACCGAGATGTGGGTGTCATGTTGCCGCGTACGTGTCTATCACCATACCAAACGATATTAGAATCTAACAACCGATGCCTGAATTCATTTATTTCACTATTTCTATACATCATACGAAGGCCGTGTTTATATCATTTTCCTTATGCTGAACTATCTTCACACCAAAGGGCATCACAAGCTGACAACCAATACCAGAAGCATAAGACTACAGTTAAAACTAGAAGTCCTGTCATGAAATTCGCACAAATAGCACGTTGATCTGTGCGTTAATGTACGCGTTAAGGTCATAGTAAAGCTATCAAATTCTGTACATATGGCCTGTGCACAAGCAATGTACAGCCAATGGACCTCCGGGTAACCCGGAGGTCCATTGGCAGAAACATTGCATGTGTTTGCTACGAATAACCAGGAGAACCTGCCGTGATTTGGATGCCATTCGATATGGCACTTTGCTCGCAATTTCAACACGCAATTAAGCCTAGATAAGCGCACTATTCGTGACAGGACTTTTAGTTTTAACTGTACACGCTGAACCTGCCAGGGAGGTCGAGGGCATAATAAATAGAGTCAAATATTACCTTTTTGTTGATCGGAACTCCAATCCCAAATAAAAGTGTGACATTTGTGGTCGAAAAACATACTATAAATATTGACGCCATTACATCCTGGATCTCCATCTGCCCTTGTACTAGTCCATACAAAGTGAAACATATTGTAGCCATGCCTGTGGTTAAAACAATAGGTGGATAATGATAAGTGCCTGTGTTAAATTGATCCAGTATATTTAAAAGTCTGCCGAACTGCGTTCGTTTTTGTCTAATTACTTCTTCCGTGACACAATTTGCACACTCTTTAATTAAAGAGTCGTGTAAGCCTGCAAACTCTTTATAGATAATATATCCTAGTACTAAATATATAGTCCATGTGGAAACTCCTACACTCAAAAAGAAAAAGAAGCACACTCCGAACACAACGGACGCTCCGTTTGAAGGTGAGTATGGAATTCCAAATATTTCCCACGAAAAACAACTTTGTGCTAATGGCGACTGTCCATCGATTGACATCATCATGAATGGAAGTCCTGTTGCAAATATTAGCGACATTACAAAAATGCCGATGTTCAGCATCACTATTCTGCGTTTTAGATTCGCAACATTTGTATAGAGCGTGTATTGTGTTTCGTATATCTTTATCTTCAACATTGTGTTCTGTAATTCACGGGAAAGAATCCACAAAGACGCTGTTACATGGACGCATACACCTGAAAGAGAAGTAACGGCGGACAAAAAAGTGGAGAGGTTAAAAGTTAATCCTTTCCCGAACTCTTTGTTTATTTCATATGCCTGACGGATAGCGTTAAACCAGAAAACTAGCAACATAGAAAGACAGTAGGTTAGATGAACAACACTTTTACATTTAGTATACTTTATACCTCTGTTACACAGTTTTAAAACATCATTATATAACCCAAAAACTAACAGTAGTTTCAACAGTAGGTTGAATATATCGTCCACCACAGTCCTTTTACATTTTTCTTCTTTATCTTCAGATAAATCAAACACTTTTCCTTGATTAAACGGCATACCTTCGTCTATAAAGTGAATTTCTAACCAGTCAGAAAAGTATTAGATCACTTCGTGATCAGTGATGCAGTTGTGACTCAGTGTAATGCCCAAGTAAACTGGCGATCAGATTAAAGAGAATGTGAATAACTCTAACTCAGCGCAGTTGAAATTACCCAGAAAATATACAGCAGGATCAATAGGTTGTCAACACTCGCCGCCTGCTTTATAGATATTTATGTGGCATACTTCACCCACCGCTGTACAGAATATCGATATGTTCTCAGGAGCACAGATGTGACTGTACGTTTTGTATATCTACCAGTGAAATGGTGACATTAACGTTGCTGCATTCGGTTATCACTCCGGTTTGTGAAATCGCTTCACAAAAACACAACACCACGCACACAAGCGAATATACAAGCGTACCGCAGGGGAAAGCTTTGTCCCACACACATAAACAGTTTTCCAGGGAAATTTGCTGGCTCGTCAGCTGAGCATATCCAGGTTTTTAGTTAGGTAGTCTTCGCAGATGAACGTGAAGTTGAATTTATATATTGTTTTTATCAAATAAGGATAAAGGCTATGGAATTTCCGAAACAGACTAACAGTGCCAGCGGTAGTCGTCTATCACGTGTGACGGGCATGGATGTGAAATTCTGTTGAATGTTCATAGACGTTCATCTTCCAACGGGGAGTGGCGCGGAACTGTGATCTCACGCTGCTGTATCGTTCAGATCGCAATGTGGTCGCTGTACTCTTAAAACAGTTGGTCACGAGTTCATATTAAAATGGCGAAATTAAAAATAAATACTGTACATTTGGCATGGAATGGTCGTATTCAACGCGTGGGCAGTGATGTCCACGCACGCGTTTACCGGGTAATAAAAAGTATCATCAGTAAAGTTTGTACCCGGTGCTTCATTAATTAACTTTTTGATGATTATTCATATAACTGATGTTTGGAATCTAATACTAATCCGTCAATTTAAATATTGCCCACCTTTGGAAGGTGACCAGTCCACAACGGACGTACTATAAACATAACAAAGAACTTTTCGGACATATATTTTGCGACGGGTGAGATTCAATAGTACAGTGTGGAAGAGGGCGGGCACAACATTTTTATACCGATCAGAATTCTGTATCTTTGCTTGTAATCACAATATTAAATCGATGCAACTGATCAGGGACGCTGGAAGGTCGCAAAGACAAGTGACGGCGAAACCAACATGGGTGGGGGCATCCTGGACATTAGTCAAAATGTTTCAGTTGGATACATAAAGTGCAGAGACCCATAAAACACGTTCGCAAGTCTTGATTTAACAACAAAATGTCTCATTAAATGTCTGTCCATCATCGTATATTATGAATTAAAGTATTAGGTCTGAAGTACATAATTTGAGTATCGAATTAGAAAGAAGCTACGATTATTTCTTAGTTATATAAATTCTTCACATGTTCTGTCCAATATCACTGAGAAGCTTTTGCAATTACAAAAAAAAAACCACCATACTATCGTCTGAGGATCCTGCAAATCGATTTTCTGGTTTCTTCATTGAAATTATTGACGGTATCAGAGGGCAGATTGATAAAAGTGCATTCCCTGGCTTTTGCTAAACTAGCGGCAGGCCACACACTTACGCATATGCGGCGCGAAGCCTACACATTTCAAACATATTAGCCAAAGGCAAGGGTAATGCTATTGACAGGAGTGTCTACTCCGACCAAGTGTGTTGTTTTTTAAATTGTATTTCGGGGGGTGTCAGGAAGACAGCCAATCTGGCTATGATGGCCCCCTACAATGTACCATTCCAATCTGTACAAAACAAAAATATATATTGTTTTAATTTATTCTTGTAAATTGGTATATTGTTAAATAAATATTCTGTTCTATTCTATTCTAAACCTTTAGCTCTCGAAGATATCTACAACGCAATATATAAAGTGCTCGTTAGCTGCCATTCAGACATTGTTGTTAAAATCATCCCTTTCGGGTTTGGTTCATCAAATTTAACTGCAATCTAACCGTTTTCCTACGAACATGAAGACTGCTTTTATCAAGTCCCTCCCCCAAAAGACGGGCTCTAGCTTCGCACTGTTAATCAAAATTATTGAGTGGGCTTCTCAGCTAATTTCCCAAATGATCGCCAATGTCTTGTCTGAAGTCGTAAAGTCTGTATACAGGTCAAATTCTAGCGTCGAAACGTCTGCTTCTAAGAGAGCAATATTACATTTCCTGATCCTTGAATAAATATAAAATATCATGTCTTGTGTTGTTGAACTTTGGCGCCGCCTTCCACATTGTAGACCATAAAATTCTACCTGAATGATTGGAACAAAGGAAAAGTTTCATAAGACACGTGCTTGAATGTTTCGCATCGTATCTCCCAGGTGGCACAGAAAGAGTAGTTATTGACATCAAATCATTAGAACAATTGACACTTCGGTTCTGCGTCCCCAAGGGTAAGTGCTAGCCCTTTACCCATACTATTTGTGTGTTCCCTGTGAATGAAATTATCCGTGGTCTTGATTTTCATTTCTTTAGCTAATGACACATTCTTTTCACTCAAGACGTGGAATACGATACACTCCATAAAACTGAACGCTGTGTTTCAGACATCAAGGCATGGATGGCAGAAGACTTCCTCAAATTGAACTACGAAAAGATAGACGTAGCATACGTAGGACTACCACATCAACTAACGGAACTATCCAAATTGTCTCTCAGTATTTACGTTTCAGTGATTGTCTCTGGCAGCTGTGTCCGTAATTTTGGTTATTTCATGGATAAACCTCTGACAGCAGATGAATATGTTAAGCATATTTGTAAAAGTTCGTTATTTTCATCTACGTAATATCTGTAAAATTCGACCACTCAGTGACACAAAAACAGCAGGGCATCTTGTAACTCTTGAGCGACTTAAACAACTCCACTCTTAAAAAGCTGCAGCGCATCCAAAATTGTGCGACACGTGTCATCACCCGGTCTCAAAAGTTATGTCACATTTCACCGGATCTATTTGATCTCCACCGGCTTCAAAATTACCTGGGATTTATTTCGTTTCTTTCTTTTTATCTGTAAATCTTTAAATACATCCAAGAATCTGCTCAACCCCACTTGTCCAAATTTATCAGTCACAGGCAACATCATATAAACTCAATCTTGTTCTGCAAGCGTCTAAATTAAGTCCTACGGGCAATTGGGTATTTGGCTTTGTTGGGCGTTTCTTCCAATACGTCCAAAAGAAATAAAGTTTTAGGAATCAGTCATGTCGTGTATTAAAACGTATCTTGTCAGTAAGTCATTTATCAATCTTGAGCAGTCATATATGGATTTAATACTATAAAATTATTATTGCAAGAACCACACAGCAAAACCACAACACGTTCGCGTACTCTCTGACAACATCGACTCCAGATCAGCAACCAGGCCAGTGTGAAAAGTGATAGAGAGACGTTGCATGAACACTGTTCATTTCCCCATCCCAAAACAGCCACCAGCCCCTGTCCCGATGACTCATTAGTATGATGCTGCAAAATCACATCACACTCGGGCTCCCCCCCCCCCCCCGCCCCACACACACTATTTTTGCCGGGCCATGTTTTTTTTTGTATGCATATATTTTAACACAACCAATTACAAGTGAAACAAGGGGCGGATCCAGAGCCTCCCCCATATTTTCACCAGCTATGTTTCTCTCGTATTGATTCAGTTTCGATGGATTTCGGATCATTTTTTTGCAGTAAGTGGCAGCTCACGCTAAAATGAATACAATTTGTTAAAAAATCGATTAACTGAAATAGATTGTAATCTTACAGGCTTACAAGTACTAAATCCACCCCCAGACAAGATAATCCACAGACAGTATAATTGCTGTTAACGTCTGGTAAAGCATGCAGGTGAGGCCTATTTATCAGGTTTGGTCGTTACGACCAAAGCTGACACATAGACCTTACCTGTATGCATTACCGACGTGTTTTAACGGCTCTTAAAGTGTGAAATTTTTCAAATACATCTCCTGAAAAAATCAAAGAATATCCGTTCAGATGCATGGAAAAGGGGGGTTTGGGACCCTGAAATTTAAACCTTTCCTAAAACGGTCCCAACCATGGTCGGCCCGTCATACAGACGGCCATCAAGCGCCTGATCCAGCCAGCTCATTTTGAAAAAGTTCCGCCGCCCCTGGAACAGCTAGAAACTTACACAGTCAGGTCAGAGTGGATAGGGATAGGCACCCCTCCCGCAGATCAGGTGTCAGCATAGTTGTTGGATGCTGCTCGTGACTTGACCCTGCTCCCCACCGACTACCACCAAGAAATGTAAAATCACAGCAACAAACTCTATTCTACACCTAATCCATTTACACACTGTAAACGAAATAGATTATCTAGAATAATTCGTCAGGTATAAAAAACGTGCCCTTTCAATTTTGTATCTTTTTATTTTGCAGTTGTATATGTTTTTGAGGTTATACAGCTATTATTAAATTAAAACAGTTAAATGTTCATCGACAAATTTTAGCTGATGATAAAGACGCAATCAAATCAACATGAAGGAGCACGAATGCCCCCATGGCCTCTACACGAAAACCTGACACGGCGTTCCTGCTGAGCACATGTTAAACATTTGATAGTCCATATACCGAAAGGAAAACTATTCAACGTGAAGATAATGATCCATGAGTTAAACGGCACGTGCACGGACAGATACTTTGACGCCGCGCTTTACATTCACTAAACAAACTCGTGTTTCTGGCGATGTTAACACTTTACCTTACCTATCACGAAAAGTAGGCAACACTTGCAAACAAATTCTTGAATAACTAAATATTTTCATTTTCTGTCTTAAAAACATAGCCTATGACCCCCCCCCCCCCCCCCACCACCACCCCCATGGGACGAGCTTGACTAGTTCGTTCCCATGAGAGGTTCTAAACCGATGTTTTGGAGTCAACAGATGTAAAAAAAAATAAAATGTGAATGACGAATAGCGTTTGTTAATGATGGCCGTTAGGGTGAGTAGAGTATAATTTATTTATTTATTTATTCTTTTATTTATTGGTCCTCGGTTCGAATCCCACCTGCGGCAATCGCGTTGTGTCCTTGGGCAAGACACTTCACCCCGATTGCCTACATGGGGGCACGATGACGCTGTGTACTGAGGCATACTGCACGTCGATGGTGCGCATGTCTTCAACCAATCTAACCCTGCCTGTGCCGCGGTGCAGAGTTCAGAGTTACGATGTTGGAGAGCTGACAGCTGCTCGTCGTTGCTCGGTGGTTCTCTCCGGGTACTCCGGCTTCCTCCACCCGTAAAACTGTCACGGTCACGATTAGCCATTGTGCATAAGTATGTGACCTTAAAAACACCAATAAATAATTCTTTTATTTATTACTTTCCAAAGTGTGATTTACTGGGATTTCCGGGTTTGAAGATAAACGATAACTTCACAAGTGAATTATGTAATCAACAATGGTGTCATGTATCCGTTCGCGCAAACGAAGATGCTTTGCTGTTGGTGTAATGGGGGACTTCATTGTTGTTTTTTTTTTTTTGTCTTTTTTAACCCTTTACCTAACATGAAAAGCAGGCGACACTTGCCAAAAAAATTCTTGAATAACTACTATTTTAATTTTTTGTCTCAAAAACATAGGTTATGGCCCTTCATTGGAACGAGCTCGACGCGCTCGTTCCAATGAGGGGTCATCACCTATGTTTTAGAGACAAAAAATTAAATCTAATGAAAATTGATTGGCGAGTTTTGAAAATAGCGCTGGCCGTTTTTGGCCGTTACGTTAGGTAAACCGTTAAATAATATAATTATCGTTAATAATGAAAAGTAATAAACAGAGTAATCGCTTGACTGGACTTGTTACGTGAAATAATTCATTCGAAGCGAGGGACTATATTGTAAAACACTCGTGTTTGTACAACGTCCCTCATCTCTCATGAATTATTTCACGTAACCAGTCCAGTCAAGCGATTACTCTCTATTTATTTATTTATTTATTTATTTTTGCCACATGTGCATCTAAGGCTATGTCATTACGATCTAAAGATATGTACTATAAAAGAGGTCGTTATCGTCCATGAAATAAAACGATTAAGTGAAATCTGGAAAGAAAATGAGGAACAAACGATTAGTGAATACAGTAATGAATAAACGGGACCAGGTCTTTGAATAATGCTATGCAAATCAACCCACCGAATGGATATGAAGAGATGAGAGTTCAAAACAATAAGAACAATTTAAAATTTATGAAAATTCCTGTCTTAAAACAGGTGTTTAAGAGACACAACATTAACACACTCCAGTCCGACAAGGTTAAAACCTGTATAGTGGGGAAGACTGTACTTCACTGTAAACCCCTGCTGGCAAGGAACACATTTTGGTGCCATCTTACATTCTAACAAATTACCAATATGACATCGTTTCGAAATTTTATGATCTTTTCTGTAAAGGTTACTAGACGAGTACTCATTCGCAATATTGGGTCGAATGCGATGGAGCTTGTTATTTGTTCCCACATCCATTCAGACAACCACACAAATTTATTTATTTATTTATTTACTTATTTATTTATTTATTTATTTATTTATTATATATTGACTGATAGGTGGTTGTAATCAAACACTTGACAAATTCCAAAAAAGCTTGAAGACACACATATACCAACTGACTCAATCAAAAATACTAGAAACTTGATGATATAAGCGCTATAACCTTTAGCTCTCTACCTTTCAATTTGTACAGCCATAGAACACTTCGTGTGGATATAAGGCTTATAGAATTAATCTTTATCTTAATCACGGAATGGAATCCGAAAATCAGTGACAGGCTTTCTTAAGGACTGTTTTGTTTCTGCTCTGGTGTTACTTGAGATACCAACATGTTTAGGTAACCTTGAAAACACAATATCATATTGGTTAACATTTTGAGGATCTGAGATACATTTTGTTGGTAGGGTTTGATGGATTAGCCAACAGTTTCGAAAAATTTTGGATTGATAGTTTCATTCTGCACTTCTTAAGAGAAGACTCCAAATGCTTCAACGAGTATTGATCTATTGGCGATGTTCTAAAAGCATCAAGGCTAGTTCTAATACCACTATTATGAACTGCATCGGGTGGTTTGAGGTACGATTTTCTCGTTATCCACACAATCGTAATCTAATTTTGATCTGACAAGTGATCTATGCAGATGGAGTAATGCATTTTCTTCAGCACGAGTAAATCCAGACATTCCACTTCCTTAACTATTATAGTACTCACATTTGCTTTCAACTCCAGGTCGAGGGATTGTTTTCGATTCTTACAAAAATGAACACAATTTGTTTTGTACTTCGAGGCTTGACACCACTTACTGCACCCCGCTTTTGAATTTTGTTGTACCATATTCTCAATTGCTTCGCTGTTGCTATTATTTTTAATCAAAAGGGCAAGACAAAATATTACCCCGAGGAACACCCTATTCTTCCTAGTGAGTGTCGGACAGCGTAGTCCCAACCCGAACGTGAAATTGACGATGACTTAAAAAACATTCCGTGAAAAGATGCATACGCCCCTTCAACCTCATGTTGAAGAGGACTTTTAAAATGCCATACGTCCTGGTTGTATCTTATGGCTTCTTCAGATGAAAGAGGATAGGGACCACATGCTCTTTCCTAGCACAGACATTTCGGTCTAGATGGGTTAGAAATTGCAAAGCGAATTTCCATAAGTCATCTAACGAAGCAGGGCCAACGCCTAACCGCCCAACAACGAGGGGAAGTGTCGGTCGCCTTTTAACGTGCTCAGTCCCTCAACAAAACGTTTGATCTGGCTGATTCAGTCTCGATTACTCCGCGGAATCTGACGATCCATATCAAGTGACCCGTAATGGTCTGCATGTATCACATCTTTCACAATCGAACTCACCGATCTTGGTTAAAAGCCAGGATTTGAAGAGTTAACTATTCATTTATTGGGGCTAACGCCTGTTTCCACAGACAGGATCACCTCATTTCATGTTGGACAGTTTTATCGGTGGAGGAAGTCGGAGTACCCAGAGAGAACCACCGAACAGCGGCGAGCAACTGTCAGACTCCAAAACGTACTAACCCCACACAAACATGGTTAGCATTGGTAGAAGACAAGTGAACTATCGCGGAATGATAAAACTCGAGGCCTATGGCCTCTCGTACTATAATTCCGCGCAGGAACTCGTGCCATATCGATTAACCCATTCACACGCGTGTGTCGTTCTGTGTATTTGCGGAGAGTAATAATTGAAGACTTGCTTAGGAAGTAATTTTATCATATGACTTGTCCGCTTTTTCGGCTTATTACCGTTTCATATTTTCAATAAATATAAATTAGTGCTTCATAACACAGTGAGTTGATTTGAATGGTCAATTTAAAAAAAAAGAACGCTTTCTGACTGGTCAAATTAATGCTATTTCAAAACATCCTGTATTTTTGTGAAACTACTCAAAGTTTGCTGTGTATATCCAACTACTTGTTTTAGGTTTTAGTTGAAATATTGTTATCAAAAGTGTATATACTCTTATTGAATTATACCTTTAATGATTTATGGACAGAAATTAAGATTTTGTTCGTGTTTGACATTATTTTTTCAGCTTTTGAATACGATAACCATGGAAAATGGATATTATTAGTAAAAGAGGAAATTTTTCAAATTTGCCAAAAAGTTGACGGAGCGAACTGGTATGGTTTAAATATTGAGTGTGAGACTCATTACTGTTAATTACAGCCTGACAACGCTTTCTTATGCTCCCAGTCAGGTTCCTGATGGTCCTTTGTGAGATGTTGGACCAGCAAACTTGGACCAGCATGGCACCAAGCTCCCGGACACTTCTTGGCTGGATTGGTCAGGCTGCAATTGCAAGCTGAAACTCATTTCAGAAATGTTCGATTGGATTGAGGTCAAGGGATCTTGCTGGCTAGCATACGCTCAATCCCCCTCCCTCTGTCGGTACTCTCGGACAGCATGGGCAACATGATGACGGACATTATCGTCTATGAGAATGAATCTGTCACCCACTGCACCTGCATACAATCTAGCATGGGGATCCAACATCTCATCAATATACCGCTGTGCAGTCAATGTATCACGGTCAAGGACATAGAGCTTTGTACGTCCATCCCGGCTGATGCCGCCGCAGTCCATTATTGACCCTCCGCCATAGCGGTGGTCATGCTCAACATGTGGCTGCATGGAATTGCCCCCCCCCCCCCCCCCCGTCTGGTCTTCTCCGTACCCTACAACGCCTAACTCTGTAGTCCAGGATGTACCTTGACTCATATGTGAAAGGGACAGGTCGCCAATCCCCTCTGGTCCATCCACCATGGTCCATGGCCCATTCATATCTTGTTTGGCGGTGGTTCTGTGACAGCGGAATGCGAATACATGGTCTTCCCGATCGGAGACCACCTTCGTCCAACCTTGCCCGGATAGTCTGCGTCGAACCATTTACCACGATGCATCCTGAAGGTCACTGCGAAGCTGGGTTGCTGCAGTAAAGCGGTTCCTAAAGGCCTGAATGATCAAAAACCGGTCTTCAGCTGCAGATGTTGTCATGTCTCAGCCACCACCATACCGTCTTAGTGTTGTGCCATACTGCTGAAATCTTGCCCAGGCTCTGGTGATCGCAGCATGGTGGTGCACGCCAAGGGATTCGCCAACATGGCGATGCGTAGCCCCTTGCTCCACCATCCCTACAGCCCGCCACGTTTCTGCTTCAGACAATTGTCTTCTTACCTTTGCATTCGCCATATTCAAGCATTAAACCATAAGGGTTTGTGTTAAAATGAAGATTGAATACCCCACACATGTCATGTACATGTAGACGATACACGAAAACATCATGAAAATCAAGGGGTACATGCTTTCCATGACTGTCATGAAACGTCTGCCTGTCACGAGAGCTAATATAAACACTGGGGACCATCTCAATACATTCCTCAGTCATATCCACCAAATATTTCGCAAATATGTCGCAAGCAAATTTCACAGTGATGTGTCATATATGTAGTGCCTAGCAAACTTAGAGTAGTATATATATTGACCCTCTACGTATATTCTATTTATTTATGACGCATGAAGTTCAACTCAACGTTAAATTCAATTTTTTAACCCTTTTCTATCTAAACGATATGTTTTTGGTGACTGTGCTGTCATATGATGATAAACAGAATATGAAATTCATGATTTGGTCATTCCATATTTATGAAACTCGTCTACGAATTGACCGGAAAGTTCTTGACTCGTTTCATAAATATGGATTGACCGAAACACTAATTCCATATTCTCTTTTTATTCAATGTATTTCAGTACATTTAACAGAAATACACAGCTTTGTAACATTAAATGTGCTGGTAGTAATATTTCATTAATTTAATAACATATCGATAGCTTTGTGACAATATCAAAGTTTAAATTTTTTCGACCATAACGCTTGAGTACCGAGAAGCCTAGACTGCCTTTGGTCGTCAGGACTAAAATGCTGGGTCGAAGATCATTCTAGACTGATTGATAAGAAATCAAATTTTCGGAAAATGCTTCATAATAATAAAAAAAACAATTATTTCAATTCTCCTGCTAAAATTTTCAGATTTTCGAGCAATGAGCTGTATACTTTATTAGATATGATTTTCTTTCCCAGAATTGCTCTTGCAAATTATCAAGCTCGGCTGATATGACTTGAAAATTGGCTGATATGATACTGATCTCGGTCGATATGAAATACTATAAAGTTGTCTCCCTTGATGTATTATTAAGCGCATCGGATTTGTTTACATCGAAATCGTTCAGCATTATTCGTTGAACGCAATCAAGAAAATTGGCATTAACCCTTTACTCAACATAACGGCCAAAACCGACCAGCGCTATTCACAAAACGTGCTAAATAATTTTCATTATTTTTATTCATGTTTTGTCTCAAAAACATAGGTTATGACCCCTCTTTGGAACGAGCTCATCGTGGGGGCACGGTGACGCTGTGTACTAAGTCGTACTGCACGTCGATGGTGCACCTGTTTTCACCCAATGCTAATCCTGCTTATGTGGAGTTCGTATGTTGGGGAGCTGACAGTTGCTCGCTGTTGCTCGGTGGTTCTCTCCGGGTACTCCGGCTACCTCCACCCATAAAACTGTCGATGTCATGCTTAGCCATTGTGCAGAAATATGTGACCTTAAACACCAATAAATAAATAAATAAATAATAATCGTAAGCGGTGATTCTCCGAAGTTGGAGAGAGAGCTTAACGTGGTGGAAGCCGAGGCGTTCAAAGAGCTGGACGGGGAAAATGGGGAAACTTCGGACCTGATGACATGAATGAGAAACAATACCACTGTCAGAAAACAGTAACGGATCCGAGAGTATTTTGTAATTATGGCTTTGTAAATAATGAGGTTGCTACTTGGTTTGTTTCACATCAGTCGAGATATGAAACATACGACGTAACAACCTCTAAGTAACGGCAAAACTAGAATGACTTTGGGTCATCTATAAAATGCCGTGCCAAAGATCATTCTTGACTAATTACCATTAAATCGGATTGCCAAAACAAATAAATGAAAATTAATTACTTTTCTGCTATCAGTCATCGGGTCGAACAGAATGTTAATTGAATTTAATTGATATTATTACGTTGGAAATGCTTATTCGATGGACAGTACGTGGCGAGTGTATTATTACTAAATTACCCGCAGAGTGAAGATTCCATCCGAGCAATAATTGCAAATTTGATGCAAAGCATAACCAGCACAAGCATAGTTTCAGCCAATGGACTTCCGGGTTAAACCCGGAGGTCCATTCGCTGAAACATTGCTTGTGTTTTTGTCGATATGTACACAATTTGAGAGTTATAGCTTGGGTGATACCTCCATTCCGCGGGCGATTTAGTTACAATCCACTCTCCATGTACTGTACTTAGGTAAGTTCATTATATTTTTTCACCTTAATATAAACATATCACCAACAGCCGTGTCGACCAAAGTTGTAGCGGCCCGAAATTGCAGCACTCGACATAGCTCGACGCCGAAACATTGGTTGTCATAACATCGAGTAAGTTTATGAAAATAGCCCAACAGTTAAAACAGCTCAATTGCCATACCGAATGACATCCAAAGCACGGCAGGTTCTCCTACTTACTCATAGCAAACACAGGCAATGTTTCTGCCAATGGATCCTCGGGTTACCCAGCGGTCCATTGGAAAAAACATTGCTTGTGCACAGACCATATGTACAGAGAATTGGATAGCCTTACTATGGTCATAACGCGTAGATTAGCGCGCAGATCGACGTGCTATGTATGCGCATTTCATGACAGGACGTCTAGTTTTAACAGTAGATGTTTTGATATTTTTGAATTTGCATAGATTGAGATTGAAAGGTTGGTGAATATGTATGTGTGGACATTTTAAAAGTACCACAGGTAGCCAACCCTTTAACAGTGACATTCAAAAGATCAGGCAAATACTAAACTATTATATATTTACATGAACACCACAGAAATCAACCTTCACGCTGAATGATGTTGACAAATGAACTAAAATATCCAGGGTACTGCTTTCCATATTAAAATTGAGATAGATGTCCAATGCAAGGGAGAGATCAAAATGAATTTTCAGTTAAATTTAGCCACATATACGACTTCTGGAAAACATGATTCTAGTTTTGTCGCCTATTTTTGTCATTTTTTGGTCTAGAACAAGCCCAGAGGTCATTTTTTAATTGTTTTGAAATTTTAGCTTCCGTCGCCAAATTTGTTTACTGGAGGCCGCCCTCGCCAACTTGGCTGCTATGATGGCGCGTGTTTTCTATGAATCCGAAAGACTTCTAATAGGTTCTGGTGCGGGGGGGTCTTTTTCTGGGTCGAATGCTTCCAACATTCTCCGTTTTCTGCTCTTTTCCACCTATACCTAGATCTGTTCTACCTGAGTTACTGGCACTATTCTGATTATCGTAGCGTTCTGTTTAGTTTCAGCTGTCTCTGGTTCCGGCCTCTGTGCTCCTAAAATCATCTTCAGTAGTCTGCGTCTGCCTATACAGATTTATACCCCTCGTATATAAAGGAGAACGGTATGGTTACTACGTATACGTCCAGGAGTTAATCAATGGGTGACTAAAACAGACATTGCTCGAAGGGCTAGAATATAGTCGAACAAATAAGCTGTTAGTGCAGCGGATATGTAACATGTTTTACCCAAAGAGTGCATTTCTGGAAAGAAGCATAAAAATTTGCATGATGGGGGGTTTTGAGCATACTGAATTCACAAATGGCGGGAACCACGACGTCACTCCAACATTTCATGCCAAAATTTGAAAATTCGAAAATGGCCGCCACAAAACTTGTTTTTGCCTATAAAGCGGGTGTTAGTGCTCCGATTATCATGATCTTGGTGTCTATACATATATTTGTGGGGCCCACTCATCCAGTAGATCACATGTGAACTATCATAAGATACATATTCCCGCTAAAAATGTAAAAATTAAAAAGGGCGGCTAGAAAAATATGTTTCCCTATTAGTCGGCTGCAAGTGAATCGATTACCACGATCTTGGTGTCTATGTTTATGGGGGCCAACTAATACAATAGAACACATGTGAGATATTTTAACATACTTATTAACGGTGAAAGTATTTTTTTAAAATGCTTTCAGTTTAGGTGTGGGATCCCTTTAACTACAGAAATGATACCAGACAAGTATTCAAGTTTTACATGTATCCTATATCTGTGATTCAACAACGTATCCTTGTTACACAGAAAATCACACACATGTTGTCTGCACTAGCCCATGATCAAGTCTATGAACAGCTGAATGCAATCATGAAAGGAGGTGGAGGCATAATCGATATCACTGAAAGTGCACCAGAGCTGACACGGTGGACGGTGGTCCAGAAACCACTACACTGTTAATGGAGTATGAGACAAACATTCCATGAAACAAAGCACCCAGAACGCCTTCACGAACAAATACCAAGGGTGCAGGATACTGTCCTATCGCAAGTGAAGAGCGTCATTGGTGTGATGGAAGAAATTGCCAACCCTTTTACTGATTCAAGCACAGACCTCTACACACTTGATACAAAAAGGATAATGTCTGACAATGCGGTACATGCTGTAAGGTCCGCAGAGGACCTACGCAACACTCAGTGCCAGAAATGTGTAGTGGAGCGCGTCAGAGACAGGATCACTGCATTCAATGACCCATACATAAGAATAATCTGCCTCTTGGTCAGAAAGGAACCTGTGAAGTCCACTTCCAAAATCTCCAACCTGCATGATGATGTTCATCTCTTCTCCCCGATATATATAGCATATTGTGTTAGAGACACTGACATGGATTCTTTCTTTGCGAATGAAAATCGCGCTTGGCCTCCATCTTTGGCGCCAAATGGCATCATGCACCAAACAAACAAGTCCGACTTGATGGTATGCGAGGAGTGATTGGAACTGAACCGGAATCTGTTCCAAATGTTAATGTCAAAATTGTTGACGGTGCTGCCCTTGTGAATAAGCTGGATCCAATTAAGTCCCAACTCTATGTCAAAACATTCCAGGACTATTCACACACACCACAAGACGTTGTTTATGTAGATGTTTCTGGGATGTCCACAGGGAGGACAACCTTAAGGCACAAACACGGCAGAACCCTGGAATCATCTACGTGTGGACAACGACACCAACATTCCTGCCAACTGTAAAAACGTCCTTCGTTGTGATGCAAACAAAGAGAGTCTGTGCCAACTTCTAGCCAATGCAATGCATGAGTTTCAACAATACAATACAATCACGTCATATCCACGCTTGGTCAGAATGCTGTATCATCTCCCATGGCTGACCTCTCAGACTTGTCCTGCACTCGCGAAGAAGTGGACAAAGGCTTATGTTTCATGCTTCGACTTCGTTCCATGGCGCAATTATCAATCTGATGATACATGCAACATATACTGATATGATGGTTCTTGCAATTGCAGTGTCAAGTGTTTTACAGGACATTTGGACATGTTTCTAAACAACTCCCGCCACCTACATGCGGCTAAGTTATGCATTGACGCATCATGGGGTCTTCTGTTCTTGAACGCAATATCAGGATGTGATACTGTTTTTGTCTTTCGTGGAATTGGAAAGAGAACTGCTTGGGCTTTTCGGCGCAGTATGCCTCATCTCATACCTATATTGTGCTCACTGATCCCATGCTCCAAGTAAGGTAACACTCGATGATTTGCGCAAAATTGAGAGATACGTTGTTGTCTTGTATCAGTGAACATCGACACTTCGACATGTGAATGGAGCCAGGGAGCAGATGTTCTCTCAAAACCGTACCATGGAAAACATTCCCCAGCGTTTCATGCTCTGGAACAGCACGTGAAAGGGACTGTTCATCAGGCAGGGCACATCTGGGGGCAGTCACTTATAGGACACCCTGAGTTTCCAGTGCCAGCCTTATGGGGTTGGGAAAAAGTAACAGACAAGGACTCCATGCTGGACTATTCTTCCCCAGGCTGTCAAAGATTGTCGAGGACTATTGAAATGTGATTACAAAAGGTCTTGTACGAAGAAACGCAAGTGTGTCAAAGCAAATCTTGAGTGTGCTTTTGTTCGGGACAGTGTAACAATGATTAATAAGCAAGAAAATCTGAACATATGACTTACTGTCAGAGGAAATTTTTCTGACGGCCAACTTTATTGTTTTTATTTTTTTAGCAGGAAGATGTGTCTTATGATATTTCATATGATTGTGTTTTATTAGATTAGTTGACCTCATGAACGTATTATGTACAGACATCACGATCATTGTAATCGGGCCATTTGCAGCCGATTTATGGGAAAAACATATATTTGTGGCGGCCAGTTTGAATTCTTCATTTTTTAGCAGGAAGGTGTATCTTATATTTCACATTGTGTTTTATTGGATTTGTTGGCCCCATAAACATGTGCATACACACCAAGATCGTGGTAATCGGGGCAATTGCAGCTGATTTATGGGCGAAAACGTTTTGTAGCCATTTTAAATGTTTATTTGGTTTTAGGGGGAAGATGTATGTTATGATATAACCAATGTTCTATTGGATTAGTAGGCTCCATTAACATATGTATAGAAACCAAGATCAAGGTAACCGGGGCACTTGCAGACGATTTATAGGGACAAAAGCATATTTTTTTAGTGGCCATTTTCAATTTCTACATTTTGTAGCGGGAAGTTGTATAACAAGATATTTCACATGTATTCTATTGCATTACTTGGTCCCAGAAACATATGTATCGACACCAAGATCATGATAGTCGGGACTCTAAGGCCCGCTTTTTGGCAAAAACATGTTTTTTTGGCGGCTATTTTGATTTTTCACTTTTTTGGCGGGAAATGTTGGAGTGACGTCGTGGTTCCCGCATTTATTTTAAATCAGCATGCTCAGAACCCCACTAGGGCAATTCTTTATGCTTCTTTCCAGAAGTGCACGCCTCAGTCACATATCCGCCCCACTATATTAAGAAATTGGTCGAAGCGTGACTTCACACACGAGTCGAATCCTCATATCGATATTTGGGGATACCTAAGACACTATTGGAGGATACATTTTGATGAATGGTCGTCTTAGGATATCTGCCTCACGATGACGGTGGCTTCTTCGTCCGGGTACTTCTGTTGGGTAGGCATAACAAATTGATCCTAATGTTTAACCCTTTTCTCACCGCATATTTTATCGAAGTGTGTTATATTATTATTTTTTCAATCGTTTAAACTTGAAACGAAACTATATCTTGTGACTCTTTCATTGGAATAAGCTCTTCGACCTCGTTTTATTGTGGAAGCACCTGATATGGTTCCGTTGGAATTCAAAATACAATCAACTGCTTCATTTGCATATTACTATGTCGCATTCGTTAAGGAAATGGGGTCGTTTCCGCCTAGTTAGTCACTGCCAACACGTAACCGTGAACGTTTATCATATTGATACTAAATTCAAGGTGTGGTATGTGCATAAATCTCACTAATACGACTAACATTATTGAACACTACACTGGTGTTCATTTTTGTCAAACAAAACACATCTGCCTATGACCGCTCACTGGCAGGGTCCAACAAGCTCGTTCAATGACTAGCCATAAGCTATGCTTTTGGGGGCCTAACATTAAACAACATTGTGTAGCGATTTGTTTGTGAATGGTACTGGTCGGATAGAGGCGTTTTACTTTATATGCTTGATTTGAGACCCGCCTTCTCTCCGGCTCTTGGGCTGGTGACACATTTTTCTCTTTACCTTGAGGTTTGACTTTTTTTTAACCCTTTACCCAACGTAACGGCCAAAACCGACACGCGCTACTCTCAAAAATCCCCAGTTAATTTTCATTATTTTTTTCATTTTTTGTCTCACAAACATAGGTTATGACCCCTCATTGGAACGAGCTCGTCGAGATCGTTCCAGTGAGGGGTCATAACCTATGTTTTTGAGACAAAAAATGAAAAACATCAGTTGTTCAAGAATTTTTTTTTGCAAGTGTTGTCTGTTTTTCATGTTAGGTAAAGGGTTAAATCTGTCCTTTCACCTCTCTCCTTACCACTGATCGCTATACAACTGGATGACTGGGACGTCAGCTCAAAACGCCACAGCCCAATCTGCGCACATCCCATGAGATAGCGTTGAGTCAATCAATGCCATAACCTCTCCCCGTGGATGCGTTTGATGACGTAATAGCGTTTTCCTCATCAAACGTCATGGTGTTTCCCAGCACGACGTCCAGTAACACATTATAAATATTCCATTCAATAAATATTTATTTCGCCTTGTAAAAATCAAAATATTGATATATTTGGTGTGAGTCGTCTGCATATTGCGGTAGCTACTGTTTTCAGTGATATAGCCAGTATGCATGAATTATCCAGAAGATCGAGAGATTGCCATTTATAGTCTCATCTAACTGCCCAGACTTGTTGGTGGGAATTATAACGACCGTAACTGTATATTTCTCACTTTTATTTTCTCAGTTTTTGAATTTTCTTTTTATTATAACAGAACACATAATAATATAACAGGGAAATAAACCGCATCACCCCGATAGTATATTCCATACCGGTTCAGAGCCATCAACCAGCAGAGTCTATATCTGTTACTGAGGGGCGGCCAGTCAATATTTTCAACGTCCAGCCTTGGGGCCGCCCGTTAAAAATCTTGACTGATGTACCACACAATTCACTGAGCAGGTATCTATTTTATTAATTCAGGTCGTATCACGAACCTGAACCGGAAAGAACGGCCTTTCCGGTTCAAAAGGTTAAACGGATTAACACATCAGTCAGGACAATCATGTGAGTGTGGTTGTGACTCGTTTCTTTACTCTTTTAAAATATTTTGAATATTTAATCGACAGATCCTCGTGCTATTGTTAGGCGGCGACTGTTTTTGTAAATAATATTTGATGGATTCCAAATGGAGAGAACATGAGGAATTCAATTCATTATTTGTAAGTACAAATCCTAACGCATGCCTACCCTTGAAGTGTGACAAAAACTAATTAATTAATTGAAAACGTTAGTGTATTGCTCGGCGTTCATTGTGCATGTAAACGTCGAATTTATGTAGGTCAATTGCATTCCTGCAATGAAGTATGACTAAAGACGAATTAAGTGAAAAAAGTAAATATACTACTCAAAGTTTGCTAAGTAGCAAGTATATCCAACTACTTGTTTTACGTTTTCGTTGAAATATTGTAATGAAATGTGTATATATTTTTATTTAATTTTACCTTTAATGATTTAAGTACAGAAATTAAGATTTTATTTGTGTTTGACATTATTTTTTAGCTTTTCAAGTGGATAACCATGGAAAATGGATATTACTGGTATTTCAATTTGCCAAAAAGTTGACGGAGCGAAGTGGAATGTGTTCAATATCGGGTATGAGACCCATTACTGTTAATTACAGCTTGACAACGCCTTCTCATGCTCCCAACCAGGTTCCTGGTGGTCCTTTGTGGGATGTTGTTCCATTCTTGGACCAGCATGGCACAAAGCTCCTGGTCACTTCTTGGCTGGACTGGACGGGCTTAAATTGCAGGATGCAACTCATTCCAGACATGTTCGATTGGATTGAGGTCAGGAGATCTTACTGGCCAGTCCAGACGCTCAATCCCCTCCCTCTGTCGGTACTCCCCGACAGCATAGGCAACATGAGGACGGGCATTATCGTCCATCAGAATGAATCTATCACCAATTGCACCTGAATACAATCTGACACGGACATTCAGGATCTCATCAATATACCGCTGTGCAGTCAATGTACCACGTTCAAGGAAACAGAGCTCTGTAAGTCCATCCCTGTCGATGCCGTCCAGAGCATGATTGACCCTCCCCCATAGCGGTCATGCTCAGCAATGTTGGCTGTATCGAATCGCTTTCCAGGTATTCTCCGTACCCTAGAACGCCTATCTGTGTGGTCTGGGCAGTACCTTGACTCATCTGTAAAAAGGACAGGCCGCCAATCTTCTTCTCTGGTCATCCAATGTGGTCCATGGTCCATTCATATCGTGCCGGGTGGTGGTTCTGGGACAGCGGAATGCGAATACATGGTCTTCTCGATCGGAGACCATATTCGTGCAACCTTGCCCGGATAGTCGGCGTCGAAACATTTACCCCGGATGCATTCTGAAGTTCACTGCGAAGCTGTGTTATTGTGGCAAAGCGTTTCCTACGGACCTAAATGGTCAAAAACCTGTCTTCAGTTCCATGCCGGTGTGCCATATTGCGGAAATCTAGCCCATGCTCTGGTGTTTGCCATATGGTGCACACCAAGGGCTTCGCCAACCTGACAATGGGTAACCCCTTGCCCCATCAATCATTAAGTCACAAGGGTTTGTGTTGAAATGATGATTGAATACCCTACACATGCCATGTACGTGTAGACATTACACGAAAACATCATGAAAATCAAGGGGTACATGCTTTGCATGACTGTCACGAAAAGTCTGCCTATCAAGAAAGCTAATGAAAACACTGGGGACCATCTCAATACATTCCTCAGTCATATCCACCAAAAATATCGCAAATCTGTCACAGCAAATTTCACAGTGATGTGTCAAATGTTTGGTGCCTAGCGTATAAACGTCGATTATAAGTGCGTCTCGATAAACATAGAGACACAACCCAGATACCAGGTATCTACAGCAACTGGAACTGCTTTGGACACAAGGAACACTTAAGATTTAAATAAAGACAGGAGGTGCATAAATTCCTCGTCAGCCGAATTAGTTTTTGCAACGTGCTTGTTATCACTTCTAAAATTATCTACTCGAATGAGCTAAACATAAACAGATTGGGGTCGACATGGTTATAAATTAAATGGTGATAGGAATGAAACAACCATCGCAATGTTTGTTTCTAAAGTACTAAGCATTTTGTGTCAAATAAGTAAGACTTGTACATCACTGTGCAACACCTTCAGATAACGCACGCATCAACACGATAAAAGACGACCAAGACATGCGCGCGCACCGCATTTTACAACTGGCATATATAATTCGTCCAAATGAGATCATTATTTTCGAAAACTGTGGAAACAGGACATATATCATTTCAAATGTTCTCATCTTATTGTTACGTAAACGTAATACACGAGACAGAGTTCTGAACTGGATAATGATCGAGAACCAAGTCCGTGAACGTTTTCGAGCCAATTATCCTTGTTCAAGTTCATGGCCTGACTTAACCCCTTGAACGCGAAAGACCGGGTTTTCGATCCAGGATAATGAAACGACCTGGATTCCGAAAGTAGATGGCTGCTAAAGGAATGTGTGGGATAGGTCAATTAATATTTAATAATAATTATTATTAATTGATCTACCCCAAATAATGAATATTCACTCTTTTAACTGCTGTCATTGATATGGTATGGAAGATACCACCAGGGTTCAAAAGGTTAAAATCGGATTTACATAAACTCTGTGTTTTAATGCTAAAACATTGAAATAATGTGTGAAGAATAAAAATTGAAAATGTGGACCATTTGATTGGAGGGTATCGTTGAGGACAGCACATGGAAGGTTCAAAAGAAACGGTTAGTAAAACCACAGTCAAGTCAGGTTGAATATTTGCATTTGAACAATAATTGTGAATGCTTTTTAAACGAAAGCCATGGAAAGCACCTAAAAATGGCCGGTTATTCTTAAAAATGATGTCCGTTGTGGTAATTCATTCAGATAACAGAGATGGAAAACAAATGGAGTTGTGACCACTTCTCGGCGAAACCGCGACAAGGATTTCAAACCATAACTCAGTCTACACCCACGGCTGACTTCTAATTAATTTCGAGATTAACTGGTGAAATTACGCGGTACATTCATACAACTACAGCCCTGGTAGGTCTTCATTCAAAATGTTTTAAGTATAGATATTTCTAACCAGTAATAATGTCATTAAAGATTCGATCAAACCAATTTTCGATTGAGAAACATTTCTTGCGTTGATTCAAAGAAAACGAATGTTTATGGCATCTTTAGATTCAATCGGACGAAATATTAGAGTTTGTCACAAAAACGAGCCGTAGGTTCGCTTTTCCGACCTACTGAAATGTTCCCGACGGTTGAGTCTAAAACATCGGTGATGGACTGTTTAAGGCCAGACTGATTCCAGGTCATAATATAGTTATCTCCGCCAACATGTATGGTATATGGAGATTCAATACCTGGTTTTTAATCACGGAGCCGCAGGCGAGGTGTTTAAATCAGACATCCAGGCATTAAATCTCCATATTCCGCACATGTTGGCGGAGATAACATTTTTGGCCCGTTTGAAACACAATACAACTTAGTGAAAATAAATTTGTGGACGCATTTCTCAGCTCCACAATCATTTGGACCAAATTCGTGATAATAGTTTTGTTTTTATAATCGCAGAAGACAACAGATAGAATTCCATCCCTTGGGTCGTTAAGGAAAGGAGTAAACAGTATTTTGTTTTCTGGCACATAGAACACATTGGTACTCAGGGGCCGAAATAATTTGCTCTTATTTTATTTTTTATGATTGAACTGTCGGAAATCTGATGATAATTGTAACTATTTTCGGGGTTTTTGGTTCGATTTTCATTTCGAGGCGAGTAAAAGCGGAAAGCTTGCATTTAAACTATATACCCCCGATGTTTCGCGTGCGCTTATACCCTGGATGTTGCACGCTCTCATATACCTTGGATGTTGGGGAGTATCCTTTGCCATGGCTATTTGTCCAAAGCTTTCTGGCAATCAAACGACCGAATTTATCGGGATATACGGACAACAGAATTTGATTAGTGGCTTGAAAGCTTGATCCTTCATATATCTATTGCTCGACAAGATGGACAAAATTGTTGTACATTGTAATACAATATTGATATGCTCATTGCATCCGTGTTAGCATCGCACAATCCATCATTTAATGATGCCGATAATGTCCATACTACGTTTGTGTTGCATTTAATATGTCAATCACACTTTGTAAATCACATGTATCTTTACTGGATGGCTGCATCTGAAGCATCACGACGAAGTAGGTCAAAAGAGTTCCCAACAACTGAAATAGAAAATACAGGATATCCCTTGATTACTCAGACACAGTGAACACTACATCATTTAAATGCGGTGGTTGAAGTGAAATATCCCCAACCTTTGTTTTGGAAATAAGAATTTCTTTCTTGATGAGAGATAAGAATATCGTAACGGCTATAGTACGAATATAGCAACGACACTACCGTGGCCTTCTATAGCAGTTCATAAGCATATGTACTACAACCATCGTAGCTGAGAATTTTCGTCATTGGAATATATTTACGGCAAAGTTTGCTTCCCTTAATTCCCTAAAGCAGTCAGTAAATTTAACACTAAGAGTATGGGAATTTCGTATAAAGATTGAACTTTCAAAATGTTAACAAATATGCATCATCGATGTGCAATCATTTCACAAACTTCGAGCATTGTCCCGCAGAGTAGTATAAATACAAAAGATGACATTTTACAACTTTACCCCTATGAGTTTGAACGGTTGACTATTACTCTCTGTTGAAACTCCCCTTTAAAATAGGAAAACGGCGTTTTCACGATCTTTTGATGTTTTGTAACTGTTCTTTTTTCTGTTCCTAATACGAACACCGTAACATATAATAGAGACGATGTCATTTCCATTAATATACACCTGGAACTTAATTAAGCACCCCATGTTTGTTTCACAGTGGTGTTAATAGAAACTGTCATTACTTTCATGCTATCTTTCAGGTGGTCAAAAGTGAGTGTTTGTTCTTTTGACATATGAAAGTCAACACAATGATGAAAATATGCAATATTTTAATGGCGCTAATTACACATATCTGTCACTAATGTTTTTTATAGGAAAATGTTCTCTCAAGTATGATGCTGGAACGGTCCGTGATGAAACAATATCGGTAATTACTGGCCAAACAGGTAACTTGTGATCTCCCGAACAAAATAGCAGTGTCTAACGTCAGTAGCGAGTGTATCCGCCAGGTGCCCGGATGACAGCCTGAACCCTCCTCCTAATGCTGTCAGTGAGCCTTCTTATACGGTCCAGAGGCAACTGCTGCCACTTTTCATGCAATGCAGCTTCCAAATCGGTCAAGCGGATCTCTTGCTTGCACACGACGTCCAAGAAAGTCCCAGATGTGTTCTGATGGATTCAAATCGGGGCTCATTGTAGGCCAAGGTAGTGTTACAATACCGTTGTTATGAAGGAATGCTCTCATAGCATGGGAACGTTGTGACCATGCATTGTAGTCCTAGAGTACAGGGTAAATAGCCAACGGGTGGTTGTCAAAATGAGTCCCGGATGTACTGACCATTGAGATTTCCACGTACAGTCACCATATCAAGTTTACATGAGAGCATCCCCAGATCATTACTGATCCTCCACCATCAGGAACAGTAGGTCTGATGTTCCCGGACACGTAAGCAGTATTTCATTGCCTCCACACTCTCATGCGACCATCTATGACTTGAATCAGGAACCTACTGTCGCCTGACCAATGGACTGTCCTACTCGTCCTAAGATTCCAATGTTGTCGTGCCATTCACCACCCCAAACGTCGTCTTTGATGCTAATCGGACAGAGCTGGACGATTGGTGACCCTCCTGAACCTCATACCCAGTGATTTGGGACGGTTCGGTTGCACAAACACCTGTTGGTGAGCCAAAGGCGTTTCAAAACCCCACTTGAAGCAAAGAGTTCACATGTAACGAGGCGTGCCAGACTCCGATCTTCCCGGGAAGCGGACACTTGGCGATGTCTAGGCATTGTTCGGCCCTTAACATCGCTGGGTTGTTGATGTTTCGGACAAGTCTGCTGATGACAGATTGACTATACGTCGCCCGAGTGCTAGAATGTTCTATGTCCCATAGGGGATATAGAACATCCTAGCACTCATGCGACGTATAACCAAGTTGTCTTACAATAGCTTTGAATGACATGCCTGCTGCATCATGCCAACGATTGCCATCTCAGTGCCTATGACAGTCTCCTCCTTGCCAAGTTAACATTTATTGATAAAAGAAGCGACAAATCTTCTTGTTTTATACCCAGATATTGCATGTGAATTATAGTGTTTTTTTACATTCGTAGGAAGCATGCTTCACGTGGACAATGGGATCTGTTTGGGGTACGCTATCAACCAGAAACATCACGTTTCACTAGATGAAATGTACTGCAAGACATAGCAATCATTAAAACATAATAATCATTAACAGAAACTTCACTGTCACAAAACATTCCAGAGGGTGTTTATTTAAGTCTTAGGTGTATATAAAAGACTAGGCAGGTGAAGTTTCCGATGTTTGTTTTTCTGGGAAGAATAAAAACTTGTATATTACTGTAAATGTATCTTTTTATGTATTGTGGTTTATCGGCACATTCAACTGTTAGGGTCAGCTCGTATCGGACAATTGTACGGTGGAGGAAGCCGGAGACCCCGGAGATATCCGACAAGCTGCGGCGCGTACATGTGTAATGTCAGTCGCCTCAACTGCGGAAAAAAAAGCAAGAATATTGAATCCCAAGTGTTTTCCTTCAAGGTTCTGTCTTTAGCCTGTTTCCTAAGCCCTATTTCATCTTTCAAGGAAATAAAATTGCTATTTTGTAAAACAAAATTGTGGATAGATTTTGACCACAAAACAACTGCAAGACAAGTTTAGTTAATCGCTTATACCTTATCTGTCCACATTAGAGAACGTCCACCCGTGGTCTTAGTTACCCGATTCTATAAACCAGTAACACAGAACTACTCTACTTCCCTTGATTCCGATTAGAATGCAAAATGGAAATCCTGAATGATTTACATAAACATTTATTCTTTCAAACTAGTTTTTCTCTTCATTTCTATTCAACATGTTTATATACACAGCCTTCTCTAAATTACTGGTATTACCTCAGTATTGTTGAAATTACTTGTTTCTCTCTCCCTACAGTGTAATGTTTTTCTTATTTTAATGAACGTTTCCCCCCCCCCCCCCCCCAGAAGATCACCATTTTAAAATAACCCCTTTTATCGTCAGGTTATAGCTTTTGGTGTGCATGTGGATTTAAGAAGCAATAGATAAATAACTCGAGATTAACCAGGCATCATATTCCAATTCTGATATGAAACAGTTTGAAAGAAAATTTGACATTTACCCTTCACAGAACGCAAAAGATATAAACTTCGTTATCACAAATATTTTTTCATCATGTTTTTTAAATATTTTTAACAAAATCATATCACGTTACCCCTCATTGGAACGAGCTCTACGAGCTCGTTCCAATGAGGGGTCATGTGATAAGTTTTATTGAACTGTTTTAAAAAACATTTTGTTCAACTCCACATTTTGTAAATTATGCGGATGGTTCGCCGGTAAAGAGCTAAACATATACTTAACGCAACGACCATATGCACACCCAGCACACGTATTATCATTCATTTTATGTTTAATTTTTTTTTTGTTGGCATCCAGAAACATAGATTATGACCTTTCACTGACGAGACTTCTCAGTGAGCACGGCGGCTCAGTGGTTACAGCTTGGACTTTAAACAAAAGGTGCATGGTTCTATCCCGTCAGGGGAAACTGCGCTGTATCCTTGGACAAGGCAATTAATCCCGACTGCCCACGTGGGAGCATGATACCGCTGTGTTCTAAAACCTAATGCACTTCGATGGTGCACTTGTCTTCAACAAATGCTAACCTTGCTCGCGGGAGTTAGTACCTTGGGGAGTCTCGCCGAATCTCGCCGTTGTTCGGTGGTTCTCTCCGGGTACTCCACCTTCCTCAACACATAAAACTGCCAGACAAGAGGTGACTTTGGCCGTCAAAAGTGTTTTTTAACCCTAAATAAATAAAATAAAATAAATAAACAGAATTTCATTGAGGAGTCATTAATTGTTGTGTTTTCGGAGCTAAAATGAAAATTGTCACCTCTTCAATACATTGTTTTGCCAGTGCCGTTGGATAGTCATGTAAGGAAAAGGGTGAAATCAAGGCTAAGGACTGGCAAGAAATACTTCCTGTGTGCATGCGTGTTGCAACGATGACGTTGTTGGGAAACAATAATGCCGCCGTGATTTTTTTCAATTTACAGTCACCTTTTCGCTTCTATCAGATGGCATTTGTATGAGAAAAGGCTTTACTCTGAGTTCCGTGAAAATTGTAGAACATGTAATACATTTGTGGCTCTGTTGCGAATGGGAAAAGTTTCCACGAGTTAAAGTTATTTTTCTAGAACATGTTCTAGGACGCGCAGTTTCGGAAGTAACAAGGTAAAACAGACTATTGTTTTATGACCTTACCATTAAAACTGTTGACCTTTCGATAACAAAAAATCCATAAACAGTAATGCCTAAAGGATGGCCAGAAAGCCGTCTTATGAACACGGATACCTGTAAAAAAGAATAAATATGCCTTTAATATCTGCAGATAACGTCTCGATTACCCAGGTACGACAAAGTTCGCGTAGGAAAGCGGAATGGTTCGTTTCAGCCAATGGAACACAAGGATACATTGACTCAACAAATCAACATCAAGACATATCGATCGACCCGCGAAAGAATGCACCACTTGGGTACAAATGATGAACTTGCAATTAAAAAACATGATTCAAAGCAGCAGCCTGATCCCCTCCCTCCACATTCGCAACCTATTCAGAGAGGCATCAATGACAGGGCGAAACATTCGGTCTGCTCAATGCGATATAATTAATAAAGTGACAAGGTGCATCATTGACATGCCATAGCTGTTCTGGAAAAAACAATTCCATCGTTGGTTTCCAAAACTGCATTGACGAAAAAGAGCAATATTAGTCACACATAACTAAAATCATTTTCCGTAAATAGGTCAGAGATGCTTGAGTCGTAATTTAGGCGATTCATAAAAATCTCATGGATCATCTGCCTGAGGTAGAGGGGCAGTTTTAAATAATACCGACCCAGGTTGTGTCCTTGGGCAAGGCACTTTATCCCTGTTGTCTACATGGGGGCACGATGACGCCATGTACTAAGGCATACTGCACGTCGATGGAGCACATGTCTTCAACTGCTGTAACCCTGCTTGAGCGGAGCTTGAACAGAGTTAGAATGTCGAGGAGCTTACAGTCGCTCGTTGATGCTCGGTGGTTCTCTCCAGGTACTCCGGCTTCCTCCACCCGTACAACTATCACCGTCACGATTTGCCATTGTGCATAAGTGTGTGACCTTAAAACACCAACAAATACATAGTGCTTTTGATTTTGTTCCAAAATGGTTCCCTGCTCCCGATTATTTTTGAATGTGATTGACGATTTCCCGTTCTTGACAGATGAAGTATTTTTTATGAATGAGAATTTTTAAATAAAATTAATTATTTTCTTTACATATGTAGTACTGTTTGTTGTTAACCCTTTACCAAACACGAAAGGCAGACGACACATGTAAATTCAATTCTTGAATAAAAATTTTATTTTATTTTTTATGTTCAAAAACATAGTTTTGAGAAAAAAATGAAAAAGATAATGAAAATTGAATGGTGATATTTGCGAATAGGTAAGGCACATTAACATCAACAATGCAGTGGCCTCTTTACGCTTTCAAGGGACATTATGATATTGGTAACGTTATACGTATTGTGATGCAGTGACAGTAACATGGTTTGAGGTTTGCGGCTTGGAGCTTCTGTTCAACCTAAACGCGGGGCTTCGAGGTTGAAACCTGCCCAGAGACGCATCTATTTTTGTTTATTTTCGTGTTTGTTTAACCCTTTACCCAACGTAACGGCCAAAACCGGCCAGCGCTATTCTCAAAAATCGCAAATTAATTTTCATTATTTTTTCATTTTTTGTCTCAAAAACATAGGTTATGACCCCTCGTTGGAACGAGCTCGTCGAGCTCGTTCCAACGAGGGGTCATAACCTATGTTTTTGAGACAAAAATTTAAAAAAGTTAGTTATTTAAGAATTTTTTTTGCGAGTGTCGTCTGCTTTTCATGTTAGGTAAAGGGTTAATAAAGATAAACCATTTACAAAAAATAATTTTATTTATTATATCTGTTGCAATACAATTGGTTGCATGAAACGGATATTACTCGCGATTTCCAATACAAATTCTGAGCTTAGCATTGTTCTAACTGATCGCAATTTCGCATCATGTTATTTCCTCTAAATATATAATTTAATTTGCTTTTGATACTCAAACTGCTTAAACCTTTGCCTAGCCTTCTGACGATGCCCGGTCAGTGATAGTCTCGGCAATCACCATTTAGTTCTATTATTCTGTATTCATTTTTCCATCGAAAATAGCTGATGATTCCTCATTGGAGCTCGTCGATCTCGTTCCCAAAAGGAGTCGAAAATTGTGTTTTTAAGAGTAAAAAGGTAAAAAAAAGCATTCTTTGGAAATCGTTTTCCCCAAATGTTGTCGTATAATATTACGTATAGAGTTAAGGAAACGGCTGATGTCATATAATGAAGGCAGAAGTGTAATTTATACAAAGTATAACCTCCCCCCCCCCCCCCACACACCCATCATCCCCTCACAATTACAGTACGTATGTGGAGATATGTTTCTCAAGTAGACGTTTATCTGCACAAGTAAATTGTTAGGCCAGTAGAAACATGGGGAACAACCAATAAACTATGACCTGCGGGCAGAGTACCTTTTGGTCTATGAGCTAAAATGTTGATTCGATACCCTCAATATCTTCAATGGTCTCGCAAGTGAGTGTATAGGAATAGAGAATTGTGACTACGAAAACGGTCAGGTAGAACAGATGGAATCGTCACACCATTTCCTTCTCTTATGTCCAATCCGCGACAGATTTGATCTAGGAATAATTTACCAAATACTATGTCCCACAACACCAGAAATATTTTTATATGGCCCTGAACATTATTCGAAATAAGAGAACACAATCATTTTTAACTTTGTTCAGCATTTAATTTCCAAATCAAAACAATTAAAACATTGAGCGCTCCTACTATTCTAATTAAAATTTCTGCACACTGGCTTTATAATAAATTGCATAACCCTTTGAACCCGAGCGGCCGTTTTTTCCGTCCAGGAACATGATTCGTCATAACGTCATTAGATAGGATGGCTTTTCTGTAAATGTGCGGGGTACACCAATCAATATGTTCAACGTGCAGCCCCGAGGCTGCACGTTGAAAATATTGATTGGCCTACCCCAAATAATGAACATGGAGTCTTCTAATTACTGCCATGGAACATGGCATGGTAGTTACCACTAAAGTTCAAAGGGTTATGGTCTGTGAAAATCAACTAACTTCCGTTCAACAGCTATCGGAACATGACAGCAAATGTTTGCTTCGGACGTAAACTAATCTCTTTAGAGTTCTTCACAGACAAAAACAAGTAACAACACGTAAACCCTTTATAAACTTTCAAAAACACAAATGAACCACTGACATTACCAACGTCACTCCTCTCGTGTTTCATTTTACATTATTTTTTCATCTTTATCGTTTCTTCCTTTTAATTCTATTTTTTTTTTCTGATTTCATATTCAACGCGAATTAATTAAATAGTGTACGCCTATATCCCAAGTGGTCAACTCACATGTGCTTCCAGCTTCTTGTCGATCGGATTTTGTTCTTACACATATAAACTGGACATTGACAGTTATACTGTATGTGAAAAGCTAATACAGAATGCGTACTGTATAAATGTATTTATGAACTTACAGTTTTGCGTTTTCATTAAATCTTTCATCCCAACAGGACTGTATACTGCAATTTATCGCATAAGAAACGTGAGAAAATTGGACGGCAGGTGTTATTTGCTTTAGCTTTCCTTGATCCAGTCTCTATTTCGCAATATTTTATTGAAGAAATCTCGACCCACTGTATAAATGTGTCGTGACCAGATCATAATCTTATCGAGAAAGAGGTCACCGCTTTTGCGACCACAGTTCCGTACCTATTTGTCGTGTGACCAAATTCCACCTATATACGATAGTACAGTGGAACACGGTTACTTGAGTACCCGTTGTGCCGGGGAAAGAGGTTCATTTAACAGGCGTATTCAATAAGCAGTGAAATTTTCATTTTTATTTGTGTTCTAGTGATAACTTGAGCATCTATTTTACCTTGTGCCACAGAGCTCCTTGGAGGTCTGTCAAGGAAGATATTGCAGATCCAATGTCTACATTAGATTTTTGAGACCTAATACATCTATATACGTGCGGAATGCAGAATATATTAAAAGATATTTTATTTAATTATTTAATTTATTACTCAATATGGAATTAACAGGCCGAATGGATGCTGAAGGTATGTTAATTAAATACCATGGTTTTGAAAAGTAAATGCAACTAACAGGGTTATACAATTAAGAGGTATTCAATTAAGTGGGCTCTACTACAACCTAGCACCCTACCCCCCCCCCCCCCCCCACCGAACACAACACACCGTTTGATTTTCAAATTTTGATAAAAATGTTAAAAGATAAAAAGAACACTTACAGTCTCATTTTCCACTTTCTCACTATGCATACACGACTTTTTACACTAAATTCATTTCTAACACGGCTCTTTGCTTCAAAACAACATAAACCGTGTTAATTATATTATGTTCTGATCCTCAAAAAGGCACAGATGTGATACAAAATGGTTCTCATTTACAAACTGTTTTTGTGCAGACAGTACTATGATCGCAGAAGCGCCCTCTCTTATAGACTCGTCAACCAAAGGCGTCGCGCATGGCTGCCACTGTAGCCCGAGTGAGCGACCGTGTTTTGACCTCATCTCCTTAGTGATACGTTACGTCAGTGCGCATGGGCAGTGCGTGTTGATAGGATGACACTTTTGAGACCTTTCCCTATAGCAATGCGGACTAGTATTATAAAACCAAGTCGGCGACCTCGTTGAGTTACATCAACTACGTGCCACCATAGAAGAATCATGTTTCACTCTACAAGGGGATGACGTCACAGCAAGGCCATCCACGCGGGCTATCAGGACAACCGTACATGATGTCACTGGGTCACATGTATATGGCGTCACACACGGATATCGTCGAGGGATCCCCAAACGTAGGCCGAATCATACATGAGATTCTACTCTTGGTCGTTGGAAAAATGTATCAATCGATGGTTTTGGGGAGCAAACGCTTATATATTCAAAAATGTAACGTGTGGTCGTACATATATGTATTTTTTAATTTCACAATGAAATACAACATTTCGGATGGTATTTAGTTGATTAATGTGTTTTGATCGCCTCAATATGGAAGATAACTTGTAAGAATAATGCATTATATTTAGGGATCTGGGAATTTCAAATTTCGGATCTAATCGTCCAGGTACAGTTTCAAATCTCACGGCTCTTCAAATTGTAAATGTAGGACCTTCGGACAACGGTTAATATATCAGTCTCTAAGCAAGCGATTCGTTTGTTTGGGCAATGCAATGAAAAAGATGGAATATTACAGGGCGGCATCAAGGTATTTTCGGAAGCGAAAATCTGTTCTTCTACGAACAGGTCTCAATTAGATACCGCATAGTATAGAAAAATACATTTACACCCTGGCGCTATTGTCTTTTCAGGATATGCAAAGAACTTGAAATACCCGATAGAACAACAAAATGGGCCTTCTAGCGACATCACTGGAACACGCCTTGTTCATTGGGTAATCCCATCTGCGGCAACCGCGTTGTGACCTTGGGTAAGACGCTTAAACCCAGCTGCCCATGTGAGGGCAAGGTGGCGTTGTGTACTAAGGCGTACTGCCCGTCGATGGATCACTTGTCTTCAACCAATGCTAACCCTGATTGTGGGAAGTTAGTACGTTGGAGTGTTTGACAGCTGCTCGAAAGGTGGTTCTCTCCGGGTACTCCGGATTCCTCCACCCTGAAATATGTCCGACACGAAGTGGTCCTGGCTGTCGAAGTGTCGTTAAACCCCAAATAAACCTACTGTCCCTCATGGTATAGGATCAGTAATGATCTGGAAATGCCTCTCTCATGATTGTAAACTTGATATGGTGTCTGTACGTGGGAATCTCAATGGTCATCAGTACAAGCGGGACATTCTCAATCTGGTTGTCGCGCCTCATTTTGACAACCAATCGTTGGTTACTCGCCCTGTATTCATGGACGACAATGCAAGGTCATATCGTTCCCATACTGTGAGAGCATTCCTTCATAACAACGCTATTACAACACTACCTTGGACTGCAGTGAGCCCCGATCTCAATCCCTAAGAACACATCTGGGACTTTCGCGGACGACGTGTGCAAGCTAGGGGTCCGCCTGTGCAGTATTTGGCCGATTTGGAAGCTGCATTGCATGAAGAGTGGCAGCAGTTGCCCTGGACCGTATCAGAAGGCTCGCCGGTAGCATTAGTAGGAAGGTTCAGGCTGTCATCTGGGCACGTGGTGGATACACTCGCTACTGCTATTGTGTTCAGGATATCACATGTTACATTTTGGCAGTAATTACCGGCATTGTTTCATCGTGGACCGTTCCATCACCATTCTTGTTGAGAGAAAATGTGTCCATCAAAAACGTTAGTGACAGATATGTGTAATTAGCGAGTATAAAATACTGCATATTTTCATCATTGTGTTGTCTTTCAATTGTCAGTAGACCATTCTATCCGCAAACAATCACTTTGGTCATCTGGGAGATGATGCATGAAAGTAATGACATTTCCTATTAACACCGCTGCGAAAAAACCAGGGGGTACTTAATTAAGTTCCAGGTGTATAGAAGGCAACGTTTACCTTGTTTTGTTTTAACTATCTACCGCTCTGATGACATTAGACATAAGTTCTCCAATTTGCTTAACAAAGTGGGCCAAAATACTCACTGCATGACATCACCACCCACGCATGGAGGATTGCGCTCAGTGCCCGGCAACTTTACCGCCGCCCAGCCCCGATACTCATTGGAATAATTTACATTTGTTAAATGTGCAAGCAATGTTGTTTTTTGAAAGACAATACTGACGTACTATCATTAAAGTTTGCCACTTTCTAATGTGTTAGGATGAGTATTTACATCGATTGGACATTATTTTGCCGATTAACCCATTATGACTATTACGGTTTGGATTTTGAACGAAGAACGAAGAATAATATTCCATGCATACATGATAATGTTTGTGTTGTTTTGTTATCCCTAATGTCTGGAATGAACGGACAAAATGAGTACCAATAATAATAAATAATCTCAACTGTTTGGACCACGAAGCACTGTACATACCTCAATTGCTTCTTTTTCGGACATCGTCGAAAGATCTAAATTGTACAGGATCTCAAGTGGTGCATGCATCTGTAATAAATCACAGTAAACCAAAATTTAATTACAAAACCCAAACGAAAAGGTCATTTTGTGCAAACTGAATGTTTACCTTAAAAGGTTTATCACCTGGGTGGATTAGGAACTACCAGATGGTGTAAACCAGATTCGGAGCGACTGTGTTGGCTCAAATCCCAACTAACTAATATTCCAATTACATCATCAAGGTATGCCTTCGTTGATGATGTAGTTGGGATAAATATCACGCGGAATTATAATTAAATAACTCAGAACTTATGGGACATGCATCAGTGAATTAATAAAAAAAACTAGTAATGCTGGTCCTCAAACATCGGAAAAAGGTTCTATAGACCTCTATTTGTATGACTAACTTTCGTTTGATGCAAGTCCCAGCTTCAAATCTAGTCTTCTAATGTCCAATACACTGTTTTGACCCTAACTTTGGGCGTAGACGGGTGGTCGGATTGGCCCAGTGTGGCAATTTACATTGTACATTCATGCCTTAGAGTCCTGCGTTGCTGACATGTAATCCTAGATGACTACAAACTTCCAGAAACTGAACCCAGATAAAACTGAAGTCATCTATATAGGCCTACCCCATCAGCTCATAAAATGATCACATCTCCAGCCTAATTTTGTCAAAGTGGGTCATTTGATCTCTCCGTCGACCTCGGTTCGCAACCTCGGATTTATCGTAGATGAAAGCCTGTCTGCTGAGAATCATATCTCACACGTTTGTCGAATATCATATTATCATCTACGAAGTATCTGTAGAGTGCGAAGCCTGATCGACGATGGGGTCGCGAAACCGTTAGCCCATGCATTTGTTACCAGCCTCTTGGACTACTGTAACTCTCTGATGTATGGCTGTAAACACTCCCTACTACAGAATCTCCAACTTGTTCAAAACAGCTCGGCGAGGATCATTCTTAGAAGAAGGAATTCATTTCACATTACACCCTTGTCATACCACCTAAACTGGCTTCCTGTTGAACAACGTATCTTATTCAAAATTCTTGTTTTAGTTTACAAATGTCTTAATGACTTCTATGTTGAAGTCCCGTTATAAGCGGTTACCCTCATGTACATTACCGCGTATTTGTGTGATGCTACCATTGTAAACATATATATATATTTCTTATGTTCTTTTGTGTGTTCTATGGGCCACTGTGTCCGAAATAAAGAATTATTTTTATTGTTATTAATGGGTTGACCCCAATGTATCTTTGTAACCTACTCCAGCGTTATACTCCTTCAAGATCTCTGAGATCATCCTCTTCCAATGAACTATGTTATAACCCTGGTAATCTTGTAACTGCAGGAGATCGGGCCTTTTCGGTCGCTGGTCCTTTTCTATGGAACACATTGCTTGATCACCTGAAGTCACCACTTACATACATGTCATTCAAAAAGTGTCTCAAAACTTATCTTTTTCAAAATGCATTTCCACGACCAGTCAACCTTTGAATGAATTCATATTATTTATCAAAGCCATATTTCACTGAGTATGCGTCTTATGTATGTATGTATACATTTGTTTCCACTTTGTAAAGCCTGAGAGCACTTTATGTGGTTCCATGGCTCTAAACTGTATTTATTATTATTATTATTACTGCTTTACAGAATACTTGGTTGATTGACTTGACGACCTGGATTGGGTTAATGTTCTAGCGGTGCATTTGCCGGTACTCGGGAATGTCCGGAGTGGCAGGCAACAATGTAATTAATTAGTGAACTGTGTGTCTCGTGTCGCACGGGTTATTCAACCAGTCAGCTGTTTCTCAGTTCGGGGAGGCAGGTAACAATGTAATTTATTAATAAACGATGTGTCTTGTGTCGTGCAAGTAGTTGAGAAAGTCAGTTGTTTGCTTTATAAGTCAATCCACATTTGATTCTCATCGCAAGATTTGAAGTGAAATAGATGAACAACTATTTGTGCTACGATTTTGAAATAGTTTCTGTCGCAATATCTTAATTTCGAGGTCGCGGTTTACTTGTTATGTTTGAGAATATTCAGTGGATAAAGGTGTGATGTGTTCGTTTCTTCCAGGGGTTTGGAATGGTGGAAGGGACTGGTATGGTGCTGTCGAACTAAGATACAATTGGGTATGGATTTTGTGATGCAGTTGTTGGAGATTACGTTGTGTGATGCTTGAAGTTGCAAATATGTTTGTTAGAGGTTACATGGGTGTACTGTAGATGGTGACGAGACCAGCATAAGTTGACGGATGTCTGTTAATCCAGCGGTTGGAGCTTGGTGTTATTAGTATGTTATACTCTGGTCATGCGAAAATCCAGTGATGTTTAGTTTTACGTTTCGGCTAGTGACCAACGGTGAAGGCAAGGTAGTATACTGCGAGGGTTAATTGCTGCAGTACTTATTCAGAAACACGTTACTTTCACTGGTAAATAGGTGTGTCGATAATCTAATGAACAGCTAGTTCAAAGCCTCCCCCATTTAAGGAGAACGTGTGGTGGTTCTATTGATGATCTTTGGAGCCTGGTGTACAAATGTGCGGACTATTCCACGTTGATATATTCCGTTACAATATTGTAGTATCCAGTGGTTAAATGATGTCTGACAGCATTGCATAGACATAAAACAGTCTTAACTGTACTTAGGATTTCTAGATGGGTTATCATGAGTGTGGACTCTAAGTTGTTGGCAAAGACATTTGCAATTACCCTCTGTATGATTATATTTTAGATGTGAAAAGCGATACGGGTTGACTGTACTATTTTAGAATAATCATTGATTGTGCATCTCATACATCTCTTCTTTATCATGACGGGTGGACAGCTTAGCTATGTTTACCCACTGGCTGCTGCATTTCATGTGTGCCGTCCTGTGATTGTTGATTGTATATTTATAGATAGTGTTTGTTTCTTTTGTTCTATATTTTGGTGTTTATATTAAAGCAACATTTTTACAATGGTGTCTTACAGGGAGAGAGAATGTGAATATTGAAAACAAAAAAAAAAAAAATCCCAAAACTTTATTTACAATGACCAACTTCTGAAGACATGGCAACACCAATCGGTCAACGGTATGCATCAATGCTGATTTGAGTATGCTGGCTGATATGTACTTCTGGGGCTATTCGCTGGTTATCCGCACCCCCCCCCCCCCTCCCTAAGACTGGACTCAGAGTAGAGGTGGGGGAAGGGTACTGCATTATACTTCAACATACTACGGTAAGCCATACAGCACAAAACGACGATATGTGGTAACAAACCTAATGACGCTGACTCAGATATAGCTCAAACTTCAGGTTCAATTGAAATAAACTGGTCCAAATTTATCGTTACACATGCAGCTGATCAAAATACACGAATAGCTAAATTAAACCCCTTTGTTCTTCAAAAATCATAATCGGGCATTCCTGGAACAGTTGAATCTGTTCAACAATGATGAAAACTGGTGGTTTACCTAAAGAGCGTTGTAAAGAAATTCAACTATCATCTTTGAAAGATTTTCGAAATAGAGATCAATGTCTGCCCTCACAAGACCCGCAAATGTAGCAGGGGATTTGTAAGAACGTGTGAGTTGGCAGATATGGAGGAAACTGAAATTATGAAGAAACTAAAAAGCCAAGGAATTGCATAGGTCAAAATAATAGAAATTTAGAAAAACCGACAGAAGATAAAGACCAACATATATATATTCACCGGAACGTTAAAGTGGATTTATCCTCCCTAATCCACTTATATGTGTCAGTCTCCAAAAATACGGACATAGCAAGAATGCCTGCAGGGGGAAAAGCATATGTTCCAAATACGTCGAAAACCAGATCACCCATGTGACAGTACACATATCTAATATGTCAGCTGTTAAGGTAAATCATTTACCATCGTCAATGGATTGCCCTGTATGGAGAAATGAAACACAAAACTATCCAAAAGATCAAGTGCGAGAGGCCGATTAGTTTCAGGGATATTTGTACTTCCCTGCCTGGCATAACTACAACAACTCCACCGTATGCTACGGAATTATCGGACGATGTACACCAAAACCATCAGTGTAATGCCAGATACCGCCCAATGGTAATGCACCACCCTTAGTTATGCCTTTACAACTGAAGAAAATAATCAAAGAGAACTAAAGTCAGCCCAAACAAAGCCAACTTCTTCAGCGGCAACAGATAAACTCTCAAAAACAGAAACAAGAAGCGAAAGTTATTCCAAAATCAGAACAGAAAAAAAGAAAAACTTAACAGAGAAATTAGACGAGTAGACAGATGCCAGATCAAAATCTTGGACAAAAACGAAAAATCAGAGTCAGAGACGGAAACTATCATGTAGAGACCAGAAGAAAAAAAAACAGAAACTACCACCAGAGAACGTATCAAAACACCTTCAAAATGTTGTTATGGCGCAACATGTTTGAAGGTATAGAGGCCATGTCAATTGATGATTGCATCGATGACACACACACTGAAAAACTACACCTTGGGGGAAGTCCCCAAGAAAACCATCGTCAAACAAAACTTCTTCTGGGACAATTTCCCAAATACGTGCACTATCTAAATCGTCAACTAGAGGTGGCTAACGCTCATAATTATGATATAATCTAGTTAAATTGTCAAGGTTTCAGAGCAAATTTTACAGAACTGAGACGATAATGATCAAGGTGTTGGTGGAACGTCCGTGTTAATTAAAAACGACGTTGTTTATAGTATGTACCTTTGCAAACAGGCTTACAGGCACGAACATTAGACAAAACAATCACCCTGCGTTCCATCTATATTTTACCAAACAAAACATTCCGCTGAATGATCTTGAGCAACTGATTCATCAATTCCCAACTCCTTATATTTTGTTGAGTGATTTCGGCGCACATAGTCCGATTTGTGGTGATTGCTACAGCAAAGAAGACATAAAAGAAAACTAGTGGAAGAGATTATTTCTAAATATGACTTGTATTTGTTTAATGGTGGGTCCAATACTTATCTGCATCCCGCATCTGGTTCATACACTTCAGCAGATCTCACAATACATTGTAACATGTCCTTCTATATTCCAGGACTGACCACTTTCCAATTGTGTTGGAAAGTGTGGTTCCGGAGGAGGAGAGAGGGAGTTCCCCAGTAGATGGCAAACTGGGACACTTCCCCATCGCTTTGTTATGAACGCCTCACAAAGCCGAAATTTGTTGTATTGATCAAGTATTGATCACGTAGATCAGTCTACTAACCAATTGCGTGACGCTGCAAACACAGCCATTCCACAAACCAAGCCATTGTTTGATGAGGGTTGCAAACAGACTATAACGGATTGAAAACAGAACTGGAATCAGGCAAAAAACTGCCGACTTATCAAGCAAAAAAAAGTTCTTGGGAAAGTTATGTTTCTAAACTTAACCAATACACCAACCAGGAAAAATTGGAAAGTGATTAAAAAAACTTAAAGGTAAAGAAACAAAAACGAATGTACAACACCTGGAGAATAGCAACACACTAATTACTTCAAAACAAGAAATATCAAATAAATTGACCGCAACATTTTCAAAACATTCGGCGACTGAAAACTGTAATCCAAAATTCACTGAAATTAAAAAAACAATAGGAAACATAAAAGATCAAATTTACCTCCAATAATCTAGAGGATTACAATGAACCATTCTCTATAGAAGAGTTAAGTTTAAGTAACTCTTTGCGTAGAGCAAAAAACACTGACGAAAGGTCCTGATCAAATTCACCGCCAACTTTTGAAGCATCTGCCACAATCCTCACTTGAATTTTTCTTATCAATTTTTAACGAAATATGAATAACTGACCAGCCGCCACCGTCTTGGCGTCAAACAACCATAATTCCTATTGCAAAGCCAGATAACGACTATTGCAATCCGAGTAATTACAGACCTATTGCACTTAAAAATTGTTTGTGTAAAGCCATGGAAAGGGTGATCAATGATCGACTTGGGGGTTTCTGGAACCGAACAATCTTCTTCCGAATGTTGAGTGTGGTTTCCAAAGCTAGAGAAGAACTATGGAACATTTGGTTAGGCTTGAAGTGATTATAAGAAAGGTCGTTGCCAGAAAGGAACATGTGGTCCCCATAGTCATGGATATGGAGAAAGCATATGATACAACGAGGAAGTGTAGGATTTTAAAAGATCTTTTCAAGATGGTGTTGGGAGGGCGTATGCCTCTTTTTGTAGACAATATTTTAAAGGACCGCCAATTTCAGATTCGTGTTGGGTCTACGCTGTCTGATCCTCATAACAAGAATTGGTGTTCATCAGGGCAGTATTTTATATGTTGCCCTTTTCTTAATGCAAATCAACATTCATCATGGACGCATTTGAGAATATCGTAGACTGTTCATTGTATGTTGACAATTGTTTAATCTGCTATAGCAATAAGAATATGAATGCCATCGAGTGGAAACTTTACTTGTGTTTAAATGGAATTTAGAAATTGGCTTCAGAAAACGGTTTCAAGTTTTCAAAGACCAAAGCTAAGTGTTCGTTTTTGTAACACCGGAAGCACCACTTTTAAAATGAATTTCACTTCTCATATAAAACAGATTAAAGGAGCAATGAACCTTCTGAATGTAGTCGGTAGCAATGATTGGGGCGCTGAGTGAAACAAACATCACTCCAACTGTATGGATCACGTGTTAGATCAAAATTGGATTACGGTTGTGTGTTTTTCGGTTCTGCATGTAAGTCGTATCTCACAATATATTTAATGGAATTAGAATTAGAATTAGCATGAGTGTTTGTAGAAAATGCTTGTTAAAGCAGAGGAGCCGTCGTTTGAGAAGCGCAGAATTAGACTGTCAATATATTTCAAAACTTTTGCCTAATCTATCTACATGTAACCCTGCTTATAATTTTGACACAGACCCTCGAAATGTAGAATGTTTTACCAGATCCATATTATTCCATTGGGAATTAGAATTAAACTCCATGTGGAGTCCGCCATACTTGAATCTGAATAAGTAAATGAAAATCTTGGTGTCTTTAAAAATCTACTGTTATATTGGACCGTACTTCCTCAGATATATTTGCGAAAAACTTTTTGGAGTTTAGCCCTTTACCCAACGAATCTGCCAAAACCAGCCAGCGCTATTCTCAAATATCGCCAATTAATTATCATTTTTTTTTCCATTTTTTGTCTCAAAAACATAGGTTATGACCCCTCGTTAAAACTAGTTCGTCGAGCTTGTTCCATCGAGGTTTCATAACCTATGTTTTTGAGACAAAAAATGAAACAAATTAGTTATTCAAGAATTTTATTTGCAAGTGTCGTCTGCTTTTCATGTTAGGTAAAGGGTTAAACAAACATATTCTGAAATAAGGTCCAAGTATAGTGGTCGTAAAAGGATATGTACAGATCAATCTAAAGATGGTGACAAAGTATCATAAGCCGTTGTTTCTTGTGATCAGATCACCTCGGTCAGAATACCAAATAACAGTTCTATTTTCACAGCTGAAGTTAATGCATGGCAACTAACAATTGAACACATTGAGAATGTACAGGAAAGGAAGTCGATTATCTTTTCCGACTCACTTTCCTCATTGCTAGCATTACTCAACCGCAGGTTGAAGAACCCTCTCAATTTGGAACTTCTTGATAAGTTGAATACTCTCTTGTCTGACCAATATGATATCCTGTTTTGCTGGTTACCTGAACATGTTGGTATAAAAATAACACAGGGCGGAGAGTGCAACAACACAGTCCTCAAGAAACCCTCTCACTGATTTTAAAATTCCTTTCAGTGATTTTAAACCACACATCAATAGATACACCAAATCTGTGTGACAGGCTGAATGGAATGGGGCAACAGATAATGCGCTCCATAGCTTCTGATCTAATATTACTGAACGTTCTTACTCATCTAGTAACTTTTGTAGAAAAGACTCTGTAATTTTGATACGATGTTATGTCTATCATACGAGACTTCCGCATTCCTTTCGGTTAGAGGGTAATACACGACCAGGATGGGTCCCTTGCCTGCAAAGGTTGTCAATATATTATTTTGCCCTGTACAGATTTTAATTTTTTGTCCCACGGAAGTATTGCAAGGTCGGATCTGTTCGAAACCTAATTTATAAGATCAGTGCACGCAAGGTTCTGTCCTTAAATTGCTTTTATTACTTTAAACAAGATTTTCACTTCATGTCTATTCATCAATTTAATTTATATAATATTCCATACACTTCTACTCTCGTTTCCTCATTACTGTTGTTTTCACTCCTTATTTATTGCTCATTTCATGATTTTAAAGACTTGTTTCATTTTCAGGAAGTTTCATTGCAGTTCATATTTATCGGCACGATATAGCATTGGATGCTAATTTGGCACAAATAAATAAATAAACGAATTATATCATTGTAGCACATAATATAAGAGGTCTGACAAGTTCAGTTACCCATGAAAGTATCAGTAATGAACTAGACAGACTTCTCTTTTATTTCGTCGTTAAAGTCATAAATTGTCTACTCGATGTGATCCGGTTTGTCGGTAATGTCGTTAAACACCAAAAAGCTCAACCAACATTACAAATTAAGTACTTATTTTAGTACGTTTCCTTTATCAGTGGAAATGGTTCAAGTATAGTTTTCAACAACAGAGGTCGGTCCCTGTCAGGGGGATACATGGTACGTGAGCCAGTCTGAATATTAAGACCTTTGGAAGGGTAATCACGAACATGCGTAATCTATGTGAGAGCCCCTATTCCCTTGAGGTAGGCATAGGTATGCGACGAGTAGTTCGAGATATACTCGGCTGTGGGGGTGAGGGGAGTGTGCGTGTGGGGGGGGGGGGTGCAGTGGGCTACTAAATGGTTTTAAAGGCGACCTCGAAGTATTTCCCGAGGTTTAAAAACAAGAGATATATTAAAATACGTATCACGAAACGCACGATCAAGAATATCTGAAATGCGGATTGCAGCTAGCTTTTCTGGCAGTCAAATTGTAGAGTACAGTCGCCTCGAAATTGTCGTAATCAACGAGTGGGCAGCGTTGTCCACGCATGCGTTTACGAGATAATAAAAAACATCATCAGCAAACTGTTAATGAATGAAGCACCGGATTGTACCCGGTACATCATTAATTATATTTGTGATGTTTATTCCTGTAGTTAGTGTTTGGAATTCAATATTATTGCGCCGTGGAACTATTCCCCACTCGTGGAAAGTGACCAGTCCACGGCGATAATACTGTACTTAGGTCTGTGTGGAAATAAACCAATCTCATAAAGTGTAGCATGTTGATATCACCAATACAAACATATTTTGCAACTTTTATTTGTATTTGGTCTTGCAAGCTGAAACTTAATAAAATCTAGGAAATATTTACTGCGCTTGTCCAAGTTTGAGGTAAAGATCAAATATTCCACTCTTTGAATGAGTCTGGCTGAAATACTTATCAACCCCGTTATCATAACATAAATGCTTTGAAGAACTAATAAAGAAAAAATGAAAACATAATAGTCACAGATAAGTGTTCTTTCAAATCTTGTTTTTTTTTCAAACCTTGACTTTGCATTATCTTTTTCACTTTATACGGGGCAAATATCGCTGCGTAGAACTGTGATCTTGTGGTAATTTTGGAATCAGATAGCGATCGGATCGCGACACACATATACATCAATGTGTTGATATTTCATAAAAAAAAACATTGCAAAAATCCAGACCAAATTACGACAAAACAAATAAAAATAGCATCTCAGATTCACGCAATTTAGTTTTCCAACCGACGATATTCTGCTGCATGGAAAATGTGGAAAAATAACTTCAACCGGGTCAGGACCTAGTCGAGATCCATTCAAAATTAACTGCCGGCTATTGTGATCACAGTACGATGCATTTTGTGTAACAAGTAGGAATATTCCTCAACACTGTCCTACTGTTTCCCAAGATTCACTCGGGTCTTTCTGCACATCTATATCAAAATTAATTATTTTTCATTGATTTAGATTAGTTTTTTTGGAAACAACAGAGTTCAAGGGAAACCACTTAATTTACACCACTATTCCTGTGTGCATCTAAACTTACCAGACATAATAAGGGCATTGAGAAGGTACACCACGTGTCGAATCCGCCCTGCGTGTGAGTACGTTACGTAAGAACGCAAATGTTCGTTGCGCATCTGAGTGACATTGTGACGTGAACGAAATGCTTCGACATAAAACTGTGTCAAGCAAAAATGTAAACATACCACTGGAGGGCATTTTTGTCTTTAAATATATCAGCTTAATTCACTTAATTCAAGTCTAATCGTTGCATAAATGCACAGACTCAGCTAGAGTACGTGGGGCAGAAATCAGCGATCATCTTGGAAATTTTCCTGTATTTCCCGCGCTCCTTCGCCAATCGTGATATACAGGAAAACTTCCAACCCGGGCCGCTTACTCCCGTCCCACGTACACCACCATGGGTGTGTTCTGTCTCAATTTTACTACTGCTGGGTCACTTTGTTCGAAATAACAGAGTGCAAGAGAAACCACAGAAAGAGCAAAAACACTTACCGTCTTGTTGATTGCAATGCCGATAATCATTGTAAGAGACACCTGCAGTACCGTAATTAATACATACATTGTCGAGCAAATTACATCATCGGTCAGCATCGATCCCTGTACAAGCCCGTATAGGTTGAGGCAAACTACAGCCACACAGGATGATAAAACTATAGCTGGGCAGTGATATACGCAAGCGTTAAATTGATGCAAAATCTGCACTAATCGTTCAAACTTGATTCTGTGCTTTCCTACACTTTCCTCAGGTTTGAGGAAGTTGACATTCTCGAAGGATTTCCGGAACACAGTCAATTCCTTCCAGATGACATATCCAATCAGAATATAGACGTTCCAATAACAAAAACAAATGCCGAATACAACGAAGGAACATGCACTCTTAATAACCAATATATATACACGTTTTTGTGGTGAAAGTCCTATTATATCAAAAGAGAGAAAACTTCTCGCAAATGACGATCCTTCAGCCATTTCCATCAGCACGAAAGGAGCGGCAACGGCAATAGAGAGATTGCTGCAATACAAAAGAGTGTTTATTTTAAATGCGCGCCGTCTAAGTTCCAACGCATCGAAACCGAGGCCAAATTCTGTCTCGTATTTTCGAAATAAATTCACAGTTTGCCGAAGTTCACCAGAAAGTGTCCATATTGTCAGCACTGAGTGGATAGAAAAAGCGAAATAAACTGTAATGCTGGACAGTATGGTTGATAGGCTGGTTGTCAATCCATTGTGTATTTCACTGTTTATGTTGTATGTGTATCGCACTAAATCGAACCACAACAATGCAGTGATAAAAGTACAGTAGAATAGATGTAAACCATTCGTACATGTTATGCTTTTCAGATTTCGTTTTCTAGTTCGTAATGTTTCCAGTAAATAGCTGTAACAGCCACACCACATTAGTAATTTAATCAGTGGTTCGAAAAGTTCCTCCATTGTTGAATTCTTGCGCGTTTCCTTACAAGGTTGTGAGGAATCAGACACCTTTATTTTCCTTAGAGTCATGTCCAATTGCAGCACACACTGTCAACAGAAATATGATATAATTCTTTTAAAGATAGTAATGAATAGTTGGTTGAAAATAATATAATCTTCAGGACATTACGAACTCATGGGTGGAGATTTCGTTATGCTACCATCAGAGTTTATTACTCAACAAAAAGTATACATAGAAGTAGGTTGGTACTCTTGTCAAAGGCTGTACATAGAAATAGTTTCCTGAAGCAAAAAGGAAAATGAGAGTTTTACACCAGGCGTTGATTCCATCGATCCTCGTGGAATGTGAATTGCACGGCTCTGTGGCTCCCGGTTCTGAAAGTCGATCACGATGCCCGGGAAATTCATAGACCATACTATGAATGATTGCGTATTATTGTTTATGAGATTACGGCGAATATCAATTTCTCCCGAGATCAATATCGCCGTTGGCTCTATGGTGTAATCTCGCAAACGGGAATTTCCTGAAAATCAGTCCTAATGCCCTGGGAATTCATAGACCAGAAGGAGGAAACAAAGATTGTGGAATGCAAACTTTTATTTCTGGTTCTGTCCTACGAGTTTCCCGGGTATCGTGACTGATATTCAGAAACGACTAATTGACAAAAATGAGAACCGAAAAATTAGCCGCCCCGGGATTAAACCCTAATGTCTAGAGATTGAAAAAATAGACTACGGTATTGTTCAAGGAACCTGCAAACATATGAGATTCGATTGGGCTTCGAGTCGATTCGAAACCATCTAGATTGTTTGAAAAAAGTCGAATCGCGGAGAGGTTTTGACGTCACTCATTTCATTATTAATGACTTTCAGAAGATGCCAATTCATCCTGAAGTTTTCTTAGGAACGCGTTTTACCGTATCCAGCCCAACTAGATAACACAAATTTTGTCAGAAAATTCCTAAAAATGTCATTTGAGGCGATAATGGAGATCGCGTTTTGTCTAGTATTTCAGTTTTTCTTTCGCCCCTTGAGTGAAACAGGGCTCCATCTGCAATGATAGAGTAATGAAGATGCCACCTTGTTCCACCTAAATTCTGATATCTGGCATTTCCGACCACTTCGGCGATACAATGCGCCAGAACCCCATCATTGCACCCTGGGCCAATGTGCTGGTCCATGTTCAAATTTCTACAATGAATACCTTTGGTTGCCAAATGAATAAACTACTCAATATTTCAGAAACAAGAGAGATAGGTTCATCTATATCTACTTGGGGTACGATGGTGCTAATATTCTAATTGGTGCGCATATTGATAATAGTGTGCACGTCAAGTCATATGCAGTTAAAACTAGAAGTCTTGTCATGAACTGTGCACTTATCTAGGCTTAATTGCGCGTAGGAATTACCCGGAGGTCCATTGGCTGAAACATTACTTGTGCACAGACCATATGTGCAGAATCTGATAGGCTTACTATGGTCATAACGCGTAGATTAACGCGCAGATCGACGTGCTGTTTGTGCGCATTCCATGATAGGACTTCTAGTTTTAACTGTAAGAGAAAGCACAAGAAGGATAGCGGTAGTATCGTAACAACTAGTAAGTTGTTTCGATTTGAGTTTGGATTCGGTTTCGAACTTTTTGGCTGATTCTATTCGAGCCCTGTTATGTCCATATTCGGAATCGACGCGATAATATTTATAGCAAGGGCTAAATTAGGTCACTTATCGATCCGTCGTTGTAATTTGATCACACCTGAAGTCTCGAAAATATCACCCTGGGTCTTTGTGAGCGATCAATCGCCTTATTAAACACATGTTTGAATCACAAATGACCAAACTGGGATGTTATCATTTTGAACCCGAAATGCCGCTTTTCGGGCAATCGTGATACGAGCTGAACTTATAACGTAGGTACTTAGTCAGTGAATATGTGTGGTAGACTAATCGAGATTGTCAACGTGCAGTCACAAGGCAATACGTTATAATTTTGATTAGCCTTCCCCCAAGTAAGGAATATAGACACTACTAGTTGATGGCTCTGAACTTGCATGAAATCTACCATCAGGGTCCATTGGGTTAACAGGTTTGAACGCAGCCCCTCAAGGAACAGGTTTGTCATTCTCGAAGAGACAATCTAGCCAGCAATGCTGAAAAGTCCATCCATTGCGATTGAAGCCGGTTGTGGGCGAAGGAGAGCTACGCAGATCCGTCAAGAGCATATTAAACATATTATAAATATTATAAAGGTAAACAACAGAAGAGATCAGAAAGTTTGAGTCCATGGACACAACACTTTGTCACTTACCAGTTGCTTTAAACGATTTTGTGGTATCATAACACCCGACAAATTATGCACGTGATGAGCATTCTTTAAAAACATATTACCATAAAAATTGGTTGGCTAACTTCAATTTGTATCAGTCTTGCGCCATTGATATAGCCACATATGCTGAAAGTGACCTTAAATACCTGTAGTTTCCCCATACAATATATTAAATACCTTTCGTCACTCTGCTGAACCAAACAAATTATATTTGACCTGGGAAATTTCGTTAAATTTATAACGAAACGATTAAAATTGGATAAGATGTACGAAAACAATAAGTTGAGCCACTCCAATTATTTTGGAAATTTCATAGACAAGTTGTTGATTTTCAAGTATGTTATTTTGCATTACTGGCTAAGTTTATTGCATTCCAGCTAGTTCATTACTGAATGATTTCTGTTGCACTACTGGTTGATTTCTATTACATTACTGGTTAACATTACACTACTCATTGATTATTACACGACAGACGGTTTCAAACCACACCTGGGAGATTATGTCCATTTGCTGTTTTCAAATAGTAACCTGGATAAACTACGACGGAACGATGAGTAATCCGACGTAGCCTTAACTACATAATTGGCCCTTTACCTTGCACAGCGACTATATTTGGCCAGCACTTTGTACAAAAATCGTGAACCAAAATTGTATTATTCTTTCATTTTTACCCTCCAAACAAAGCTTATCTTCCCTCATTGTAACAGGCTCACTGCCCTCGTTCCAACGAGGCAACATGGTCTACGTTTTGGGGACAGAAATGAAAAGTGTTGCTTTAGGACGTTACAGCGTGAAAAAGTCACCTGTTTGATGCAATGAAATATAGAAAAAAATACGTTATGTCAATTTCCTCTTGTTTATATATTAGATGTGATATTCTTTCCCCGAAATGTCCATTATCAAACGCGGCAGATATGACTTGAAACTCGGCTAATATGACAGAGACCTCAGCCGATATGAACCCAGCTAGATTTGTCTCCCTTGATGCGTTCCTATGCGCAGCCAAATTGTTTACAACGAAATATTTCACAGGTATTCATTGAACGTGATCGGAAAAATTGGTCTAACCAGGTATGATGGAGTGGAAGCCAAGTTGTTATATGATGACAATAAGTAACGATTAGGTGGATGAAAGAAGGCTGATATGAAGTTACCTGGGGATGTTATCTAGATCGATATGAAACTAACCAAGTAATAACCTCTGCAAATGACATCTAAAAAATGCAAGGGAACAGTCAGGTAAAGATGCTTCTTTATTATTATATGTTTTGTTCGATATAGATACAACAAAAATTATATCACAATAGCAAATAGAGCTTCACATTATAATCAAACTCTACATCATCCCCATGCGTACAAAAAAACCTTCGTCTGAAAAGCTAGTTGTCCTTCCTTGGAGCTTGGGTCTCCGTCCTGCGACTGGAAATGGGATCTTAAACACCAGTGAATAACGGGTTGAAACGCTCTATACGCCTTTTGTGAACAAAAATAACTTTCTAAACACAACAAGTGGTCACCGTAAGATGGCAAAGCGAACCTCCAGAATGATACCATTGAACGAAGCACGCCCAACTCCAAAGTGTTTCACTTCAAAGGGACTTTTAAGGAAAAGGTGTCCAGATCATGTGGACAAAACCTCACGTAATTTCACCTTTATACTATGACATTTAACCGTCAACGTTTTTCGGCGTTAGGTCCGATTTAACGTTATAGCGCTGGGTATATTATGTCAATTTGAATTACGTACGTGCCGTTTAATAAATTTTAGTATTACTTTACGTGTATATAGAATGATAAGACGGTGTATCGGAGGTTGGACTGTCACAGACTGGTAGGGTATGCAGAGTAACATCTGAACATTGTGGATAATACAGAGTCGCAGGTCCTCTTCCCTAGTTTGTGGCTAATCGGATAACACCGTTTATACCAATTTTACAGTGAGAAGGGTAGGTAAAGGAGGGTACTGTTGATTTTCCCCCACAAAACTCGTATGACGGAAGGGTGACTAGGCCTGTTATGATAATTTTTTGGATAAAGGTCGAAACATTTATGATAGAATGGTAGTTTTTTTTTCATTTATTGGGAGAGTTAATGACACTTTCGACAGCCAATGTCACCTCGTGTCGGACAGTTGGAGGAAGCCAAAGAAAACCACCAAACATAGGCAAGCAACTGGCATACTCCACACACGGTTAGTATTGGTTGAAGGCAAGTGCACCCTCGACGTGCAGTATGCTTTAGTACACAACACTACCGCGCCCCCTACGTGTGCAATTAGAGAATGGTACTTCTTTCACGTTTTCACTTAGATGGCTGACTTATACTTTAGTAAATATCCAAAAATAAACATTTGATATAGGCTACTAAAACACGATACCGCGGGGGTGATTTTTTTATGATTAACAAACAAGACGCGGGGTTATCACCTTAATTTTTCACAAGTGGCGTTACCTAAGCAATAAAAAAGACATGTTCTTTTTTTATTTTTTGAGCTCTAGGATACACTAAAATTTAGCGATAATCGAACGCATTTAAATTTTTTCTGACATTGGCCACATATGACGCCATGGGTAACTTCGGCCTTAACCGTGGAGAATTTCCCAGGACGGCACCACATTTTTAAATACGTTTTTATTGAAGATTATATTCCAAGACTCCCAGAAGGGTGAGCCACAAAGTGAGACCATACCAAGGATTAAGAAAAAACCGCAAAACTCTAATCACTCACATCACAGATATAAATTACAACCCAAACACTAATTACAAGAATAATTATCAAAAATATAATTAATGAAGCAGAGGGTACAGCCCAGTACTTCATTGATTAAAATGTTGCAGGGAATGACTTTATTACCTAGTAATCGCATTCGTGGACATTACTGCCCACACATGGATTACAACCAATCCACGGCGACAGTACTGTACAGAGGCCAGTCGGTAGTAAAATTAGATTTTAAATGAACAATGGGAAAAATAGCCGAAAACATGAAGTAGTACTCCCGACGGTATTTATGTCATATCTTAGGTATTTGAAGTAGGACCTTCGCAAAACAAAATTCATCTTACGTACTACAGTAAAGTCCCGGTGGACTGGGCAGTGATGTACACGCATGCGTTTATCAAGTAGTAAAAATTATCATCTGCAAGATTTTAATTAACGAAGCACCGGATTATACCCGGTGCTTCATCAATTACATTTTTTGATGATTATGCTTATAATTAGTGTTTGGAATCTAATATTATTGAGTCCCTGGAAATATTTCCCTCCACGTCGAAAGTAACCAGTCCAAGGCGGCCGTTCTGTAAAAAGACTCTTGATTTCAATTTTTATCCAGAAAAATTAAATTTTGAGCCATTTTTGTGGGGGTTTTTTTGGCGTTATTATGGCTACAACAACGAGACCTTCAAGGGTAGCAAGATAAAGTTTATCAAAGCAAGATATCTATCATCAGTGGCATTATGTGCATATTCAGGTGCCTGTGTGATGTAGATATGACTGCAGGTGTCTCGCCAACTCTTTCCAGTTCCAAAACCGAAACTGACGTAAAAATGTAAAAACGGCATTAAATCAAAAATTTAAAAACACAGATCTGTTCTATTTTTTTTTAAAGAACACACTTTATTTTTTTGATACCTTGGCGTTAAATCTTAAAAGAATTCTCAAAGGGGGTTTTCTCCGCCAGGTAAAAAACTCATTGCATTTTTAGATATGCTTTTTATTGGAGATTAGATTTCAAAAATGTTCAAAAGCAAATACCTTTTTGTATACATCAGAAATCGGTTTGGCTAAAAGTGACGTCTTTACATCAGAATTATGAACTGACTAACAACTAAATTATCTCATGGGCTAGAGTGGTTATCTGGCATTTAGTATCTGAAGTTTCATAGATGCAGCTTACGTACGTAAGAGGTCGCGTGTGACATAAATGTGGCGGTTTGGGTTCAAAAGTGGAACAAAAACGTGCCAAAAACAATATTTGAAATATCATGTGACACAGAGACGTCGAAAATGGCCCTAACTCGAAAAACAAAAACAATCCCAGATATATGTTAATTTGTATATCTCTACAAAAATACTAACGTTTCAAGAAAATCGGAAAAAAATCAGTTTTGAAGACTTCGATAATCTGTGACTTATCCAAGCCTACTGCCGAAGCGATTGATAATTTTCCATGGCGACCACACATTTTATTTAGATATGGCTTCATTGGGAGGTTATGTTTCCAAAATTTCAGATGGATACACTTAACAATTAGCCTGGATGTAAGATGTTTCTTCCGGCTCATCCCAACACCTGGTCGAGGTTCAATATTGCACGATTTCAGTTTAAAAGGTATCGATGTTCTTGCAGTGTGGGGATCTATAACTTCCTTGTTAACCACATGAACTGCAAAAAGTAATATATAGATACTGCAGTACGTCCGCTGTGGACTGGTTAATTTCCACGAATGGGCAGTATTTCCACGGACGCAATAATATTAGATTCCAAAAACTAATTATAGGAATACAACCCGGTGCTTCATTAATTAAAATTTTTGCTGATGATGATTTTGTATTACTTGGTAAACGCATGCGTGAGCATCACTGCCCACGCATGAATTATGCATGCCCGCGGCGATTGTATTGTAATATCTGAGATGTAACAAAGATCTTCAGAAAGAGAGACCGCTGAGTTTTGGTTTAGAAGCAAATTCCGAAACAGTTTTAAATTTTGAATGATATTTTTTTGTGAATGACGCTGGATGGATTCTGCTAATAATGGTTGAATGCCTAATACAAAAAGAGTAACATCTTGTTAAACATTTAATTGTCTGAATTCAAAGGAACTCTCCTATTCGAAGTGTTGATGGTTATTTGCCCCAAATGTCCTGTTCTCGGCCTCCTTTCCTCGTGTTTTTCTTGATGGATTTGCCTCCTTTCTATTTTTTTTTCAGTATACAGCAGAGCACGGAATGAAGTACTTATTCCATGTAAGAATTGTGTATTGTTTAAAAGTGCAAAGTTTGTCTTTTCGACTTACTGCAGTCCTTGTGCTTCTTCGTGAAATAAGCCAACAATTGTCTTTCGCTGAAGCTGGCTGCTTAGTCTGAAAAACATTTTTTTCTGACAACCACTCTTTCCTGGAGACATTTTAATCCAGTAGAAGATAGGGAAATAACAGAATAGGATTTTTTTCCTTCAGAAACATAGCCTATGGCTCCTCCTTTGATCTCGCTCCTTGAGCTCTCTCTAGTGGGGTGTCATGGGCTGTGCTTTGGAAGAAGGAAGTAATTTATGCAAAATAATGTAGTGGTTAATCCTTTACCCAACAACTCGACTATAATATTAATGTTCATCGAGAAATGTTTGTTGGCGGCGACTGGCTGCCACTCTCCTGCAAACTGTGGAAGCGGTTACACATCCATAATAACCTTTTCTTCACAACTACAAAAATGTATCACAATAAATGTAGAGAATGTAAGTCACAACCGGCAGTGACAAAAAACTTTCTCGTCGAAATTAGCAGTTTAGTATATTTTATCTTTCTCAAAGACCAGTAACAACAGACTTTATCGTGATGAGATCACGACGGTCACTCACGTGAGCGTAGTGGGCTCATTACGGTGGGATCTGTGTCTGTATGATAGGGCCTTCTCGCCATCTTACTGCTATCTATTTTCATATCAATAATCCTATTCATTGGCTAAAGTATTGTTATCAGAGTGGCATACGATACTTCTCTTGCTCCACTGTCCGATTGGAGGTGAGAGCCGATAACAAGCTCAGTTGTCATGGAAGCTGTACTTGGCTCCCATTTCCTTTTGTATACACGTTGTTGTTTTGTTTACTATAAGAGTGTAACGTGCTCAAAATTCTTTCACCTGCACACATTATACTGGACATACTCTATTCTTGCACCCTTGAATAAAGCTGTTTACCACGAAAACAAAAATTATACTAGCCCCGCAGTAAGGAGATATGGATCTCTATCTTACTTGGGTTTAATACAGCACAAACTCAAGATACTAGAATGGTTTGGTGTCAGTTTTAAGTTAAATAATCGGTAGGACTTGCCTGGACGAGCTGAAGACAAAAGTTGATTATGATGTCATTCATCTATACAATGAGAAACTAGGTATCGACGATGTGATTGAATCACCTTTCAAAAAATGAATTTTGCGCCTGTGATTATATTGAGCAAGGACAATACAACTGTACATCCCAAGGGGCCCACAGATCTTTTTCACTATTCCACAGAAATTGCCAGAGCCTTAGAGCTCATTGTGCTTTCAGAACTATTATTTAATATACAGGAATCCGACAATAACCTGTTTGATGTAACTGGGTTAACGGAATTTTTTAATATTCCAGATAATGTTTGTTTTTGACTTGAAAGGCTATCATCCACTATTAAAAATAATAAAATAATGCGTCCTAATAACGACGGCGGTTGGGGTAGAGTTGGCTTATTTAATAAGGAAGGAATTGATTTTCAGATTTGAGATGACCTATCATTGTTTATCCCCCATATCATCGAGTCACTTTTTCATTGAGATTAGAACAGGTAGGTCATCCAAAAGCATAGGTGTTATTTACAGGTCCAATACCCCCTCCCCCCCCCCCCCCCCCCCTGGCAGATATTGACATTTTTCTCCAGAAACTTAATGAAATAACATATAAAATGAATCAGGACAATAAGCCGGCTTATATTGTAGGTGATTTCAATATAGACCACTTAAACTTCGAAATGAACACAAAAAGTAGCTTTTGTATTGATTTAGTGTTTAGTCAGGGCTTCTTACCCCACATAAAAAGCCAACAAGAGTTACTAATTATTCTACGACATTAATTGATCACATCTTAAGTAACAACATTACATCTGCATCCAAATCTCTTATAATATTAACAGATGTATCCGATTATTTTGGCACTTACTACTACGAAACAAATATACAAAAATGTGAAGATATAGGGCCCATTGTGACAAGACAGATAAATGACGAAAGTCTTTCCCATTTTAAGACTAGTCTCTCCGAAATCGATTTTTCTTATGTAATGGAACTAATGCAATGGAACTTGACTGCCCTAACCAGGCATAGGACACATGTCTAAGCATTTATAATAACGTTTTTGATGATGCATTTCCAAACGCCAGCCATGGATGACTAGAGCCCTTACCAGATCATCAATCACGAGAAATAAATTTTATAGAACAAAATTAAATAAACCCACTTTTCGTAAGATTTAAAATTATAAAAAATATTGTCAAATGTTTAATAAAGTTAGAAAACAAAGTAAAGCACTGCACGACAAGAATGCACTAACAACTAGTAAAAATAATAGGCGCGAAACATGGGAAATCCTAAATACGGCAGGACATGAAGCTAAGAAAGTGGCAAAATTACCCTCCTATTTCAATCACGAAGATAATAAAATTGATAATTCACACAGTATTGCCCAAGAATTCAATAATTTCTTTTCGAATATCGGCAAACAAACCAGAGAGTCAATTGTGGAATCGAACAATAATTTTTTGAATGTATGGATGAAGACGTCCTGAATAGTTTTTTACATTATCCCAACAACCAATACGGAAGTTCTTGCGATTGTAAAAAAAACTATGCAATCCAAGTTTAGCAAAGACTGTAATGGCATAACAATGAGCCTCTCATGAACACTATCGACCTGTAAGTCAACCCATTAATCCACATTATTAACAATTTATCGATGCGGGTTAAGGTTCCTACTTAAATGAAAATAGCCAGAGTAATTCCGTTATATAAATTAGGTAATGTCCAAGACTTTTCAAATTATCGACCAGTCAGTATTCTCCCAGTTTTTTCTTTTCAAAAATTTAGGAAAAACTAATGTACAAAAGGCTAACTAGCTTCTTGGTGAGAAACAAAGTTTTAAATCCTTATTAATTTGGTTTCAGGAAAAAGACACTCCAATATACGCCCTGTCATGTTTACACGTATTATTAAACATGTGGCCATTGAAATCACTAAAACGAGTAAAGATGTCACTATAGCTATCTTCCTTGACTTGCCGAAAGCATTTGATACTATAAATCATAATATATTACTGCAAACATTGGTAAGTATGGAATTAGAGGTCTCACTAATGATTGGTTTACAACGTTATCACTCGAATAGAAATCAATATGTTAATTGTAGAGGAAGCGAAGCCGACAAAGCCAAAATATGTTACGGAGTGCCACATGGGTCTATTTTGGGACCAATTTTATTTTTGGTGTATGTCAATGATCTCCACCACTCCACCTCCCTGAACCTCCCATCCTTTGCCGATGACATCAGCACATTCTCCTCTGGTAAAGATATTAAGCATCTGAATAATTATGTGAATAGTGAATTAGATAAAAATCTTCGAATAGTGTTCCGTTAACGAACTCATGTTAAACGCAAAGAAAACGAAATATTTTTTAGTAAATCCAACAAAAAAGGCTACTACTAAGACTAATAATACTTCAATCAACGGACAGAAAATAGAGTGGGACAGAATAGAAATGAATCTTCTTTTAAATTCTTAGAACATCGATCTTATAAATACCACATCGATGAAATATGTACAAACATTGCCCACGCGAATTATGCCTTAAACAAAGTGAAAACGCTACTGCCTCACGAGGCAATGGTAACACTATATTCTGCGCTCATTCACAGCCATATAGCTTATGGAATACATCTGTGGGGTAACTCAAAATCTATAAAGAAGGTATTTCTTTTACAAAAAAAGAACCATTCGCATTATAAATAATAAACGATACGATACAACACCCACCCCTCTTGCGTGCAATCTCTAATAAAACCCTCTTCAAGGGACACATTTTAAATAAGTTTTTAGGAGCGTACACGAATGATGTTCATTGTAATCATCCTTATTGTTTGGATTGCATTCAGTAGAGATCACCCATTTGTGTATTATAATAATAAAATTTATCAATCAAGAATTGTATTTTATGACTAGTATGGGACCTAGTTCTAACTCATAGACATAAACGACTGGCTAAACTTGACTCTGTTCTTATGTTTTTGGTTATATTTGGCCACAAATATATACAAATGACTTTAAAAGTAATAAAAATAATAGAATAAAAAAATTAGTTCGTGTGATACCCAAGTGTCTTCCCAGCTCGTCACAATATTTCTCCCTACCAGGTCCAGTTCAAGTAGCATCTGGGATAGATTATACTGTCCTTGTCAGTGATTGGGACAGGGGGCGTGGTGGAGAGCCCGAAACGCATAGCAGCCACCAAGAGCCATATTATTTCTGGCTAAGCCCCTGAGTTGTCCCACGTGATATTCAGACTCAAATATATGAGTCAAAGCATTTTGTCGACGGCATTTAAGTGTGCCCCCGCAATGTCCAGTGCAATGTTGTAATAAATTTATACTGGGGAGAACAGGAAGACAGCCAATCTGGCTATGTTATTCCCCACAGTATACATATATGTTTTCATTTAAGATTGTTATCATTATTTTTGCAAACTGTTGTGCGTATGTTTACTGTGAAATAAATAATTAATCAATCTTAACAGAATGAGTTGCCCTTTGGCATTGTACCAAAATAGTAATAATGCTTACGCTGCCGAGAACTACGGAGATGAGAAGCTTACACATTGTTCTGTGATCCTCTTATTGTCTTCAAAATGCCACTGATCATGCTTTACCGGCCTGTTTAACCGTTTACCCAACGCACATATCAAAATTTAATATTTCAAATATTTGTTTTAATGTTAGCTACAATTTTTAACCAGACCACATCATTTGACTTCGCACTGGAACGAGCTGAACGAGGACGTTCCAATGGGGAGGTCGCGCGATATGGTTTTGTTGAAAGTTTTTTGAAAAATAATCTTTCTTCAACTGTTTAGTTTGTACATTACGCAGGTGGATGCGGGCGACTCGTTGGATAAACGTTTAGGATGGTAAGCACTGAAGGGAGATTGTTCAAATTCTTGTTCTCGCAAAACATGTAGAATATCATACAATTTCAGCACTAATATGATTATATGACATAGATGCTGTCAAACATGCTAATCTCATAACGAATGCAACTTGGGTTCGTAATTACCCTGATACAGTGTGTACAGGGAGGACCTGATACAAAATATGAATCTTAGAACTTCATAATACAACCGTGTGCATGGTTACGATTTGTTTACGTTACTATTTTTAATTTTTAGAACATTACAAGCTGTCGAGACGCGTTTGCGAGTGTCCCTGTACGTTTCAATAAACGATGATAGAGAGAGGGGGAGAAAGCAACGCAACCGCTTACAGTTTCAACTGAAACGACAAGCATTTTATGAGACTGAAAATGAAATATAAAATTTAAATACTAGCTAACCCTTCAGTCAGGGACGTGGCGACGGGGGTGGGGTTGGGGGTTGGGTGGGGGTTACCTCTAACCACATCCCTGCCTTCAATACAATATCACAATTTAGTATTTTAATTATTTGCTGTAAAAACATATTTTCCAAAAATTGAGCGGAATCATATAATCTGATACCCTCACTGGAATCAGATCGTCGGGCTTGCTCCAATCGGGGGAGGGCACATTCTATGATTTGGTTGAAAGTTTTAGAATTTGTTTTCAACTACTCTGTTCGTTAATTACGTGGGAGGATGCGATACAAAGTCGCGTATCCTCTTCCCAAATTTGTGGCTAATCGGATAACACTGTGTATAACAATTTTACAGTGAGAGGGGTAGGTAAAGGAGGGTACTGTTGATTTTCCCCCACAAAACTCGTATGACTGAAGGGGGACTAGGTCTGTTATGATAAATGTTTGGATAAAGGTCGAAACATTTATGATAGAATTGTAGTTTTGTTCATTTATTAGGGGAGTTAATGACACTTTCGACAGCCAGTGTCACCTCGTGTCGGACAGTTGGAGGAAGCCAAAGAAAACCACCAAACATAGGCAAGCAACTGGCATACTCCACACAAGGTTAGTATTGGATGAAGGCAAGTGCACCCTCGACGTGCAGTATGCTTTAGTACACAACACTACCGCGCCCTCTACGTGTGCAATTAGAGAATGGTACTTCTTTCACGTTTTCACTTAGATGACTGGCTTATACTATATATATATAGTAAACATCCAAAAATAAACATTTGATATAGGCTAGTAAAACACGATACCGCGGGGGTGATTTTTTATGATTAACAAACAAGACAGGGTTATCACCTAGATTTTTCCATTTTCACTTGAGTTAAAAGCGATTATTGTCATCATCTTTGAGAAAAAATGCTGGCCGGACATTACTTGATTTTGTCAATTTTAAACGCGCTGGTCCATAATTAACTGTTCAGCACCTAAGGGCAGTTTTGATAAGCGACAGGCCATAATGAACGAGAAAACAATCTACCTCCGTCATTTGAATTTAACTAATGTTTCAATGTAAAGGGGGTAGGTGACCCATTGTTCTCAAACACAATAGATCCCCAACAACGTACGTTGACACTTTTCAATGTTGCTTTATGGAAGCATTTCATATGGATGTATTTCTTCCACACGGACACGCCATTTTGTTTTCCAAGACATATTGAAAAGTTTTTATAAATTAATTTAATTTAAATATAGATTCTTTAACGAAAAGTAACAACTTGTTACGCCATTGAAATGTTTTAAAATTATTTAATTCTTTAACGAAAATTAGCAGCTTATTACTCCATTTAAATTTAATTTAAAATTATTTAATTAACGAAAATTATTAATACATTACACCAATTGTTAGGCGGACTATGTCATAGTAATTAAAATTAAAAAAAGGGTTACTCCATTATAGCACTGTTCAGCATTAAGAGGGGGTGCGAAGTCATAGCAATTAAAATTATTTAATTATCTAACGAAAACGCCATTTAAATTTAATTTAAAATTATTTAATTAACGAAAATTATTAATATATTACGCCAATTGTCAGGGGGTCTACGTCATAGAAATTAAAATTTAAAAGTGGGGATTACTCCATCATAGCACTGTTCAGCACTACGAGTGGGGGACGGAGGGGGTATGACGTCATAGCAATTAACATTATTTAAAAATATGCACCGTCATACCAATTAAAATTATTAAAATAAAAAAAATATTTTTTTAGAAATATGACCACATCCTTGTCTCCTTCTCCCCTCCCCAAAACTTCCTTTTACTCTCCTTGCCGGGTAGTTGGACCACCCCCGAACCACCTCCGGTCAATCGATATCGATTCGTGCATCCCTACTACTCAGGTCAACTTCTGCCAATTCACTTGGTAGTGCATGTGTAGTTTTCCTTCGTCGCTTATACAGGTCACTCTTTAAACTGTGAAACGACGGAACAGCAATAGGCAAGTCTCTGTCCACATTAGAAACGTCCTCTTCAAATATGGCTTGAACTGGAGGCACCTTGGACTCCACACGGTGCCGAAAGTTGAACAGGAACTTATTTGCGTCCTCGTTTTCTCTTTGATGGTAATGTGACGTTACATTTCTGACATAATCTTCTACAGTTGTGCATTTAGCGTTACAAACTAGATCAGCATACTTCAAGCACACAAGTTTTTCTACTAACATTTAGTCTGTATCTTTTAGGGTCAAGTAATACTAGGTTCCCACTTCTCTGGGAAAATACATACTGAACACGTAGCACAACTACCATTTCTATTAATACGGACAAGACAAGCACTTTCTCTTTGATTGGTTAATTATTACTTTGATTATTGTTGTTTTCGTCACTTTCAATACACACATGCACATTGCAGGCTGATTTTATCCACACATTGAAAACTGGTATGTGCGCGTGCGTGTTTGCAAAAACAAATGGCGAGAGCGATTCTAAGATGTGTGCTTTCATATTTCCCCAAGCTAAATTAGTGCACTTTCGCCGACGCTTTCACAAGTATTTTTTAGGCGAAAGTGCACTGTAGGCAAAAGTAGACGCCTCCTTCTAAAGCTCTATATCTCGATGGTGATAATATGTTTCCCGGTGCTCTCACTTCAATATTAGTTTTAAAATCCCAGAAAGAGCACCTCTGCCTTCACATCGCACCTCTGCATTCACATCGAACAGACGTGCCGTCCAGCGCTGGTGATTTCACATAGCTGATTTTCGCTCACTCGGACGTTGAGCGAAGCTGTTGTTATCTGTACTATTTCTGTGTCTTTCTATACCACTGTAAGTGTTTACCATTTTTCTTCTGCTATTTCCATCTGCATTTGTTCGCTACAAACTAATATTTAAATCAATAAACTAAATTAAAACTATAAAAACCTCATAATAAATCTAAGAACTCTTTGCAATTAAACAATGGATAAACAAAGTCAATCCCAAATAGTCAATTCTGTCCTTAAGTTATAACTCTGGCAGTGTCAGCAACAGTGGAAATTCCATTAAAACTGACACGGAATCCATGATGTTGATGGTGTGTGGCTTCCACAAGAAAATAGCCAGAGTGAATGACACAATAGAAGGTTGGTGATCGAAGCTTTAAGCCCAACCAGAAGCTGCATGCAGATAAGGAAAAGGCCAAATTGGAAAGAGCAATTCTGAGATCCCAAACCTGTACGGAGGACCACGTTCCTTCTGCTCCTGGTTTATCGTTTATTGATGCCGCTACAGAAATAAGAAGACCTGCGTTCGCCAGCTCACTATGGAGGTTATGTAGCCAAGTCTCGGACCTAATTACCCCCAGCCAGGATAATTGGTTGCGCCCCATAGTGGAAGAAGCAGCTAACATAGCTACAGCTTCCCCTGCTGGCGCAGTTGAAATACAATTCGAAATAAATTCAGTTAAACTCCTCAAATCGCAGAGGCAGAAAAATCTCCAAACCAACATCGGTCAAAAAGGAAGCTCTCTAATGAGTGTCGAGCAAATGATGAAACATTGGACGTTGAAGACGAAGGGGGCTTCTATACGACTACTGATCGGTGTGTCAATAAGATAAAAACAAACAACCCAAATTCACAGGAGACCGATACTGAAAAGGACTCGGAGGCCATACCAAGACATTTGGGATATGTTAACACAGAGGGCCTATATAACCGGGAATTGTGAATGGAACAGCGGCAGCTTGCCCAACTGAAAGCGTGAAATACGCCGATAAAGTAAAAGCCAAAACGCCCGCAAGGTGATCAATAAAAACAACAAGACACTGAGCCGTGTGCAACCAAACCTCTCTATCGTAATCACACGCGTTCATCCCAAAACGGGAAAAACACGTTTGATAAAGTCCTATCAGGATGCTCATGAAAGAGATTAGTCTCCAAATCCACGGGCAACCATACTTGGAAGATTAAAGTAAAATGCCCCAATAGAGCAACAAGATTAAATCTTACAAGCAAAGGGGTAATTATCAACGGCAAAAAATAAGAAACTGAGGAATATCGTGATCTTCCGCAACCCATTCAGTATCACAAGTGTCAGAAAGTTGGGCACTTGCCACACAAATGCAACGGGGAGCAACAATGTATGAAATGCGGCTACAAACACATTGCAAAGGCGTGCAGTGCAACAATACCGAAATGCCCCAATTACAGTGGACAACACCCCAGCAGTTACCGGGGGTGTGGCCACTTCAAGAAGGTAAAGTAAGCATCCAACCTAAACCTCTAAATGTAAGTAATGTCGAGAATTCATCCTCCCCTTATTACATGTGCACACTAAAAGCTAGCTTTATTTTCAACATAATGAAAAGATAACTGGACACCAGTCTTTCGGAAGTATGCAAGGAGTTCGGTAAAACAGCTTCTAAGCTATATAAAACTCAAATATCTCATACTCTAATAGAAGGAGCTGTTAATAAAATATCATTAGGTAACAATATTACAAATTGTAAATTCAATCAGTAATACTATGCATAAACCATTCATGGACAAAATAAAATTAGTCCAGTGGAACGCTCAAAGCATTAATAAGAAAAACTCGCAAATGTCCAACTATTTCAAAAATATAGACATAATTGGAATTAGTGAAACATGGCTAACACCAAACAAAACTTATCGTTAAGTGGTTTCGTCATTATTAGAAGGGATCGCAACGCACAAAAAGGAGGCGGGGAGTATATATAAAACAATATCAAGTGACCACCTCAATGCTGAAGTGACTGCTGCTGAAATTGAACTGGGTCCCAAACATGTGGCCGTTATCTCATATTATAACAAACCGCAACAACAGTAGACAGTGTAAAGTGTTTGAATTATTTACAAGAAAATACAAGCATTGCACATTCTTGAGAGACTTCAATTTCAAACACCAGGCATTCGGTTGTAAAAAAAACGTAATGGTGACTCCCTTGTCAGTATGAGTGGAGAATTCGGTCTATTCGTGGTAAATAACGATCAGGACGTAACATACATAAGCAACAACCCACTCCACCAATAGATATCCTGGTAACTATTATCACCAGCAAATCACTAACCAGCCAAATGAAAGTCATATTTTTAGGCAACGTTCATCTAGGCAGTGATCACCTACCAGTTCACGCCACTCTGAAATGTAATACAGGTCCCACAAGGTATACTCCCATGAACAGAGGGAACCTTTCAAATACTGACTGGAACCTCTTCGGAAACATTATAGAAGTAAAAATAAATACAAATGACCCCTTAGATGCTCATGAACTAGAAAAAGTCTGCACCCACCGTAACGAGGTTATCAACAATACACTAGATGTAATGCGTCTCCAGTAGACAGTAAGGCCGCGGATAAATAGAATAAAACAAACAACACTTCGAATAATTAAACAAAACAGAAAAGCAATCAGGGAATGATCAAACCAAAAAAGCAGAACTTACAACCACGTGTAATCGCTTGCAAGAAGAAGTAAAAAAGCCATAGCTGGCGACAATTTCATGAGATAGGAAAAAGCAACAGAAAACCTAAATGGGCTGAGAGAACCTAAGTGGTTCTGGGATACATTTAAAACTCTTACTGGCAAATGAGGAAAAGTGCTAACAAGAATGCGCCGAAAAGTAGCAACGGAATTATCGCCCTGGATGACAAGGTAAAAGCCAGAGCTTTTGCCGAACTTCAAAAGAAAGCTCATCGCCCACAAGAATGGGACAGATTTGACAACGATTTCAAGGTAAAAGTAAATAAATTTGTCCGAGACAACAACTCAATTTTCAAAGAACCCAACTTAGACCAAAAGCACGAAGATGGGGACGATCGTGAATTAACCGAACCAATAAACGTAGTAGAGGTTATGGGTATTTCCTGAAAAGCCAAGTCATCTTCGTCTCCCAGAAGAAGACAAAGTCTCTTACAAAATACTGAAACAGTGCCCCAATATCTTCTATAGTAGACTTACCCAACTTCTAAACTGCTTTCTCTCATGTGGGTACATCCCAAAATGCAGGAAAGTGGCCACAGGCGTTATGATACCAAAACCCGTCAAAGACCTTACCAACCTTCCAACTACCGCCGAATTAGTTTGCTTAGCTGTGTTGGAAAATATTTGGACGGATTCTCTCTATGAGACTCCGCAGCTATCTCGAATCAATCAACATCTTCAACAAATGGCAAAGAGCATATAGGAATCAGAAAGAGGGAATCGAACACATATATACCTTGATCGATTATATGAAAACAGCGTTTAGTCAAAACAAAACGGGAAGAGCCTTTTTTCTTGGATGTGGGAAAAAAGCGCCCGACCCGCTATAGCGCAGTGGCACGAGACATAAACTAGCGAAATGGGATTACCCTCTAAAATTCCGAGGATCATATCATCGTTTCTAACTGACCGAAAAATCAAGCTGAGGGTTAACCACGAGGTGTCAGAAGAAGTCATACCCGAAGCGAGCACACCAGAGGGATTGGTTTCAAGCCCTCTTCTTTTCATAATATATGTGAATTACATAGAAAAAATAGGGAAACACTTTGTTGAACTATCGCAGTTCTCAGACGACAAAGGCATGTGGACGGCCAGTAAGACCCAAAACATAATTACAAATCGCCTGCTGGATACCATTCGTGATCTTGAGAGCTGATGCGACCAATGGCCCATCAAGCTCAATGCCACCAAACCTCCAAGAGTTGCTTTATTTAAGATGCAAAGACAAAAAAAAAAAAAAAAAAAACAGTCACCAGTATTGATCTCCAGTTAAACGATCACAAATTAGAAGCAAGCAACGAGGCCACATTTTTGGGATTTATACTGGATAGCAACCTAATCTAAACAGTCACGTAAACTCCATTACGGTTAGAGCTATCAAATGTATCAATTGTCTGAAGATGATTAGAGGTAAAAATTGGGGAGCAAACAAAAACGTACTTCTCAAGCTTCACAAATCATTTATACGCCCGATACTAGAATATGGTGCAATAATAACAAGTGACCTGAGCAAAATCAACATTCAGAAGCTGCAGAGGGTTCAAAGTCATGCCCTGCGTGTAGCACTATACAAGCCCATGTTGACTCTGATAAAGGAACTTCCTGAGCTAGTAAAATAGAAACTATCGAAACGCGACTAAAAAACCGACAAAACAAAACCCTCAACGGTCTCCAAGATAGTGAATTATCGGTAGAGCCAAACGAGCATCGAATCCTTAACAGAAAAACAAGTGAGTCACCAAAAATTAAAATCACACAATATAATTAAAGTGCATGGAGTCAGTGAGGATTGCATCCCTACTCAATGAGAACCTTATGACTGGGTCTGTGAGTACAGCATCGCAACTCTGAGTGTGGAGAGTGGGCTACGAGGAAACCTATCACTCGCCCTATCAATAGCAACAATCACACAACAGTCACAAGAAACAATAGCGGATTTCTATCTCTATCATATAACTCGTCCGTTTTGTTCACTTTAAAACATTTGATATTTTGTTTTCATATTAATCAGTGATAAATAAAGCCTTTCCGTCAATTTCATTGGTCAATTTCAAAACTAGACAATTTGATTGGCTGAACAAAAGATAACTGGGCCACATTTTCATAATTTGCATAATGAGAGTTGGGAGCTTTCATTGGTCAATTTCAAAACTGGACAATTTGATTGGCTAAACAAAGTACAACTGGGTTACATTTGCATAATTTCAGTAGGGAGAATTTACGTTATCTATCCTATTTAGGGTGGGTTATATTGTATTAATCTTTTACCTACAAGAAAAACGTCATTCATTTTTTTTTGTATTTTCACTTTTTGCTTCCAAAACATAGGTTATGACACCTCATTGGAACGAGCTCGACGAGCTCGTTCTAATGAGGGGTCATAACCTATGTTTTGGAAGCAAAAAATGAAAATTGTTAGTTATACGAAGATGTTTTTTCCAAGTGCTGTCTGCAACTCAAGTTAGGTAATGGGTTAAAAAGTCATATTAAGTGGCTAATTTGTGCGTGTGTGTGTCATACGATAAATAGAATATGAAATGAGTATTTTTCTCATATAATATTTATGAAACTCGTCCGAATTTTCCGTTTGGGCTCGCCAGAGGCTCGCCAAAACGGAAAATTCTTAGACTCGTTTCATAAATATTATATGAGAAAAACACTCATTCCATATCCTCTATCTATGTAATGAAGATACGGAGGAGTGGAGTAAGTGAGGATTGCCTCGCTACTCATTGAGAACTTTAGTATTGATTCTGTGAGAACTGCCTCGCACCTCTACGTGTGAAGAGTCGGCTTCGAAGAAAAAACCACCCCTCGCCCCATCAATAGCAACAATCACACAGCAGTCACACTATACAATGGCGGATTGCTATCTCTCTATACCTACAAAATGTATATGCATGTACAGGCATGTACAGTGGGGGTCTAGTGACAAAGTTATCTGTCGCTGAGCGTGTTGTGTTCGGGGGGGGGGGTGCGTGCGTGTGTGTGTGTGTGTGTTTATTTGGGTGTATTTGTGTGTGTTGTGATGGAAGTGGGGTGTGGCCTTGGTGGGTTAGGTTGAGACTGCTGAAAAAGATGATAGAGGGGGAAACTTGAAATGATTTGTTGAGACAGTTCGTTATTCTTCCTCAATTGTGTATGCATGCATTTATTGTCGATTATCTCAGTTTCCACTCGCTTCGAGGCAGGCATCCCAGCGATTGGATTCGGTGTACCGGGAATTTGCGGATGAAGGGGGAAATAGAGCGTAGCCATAAACAGAGTGCAATTGCAATGGTCTCAGACCTTTAGTCCTCCGCCACAAATTTTAGTGCCCACAAATTCCAGAAAAGGTGCCTAATATCATACTTAAGCTAACATACAGGCTACATACACATATATATATTGGATGAACTGGCTTTTGTGGTCCGAGGAATTTACAACAGCGCACCGTGGGTCTATACAGATTGCTGGGAAATGATGATACTATTGATTGTGGCATTAGGTTTTTCTGTCCCGAGTAGTATATTCCTATTAGTCAAATATATAGGTATGTCCCGTTCTTGAAAAAATATTTGGCATATCCCAGAATTGTTTGATTATGTTGGAAGACCAACAGATGTGGGAGACCTCTTCTTCTTTGTAAAAATGCATAGAAGAGAATGAGTATTATTAAATTTAGCCATATATTTGTTTACTCCTAATATTCGGTTGATAATTCTGTATTGAAAGTATTTTAATTTGTTGCCCATAATCCTACAGTTGAATTGATTGCTTGTATGTTGTAGTCAAGTTTAGGTCTAATCCGATTTCTGACTCCCACTTCACTTGTGATTTACATTTAATATGTTTTGTGTATTTTGAAGCTTCAGAAAACTGTGACCTTTTCCTGATGAGATAGCTTTGTGGTCTGACTTAAACACTTTCATTGCTTTTCTAATTCCTATTATAACGCCAGAGTAGCTTGTAAAATTGATGAAATTTCCATATCTATCTTTAACAATTTGATAAGACATGAGGCTACCATCTGGATTGAAAACATCTCTGTATGATTCCACTTTTGTTCCAGGCTGGAATACTAATTTTATTTTCTAGGTTATTTGATTCACTGATATAACAAAATGAGGACTTTATAAAATTTGTTGCTGTTCGTTTGAATATACTGTTGCCATGATTGTAGGATTTCAAGCCAAACGGGATGACGCACAATGCGCTTTTTTAGCTTTTCAACAAATTTTTGTTCCGCAGAGTTTTCTCCGATTTGCGCAATATTACCTACAGACTTGAAAAATAGCGTTGAATTTTTTTGTTTTTGTGAGGAGTCTTTTTATCCATAGGTTATTCGTAGTGTTTATATGTATCTCTAGATCTGTCAGTTTCAGGGCCCCTCTGCATATAGACATGAGACGACGCCTTTTTATTTCGCCCATAGTACTTCCCTAAAATACAATTGAACAACAGGCTGTTTATTTCTTTTGAGAATTTTAGTGAGGTGCTGTGGATCGAAAGAAGTAAATGATTTAATTGGGGAACAAGAAAGGTTTTAATTACTGTTATTTTTCCCAGTGGTGATATTTGACGTTTTTCCAGCGATTTTTGCTTGTTTTCATTTTATCCATTTTTTATATAATTTTCTCCGACGGGGTCCTTATCTGTCATATTGAAGTCCACAACGAGAAGCGCGAATTTAGAAGCGACTTCCACGCCAGGACACCCAGATTGGGGCCTGTGCTCCGCCTTTTATCGTTCCTCTCCCTGTCAATTTTGTTTTCTTTTAATTATTTTTTAACCTGGAGATTGTGGTAAATTTATTTAAGACCATTAAGGACGTTGCAGTTGATTTCTGAGAGCCGTTTAGTTACAGACACGTGTCATTTGCGCACTGGCTGAGTTTAAATTCTTTCCCCGAGAGCCAAATACCTGTTTTTTCTCCATTTTGTTTGATTAGCATTGCGAGGATTTCAGCACCTAGAATAAATAAATATGGGGACAATGGGTCACCTTGCTTACAGGCGCGCTGTATGTGGACAGGCTCCGACATAAAACCAGACTGGCGTACAGTCGAGAATATGTCGTTATAGATAGTTTTTATCCATTTTTTGAATGATTCGCCGACTTGAGTATTTGTAGAATAAAATTCCATTCAGCGATATCAAACGCATTTTCAAAATCTATTAACAGCAAGCTACTAGGAAGATCTTCTGAGTCTGTATAGTCTACAACATCTTTCACTATCCTAATGTTTTTGGCAATGCATCTACTTTTAACACTTTACCCAACGTAATGGTCAAAACCGGCCAGCGATATTCTCAAAAATCACCAATTAATTTTCATTATTTTTTTCACTTTTATCTCAAAAACATAGGTTATGACCCCTCATTGGAACGAGCTCGTCGAGCTCGTTCCAATGAGAGGCCATAACCTATGTTTTTGAGACAAAAAGTGAAAACAATTAGTTATTCAAGAATTGTTTTTTTTCAAGTGTCGTCTGCTTTTCATGTTAGGTAAAGGGTTAATAAAACATGTTTGGTCATCACTAATTAGTATGGGTTCGGGTAGCCAATGCGTTTGGGATAATTTGATATGGGATGGTGAGAAGGGTAAGGGTTCGTTGGTTGTTTTTTCGGGCTTTGTCTTTGTACGTTTTGTGGATGCATTTTAAAATGCCATGGCGCTGTGTGACTGACAGTTTTTGTACATCATACGCGTATTTTATTGAATCTAGAACGTAATGTCCGATGTCTAATGAAAATAATTTAAACAATTCAACAGTAAAGCCATCGATCCTAGGAGCTTTATCATTTTTCATACTCTTTAAAGCAACGGTTAATTCTGAGAAGCTCGGGTAGCTATCTGCAGTTAACGATTCAGTTTTGGTTAGAATTGCCACCTTTGATTTGTCAATTATCTGGCCCAGGTAACAATCTTCTGGATTTAATGTCATATAGAGATTTTGGTAAAAGTTCTTTAACTCACTTAAAACTGCCTTTTGTTCCGTTAAATATGACCCGTCTGATTGTTTAATCTTAAAGATTGTGACATTTTGATAATTGCGTCTCTCAAGTCTACATAAATATTCAGTTGGTTTTCTTCATCTTCCACCCATTTAACACTTGATCTTATTAATATACCATTCAATCAATTTTATATATTTTTTGTAAGTTGGCCGTTAATTATTTACATTGTTGTCATGAGAAGGGCAAAGAGTTTCCAATTTTTCCAATTCATCTTCAAGTTTTGTTTCATCTTTAGTCTGGTTCGTTTTGTGTGTGTGACGCATTTGAGATAGTAAATCCACGTATCTCTAAAAGTAGAACTTCCAAAAATAATTAGGGCTTTATATTGATTTCATCATTTGGGGTTGAATATTGTATTTTTACTTAACCCCTTGAGTAAACGTTCGGTCCTTACGTAATTTCTTGTCAAATTGCTAGTACCCCCTACCCCCAAGGAAATTTGTAATTTTTTTTTTAATATTGACTAAGCAATGGTCGGATATTTCTGGGCCTTTTCTATGTACTTGTATTCTCCCAGTGAATTATATTAGATTATTTTCTAATAATGAAAATATTTAGACGGGAATACCTATGTCTATTACTTGGCCACAATGTGAAAGAAGTGTTATTTCCACACAAATATCGCCAAAGGTCACACAACTATTATTCGTGCACGTAGTAGATTACAGACCGTTTTGAGTTAATGTTGCATTCGCTCGAGTTATGTCTTCTGTCCAATTCATGGTTAAGGGTTAAGTTTCAATCACCGCAGAACATTAACTGGTCGTGTCCGAAGACGGCTTCTTAGTATAAACAGTATTTATTTCCAGAAAACAAACATACAAGGTTACAAAAATTAATACGTAAATAAATGGAAATGGATTCAGCAGAAAGCTAAGGCTTATATATAGCTGTCTCCATGGTTGGTATATTACAATAATCATTACATTTGGCAGTGCATGGGTATTGTGTATTGTATTGAGCAAAAGATTGAACTGATGTTTAGGTAAAATGATTATAAGAAAATTTTATAAGCAAAAAAGAAATATATAGTAAAGGGAATAACAGGGATGAGGGGGCAGAAGAACTAACAGGTTTCAGTGGTGACCAGCGCAGAGGTGACGGCGTGGTGTACCTTCGATTCTGGATGCAAAGGAGAATTTATTTAGTCAAAGCGTTTCGTTAAAAGAATAAATTCATGAACTTTTTCGAAGATGGATTTGTTAACTTCTGCACTATAGTGCTCACAGCCATATAGTAAGACGTCAGTGGTGATAGGATATTCAATTGTTCCTAATGTTCCGATTCGCATCGGTGTATATCTGTCGCAATAGAGTAGGTAATGATCAGCTGTTTCACGTGATCCACAGCTACATAAGTTAGACTCGGAAACAAAGTTATTGAAGAGGTCGTCATTCAGACTACTGCAGCATAATCGAAGACGGCAGTGTAGTATTTGACCTCGACGCGACTTGTGGCCATAGTAGTAGGACGGCACACTTCTTTTATCCTTATTGAGAAATGACAGGGAATTGGGAAGCGAAGGGTTTTGACGGATCTCAAGGGGTAAATCATTCCACAGTCGAGTTGTAGACGGAAGGAAGGATGTATGATGAGACTGCGTTCGGCAGAGAGGAGTTCTCAAATTGCTGTGTCGGAGATTATAATTTCCCGTACCTGTAGTTAAGGGAGGTATCATATTTGACGCATAAGCGGGCACAAGGCCGTGTGCCATTTTGAAATATTGTATAAGCTTGTGTTTCATTCTCCTAGTTTCAAGTTTCTCCCATCCCGTTTCATTGTAAAGTTGATTTCTGCTTGTACTTTTTGTACCCCCTGTTACTTGTCGTGCTGCTTCGATTTGAATTTTTTCTAACTCTTCAGCTTCTGTTGCTGTGCAGTTGTCCCAGATCGTGTCTGCATATTCTAATACGGGGCGTATGAACGCATAGTATATGGTTTCGAGTGTTTTTCTATCAAGTCGATATTTGAATCGTCTAAGAATGTTCACGCGGTTCCACGCTTTGGCTTTAGTTTCAGATAAATGGGAAGACCATGTTCCTTTGTTGTTGAATATTAAACCTAGGTGTTTATGTTGGGAAACTTCTTTGATGTCAATCGAAAACATTTTTAAAGGTGGGTGGCATATCTCGTTTGTTTTACGGGAGATTAATAGTGTCTCGGTTTTTTGGGGATTAAAATTAACTAGCCATCTATCAGCCCAGGTCTCTAGTTGTTTTATATCATTTACAAGGATTTCGGCAGCAGTTGATGGGTTGTTTACAATCAGGTATAGTGAGGTGTCGTCTGCAAACAATCGTATATTGCTTGTAATGTTATCGACAATGTCGTTGATGTAGATCAGGAAAAGTAGAGGGCCTAAAATTGATCCCTGTGGTACTCCAGCCTTGACCGGTTCCCATGAGGATGATACCGAGTTGAGTACAACACGTTGCTGTCTTTCACTTAGGTAGGATTCAAACCACTTTAACAGAGTTTCCTCTATACGAATCTTTTGTAGTTTATATAAAAGGCCTTTATGCCAGACCTTATCGAAAGCTTTACTCACGTCACAGAACACGACCCTTATTTCCTTACCTTCATCAAGCGCTGCACTGAACAGGTTGTAGATGTCGGTGAGTTGTAGGACTGTCGAGTCAGAGGGAAGAAAGCCAGATTGTAAGGGGGTAAGAAGCATGTTGTTTTTCAAGAAAAGTAGCACTTTTTCAAACACACACTTTTCAAAAACTTTACCTAGGCAGCTGAGTAGCGTAATTGGTCTATAGTTTTGTATCTTATAACTCTCCCCTTGCTTAAAAACAGGCGTTACATTACCTCGTTTCCATTGGTGGGGAAAGATAGAGCTTTTTAACATTATATTAAAAAAATTGCTCAAGGGAGTAGATAGACTGGGTGAGCACTTCTTCAACAAGTGTGGACTTACCTTATCAGGGCCACAAACCTTTGATATGTTAATTGAGTTTAGAGCTTTCCTCACATCTTCAGGGGTTACTACAATATTATTGAGTTTTACACGGTCCGGGTTGTTTACGGGTTCTGGAAGGTCGTGATTAAGGTCATTAATAGATGATATACTACAGAAGTAATTACTGAATGCTTCCACCTTTTCCAAGTCAGAAACAATCATTCTGTTGCCTACCTCTAGCATTGTAATGGGTGTGTGCTTAGTGGAATTTAGGAGACTAAAGGTTTTCCACCACTTAGCATCCCGAGTTTTTGTGGATTTCAGTTCGCTATCAATTTTAGAAAAAAGTGACTCTTTGCTTTGCGAATTTCTGATACTGTTTCGTTTCGTTTTTTACGGTAATTATCCCATGACTGGGGAGTATTATGTTTTTTGGCTCTTCGATAGAGGCGTTTTCTTTGACGAATAAGTTTCCTGATGTTATTGTATAGCCATGGGGGCTGATGGGGTCTGCATGTGATAATTGTGTTCGGTATATACTTTGCAGCTAACGAGAGTAGTTTGTCTGTCAGGTGGTCAACGATAGTAAGCTCTCCAGTATTAAATACCTCATTTTCCCAGTCAATATCAGCAAGTTCATTGTTAAGGCCATCATAATCTCCCCTTTCGTATTGCCAGACCTGGCGTTTGTATGTCTTACACTGTGTGTTATGTTTGGGGATTTGTAAGGTTAAGTTTATTGGGCAGTGGTATCGTATCCATTCTGAGTAGAAGGGGTCCATAACGTCAGCGTGGGAGACACAGGGAAGAATTTGATCATTCACTATAAATAAATCAATAAGAGAGTTAGACGTCTCCGTAAAGTGCGTCGGTTCCCTAATAATTTGGGTCAGGTTGTATTCTGCGAGTAAGTGTTGAAGTGGTCCTTCGTGTAACCTCAGTTGATTATCATTAAAATCTCCAGTTATTATTAATTTTGGAATACCAATGTCCAGTGCTTTTTCGAAAGAGGTAGAAATAAGGTTCCATGTTTCAATGGGGGAGTTTGGAGGTCGATAAATAGCCCCAAATAAAATTATCCCCTGCTCAGTAAAGAGCTGAACCCACAGGCTCTCGACAGTGGGAACTTGTAGATCCTCTCTGGATTTGAATGGGATATTATTGTTTACATAAATGGCTACACCACCGCCTTTAGATTTACGATCGTTTCTTAGAGGAGGGTGGAAGTTTGGTAATTTTATGTCGTCATTCTGCTCAAGCCAGGTCTCTGTAAAAGCGCCGACATCATAGTTCAGTACTTCGTAGCTGAGGATATCTATTTTGGGCTTTAAACTTTGAATATTGAGATGTAAGAATGAGAGGCCCCCTGAGTCGCTGAATGAAGTGGAAACATCAGATGTGTCCAGTATAAATGGTGTTAGTGTATTGGTTGGACCTGGATTTGTTTCAATATCTCCCGATATAACGTGTAAGATAAGCAACCAGGTGGGCTTACCAATACATACAAGGCACAATACAGTTAGCAAACAAGTTGCATAAATTATTTTGTGTATTTGAGTACCATTTCTTGCAGGAGATTTTTCCTTCACTGTGGTATGACCTGAAAACAAGTGTTTGGAAAGTTTCGCGTGTGATATGCCACAGTGTTGATTTGTAACTCGACGCCTTTTGACACTCGAATATTCCAATCGGAGCAAGAGAAAAACGATTATTCCAATTTTGAGACCAAGTAAGTTATACCCCATGTATAGTGATATAAGAAAAACAGTGTTAACGTCAAGTTGCTTTTTGCGAGGTACACCACTTTTGGATATACCGGCGAAAAGGCCCACCCGCATTCTATAAGTATTTATATTATCCATTTAGAACAGAATGCTGATTTAAAGGCGGATGGGCCTCTCCGGTCAACAGTCAGCTCCGCTCTGGTCATGGTAGGTAGATAGAAATATATGCACCTGAAGAGTTGAAACCCATATGTTCAAGGGAGGAAAGGTTAGTATGTACAGAATTGCCTAGTGGGGGGTTAGGAAGGGGGGCAAAATTAATGTAGATAGGCATTGTAAGTTTCCTACCTAAGACTATTACAGTTATCCGAGGAGCAGTATTCTGTCTTAGAGAAGAGACAGGCAGGGTGTAAGAGTGGGTATATTACTACATCGTTGGGAGAGGGATGGAATTACTTTGACCAGTTATTTATCACATGCTGCTACGTTAGTCTAAAATAATTCATGTTTATCAGACAGTGTACAAGGGGGGTCATCTCTTAGTATTGCGTTGTGCATGTGCATTATGGAAGATTGTCATGGTAATCTAACATAGTAGTACATATTTATCCGACAAGATACCGGAACGGGTTATCTACTCATCGCCTGAGTGGTAGCATGCTCTATGTCCCAGTAGGATATAGAACATTCTAACACTCAGACCACATACTGGTGTAAGTAGAGTAACAAAAATTCTTAACATCAAACACTACACCAGTGTACACAAAGAGAAGAACGGATTACTGTGTAAGAGAGGGATTCGACGGGGAGCTATAGCTTATGGTGTTTAGTTGTAAGGGAGACATCATAGAGCACTGATCTAGGGTTATGGTACGAATTTAACATAATAATACGTGTTAATCATACTGATCACAAGCTGCTATGCTAATCTAGCACTAAAATTCATGTTCATGAAGCAAGGTACAACAGAGGTTATTTGCTGGTGTGTCGTTATGTGTGAGCATTATAAAGCACCGATCATCAGCTAATATGGTAGTCAAACATACCTATTTAACCGATGAGCTGCCATGGCGAGTTATCTACTGGTTTTCAGATATAGGGGAGACATCATAGGGCACTGATCCCATACTACTGTATCAAACTAACATGTTAATGCGTGGTAATCAAGTGAGATATCAGGAGGGGTCATCTGCCGTTGTTTGGTTGTGTACGAGGCGTTATGGAAGAGGGGGAGGACTAACTGGCGATGGATAGGTGTTAGGCTGTTGGATGGACTTTTCCTGTCGCGAAAATTCGAAAATTGACAGGAAAATATCTTTGGGTAAAGTTTGACACTCGGAGAGAAAAAAAAAAAAAAAAAAAAAAAAAACTTTTTTACGAAGAGTGGTACACCCCATTATGTGACACAGCCTTGCTACACGCATTTTGATAAGCAACAGTCTTAGTAGAAATGGCAAGGAGGGTCTATAGAGATGCCACTATTCGTTTGAAATCGTTAGGCCTCGAGCTGTTGATATGGGTACTTTCAGTAATGTGTCCTACTTTGTTGGGGCGAGTCTACACCATAGATATTTGTAAATACGCTCATTGCTCGGTTATTTATTATTCCAAAGAAGTTTAGCTATGATAGGTAGATCAGGATCAACTTATGTCTCACTTGCAGGAGGAAGCGATCTGTGTTGGCGTAATTAAGCCAATAAGTTTAATTTGAAGAATTTAGTAAGTTATTATGTGGTACATGATTTTCTGTCAGATGTGAAATTACGCATTTTGCTTTAGAATAGGAGTGGTTCTATATACTTACGCCCGGCGGTAGGGTAGATCTGTGTCCTTAGGTCTTAGAATTTCGTTACCGGAGTATATGAAATACAAATTATAAAAAAGAGACGTTTTTCTAAATACATGCAAAGATTATTATTCATTTTGTGCGGGGGGGGGGGGGGGGCATTTGCAAAGCAGGTTATCCAATGAGTGAGCTAGCACAAAGTGGGAAGAGAAAACAGAAACATTCCGATAGATCAGCTGGTAGTTCAATAGTAATGGTTGAACAGGCTCGAATTCCCACTGGCCCCTGGGCCCCTTCTCGTGGGAGGGTGTACAGTAGAGTAGGGAGTTTATGTTTGGTTGAATAAAAATGTATACCAGTTTGAGACCTATCGCAGGTTCGGGGCAATTCATTTACACGTTATATATGCAACGTGGCTAGAGCCTATATGCGTATGGGGCTTTTGTGCCGTTTTTAGTTACACGAGCTTATAGTAGGACGGCTTTAGGTAGTACCAAAAAGTCAACGTTTTATGCTGTTTTATTTTTCATTGGACTTTGGTGACTGTAAGGGCTGACGACTTACATGTCTATCATTGAAAGCTCGCCGAGCTGCACCCAAAACTTATACAGGGGAAGGGCCTGAAAAGTGAAAGCCTGGCTCACGGTGTAGTCTGGTTATGTATCATTCAAGGCTAAAGTTAACCCTTAGTCTGATAGTAAAAAAAAAAAAAAAAAAAAAAAAAAAAACCTCAATTAGCACCAATCGGAGGTCCACGGGTAATAGATCCTGGGTAAATGAGTACTGGAATTTTAATGGAGTCGGGGCACTTATAGTCACTTGTTTTTTCCTTGTTTTTTTTTTTTTTTTTTTTTTTTTCTGTAGTTACACTATTTCGTTATAACAGTTTGTCCACTCACATTTGTACAGGTACAACCACTTATGATAGTCCTCACATGCACTCTCTAATTAGCTGAAACCATACAAATATCGAGGAGAAACAGGGCTCATGTTTCGGTTTGGTACAGAGCTAATATGGGGACCTTGGTTTCTGATGTTCAAGACAGGCCATTTTCGGTTACCCAAAACGAGATCTTAGTTCCGTTACGATTCTCCTATCACGGGAATGAGGATCAGGATTTAACACTTAGCCTAATTCCCGTGGCGAAGAAATGAGCTCGGTCGGTTTAAATTAGATGAGGTGGTTGGGGCGCTGTGTGTGGGCTTGGGACTCCAAATTGCAGAACGCAGTTTGGGCTTCTTACAGTATGTTACATAGTGAAATAACGTAGACTAGAACAAAGATTTTATGTGGAGTCTAGCATTGGGCAAATAGCATTGGGCCAGTAGCACTTTCCAAGTAACAGTGGTATTACTTAGTCGTTCATAATGGGCGCAAACTTCATGGACAGATGTCAGGACGAACTCATTATACACGAGCAACTGAAAGAAAACATGTGGTCAGTATAAGGCCGATAAGTAAAATTTGGCTGGCGTTATGGGTATAGTTGTTGAATGTTGTGCATAAAGAACATTTTAGGTACATGATTAATGCACTGGGCGGCCTTGAAGTCTATCCTCCAATTCTACAATTTCGCCGAGTTTTGTCAAACGGTGTACTGAGTCATTCTTAAGTTTCACAAAGATAGTACCATCGGCCGTCCAAGTTCCTAGTATTTTAGAATCTCTTAAAAGCATGCGAGCTCTTCCAGCAATTTGAGCACGTAGTTTTGTAAGGTCTTCATTCAGGTAAAGTTTTGAGTTTGGTGGTAGGGCACGGAAGCAGGATAGCTTCCAGCAGTCAAGATTCTTAAGTTTGGACTTTGTTTTAAATAGTTTATCACGGGTTCTGTAGCTATTTAATCTAAAAATAATAGGGCGGTGATTAGCGGAATCCCGTTTCGGACCGAGGCGGTGACTTCTGGAAATGTCATTAAGTTCAAGTGGGACACCTATGGCTTTTGAAACTTCCATGACAATTGTGTCAGTATTTTCTTGTTCGATCTCGGGAACACCTGAAAGTCTGAGATTTGTACGACGGCCGCACTGTTGTAGATCTTCCAACTCACTAGTCAATTTAGAAATAGTTATGTCTCTTTCTATAATTGTTTTTTCAAGTTCATTCATTCTTGATTCAATTGCGACAAATCGTTCGTTTACGGCTTTGGTAACTGCTTTATTGATAATGCCCTCCAACACATCTTGGACCGCGGGGTGTCCTAATACTTTTAAGAAGTCAGCTACTGAATCTGGAGCGACTGGAGCAGGCGATAGGGCTTTTGGAGTCATTTGAGATGCCATATTAGATTTCTATGCGACACCAGCGCTTTCTGGTTTTGATTTTGTTTGAATGTCAGAGTTTGTGTTATCTTCCATTGAAGACAAGGAACTGACCAAGTCTGGTGAACATTCACTATTTATTTTGGTTTCACCTTTTTCGTTTTCGGAGTCACTGGGGCAATATCATCTGAACTACGACGACGTTTGCTTGGCTTATTTTTTTTCTTCCCATTAAAACAAAAAGGGTGTAATTTATCTGATATTTGATTACTGCATGACACACTCAAGCATAAGGAGTTCAGGAATAATACTTGGTGTTGGAACTGCGATACTGACATGAACTCAAGATAGTCTTAAGTATGCTTAGGTATAAGTTCTCTGTAATATAAAAGTGTGAAGTAGAGTAAGGTGTGGATGACAGTCAAAGAAAATCAATCAGAGTCAATCAAAGATTCGATCCAATCAGCTAAGCTCAGGTAGTATTGACATTCATGATTTGTACAGGTAGGGACAGAAGAAATTGCAGGTTACAGTACGATGCTTGTATTAACAACTTTTACCTGGATGTAATTTACCCAAGAATTGTGATATATATTTGACACATAAATTCACATACCCGGGCAAATATCAACTATCAATTTTCTTTCACGAATACAATTAATAACAGCACTCACTACCCTGAACTATGATTCAGCGATATCTTTCTACTAAGCAACAACTCTCCAATGAATAATCCACTGAATAATCCATCTTCAAATAGTTTGCTGTCAATTCCAAACGTCCACATACGAATGTCAAATATTTGATATCAAGCACGGCCTCAGATTAGTTCCATTTGAATTATGAATTATGAAAGATATCGGAAGAAAATAACCACTCTTAACTAGACGCAAATCATAATTTTCACTCCTTTTCACTCCTCTTTGACAGAGATCCGCAAACGCTACCCAGGCACTGCCGCCATTTTGTTCGCAGACGGCTTCTTGATCCCATATTTGGATTTTCGGTGCTTGGGCCGTAGATACCGATAAGTGTTAATCTTTCTCCTGCTATGAAAATATCTAGAATAATACATCTGCCATTCCCTGCATTAATGAACCTATGACCCTTATATACAAAATTGTTGGTAAATAGGAAACATATACCTTTTCCAGTTGACGTATTTGAAGTGAAAACACAGTGAACTCCCCACTCATTGGATGTTATGTTTTCATTTTCGCGGGTAAAGTGGGTCTCTTGCAAACAGTATATGTGGTACTGTTTTGATCTCAAATAGGAGAAACCCTTCCTGCGTTTTCGAGCATCAGCCAGCACCGGGCGTTGTATATATCTATTTTAAGACTGTGGTATCTATTTTAAGGCTGTGGCGTGGCATTTCCAGTGTAGAAAACCCATGAAGTGCCTTCTATTACATACATGTACAGTAAGTTTCAAGAAAAGGGAAGGACATATATACATTGAAGGGGTTTGGGCTTTTCTAAACAAATGTGTAAGAATTTCGAGTATGGCATTACAGGGGTCGTATATGGGTATACAATATTCCTTAAAGATTCCCTGACAAAATGTATTGTTTCGATGAGTCAATTAAAAAATAAGCACAATGGAAACACTCATAATAGTACTCATATATTTATTTTCCAATTTTATTTCCACTAAAGGGTCAAAACACACATTTTTAATAGCGAAAATTTATCAGTTTCATGTAGACCAATTCCAGATGGACCAATACATATTTTTTTTTTTTTTTTTTTAATTTTCAAACAATTTCAAAGATTTGTTCTTAACACTCTGTAATGGGATAATAGCATTTCGTATTTCTTTTTATTTATTTTCTAAATTCCCCAAACAATTTTAATATATCGTTCTATTCTTTGATCAAAACAGCCATATTTCTGCTATTTGATTGAGAACATTGTATCTATTCATACAGCTGGCGATAGTCTTAGTGTGCAATCTATTTGCAATTTGTCAATAAAAGCATATAAATATGTGGAGAGGATAGAATAGGCTCCTTGGGCTTGTTTCTATTAACGGCTCTATTACTTTTATTTAGTTGACAAAATTCATCTATTATTCTTTTCTAAGAATGCATTTAGTACTTAGTCTATTTGTATTTCGTCAATAAAATCATATAAATATGGGGGTGATTAGAAAAAGCGTTACTGTGCAGAGGATGAATATGAATATTTCTATGACTTTATTTACAAGGTTGCAGTTATTAATTTGTGAACATTAATTGTTGTGCTGAAGTCCCTTTTCCTTGTTAATTTAATAACTCACATTCCACTTATTGTTAGCATAATATAAGAACACGAGTGTCAACTACTAGGAGCTAATCTTTTTAATTAGATTCCGTGGGACTTTCTGTTCTATAAATTATCATATTCCCCCAATTCTGCTGTCAATGTTATTCATGTTACATATTTTCAATTACATCTAATAAGGATATCTTGTCAGAGTTGGCCATATTGCAAATTTATCGTTATATTTCAGAAAGACATTTATCATGGATTTTTGTTATTGTTAATTGAGTGATGGGACATCAAATACAGTTTTCTAATTGGAATTTTTACTCTGTATATCACGTTGATCTATCTGGAATTAGTGTACATTATTATTTATTATGTATTGGTCTTTAAAGTCACATATTTATGCCTAATAGCTATTCGCAATCACCAACATAGATATAATAAAATCAAGTTGAGCCAATCATTTATACGCAAGTTGTCTATTTTAGAGAAATTCTAACCCGAAGCTTTGGTTACTGGTACCAACTTTACCATTAAAGCCGAGCTTGTTCCACACCGTAAACATGCGTTGTCACACTTCCCGTGGCTCCCAAGGGGAGCATTTGTTTGCATGGAATTGGAATAAGTGGAATTGGTCTACATGGAATCGGTCTTCATGGAATAAACTGATCGGATACCGATGTGATCGAGAAAGAGTCGGTATTTGAGATGACAGTACTTGATCTGGTAAATGTACAAAAGCAGAGGTTTTTGTAAATTAGAAGCCACTATCCATTTGCTTGTTGGTCTGTAAGCGATTTCAGACTAAGTGACACAATCATAATTATTAAAGCATATTTACCAAAAATTATTTACACCCAATTGTTGTTGTCACATCCAACAAAATTTTCACATCTGGCTTCCCTGTACAAGAAACAGATCCATAATAAAACACTTGTTTGTCCTTCTCTTCTGGGGTATATACTTTCAATGCGAATTAGAAGACACGAAGAAATCAATATTTGGTTGATTGTCAAAGTGCCAACCACATCACAGCACGACAAAAAAATTAAAGAACACCAACGAACATTATAAACCTTCTCACTACAGGAACTGTTTAACTATGTATGTCACTGCAAAATTGATGGAACCATGGGTGATGTTTGCAAACGCTAATGAGACGATATAGGGTAAAGCTATTTAACCAAACAACGGAACTCTTTGAAGACATGTCGCGTTCCCTTGATTCTATTGATTAATGAACAAACCAGTAGCGATACTCAGTATTTTAGTTAACTTTCAGGTCCTATTTATTCTAGTTTGGCATGACAAAATATAATAACACTAATGCTAATGACGAGGCAAAAAGCATGTAAATACAACTACACCATTTTGTGTCAGTGAAATTTAGAAATAATACACGAGAATAGGTCTGATATTACATTTCCACAGCACCAAAGACGTTACAGAAAAGTAAACAAATGATGTTTTATACCAAAGTTGTTGTTTTTCTTCCCCATTGTTATTTGTTCAGAGTGTAATTATTTTCCAATTATTGCTAATGGATGTTCTGCCTTTCTAAATTGCATCGGGTCTGAAAACAGTAAGGTGAAAAATAACCGGAAAAGTGCTTCTTTGTTCCATTAATCATCTTTACGCTTCTTTTCTGCTTGGGTACCACCAATCGATTTCCTTTTTAATTAACTATATACCGGTCCACTCAAACGAAATCAGCGAGCTAAAACTTGGTGTTTTGCAAATACAGATCATATACTGTAAAGGCCTTTATTTTCGCTGGTAACAATTTTCGTGGTTTCCTAATGAAAAAAAACAATTTTTCGTGGCAGTTCGTGGGCCCATAAATTCATGGGTCTCCCATTGCACAGAATTCGTGGATCTACATACAGCACAGTCGCCGTGGACTAGCTCTAATCCACTGGTGGCAGTGATGTACACAAATGGGTTTACCAGGTATGAAAAGTTCATCAGCAGCACAATCTTAATTAATGAAGCACCGGGTGCATTGCACCCGGTGCTTTATTAATTAAATTTTTGATGATTATTTCTATAATTAGAGTGTGCAATCTAATATTATTGCGTCCGCGGGAATACTGCCAAACCCGTAGACAGTGACCAGTTCACGGCGACCGTACTGTATAAAAATCTGCATTATTCTAATATAAACAAGCTAAAATGTGTCCACCTACTAATAAGACACAGGGGTAATTCACGTTAAGTAATGACCTTTTTGTAGCTTCACCGGGTACTATAACACAACTGTTTGGACACTACTTATTCTCTACTTATTCTATCGTATCCAAGTGCATCCACCGTGTAAAACTAGCTACTGAAGAAATTTCGATGAATTGAAACCAACCTGAGATAAATATCTAGTCACTAGTTATAAATCACTGTCGAGTCTCTTAAAAGTTGGCTGAAATCTGCCTACTTTGTCATGTTAAGGAAAAGTTACAATTCGTCCCTCGTGTGGAACAAGGCGCCATATGCAATGTTTTATCATTGAAGATGATACATTATTGCATCCAAGGGACGAAATATCGTTGAAATCTTTGACGTGTTGGTTTTAAATTAGTGGTTTGAATCAATCAAGCAAACAACTATAAATGGACAACCACGAATAAAATGTCGTTTACAATACCTATTTTACAATTTGGGGCCTTTATTTTTTTGTAAACGTTGTATGGGATATAATATTGAAAATTATGCATCTAGGTGAAAATTCTACTCACTGTATTGGTGGTACAGCATTTACTGTTGCCTTGCTTGTGTTGCCATGTATTAAATACTTAGAGGTTGTTACTTGGTTAATTTCATATCAGCTGAGTTATCAGCCCGGGGAAACTTCATTGAAGTTACTGAGGGCTGGTGTCTCGACAGATATGAAACTAACTACGTAATAACCATTTTTTTGTTTATTAAACCAAACAAATTGGATCCGAAGTGTTCTCAGTTACAGTGTTATTCATTGTCATTCATTTTATAAACCCCGAAGTTTCCTCTTCTCCTAATTCAGCTATCCGAGCGTCCCGGCTTCCCAACTGGGAAACCTCGACGTTTGGATAGCTGATGTATCTCTTCTCCACTTCGACAAGTCCACTACTCCTAATCTTAGGTTGCTAACACTCGTCTTTCTTCTCTTCAACGACCTAACCTCTCTTATTGCTATCTTTAACTCCTTTTCATACAACAACTTCAAGCCACTCCATTACGCCTTCTAGCCCCAAGTTTCCAGATTGCGTTCGGTGAGAACGTTGAAAGATTCCCGTGTGAACAAATTTCACATGGTTTTCATATGGATCGAGATCGGTGTCATGTCAGCCGTGTTTAAAGTAACGGACATAATAATACTAGATTCCAAACACAAATTATAGGAAAATCAAGACAAATTTAATTAATGAAGCACTGGATACAACCCGGTGCTTCATTAATTAAAAAAATTCTGATGATAGTTTTTATTACCTGGCAAACGCATGCGTGGACATCACTGCCCACGCGTGGATTACGATCAGTCCACGGTGACTGTACTTTGTTATCACGACAGTCATGCAGTTCTGTATAAATTAAAGACACGGAAATTTTGGTTATCAATTCTTTCGTCTTTAATTATTGAAGTACCTGCTGAAAGTGATAAGGTGAAGACCGCAATTTCCCAGTTACGATAAAGAGTCTATTTTACCCCCGCCACACATATCAATCTCCTTTTGCGTGGCGCACTTTGATGTTACAGATACGCTTAAATAACATGACTGGGATTCGATCTCGCCTTTCTTCGGGTAGTTCGTTTGATTGTCTGCCAGTAACTCTCCATAAATTATGGCTTTGTCTTTGGGTATTGCACCTTCAGTCACTCTCAGATCAACAGTCTAATTCTGTTCGGAATTCGACGCTGTTATGGGCTTTGTTAACCCACTTTTCCTGGACCTTGTAGCACAGACTACCGTTGATATAATGTGATGTCAGCTTATACAAAATAGATACACAGATATTTTTTCGTGGTCCTGATATGGATATTCCAACCAATAAGTATTTAATTCGACTTGAAAACACCAAAGTATAAACACAATTAATGGAACTACACTACGTAATTACAAAACTACGGCTGTGTCAGTCTTCATTTATAATGGAAATGTCATCAAGCATTCGGTCAAATCATGACTCGATACTGCAACATTTCTATTGTTGATTTAAAGAAAATGATTTTGGTAATTATAGACTTAATCGTCTGGAATATATCATTTGGTTGCAAAAGCGAACTGTAGGTTCACTTTTCCCACCAACTGAGGTATTCCAGACGACTGAATGTAAACAGGAATATTTAAAAGCTAGATTGGTTCAAGGCCATGGCAGCATCGAATTCCTTAAAGGATCAGACTTCTTACCTGGGAGCTTCAGTTTCCTCGCAGAAAGTTTTCCATCTATGTCTATCAGCAGAATCGATAACCAAAGCCATATCCCATCAAAGAGTTTGTTCTTGTTTGTTTCATGCGAACGGTTATCAACCCTTTGTCCTACAGCTAAAACGATTAAACTGTGGAGAACCTCGCTATCTATATATTTGTTTCGTATTTAATGCTTCTGAATGAAGCACGTGCGCAATAAATGTATAATATTGATTGACGGTGACTGCTGAAAGGCATAACTAGCATTATTATCTCCAGAAACGCCCGTTAAAACGATACGTAATGCATTTGGCACAATGGATTTCCATGGCAAATTCAACACGTCACTGTGTTTGCTTGTAAAACACCACATGTAACCAATTTGTATCAGATGATGTTTTATTGCACGGTTAAAGGATAGCTGTTTGGTTCTTTACTGTCTGAATCTTGGTTCTTCGTGATAAACTTCCCTTTCATACATCTTCAACTAAAGTGAACGTGACACTAAGTCTCCGCGTGACATATTGTAAAATCGGTAAGTTGCTTATACATATTTAATCCCTTAACTAACGTACACAAAATCAAACTTATTATTGAAATTATTCTTCTTTATTTTTTCCAATAAAATGATAAAACAGCCATATCATGTGACCACTCATTGGAACGAGCGCATAATATGGTTTTGTTGATTTTTTTAACTGCTCAGTTTGCAAATTATGTGGGCGGATGCGGCCGATTCATCAGGTAAAGGTTTTAATCCTTCCAAACTTTGCGAATGGACCAATGGTATTCAATACACTCGCCGTGAACTGGCTGTAATCCACTAGTGGGAGGTGATGACCGCGCTTTCCTTTACCAGATAATAAAAATCATCATCAGCAAAATTTTAATTGATGAAGCAGCAGGTTGTACCCGATGCTTCAGTAATTATTTTTTTTGTTGATCATTCCTATAATTAATGTTTGGAATCTAGTAGTATTACGTCGGTGGAAATATTGTCCACCCGTGAATAGTGACAAGACCACGGCAACGTACTGTATGTTAGTATTCGATAAAGCCAAAAGAGTAATTGGAGCGGTAAGTCAGTAATTATTATATCATTTAGCCCTAGAGGACTGAAGTCCTAATTGTAAATGGACCCCATCACTAAAATCGAAACGCAGTACACAATATTGTATACAGCGATTCCATGCCATGCATCAGAGTTAGACATTTTAGCCCTACTATGATGGTATCTTTCATGGCAGTTCGGTGACATTACTAAGAAGATAGAGCCCGTATTTATTATTTATGTACAGATGAATTAATATTGGGCTACATGTTGAAAATATTGATGGCTCTACCCACAAGTTCACTGCGCAGACCATGCGCTCAGGCCATCAGACTAATTCTGTGAGCAATTCGACTCTGCTATTGCGCATAGTCCATCGCCTATATTTAGATTCAATAGTCAAGAGGCTTTCGCTTTACCTTCCATCTTATATATATATTATCAAATCTTAAAAATACCATAAATGATCATTTTCTTTGAATTAACGCCATGAATGTTATTCAGTCTAGACTTCATTTGACCGAATTTTTTAATACATTTCTATTGAGAAAGAAGACATCAAATATCACAGACGTAGTTTGTTTTTATTATGCCGCATAGCTCCACTCCAGAACATTCGCCATGGACTGGTCGCGTGGGCAGTTATGTCCACGCATGCGTTTACTAGGTAATAAAAATCATTAGCGGCAAACCTTTAATTAATGAAGCACCGGGTTGTACCTGGTGTTTCTTTAATTCAATTTTGGATGACTATTCTTATAACTAGTGGTTGGAATCTAATATTAATGCGGTCATGGAGATATTGTCCACCGGTGAAACGTGACCAGTCTACGGCGGCCGTAATGTAATTGTAATTGTGTCAATATATTGACGTATTTTAAATTAAATACTTATTGATTGGAATATCTCTAACAGAAGCATTAGGAATATATGTAAATCTTTGTGACTGAAGGGAGATCACTTTCGATCAAGGATCGTCTGCGCTCAAACTCGACGATAAGTGTGAAACAAACAGCCCATTATAGCGTCGAATTCCGAACAGCATTAGTCTGGCGGCCTAAGAGCTTATACACAATAATTTGTTTTCATGCAATTTTGTTTTCTATTGTATTAATTGATTAGCAATCTGTTATACACTTAGAAACGAAATACATTTTACTTTTCTGAATACTATTATTTACGTAAAATGGTAATTCCTTTTTTAGGAAAGATGAATTTGAAATGTTGTGACTGAATATTGTCTTTTTAAAATGAGAAATGTGAGTCAGGGAGAAATAACTATCATGCTTAGTATTCAATTACTTTAGTTGCCCAGGAATTTGTTCTCTTTCGTTTAATTAATTCTGTTTATTTTTTTCGAATGTCGATAAAAGCATGTTTTCCTTTCATTCATTGTACTTCAATGTTTCTTGGATACATGTACGTTGAGTCACAGTGGTGAAAATCCATTAGAAACATCAAGAGATACTCTCACAGAAATTTGAAAGCAATTAAATATTACATCTCGGTGGCTTTGAAGGGTTTTCTATCCACTTTAATTGATCACACAAAAATTATCTTAACCCTTTACCTAACATGAAAAGCAGACGACACTTGCAAAAATAAATCTTGAATAACTAATTTTTTTCATTTTTTGTCTCAAAAACATAGGTTATGACCCCTCGTTGGAACGAGCTTGTTCCAACGAGGGGTCATAACCTATGTTTTTGAGACAAAAAATGAAAAAAATAGTGAAAATTAATTGGCGATTTTTGAGAATAGCGCTGGCCGGTTTTGGCCGTTACGTTAGGTAAAGGGTTAAAGTGCACATGTGTGAGTCGATCTTTAAAAGTTGAAACTACAAGTGCTGTCAATAGTAGCGCAGAAACTGCTCGTTAGTGAATGCGCTCATTACTGCAGAACAACGAAGTAGTCTGAAATACACAAGAAAGTTTGCGTTGTGTAATGCAAAATATAATACATTACTAGCGAGGTCGGAAGTGAAATCACTAACTGAACCGATAAAACAGAAAGAAAATATTGAGACTACATTATGAGGAGTGTGGATTACTACTGATTCGTTGTGGGATAGAATTTTCACTTAGTAATTATTTACAATTTCTGAGAACAAGATACAAGAAGCACTTACAACCTTTCATCACATGGACCATGTGGTACGTGTGGTTCATCACTCGGTAGCCCGTGTGGTGAAAGTTTGCAAGTGTTTCTCGTGCTGTTATGGATAATTATAAATACGTTTCGCGTGCATAATATATGGCGCTACAATTAAGTAGTAATGCTCTCTCCTCATTATATATCTGCAGTCAAATTTTAATATCTATTTATTTCATTATATATACATGTGTCCCAGGAAATGGTAGGAATGATGTCAATGACGTTTATTTTTGTATAGAATTGTTGTGCACAGCGTTTTTCTGCTGGAATTGAGTTACGCCAATGGGCAGTTTGAATCTGATAAGGACACAAAATCCACTTAATCCGCGCGCTATTATTTCAAATAGTGCATAAAAATAGAGATACAGGACTTCCTTCGCCAATTGTAGCAGTCAGGCGGACCTACATTTATCCTATGCTTCTGGTACTAGATGAATCAGTGGGTGGGTGGCGGGTGTTATGTGACAATGTATTTCCATGTTACGCCACAAATCGTATACTCTAGAAAGGGCAAACTCCTGTGTTTAGGCCCAACAAAGTAGATCTTCTGTTTCAAAGGTCGTCTTTTGGAAAACTGCATGTGGGCGGGCGGTTTCTTATTTTATATTTTTTATTTTGTAATTATTTATCTGCCATCAACAGTTCATGTTCTTGGTTTATTTTATGTTTTAAGTCTAATAATCGTATTTCGTCATTTGAGTGCACGAAGGCTCTGCAATGCTAAAGCATTGCGAAGCCTTCTTGCATTCAATGGACAAATGTATCAGTTTTATTAACTTGGGTAAAATGTCAGACATCAACCATTTAATTTTAATTTTTTTTAAATGTGAATTGATTATAAAAAGGAGAGCATGCGGCAGCCAAAAGTACCAAGTGGGAGGGCCCGAGAAACATTAACTTGTTAGGCCTTAGTTGTCATGCTTCGAAATTAACCCCACGTGACACACTGTTAAAACGATTTTTCCAACGGCATACAACAACAAAGTTTATCAGCAGTTCGACGAAAGTAACACTTAAAATGACCGGCAATATGCTGGTTCTGCCATTCTCCTTGCCAGTCGGCAATGGAATGCTGGAAGACTTATGAGGAAGCAATTGTGTTCAAGACTGCGCTCGCAATGAGCTCAGTTGGAAGTAATTGGAAATGACTACCATGCTTTGTCAGAAATACTTCTAATCTTTGATGACCTAGTCATTTTGAACAGCTTTAATGACAGTAAAATCAAACTGTTTTTAAAACGATTTGGCAAAACTGTCTGAATAGGCAGAACAAGAGGTTAGAATTAATCAATACTTACACCGTTGAAGTAATTTGCATGTATACCCGGAGCCTGCTTGGTAACGAACGTTTGTTGGGTAGAACAATTAATCAAACTCGAAGCTAGCCCTCTAAGTATGCTTTGCTTTGCTGAAGCTAGCGACGCCCATGCTTAATCATTTGAACCTTAGAGGCCGCTTTTCTGAGCCAGGATCATGATATGTCATAATTTCATTAAGTAACATGGGTGCTAAGTATGTATGTGTGGGGTAGACAAATCAATTTTTTCAACGGGCAGCCCGAAGACTGCACGCTGAAAACATTAATTAGTCTATAACCTAATAATGAATATGGACGCTTCCAATTGTTGCCATTGAACTAACTTACTCACCAGGTTCAAAGGGTTAATGTGTGCATTACAAATGTGCATTCTTCATAAATGTGTGTTACACGTTTCCTGAACGGAAAACGCAAGTCATGCTTTCACAATGCGTTATTTGTCTATTGCATCTGACAATGGACAATTGAATTGTCACCTTGATGTTAAATTCAACATGAAGGAGCTCGTTCCAACGAGAAATCATGGGTTATGTTTTAGAGGCAAAAACTGAAACATTATCATTAAATACTTAATGGTGATTTGTATGAAAAGAAGCGGATGACCATGGCAGTTATGTTAGGTAAATGTTAAATAGCGACAAATCGGATAAAAAAAATTGTATTATAATCGAGTTTAATTAAATCATCAGTTCTGATATATTTTCAGAAAGTACTGAAAAATAAGATTGAGGAATTTGGAGCAAACGTATTCTTCTTCTTCGCTGGGTGTAGTGTAGCTAATAACTTTATATAAATTATATTTTTTTCACTCAGGTATACTGTTTATAGCACCCTCTTGCAAGTGCAAATGTAAAGTATGAATCGAGAGTGCAGTTAAAACTGGACATCCTGCCATGAAGTGACCGCAAATAGCTCGTCACTCTGCCCGTTAATCTGCGTGCTTTGACGCTAGACAGGCTATCAAATTATGTACATCTTCCCAATGCAAAAGTAATGTTTCAGCTAATGGTCCTCCGGTTTAACCAGGAGTGTCTGCCGTGCTTTGGATACCATTCGATGGGGAAATTTCGCGTTATTCCCATGCCCAGTTATGTCAAAATAAAGCATAGTTCGTGACCTGACTTCTAATTGTTATTGTGCAGGTGACCTTAAACACCATCAAAAAAACAAATGAAGAAATCAAACTTCTCATAACATATAAAACACCCACTAGCCAAGCCCCAGGTTATGTTTCTGCCTGGTCTAAGCATGCATACCGAAAACGTCATTCATTCCATAATCAGTTTGACCATAAGTTATATACTCCAGCTGCATGTTAAAGTCGCTCCTATTGCAATACTGCTCCTAGACTCTTCAACTGGGTAGTCGAATCCACCAGGTGGGAGCCCTACCTGGAAGTATTAAAATCTGGGTGAAAATTGTACCTATCTTACAAATATTTTTCAACGTCTGTTTCACGCCATATTTGGGTTTTTTCACTTGGGATCGTATTGCTTCAAGGGTAAGAACTCTGTATCTTTGTTCATGTGAGTTATGTACTTGGGCAAGTCGCTCAGTCCCATTTTCCCAAGCGGTTGGAGCATGGGTGCGCAGTGCACCAACGCGTACTGCGCGTCGATGGTACGCATACCATTGGCCGATGCTAACGCTGCTTGTGTGGGTTTAGTAAGTTTGAGAGTCCGACAGTTATGCGCTGCTCCTCGGTCCGGTGTCCGCTACTATGAAACTGTCTGACACGATTTGATCCTAGTCGTTGAAGGGATACTCTGTTAAACACAATAAATAAATAAATAATTAAATAAATAAATAAATAAATAAATAAATAAATGAATAAATGAATAAATAAATAAGAAATAATTTGTTTTTTTTTTCGTTATTTTTATTAACCCTTTACCCAACGTAACGGCCAAAACCGGCCAGCGCTATTCTCAAAAATCGCTATTAATTTTAATTATTTTTTTCATTTTTTGTCTCAAAAATATAGGTTAGGACCCCTCATTGGAACGAGCTCGTCGAGCTCGTTCCAATGAGGGGTCATAACCTATGTTTTTGAGACAAAAAATAAAACAAAAATAGTTATTCAAGAATTTTTTTTTAAAGTGTCGTCTGCTTTTCATGTTAGGTAAAGGGTTAAATATACAGAAACATAATCTTTTTTATCTTTGAAAGGCTAGATAGAAATTGAGGCAATAATAAATTACTTTTTTCGGACAAGCTGTTGTTTACGGCGGCAGTGGAAAATGAATCGACATGATGAATTTGGAAAGAATTTAGGTGCAAAACAAAGGAACTGGAAGCTAAATGATCGATTACAAAAAATAATAAACATAAATTAAAGGAAACGTGTGGTAGGGTATTAAAACTTTAAAACTTACAGCTTTTCCATAAATCAACCATATACGCTACCGAAGAACACCATACCATGCTGAACATGAAAACACGTTCTGCTCACATGTACCGAACGGAAATCGTTGAGCAGACGATTGATAACCCGAAACTGAACCGATTGCGAAATAACTAAATACAATGTCGAACATTAACCCTTTACCCAACGTAACGGGTAAAACCGGCCAGCGCTATTCTCAAAAATCGCCAATTAATTTTAGTTATTTTTTCATTTTTTTGTCTCAAAAACATAGGTTATGACCCCTCATTGGAACGAGCTCGTCGAGCTCGTTCCAATGGAGGGTCATAACCTATGTTTTTGAGACAAAAAATGAAAAAAATTAGTTATTCAAGAATGTTTTTTGCAAGTGTCGTCTGCTTTTCATGTTAGGTAAAGGGTTAAAGGACATGGCGAGTTTAATGTGTATGGAAACGGCGAAGAAGAAATAGCGTTGATAAATGAAGGGAATAATGGATATCCAGAAGAAGAGTATGAGTACGCAAAATTGGTTGGCGATAAAATGTGTTCCTTTTTGTTTGTATTTGTCAAATGAATTGCTGAGTGTCCTAACAATTGTTTTGTAATAGACGTGGAGGCATTTAATAGACCCAGACCGACACGCGGGTGTGGATGGTTTAATCGATATGGCACTGGTTTTTATCATTCCGCGCTGACACTCGTGTCATATAGATTAACCCATTCACATGCCCGCTTCGTTCTGCGTATATCTTGGCATTTATTTTCACAAACCACTTTTTTATCACAAAATTACGATTAAATAGCACATTGCTGAAAGACTGACCGCCACACGTCAAATAAACGCGTTTCGTCAAAAGTCAAAATGACGTCGTTACACTGTGAGTTGATTTCAAAAGTTGCATTTAACCATTTTTTTCTCCTACATTTCAATAACTGTTTTCCCATTACGACAGGCAGAATTTGCAAAAATATTTTTGAACAATTAAACATTTTCATTTTTTGCCCCGAAAACATAGCTTATGAACACCCATTGGAACCAGCTCGGCGAGCTCGTTCCAACCAGGCTTCATAAGTTATGTTCCAAAAAATTTAAATTATAAATTTTAAAACATAATTAAATTTGTTTGTCAATTTTTGTGAATCGGTGGTCGATTTTGTCAGTTATATGATAGGGAAAGAGTAAATTACACAGTTTGCGATAAAAAAATCCCAAATTCAACACGATTTGATATGAGATTTCAGAATCTTATTTTCTAAAGTAGGTCTGCGACTCAGTAAACCTTGACGCGGGTCGATTTCAGTGAAAAGGTTATTTCCTGTCAAAACAATACTCTTTGGAGATCCTCTGAAAATATTATAGCCTTTTGGCACTGGAGGGCCTGTTATAAGAGATGGAACACCATGCATTTTCCCCAGACACTCAAAAATATGTATACCAGCGTACATTGGGACATGAGCAAGACATAGCATGCCGCTTTTGATGAGGGGCTCAGACTTTCGTGGAAACGTTTAGCGGCCATTGAGACATCAACTATTCAGGATTGCCTCTCGTGATCCTCAGTCACAACTCTTGAATCCGCTTCTGCACTTTGAAGCGGTATTTGGGTTGCAAAATGTAATGTGCTATTTGTTGCTTGATGTTGGTGTTTATCTTTTCAGTCACACAGGTCATATGAGACAGTTTTAAACTCACAGAGAATAGGCGTCTTTGGAACCTTCATAGTTCACATTGAAATGTACAGGGACAACAGCTCCTGAAACTGCTCCTGGCAATAACTTTGGGAAACCTCATATCATACACTGTGGACTAATAAAGCATTTTTCCTGACAAACCCTGTGTAACGAGCATCAATTATGGCTCTACGGGAGGAACGAGTTATTACTTGCAGAGTTGAACCGACAACTGTAACTAACAAAGCAGAATCCAGAACGGAAGACCGTATGTCGCTTCATTCGGCTTGCAAGCCATTATACTGGTCATTAAAGTTATCCGGCATGTACAACGAAGTTATTTATCGAAGGGCTATAAACAACGAAAGGATTATATCCGTGAAAGGTACATTTCATCTTATATACTGCATAGCTCTCGCTTTAATACTATTCGTAAATATGAGCTTTAAGCTCTGGAATATCAATTCACTCACACATAAAGGGACGTCCAGTAGCACTGCGTTTTCGGTAGCTGCAGTATGCCAATTTGCGTCATCCACGGTATACGTGCCACTTATGCTTTGGAGGATGTCAAGACATCTGCACCAGCTTCTCAAAGACATTGATTATCATAGTACGGGAGACGCCCGCATATACACCATTGTCCTCAAAAGACGAGTATTTATCATTAGCGTCGGCATGGTTGTGTTCAATTCCATCCAAAGTATTTCGGTATCTTTTGTTGCAGTTTATGAGCTGGAAAATTCATCCTTGAGACAAACGTATTTTCCGGTAGAGTTTGTCGATGATTTGAATAAGTCTCTGTTAGTAAAATAGCTATGGATAATGATACAAACTTTTGTTAACTACAATGTTTCAAGTTCACTTCTAATGTTGTACCTTGTCCTGAGCTATATTTTGTATAAAACTGTTGCTCACATTACAAATGCAATCATCAAAGATGCCGTAGAGGGTATCTCGGAGAGTGGCATACAAAAGTACAGAGAGAGATTCGAAAAAGTTACTATACTGGTAGAGCGCTTTGATTCGATTTTGAGCTTCTATGTGGGAACTGCATACGTTTTGTTCATAATTCTTGGCTGTTTAGTATTATATGGAATTATACACTGGTCGCCTTCTCTGATGGATTTAATTTTGATCAGTATGAGTATATCAATAACTTGTGGACAGTTGGTGGCGACCACATTTGCTGCAGTTTTCCTGAACAATAAGGTAATTTTAGAACTGTGCAGGTATCTTTGTAGTTTTAAGAATTCATTACCGACTTGCTGTTATCTAACATCTACGGAAGCCCAGTAATGTCACGGGAAAAATAACTTTGCGAATATTCGCAAACATCTTTACAAATATTCGCAAGCATCGTTGCATCCAATCCGACCCAACCTCCACCCCAACACATCACGGGGTCAATTGGGTGATTTTGTTTTACTTTACACAATCATTCGAACTTGTTCAGAATTCCTGCCCAGTTATAGACATTGCTATCAATAAATATTCAATCCCCATGAAAATATAAAGATATTAACATAATTTATAGAACTACGGCTGTGGTGAGTCGTCATTTATTTCTGATTGTATTGTCACAAAAATACCGATAAAATCAAGTCTCGATTGAGCAACATTTCTAGCTTTGATTCATAGAAATTAAATCTTTATGAAACTTTTCAGATTCAGTTTTCCAGAATATATCAATTGGTCGGAAAACTGAACCCTAGGTTTGCTTTTCAAAGGAATTGAAACATTTCAGAAGAGTGAATATAAACATACATGTAGACGATGAACTAATCGAGGGTTAGACTGATTCCAGGCCATAACAACATTTTATTTTTTACCGAATTAGACTGATGGTCTTGGAGGTTGAGAAGCTGAGTAGCGCCTTGAAAACTTGTTCCGTCGCTTCAGAGGCTCTGATTATGTGTCCCAGTCTTTATCTGTCAATTATGTAAACTAGGCAACCCTACTTTATCAACACAATCACCGGGCTTGAAGGCGTATATGTTTAACGAAAATGTTTTATGGCCCAAAACCTATTTGCTTGCAGAATGCATCATTTTACAGCAAGTAATAACATGATTATTTTGCTTGTTTTGTAATCAACTGTGCCCAACTTTCCACAATTGCCTATTCCTCATACGTTCAATAGTGTTTGGAGACTGTCAAGCAGTGAGTCAAAACCTAATAGCAACAGGCTGACCTCGAACCCGGCAACCTGGAGCCTGACGCCAGGTTGTTTATTTATTTATTGATGTTTAAGGTCACATATTTCTGCACAATGGCTAATCATGACCACGACAGTTTTATGTGCGGAGGACGCCGGAGTACCCGGAGAGAACTACCGGGCAACGGCGAACAACTATCAGCTTCCCAACATACTAACTCCACACAAGCAAGGTTATCATTGGTTGAAGACAGGTGCACCATCGACGTGCAGTACGCCTTAGTACACAACGCCACCGTGCCCCACGTGGGCAATGTTGATGGGTGTCTTGCCCAAGGGCACAACGCTGTTGCCGCAGGGGGGGATTCGAACCGATGACCGCTCGGATTGTAGCCTGCACCTCTACCAACTGAGTCACTGAGGCTACCGCCAGGTTGTTTTCAAAGAACGCTCGCGTTGGCGAAATAGACAGTAAATTAACAACCAGGTGCTTTATTGAAGTTTTGGTGATGATGATTTTTATTACCTGGTAAACGCAAGCGTGGAAATCATTGCCCACGAGTGGATTACGACCAGTCCACGGCTACTGTACATTAGATGTTGACTAATCTCAACCCTTTACCTACCAAGACTATCATATCTCTCCAGGTTCTATTCACAAAGCGCTGTGAACTTTAGACACGTTTTCACACGTTGTCTTCAGCACACAAGTTATGATGTCTCGTTGATAAGGAGTCATAAGAAATCTTTTTCAAGGTAAAATTGAAAATCTTCAGTAATTCAAGAACATTTTCTGTGTCCTGTTTATACGTTTTGTTCCTCGTCCAGTTCCGCTGTTTAGTATTTACAGGCGGAACGACTCACATATAAACGCAGAACGAATATGTGTATATTTGGTCAATTCAGAGATGAAAGTTGTTGTTTTTTTATATAAACTATGTGTACCATGTCATTATGCGACATTTAAATTGATAAAAACAGGGAGCGCAGTGGTTCAATGGTTAGAGAGTTGCACTTCTAACCGAAAGTTCGATGGTTCGATCCAAACCAGCGGTAACTGCGTTGTGATCTTGGGCAAGGTTCGTATCCCACTTGTCCACGTGGGGGCACAGTGACGCAGTGTACTATAGCGTACTGCACGTTAATGCTGCACTTGCCTTCAATCAATGCTAACCCTGCGTATGTGGAGTTAGTACGTGAGAGGGTGTGACAATCTGTTGCTGCTACTTGGTGATTCTCCGGATACAGGGGTTTCCTCCACCCCTAAAACTCGCCGACTCGAGGTGACCCTGGCTGTTGAAAGCGCCGTAATGCCAAATAAATAAATAAATAGAGTTTTTCTTTGTACAGAAACTTGCAGACGCGAAACTACATTGTAATGACAAATGCTCGCTTTACATTGTAAGTGACCGATAGAGAACAACCACTGACTCGCTGATTTTTATTTATGATTCTGGTACTCGTATTGAAACAACTCTTTGTGACAGTAGACTGTCTAAATGCCGTCGCAGATGTCCTGATTGTCCAAACCTATTTACTTTTTATCACTGTGAGCCTAGCAATATTTACTTTGCATCATGATTACATTACGCCCAAAGTCGATAGACAAGCTATTATGATGATCGACATTGTGAATTATGAAGGCCTTTGTCCGGGTGTACACTCTCATGTACTCTCTCAGAATTTTATAACGTCTGATCGGCAGCTCAGAATACAAAAAAAGACTTGACAATATACAATACGATCGTCGTGGAAAGTCAGAATCCACGCGTGGGCAATATCTCAATGCATGCGTCAACATTGGGTCTCCGACAGAAAACATAAAGGCGAGCTACTGAACCTGAAATTAATTTTAAACACACAAACATTTATTCATTGGTTTACACAAGGATTCGAGAGCAACAACCCTTGCCAAAGATTTTGTGGAATGACCATCGTAGCTGCAACCGATCTGACAGGAAGGTATGATGTGAGAACACCAGCTCTGTAATTGCTGCTGGAAAGTGTCTGGAAAATTGTATTTAGCCCTACCTTAGATTGCCCCTTGCCTTTAACGTAGAGCAAAGGTTTAGCCTTTCTGGAACCCCCGCATGAGATCTTGCAAATGTTGAAAAACTATATTTTGTTATAAATTCTACTGGTTTGTACCGCTTAAATGCGATGAGACAATAACTAATTTACTGTTTTTCTATATTGTTTTTTCACTCTTTTGATCACAGAAGAGTTTAACATCTAATTCTGTGGATTAATGTTCTTGACATTAACAAAACTGCCTAGAGTAAAAGTCTCTATCGGAAAGTAAGTTAACTGACTAATGCTTCGTATTTGCGGCATTGTAAACATTACGAGTCCAGTTGATAATATAAGTGCGCATTGTTCATAGGGAAACACTGAAAGCCCCTTCTCCATCAACCCTCCCCAGCCGGGGTGGGTTGGTAGTGGTAGTCCTGGAGTGTTCCGCCTCAGGAGAAAAAGTGCACGGCTACCTACATGACAATCAAAATCGACTTGTACATTGCACATCATACAAACCGACGACATAACTGTTGACCACTTCATGACACCTAGTTATCAAATACACTGTATTGTGCACCATTTTGAAGTAATAACGCTGGGCGCGGTGGCGACGTGGTAACCGGTTCTCGTCAGATCACCGAAGTTAAGCAACGTCGAGCGCGGTTAGTAGTTGGATGGGTGACAATTTCAGCTACTGATTCGCGCTCCCGCGTTGTGTCATTGGGCAAGACACTTAACCTCGATTGCCTACATGGGGGCACGATGACGCTGTGTACTAGGGCGTACTGCACGTCGAAGGTGCGCATGTCTTCAACCAACCTAACCCTGCCTGTGCCGCGGCGCAGAGTTCTGAGTTACTATGTTGGAGAGCTGACAGCTGCTCGTCGTTGCTCGGTGGTTCTCTGCGGGTACTCCGGCTTACTCGACCAGTAAAACTGTAACGGACATGATATGACCCTGGCTGTTAATGTGTCGTTAACTCCTAATAAAAAAGTAATAACGCGCTGAGTAAGTGCTTTTTGTCTATCAAACTGCCCTATTAGCGTAACCAACTGTCTATAGAAAAACAGCGTGCCAAACTCTATTCAATGATATACTAGTAAATTGAGGTCATTAACATCATTTGTAACCTCTCCTGGGATACAGGAACATGTAATACCGTAAATATATATTAAAATTCAACTGCAGATACAAAATGAAAAGAGTGGATTACCACTCAATCGAAGCACCGTATATTCTCTACACAAAAAAGTATTTGTTTTATTTTTAGTAATAGGACAAGAAACACTTGCAAACTTTCACCACATGGACCACCGGTTGCACCCGGTGGTCCATGTGATGAAAGTTTGCAAGTGATGTATCCCTCAAAAATTAGAAATAATTGCTAAGTGAAAAATCTATCTCACAGCGATTCAGTAGAAATATACCATCCAAATACTGTAGAATCAATATTTTGTTCTGTTTGATCGGTTCAGTTCGTGTCTTCACTACTGACCTCACTCATAGTGCTTTCGATTTTGCACTGCAGAGCACAGTCATTCTGGTGTATTTCAGTAAAGACTACCACATTCTTCTACAGTAATGAGCATATTAACTAACGAGCATTTTCTGCGCTAGTTTCACAGGATTCTACATTCAACTGTACATTACTGATCTCTGTTAACGGGTTTCTCCAGATATAAGAGTATTCCCCTTACCCTTTGGGCCCTGGTGGTATATTACATTCAGTATAGACCCATCAACCGTTACGTTACTTGGGGAAAGAGCAATCAATATTTTCAACGTGCAGCCTTCATGGGTCTGCCCCACAAATTCACTGAGCAGCTATCTACTTTATAAACTCAGGTAGCATCACGATCTTGGACGGTTAAAACGGTATTTCGGGTTCAAAGGGTTAACGGTGTATTGATGGTAGATTTTATGAGTTTCTTGTTGAATCAAGCATGTCTGCCTTATCAGAAATTCAAGAAAATAAATAAACGTTTGAGATTTAAGCAATATTATTTCTTCCGAAATGACACGTGAAAAACTGTTTTATAGTTCGGTCGACTAAGATCAAAGCTGGATAATTAATAGAAAATGATACAACATAATACAATAAATTCAAAATGCTGTTTCTAAGCTTTGGTGCAGTGAAAGTAATAATTGTCATGATCTCATAAACACTGATGTCGCCATAAACTTATTTCGAGTTGCATGATTTTTTTCCCCACAATGCAACTAGAGCTTGGTCGTCAGTTGTTAGTTGTTAGTTGTGATTCAAGGTGCCCCGTTAAGAAGGGCTGAATTGGTTAACTACCTAATTTTCTTCTTGCATTGCGGAAAAACTGCAGTTTAAGATTCTGGTATTTTGACATCGATGTGCAGAGGGATAAATGCTCATAATGGTCACGTTATATTCGGTGACGTTCGGGAAATAGAAACTAAATGGGTGTTGTGTAACGCCCGAAACTCGAATCTGTGCGGAATGCTGTGTGAGTACTCTTTCAGTTAAGATTAACAATTCAAAAAACCTTTCCACACAGTTTAAACCTTTACCCAACGAATCGCACGCATCCGCCCGCGTAATATGTAAATTCAGCAGCTGAAAAAATATTATTTTTGGAAAAATTTCAACAAAACCATATCATGTAACCCCTCTTTGGAACGAGCTCGTTCCAAAGACGGGTCACATGATATGGTTTTGTCGAAATGTTTTGAACAAATTAAAAAAATGACATTTAAAATAATAAATTTTGAAATCGTCTGCGTTGGGTAAAAGGGTTAAAGAATGCTCGCGATAGTGTTCCATTTGTAACCGGTCACTGTCAGCTGTTCTGTTATGTTTTAAGGTTAGTGGCAAGATGTAATTTTGGAAGAGATATTCTCATTTTACTTTCGAAGTAGCTTTCCAAATATATACTACTCAAAGTTTGCTGAGCACCACGTATATCCAACTACCTGTTTTACGTTTTAGTTGAAATATTGTTATGAAAATGTATATATTTTATATCTATTTATACCTTTAATGATTTAAATACAGAAATTAAGATTGTATTTGTGTTTGACATTATTTTTAGCTTTTGAATACGATAACCATGGAAAATGGATATTATTGGTAAAAGAGGAAATTTTTCAAATTTGCCAAAAAGTTGAAGGAGCGAACTGATATGGGTTCAATATCGAGTATGAGACCCATTATTGTTAATTACAGCTTGACAACGCCTTCTCGTGGTCCCTATCAGGTTCAAGGTGGTCATTTGTGGGATGTTGTTTCATTCTTGGACCAGCATGGCACCAAGATCCTGGACACTTCTTGGTTGGACTGGACGGACTGAAATTATAAGCTGCAACTCATTCCTGACATGTTCGATTGGATTGAGGTCAGAGGATCGTACTGGTCAGTCCATACGCTCAATCCCATCCCTCTGTCGGTACTCCCCGGCAGCATGGGCAACACGAGGAGGGGCATTATCGTAGAATGAATCTATCACCCACTGCACCTGCATACAATCTGACGTGGGCATCCAGGATCTCATCAATATACCGCTGTGCAGTCAATGTACCACGGTCAAGGAAACAGAGCTCTGTACGTCCATCCTAGCTGATGCCGCCACAAACCATTATTGACCCTCCACCATAGCGATCATGCTCAGCAATGCTGTCTGCATGGAATCGCTCTCCTGGTCTTCCCCATACCCTAGAACGCCCAGCTGTGTTGTTTAGGCAGTACCTTGACTCATCTGTAATAAGGACAGGTCGCCAATCTTCTCTGGTCCATCAAACGTGATCCATGGCCCATTCATGTCGTGCCAGGCGGTGGTTCTGGGACAGCTGAATGCAAATACATGTCTCCTCGATCGGAGACCACCTTCGTGCAACCTTGCCGGGATAGCCTGCGCCGACACATTTACACCGGATGCATTCTGAAGGTCACTGCGAAGCTGGGTTGCTGTGTCAACGCGGTTCATATGGGCCTGAATGATCAAAAACTGGTCTTCAGCTGCAGATGTTGTCCTGTCTCTGCCACCACCATGTCGTCTGACTGGTGCGCCATACTGCTGAAATCTTGCCCAGGCTCTGGTGATCACCGTATGGTGCACACCAAGGGCTTCACTAACCTGACGATGGGTAGCCCCTTGCTCCACCATCCCTGCAGCCCACCACATTTCTGCTTCAGACAAATCTTCTTACATGTGCATTCGCCATATTCAATCATTAAATCACAAGGGTTTCTGTTGAAATGAGGAGTGAATACCCTACACATCTAATGTCCAATCGAAACGTCGCATTCGGATCTAGATCGATTCAGAAGCTTCGCTGGAAGCCGATAAATCAAATGTCAATTGGAAAAATAAAGAGTTTTCAAGTTTGAAATTTCCCGTGCGTGATATTCGAATTTTTAAATTAATGGATTCTCTGTCATAGAGAAGTGTAATAAACACAAAACGTCAAGGTGTGTAAGTGCGTTCGCCAATACGACACTCATGCCATCGCGGAAGGATAGATTTCGAGGATGCGCCTCTAATTCTGTTCTTCCCCACTGGCACTCGTGTCGTATTGAACGCATTCACACATCGCGATGTTCTGTGTATTTCCATGTCTAACGTAGAATGTGTCCATATCCAAATAAAGCTTCTGTCTCGAAATGGCAGCATGATATCGTTGAAACGGATCATGTGATAGGGTTTTCCGAACAAAATACATTACGGCCCATGTTATCCTATAGTTTAGCGTACAAACCCAAACCAATCGACCCACCAGACTTTCGATATCAAGACAGCACCAATCATATGCGCTTCCTAATTCTTAAATCTTGTGGGCTCACCAACAATTTCTGTGAATTGAGTCTGAACCTTCGTTCATTCGTTCATTTTTTTCTGGAATTATTAAATGTTAATATATTATAAACAAACTTCAATATATTTATGATTTATTTACAGATACATGAACCAGTTAGTGCTCTCTACAGAATGAATGTAAAAGGTTTATCCGAAAAAGGATTACATGAGGTAAGGGCTATACTCGTATTTATAAATAACTTAATTATTTGAAACTCAATATTATGAGACGTGCCACAACTGTTGTTCAAAGTCCATAACCATCCTTACTCATAGACATACACAACCCTACATACAATGGGTTTGGGATTTTAGCAAAAAAATGTAAACGTCTTCTTTCTAAAATTCGTGCTGCAGTTATTTAATTTACGTTTTACGTTTTACAGTCATTATGTTACTCCATCCGGTTCACCGGGTTACCAGAATCTCTTTTGTGTGAACGAAATAACGCCACAAAAACATTCGAATAGAATCCACCACTTGAGAACAACACATAAGTACGAAAGCAAAACAGCGGAAGTGAAGTGAGCCATTGAAGCGTCACGGTTGCAAATGACAACTTGGCATGGAATTGATCAGTTATAAAACTAATAATAGGAGATATTACCATTTATTCATCGTACATGATCATGCATACTGATCTATATACGGCTGGATTGTTAGAACGTCGGTGAAAAACATCGTTATTCAGCACCCCTCCCCCCCCCCCCCATGGCATCAAGACATTCATCAATAACTCCTCCCAAGGCATGACGTTTTATGAAGTAAAAACTGTAGTCACAGCTTAAAATCGTTCACTTGATAAAACGTCGTAGTGCTTACCAAGCACGAAGACTAACACACGGTATCAGCTTACCAACATAAGTAAACTATCGTGTAAATATTCAATGTGTATTGTAAAGAAACGTGCACATCATCAACATATTCACTTTTTTACGGACGTCAAAGTATATCCTTTAACCCTTTACCCAACGCAGATGACATCAAAATTTATTATTTTAAATAACATTTTCTTTAAATTTGTCAAAAAATTTCAACAAAACCATCTCATGTGACCCCTCGTTGGAACGAGCCCGGCGAGCTCATTCCAACGAGGGGTCACATGATATTGCTTTGTTGACATTTTTGAAAAAAATTAAAAAAATCAAATGCTGAAATTGCAAATTACGCGGGCGGATGCGGAAGATTCGTTGGGTAAAGGGTTAAAAAACGATCGACAATTGCAAGGCGTCGGGAAATGGAAATTCTTCGTGAAATTTTGGTGCTGTTAAGCATCGTTCATTTATAGCAATTTCCACCCCCGCTTTTCTATATGTGACCAATGAGCGTTCCAGCAATTAAGTTGTACAGAGATTAATCAAAGCACTAATGGTAGGTTATGCCTTGTTCGTATAAACAGTGTAGTGTTTACGTTGAGCCCGTATAAGCAGTGTGTCTAAGTGGAGCAGCACATAATGCTACAGAAATCGACTTGACTTTTATGAGCCATTCGATTTAAAACACTGCCGGAGGGGCTCAGAGATCCTCTCCGGTAGTGAGTTAAAACACGACATATTCTATTTTTGAATTTGCTCTTCATTACGAAATAGAGCAAGACTGTGGAAATTGTTAGCAACTTGCTGTCAAGAGAAATTCGAGTAAAAACGTAAAGCTAAGTGTCGGAGTTCCAGTAATGTAAGCAATCATAACATCGGTTGATCTAAATGAATTTGAAGCGAAGGAAATGAGATTAAAATGTGCGCTTGCCCAATTTGTACTGGGCTTTTAAATTTACGTTTTGAGTATAATGTTTATCCGAAGTGGGGAGATGAATGTACTTTTCCATGCTACCCTTACGCTTTTGGCTCTGATGAAATACAATGATCAAATCGACGGTTCATCCTCAAGTGCTCACCATTCGTATGATTTTTTTCTGAAAGCGATATGCGGTGTGATAAATTCCGTCCGACCGGGTGAAATTGAGCAAAATAGGTTTTAAAACTGGAATTTCAAAGCGTTATGCACGACAAGTCAACGAACGTTGTTTGTTTTTAACGATTGACTCTTTTCACCTGCACCAGTACTACTACAATTTTGTTCCGGTTACTACGTCTCTACCCGTTTACAACCACGCATATCAAGTGTATGGAAAACTATTGTATTGGTGGAATCAGGCAATGCAATATACGCAGAATGCAACTTAAATCTTGATTTAAATACGCGGCCCTGACAAATATGTCCGAGTATTGTATGCAAGATTTGCATAGCTTACCTTCTGAGTTGTTCGCATTATTTTAATCAGTATTTCCCCGCTAAGTACTTACTACATGGTCAGAAGGCTGTGGTTCAGTGGTTACGGCACTGAACTTCAAACCGAGAGGTATAAGGTCCGATCCCCACCAGGGGAAACTGCGTTGTGGTCTTGTGCAAGGCACTTAATCCCCTTGCATTCCGATTATTGGCAAATATATTGTTACACTCTCACTTTGACACTTGAAGATGAGAAATGCAACGGTGAGGCTCGAATCGGGGAAGTCCAGCTGAACCAGGCCTCGACCACATCACACTCCATCCGCTCAGGCAGAAGAAGATCTATTTTCAGGACGATCAAATGAATCCACAATGTTGCACTAGTATTTTTCTACTCTTTTCGACGTCTTTTTGTTCTCTTCGTTTTTTCCTTTTTCTTCTCTATCTGCATCTCTATTTCTTATCTTCTTTCTTGCTAGGGGAAGGCAGGAAGACAGCCAATCTGGCTATGCCTCCCCCTGTTGGTGTAAAGACATCTTTACACAGACTCAGAAAAGGAATTTTATGCTTTTTGCCATGTATATTGCAATCATATATGTTGTAAACATGTGAATTAAATATAAATTGTGTTGTGTATATGTGTACTGACGAATAAAATATATATATCTATCTATCTATCCCGATTGCCCGCATGGGGGAACGGTGGCACAGTGTACAGTTAAAACTAGAAGTTCTGTCACGAACTGTGCGCTTATCTAGGCTTAATTGCGCGTTGGAATTGCGCGCAATTTCTATATCGCATGAACTCCAAAGCACGGCAGATTCTCCTGGTTACTCCTAGCAAACACAGGCAATGTTTCTGCCAATGGACCTCCGGGTTACCCGGAGGTCCATAGGCTGAAACATTGCTTGTGCACAGGCCATATGTACATAATTTGATATCCTTACTATGGTCATAACGCGTAGATTAGCGCGCAGATCGAAGTGTTATTGTGCGCATTTGATGACAGGACTTCTAGTTTTAACTATACTAAGGCGTACAACACGTCGATGGTACACTCGGCTTCAACCAATGGTAGCCCTGCTTTTACTGAGTAGTACGTTGGAGAATCAGACCAGTTGCTCGCCGCTGCTCTGTGGTTCTTTTCTGATACTCCGGCTTCCTCTGCCCATAACATTGTTCGACAAGAGGAGGCCCTGACTGTTGAATGTGCCGTTAACGCCAATAAAAAAACAGAAACAAAAAACTACATGGTCGCAAACCAGCATTCTAGCAAGTAGTATTCTCTTTTATTACACGCCTATTCCTTGACATCCCCATCTACAGCAACACTAAACCGTGCGGAAAATAAAAATCTGTTCCGCACATGTGTGGAACGGAAATCGTTGACGGACTGTTTTTATAAAGAAGCGAAATTTCACTGGAATTTTCTACAAATCGTGCACCGCAATTATAATTTCAACCCCCTAGCGATAGCTAAAAGTCATCCCCTGAGTTTCCGTGTGTTCTTTGTACCAGTAGGCACATAGAACACATTGGAACTCAGAGGACGAAAGAGTAACACAGATTCCCCTCGCAAGTTTGGTTGGTGACAAAATGTGACAAAATGTGTTCTTTTTGGTGATAATTATCAAATTAATTATTGAGTGTCCTTCTAATAATTGTTCTATTGACGCGAAGGCGTGTAATAAATACAGAACGACACGCGATATGGCACTTGTGCCATCGCGAAAGGATAAAACTCGAGGCCTGCGGCCTCTCGTTCTATCCTTCCGCGGTGGCACTCGTGCCATATCGATTAACCCATTCACACACGCGTGTCGTTCTGTGTATTTCCAGTTAGTCAGTAACTGAATGCTTATAACTAAACGACCAGCGGGTTCCGCAATTCCACAACTTTTTCGGCACATTACGTTTTTATATAAAAACATCACAAGTTACATCGTGATATTTCAATTAGTGTACGCTCTTAATATTGTCAGTTTTAATGTTCTGCTCTGAACAGTAATTTAAAAATGTTATTCAGCCAATATATATATATTTTTCAGCTCTCTCTGTTTATATCCAGACTCTCTGGACCTTCTATTGGTGTCAGTGTGTATGGAATGTTTGTTGTTGACAGATCTTCTGTTTTGATGGTAAGTTTTATTATTTCCTGACAAAATGACGGCTCGGTGATTTGGTGGTCGCTATTAATGCGAATAACGGCTTTCACGAACCCGATGTAAAATATGAACAAGTACGAAAGGTGATTACTTCAAAAATAAATAGAGAATACCCATGGTTCTTGAGTGGATACGATTCACGAGTGACTACAGGCGGACATTATAGTTCACCTGCTAGTAACAAACGAAATAATTATGGTGGAATCGACTCAACACACCATAAGTATTCTTTGTCTTATATGTGTTGTCTACTCTAAAAAGATAATCATTACGTCTTAATCCCAAATTAACTCTTTAAACCCTCATGGTATCTCCCATACCAGTTCAATGGCGGCAGTTAGAATAGTGGTTATTCAGTATTTGGAGGCAGGCAGATTAATATTTTCAACGTGCAGCCTCAATAGAGATCAAACATATGGGTCAAAGTCAGTGAGGTCACACAGGGGTCATTAATTGCGTCGACATTTGCCCAGAGACGAGGTCTCGACTTCAGTCATCTCGGAAACCTGCATGGTTGTAATAACCTATATTTGTTTATATATTTATTATTGTCCCTTTCTGTCTATACATATTGTCATATCAAGACAGATAAGCTTCACAACGTCCAGATTTATGTTGACCATGTTAAAATGATAGACTTAAAAACCCGAAATTAATTCAATGTTCGTGAATTTTAAACCAGTATATGACTAGTGTTTCAGTCATCTAGTTGTGGTTGTGGACGCAGTTCACCGTGGGCAGCGGCCCATGCCTTACCATAACAAATATTAAATCGAGTAACAATGGATCTATTTTCAGCTGAGAGACCTCTGGGAGGATGTTGGAGACCCGTAGGTTGAATCTTTGTCCGTTCTTTGTTCGCTTCACCGCTGATTATGAGTTATTTCCTGGGTGATAACCTCTCTCAGTAGAAATGTTAGTGATAATTTACACCAGCATTTACTTTTCGTATAGGTTTTTGCGCAAAGAACATATTTTAGACGAATGCCGGATCGCTCCCCAGTTAAGTAAATTTAGTGAGAAGAGACACCGCACAAGTAAGCTGTCGTCTCTTTGGGTAAGGTCTGGAAGTTTCATTTGAAAAAATAAGTGAATGTTTATATATCTATCGTATTGATTCACTTTGAGATTCCAACGGATTTTGACATAAGGAAAATCCATATGAATACGTTTAGACGTGATTGTCGGCGATCGAAAAGAATGAATGGGTCTAAGTCCTGAATTAAGGTGAACGTATCGGGGTGAATGTATTAGTTCGGGGTTTTCGTGGATTTCAGCAATCTGCTAGTAGTGGTGTATGACATCGAGCAGCGTAGAGGAAAAGTATTATATCCCAGGACAAGGTGTTCAAATTCATGAAAGGCGACATTGAGGTTGTAAACTGACTTAAACCCTTTCTGTGCTCAACCAACCAAACACACGGAGGTATGTAGAGTTCTACGAATACAGCATATCCACTCAAATCAAATGTCGAATCGACTATACACCCAAAAATTTCGGATCGAACTAATATCGAACGTCGAATATGGACGAGCGTACACTATTTTTTTCTGTTGGTAACCCGTGGCGAAATATTGAGGCAAGGGGCGTCGTAACGACGAGTGTAGTTGTAAATCTGATTTCTCCGGACTGTGGCGAACCAATCGCCGACTGACGAAATGTGTCAGTTACATCGAAGGTTCGCGCAATGGTGCATCAGAGATCATGTTTGTTAACGACTCTTTCGACTGGCGGGGTCACATCGTCTCAGACAGTTTCGCGAAGTACCCGAAGGGATCCATCGAACAGATGAGGGCAATTGTTAGATTTGGCAAGTTAGCAACTCTGTACAGTCAGAGGTATAACGCCAGGTGCCCCATCGACATGTAGTGCGCCTTAGTACCACGTCCCCACTTGGACAATGAGAAGTAAGTGTTATGGCGAAGGAAACAACAAAATTAAGTGCAAAGCTCCAGCCACCACGCTCCGATCAAACATCTTTAGTAACAAGATTGAAAAAAAAACCCACAGATTTGCGGTAAAACATAACCCAGTTCTAGATATTATATCTGCATTTTAAACTTTGAATTTCTCAACAAATTTCTGTTCATCCTAAACACATATCCACCCTCCCCTCCAAACCCCACACCCCCAACATATGCCAATACAGATGCCAATACGGCTGCTGTGAGCTCCTTGTGGCTTGACCTTGCTCCGACCGAATCACAACAAGAGATTTATAATCACAGCAGCAAACTCGAATCTACGGTCTACACACTGTAAAAAATGGATTATCTAGTATCAATCATGCCAGGTTTTCCTTAACACACTTTGCAATTTTGGACAGCCAAAGAGCATCGTGTGTTGCTTTAAGGAGCCACAATTATTATTATTATTATTATTATTATTATTATTATTATTATTATTATTATTTTTATTATTATTATTATTATTATTATTATTAACTGAAGAAGTGCAACTTCTCTGTTGAATTCAGTTTTATTGTGCTTGAAATATGACTTTAAATAGAAGACCGCCATTACGGCTTGTGGTATTACATTGTTATAACTATGCATTTGCCTTGTATGTGTTATTGAACAACTCTTTAGGCTCTGTTAAATGCTTAGTATTCGTAAAATATTTGAACTCCAACCAGCTCGACTTTGGTGATACTTGCTTGTGGACTTGGCTACGTGTAATTTACCAAAGCATGGCATGTGTATTGCAAGATCTTCGTGCCAAAAAAACACCCAGTTCTACCGACAAATTAAAAAATAAATTCTGCTACATGAAATTCAGTACACTCTAAAATCAGTAGGGTTAACAATCAACCCAAATCAACTGGGTTGAGTGAATATGAACACAGCTGGGTTCATATTCACTCAACCCAGCTGATTAAACTGGTTTTATATTCATTCAATCTAATTAATTTGGGTTGGTTTTTGACCCAACTGATTTTAGAGTCTAATCGAGATCTAAAAGCACAATTCAGATTCAGTCAACAAATAGGATTTAAAGAAATTAACCTGGATGTCCAGTTAGGCTGCAGGATTATATTTTTTTGAGTCTTTCCGGAAACATCGATTTCTATAGACAGTATTCTTGGTGACATTCCAATAGAGGATTACAAGACTGAAAGGCTCATGGGTGAGATCTATAGAGTAACTATATCAACACAAGATGTGATTATTGATAACACGTTAACAGTTTTGAAACTATATATAATTGTTACGATATTTGTTTACAGAATATGTGTAGTGATGGGACATCAGCTGGATATTCGTGACAAGTATAAGAATATTGCTCCGAAAAATAGCATTTTCTTCGTGTACATATATGAAAGAACCATATGGCTAGGATATGGTTTTGTCAAAAATACACTATATTCGAAGATGCGCACATTGACAAAAATATCTACCATATATTGAGATATGCACATCGTGTAAAGCCTGTTACAAGATCGCAAAGTGACAGCCGGACAAAAATGGTTGGACAGTTAATTTACCTGTTTCGAAGTTCAGGACGTATCTTTTTGTCGAATGGATCGTGGTTTGTTTTGCATTATATATAGTACGGCCGCCGTGGACTGGTCACTTTCCACGGAGTGGGCGGTATTTCCAAGGTCGCAATAATATTAGATTGCAAGCATTAATTATTGGATAACTTCATCAAAAATGTAATTAATGAAGCACCGGGTACAACCCGATGCTACATTAATTACAATTTTGCTGCGGATGATTTTTATTACTTATTAAACGCATGCCTGGGCATCGCCGCTCACGTGCGAACTACGACCACTCCACGTCGAATGTACTGTAAGACGATTGTGATAGTACTCTAAAGAGTATTGGCAAGATCTACCATATATTGAAATATGCACATTTGTAAAGCACGTTACAAGATCGCAAAGTGATAGCGGGACATGGTTGACCTGGTTAGAGAGTTGATTTACCTGATTCGTAGTTCAGGACGTATCTTTTTCTCGAATGGATCATGATTTGTTTTGCATCATGTACTGTACGGCCGCCGGGGACTGGTCACTTTCCACGGAGTGGGCAGTATGTCCAAGGGTTCAATAATATTAGATTGGAAGCATTAATTATATGAAAAGTTCATCAAAAGTTTAATTAATTTTTTTGCTGATGATGATTTTATTACCTGTTAAAATCATGCGTGGACATTACTGCGGCGACTGTACTGTGAGAAGATTACGATAGTATTCTACTGCGTCTTTGCACGAGGAAGATGTAAAATTACATCACGATCGGACAATAACCAATACTTTGATTAGTTGATAGTTTTGGAAGATCAGTTATCACACGTCTTCTCTTGCAGTGAATTCCGCGCAGTTTCACGAGAGGAGCTGTGATAAGCGTCATCTTGTTGACATTACTATACGACACAATTATAGTGCAGTGATCACAAAAGTAGGTTCTTTGGCAATCGGGTTGCGATTCGTTCTTAACATACTTGCATTAGAAACATAATGCCGTAAATTAGGACCGTATAAAACAAAACCGATTCATAGTTCTGGTATTTCCTTTTCCACATGTGAGATACCACATTGTTGCGGGTTGGAAAGTGGATACTGAATTTCGACCGGAACGCGATCCACTCGCCTTAACTGTGTGAGCTTTTGTTATCATAGTACTGTGTATATGACAGCAATTACTGATCTGATGACGTATCTGGGACCGTTTTATAGCATTAACCATTTCGCTGTTTGTTCGTTGTCGTTTACTAGGCGCTCATTAGATTTAGTTTAACGCGACGCTGGTCACCCACTCCTAAATCACGTTTTGACACTGGATTGCTATGGACGTATGAATAGTTCAAATTCTGCATCCCAATAATCTCCGTTCAGTTTTCTGACTGGTAAAATAAGGAAGATATTTACAACTATTGATTCTTAAGTAAATGTAACGGATAATAGTTTATATAATTTTTCCAGATTCTTTCATTACAGATTGCTGGTACATTTTTAACTTACATCGTTGTTGTATTACAACTTAGTACGCCAAGTAATGACAAGTTGTCAGTAGGAGATGTTATTGATAAACTGAATTGTACATGCTCATAACTGTCAGACAAGAAAAAGTAACAATGGACAAAAGAACAAGAAGATGTGTCACAGAACTCAAGTTAGCGTGACAATTATGGGCTCAAAAGCTTCAGACGTCGTTGTGACATGATTTTTGTTACTAAACTCTGCTTAAATAAACACTTGGCTAATGTGCTAGGGACGAATGTGGTCTGCGCTATTCGCAAAAAAAACTTTTAATTTTATTGTTCTTTTTTGAACCACATAAACATAGCTTATGACCTGCTATTGAGACGAGCTCAACAAATCCGCCATTTTTGTTCCAATTTAACGCCATTTTTTAGATTTTCACGTACGTTGAATTGTAGCAGATTCGTACTTCAAAACCCTTATTTATGTCACCTAAGGTTCCATTGTTATGAAAAATAGAGCTTTGAAACTTCACAGATCTCTGTTTTAGCGATTGTAGTTGTGTATCTGTAGAGCTTCATCTTCACTGACACCAAACATTATATAAGTTCTTATGATGAACTGATGGTAACATGGTCTGAGGTTTGCGGCTCGGAGTTTCTGTTCAACCGAGTCGCGGAGCATAGTGGTTGAAATACACTCCGAGACGTAAACCTGAGGCCATGTTACGGTCAGTTCATCACAATAACGATTATGTCCCAGTACCACCCAACCCATAGTCCAAACCCCATATCATGAACCGAACAAGGTAACTTTTAACGATAACAAGTGTAGTAAATGAACCTCTAGTGTACCCCACGCCTTCACTGTACAGAAAACTAATAAATGAGATAAAGGTCACTACATCTTAGTTCAAATCGTAAACTGATTTGTAATTTAAACAACACCTCATTCGAACGTCGTCTGTTGCACGTGAGAAGAATCAAGAAAAACGCAGCAGTTCGCAAATCATTCCGTTGATGAAATAATTACGAAACGGGCAGTCGCATTTCAATATTTCGCGTGCTGACGTCAAACGTTAACATACGCTACTGGAACTGTAAACATAAAAAAAAAATCTCCGCAAGCCCTCGTCCAATCTGAGAGCGAGGATTTTAGTCGTATTTTATAATCTAACATTATAAAGGAAAAGACTTTGCTTTTCTGTCTCTATCTGAAACTCGCATCCAGTTTAGGGTTAAATCCCAGGAAGTGGAGTTTTCTGGTTCTCGTTTTTGAAAGTCAGTCACGATATCGGGAATTTTCCATTTGTGGTTTCTGAATATCAATCTCGATACCAGGATTCCCGATTCTAGTCTATGAATTTCTCGCGCATTAGCTCTCATATTCAGAACCGGTAAGCGGGAAATTTCCGTTCGCGAGATTAAACCATAGCTCCAACGGCGATTCTGGTCTCGGAGGAAATTGATATTCGCTGTAATCTCGTATACTATAATACCCAATCATTGATATCATGGTTTATGCATTTCCCGGGTATCGTGAATGACTTTCAGAACCTGGAGTCGCAAAGCTGTAGAATTCCCGTTCTCCGTATTAAACCTTAATCCAGTTATTTTTGTTTTCCTTTTAGCAGCAATACTATTTTAGCTCCACAACGATACGAACGCCCCGTGTGCGCTGATCATATCCCGCTATAAAATACCTCTTTTTCCTCTAAAAGTGTCCAATGATGCAATTTAAAATATAACAAATTGTATTTCCTATGCTCATTGAGCCATGCCAAAGAACTGTTCACTGAATATTTTTGTGATGCCTGAAAAATGTGAAAAATCACCAAAGAACATTTTATCACAGTGGCCTGTCATTTGTTATTTCGACCCCAAAGTGATAAAGAAACAGTCTACCATGTGACGATATCAAAGACGATTTTTCTACTGTTCGTTTCCGTACGCTACAGTACAGCCGCCATGGACTGGTCACATTTCATAGGGTGTCAGTATTTCCACGGACGCAAAAATATTATATTGCAAACACTAATTATAGGAATAATCATCAACAATTTGATTAATGAAGCACCGGGTGCGACCAGGTGCTTCGTTAATTAAAATTTTGCTAATGATGATTTATTATCACCTGGAAAACGCATGCGTGGACATAACTGTCCAGGAAGGGATTACGACCAGTCCCCGTCGACTGTTTTGTGCAATGATGTACATATGTATTCACGACCACGCCCTATGTTTCAAAGGTCACTAAAGATGATACTGCTTAAGACAATGCGACATGTCTTGCTCTATTACTTTTGTTTTGTTTTGATTTCTTTCGACGCAGCACGTTACTCCAGCAGCAAATCTTGTGCGTTGGACATGTTGTGATAATAGTCGTTTTTTGGGGAGTGGTGGGTATAATATATAGACAATAGTTCACTGCTCGGATTGAAGTACGATTTTTATCCTCGAGAGGGGCGCACGTTGGATTAAAATTTAGAAGTGAAATAAACCGCGCGGCCCACGAGTGGATAAAATCGTACTCGAATCCGAGCGGTGAACTTTTGTATTTATTTTATTTTCTCCTTATTTATTTTCCCAAAACAACCCTTTTTAATTGATTCACCTTAGCCTATTTGAAAACAATAAACACAAAGTAGTCCGTCATCGCTGAGAGTGGAATATGATGCTGCGAGTAGGAGTGGGAATACGATTTGTTTTTTTTTTTTTTTGGGGGGGGGGGGGGGAGAGAAAAACGAATGAAAATAAAATAAATACCAGTTATCAACACGGTTTATTGTCCACTATTGTTGAGATATAGCTTAACTCCCTGCTCACCTAATTGTTCCTATGATGCAACTTGGGATTTAATCTGTCTGCCAAATAAGATTGAATTGGTTAAATTCCTTGTTGCATTATGGGAACAATTGCTGCTTGACATTTAAGTAGTTTGCCATCAGTACACAGAGGGTTAAGGTTGCTCTCCCCAACCCCGAATCTGAATATTCAATGACATCTACTGTAGCAATAGTTTGACACCTTTACCGGAAGAGTTAGTGCCAATCTGGAAGTCATAACGAAATGGCACACAATAGCATGTCACTACACAAATTAAAAAAAATAAAACCTAAATGCAGTTAAAATAGAAGATAAATTTTGTAAATATCAGTGTTTCCATAAGTTTAGACCTCATGGGTGGAGTACCAGGATAATTCCGTAGTTATAGTCTGTTAAAATTGTTTTACTGAAATTTGTCGGAGAACGCCTATCCTACCCCCACCCCCACCCCCGAAATAAATGGTAGTAAGATAACACAATGCGAACAAATCTTTATCTACCTTTTTTCCTAACATGCAGTACTACAGCAGTGGACTGGTCACCAGAGCCGCGCAAAGCGGCAGTTGGCATTGGGACACGTGTGTAGAACGGGTGTTACGAGTTCTACGAGCGCCGAAGACACAAACCAATAAGCACCGTGTGGGTGGGGGTGGGGGGGGGGGTCTGAGGGTTCTTGCCCAGAATTTTTTTTAAATTAGTGCTAGGAGAAGCATTCACCTGCATTTTCTTGAAAATATCTACTCAATTAATTCCTTACAATTTCGGTACTTTATTACCTGTGTGTATGGTGCATTGTTCGTCTCAGATAATCGTGACCACCACGATGCAGGAAAGACCGGTGGAAAACCAACATACAGGAATAAGCGTTTTTTAAAATGAATGGAACCTGGTCAGTAATGCAGCTACGTCCTCTTGCCACCTCCACCAGCGTCGGATGCCGTACTAAAAACCTTCCTACAACTTTCAGCTCAGACGTATCGATAGGTCAGCCTACACTTTTCTAAAATACCAAAAATCCGTGGGAAATGCCTACTTACCCCCCCCCCCCCCCCCACCTCCCAACACACACACACCCCGGGCTAGTGCTGATCAATTTCCACCCGTGGGAAAACTGCCCAGTGACGCAATAATAGTAGATTTCAAACACTAATTATAGGAATAAACTCATCAAAAATTTAATCAATGAAGCACCGGGTAAATCCTTTGCTGATGATGATTTGTATCACTTGATAAACGCATGCGTAGACATCACTGCCCGGGCTTGGATTACGACCAGTCTACGGCGACAGTACTGTGAGATACAACATTGAAACCACAAATTTTATGCGGGAAGACGCCTTGATAAATGTTGTGTCTTTTGTTCTTTCGGTTATATATTTGTTTACCCGTTGGAGTTCTGGAATGATCATGTATTCATTGTTTGTTCCAAAACTGTTTTGTAACAACATGTTAGATAGTGCATATGGATAAACTGAAGAAAAAAACGCAGAGAACAGAATTAATTTTTATACTTCTAATCATAATATAATGAAACGCGAAATGTGAAGTCGTAATTGAGTGTCGAAAGAGCCGAAATGTCTTTATGACTTGCTTTGTCGAAGAAAAGAAATAAAAATGGTGACGAGGATACTTTGCCAATGTTGTAAGTTAAGACCCAGTGAATAGCATTCATCCGCTAGTATCGAATAACGAAATGACGCAGGATGTCATCCCGGACCGTCGCCATGGAATCATGGCATAGACGCGGACCCACTAAAGAAGCGGATCGAAGAGAAGCGCGCTTCACTTCAGGAAGGGAACGGCTAGTGTCCAACACTGCGTCCCTGCGAACTAATTCCAGATTAGCCGTGTTACAGGCAAGTGTGTGAGTATGATGCATGGCCGCAATAGAAATCACAGGCAAAGGGACCTGCATGTCGTCAAACTTATCTGGAGGCAGATAAGCTACCAAGGCAGAGACGAAATGATCCGAGAGAGAAAGCATGCCCAGCATCTCTTTGGAAAAGCCCAACCGGGATTCCAAAGTCGCCACAGGAATAACGGCATGGAAAGCCAGAGGGAGGAGGAGTCCAACTCCAATGTCAGGAAGACCGACGGATTGGAGGAATCGTAGGAACGATAACGCACAGGGGGCAAAAAAGGTATCAGCCCCAGTGAAGAACGAAGTATTCATAGCCTTGGAACTCAACTTAGAGTCCAATGCTGCAAAACCTTCGACTAACTGTACCGACTGGTACGACCGAAGGTGTCCAGAAGCAGGTTGCTCTACAGGCTGAAGGTGCGCGACCGATGATCGCGGCCTGGCTGAAACCCCCGGCTGGTCTGACGGTTGAATCTTCGGAAGGAACTGAAACACAATGTCAAGACCCGCCCCCCCCCCCCCCCACAAGTCTAAAGACTGATAGCTCTCAACGTTATTTGTGTCTGACTCACCTTCTGAGTCGGAAGGCACATAGCCCATCTCGGGCATACCCGTCGAAGCTCCCATAGTGTAGGAACAGCCTGCGGCCAATCCCGGGAGGCGGGAGGGCACCTAGAAACCACTAGTAGCTTCGCTGGAGGCAAGAGGAAGGCTATTGGAAAGCACCTGAGTGAGCAAGGAGAAGGCCTCCCTAAGCTCATGGCCCGAATCCGCCGGTCGAGAAAGGACCAGGCAAAGTGGCTTCACATCTGACCCTCTTAACCAGCGAAGGGTCACGATCCTCAAGAACACCCGACGCGGAACGAAGGGTGGCAACCGAAACATCAGAAGGCAGATGCAGATAGGGGTACGAATACCCCGAAGATCTGGAGTGCGGGAAATCAGGAGAGTAGCTGCGGACCTCCTAGGGACAGAAGGTCCAGTCTGCACAGGTTGCGCTGGTCACGCTATAGTGGTCGAAGGACCAGAATGAGTGGGCGGAAGCACAACATCTGAATCCAAAGCAAAACCTGCTTGGTCTGACGGCTAAGAAACCAAAGCAGAGGAACCGGACTGCAACCCCCGTCCGACTTCACCGCTTTGAGGCCCAGAACCCACGTCTGTAAGTAGAAATCCCTGCACACACATGCTGGGATAAGCCGAGGCCGGCTGAAACGGAGACGTCACCGACGTCACGGACATGTTGATTTTGCTACTCATCTGCTCGTAAAGTTAGTTTCAATTTCATTTCTCATTAAACTCCACCGTCTGTCTGCACATTAACTCCCTTTGTGTGTTTATACCTCTTGGAGAGTTCCAGCTGAAGCAAATAATATTAATAGCAAATAATAATAGTTTCATAGTCTGAAATGGTGCTATATGCTGGTACAAACTTGATCACTAAAAAGCCCCAAAACACTAAAATTTGTTACCATGGTTATAAAGTGTCTTGTGAGTCGGTCGGAGCCTGTTCATGTAACGAACATTCTGCAACACACAGTGGTCATCTTTTCGAAGTTGGGGAGACGGGTGAACATAGTTATGCTGCTTGTGGCTGCGTGCGTGCGTTTGTAATAATAACACTTCTTTGGCCTTCCGCTGATTTTTCGTGGTGAATGCTGGCAGATTAGGATGGATATGGGTGGAGGAATAACCTACCTGACGGGGGACTGTGTTTCATAATTCCACACACTGGTGCTTCCTCGATTTCTCCAACTACAAAATTGACCCTTTCCCTCATGTCATTCCTCATCTACTTATCCTTCATATTTTCATCTCATTTTCCATTATTAGCTTTCCTAAGAGTCTTCTTCCACTGCGGAAATTTTGGGGGCACCCGAGAATGAAATGTTCCAGGGTCTCCATTGCTCCCAAGTTACACATTTGGCATGCCTTTCCCTAGCCTTTTACGATTCTCCCCCTCAACTCCCGTGATTGGGTTTTAATTTGAGCAAAAATGCCCCCCCCCCCCCACACACACACAAAAAACCCCCCAAAACACGACCCATCCAGGTATTCCTTAAACGTTGGCGCATTTTTATATAACCCATCTAAGGAGCTTTGGACCCTAATTTCAGATTGCCAGTTTCTATTGTAATCCTCGAGCACTCTTCCCCTGATAAAGCTACTCCCTTGCTTTAGTTCCCCTCTAGATCTTCAGTCTGTATATAAGTGTCGTTTTACAACATCTACTGCTTGGGAGGTTTACCAGCTAATTCAGATTGCATACTTTTCCCATATTTTGACTATCTTTAACCGGCATCCAGCCAAGTTCCCCTCTGGTCGCTCGCAGTGGGGCTGCGTTACTGAAACCGGTCGTCAATCAACCCGCGTCATTTTGCATCATTTCGAAGGTCCTCTGTCCCATACGTTATACTTGGCAATCCCACCCTCTCCCAGATAGTTTTTTTAACGAACACCTTGTTAAAGCTATTTCTTCAAAGCAGTCATAACTGATTGAGTATAAGTTTATTTGTGTATTCGGTATATGCCTTTAACTGTAACACATAAATTCCCCCCCTAGTGTTCGTATTCTCCCATTTCCACAACTTGTATAGCCTTGCTTTCTTCTTTACCAATAGATAATTTACCAACCTTCCACCTTCGCGACTCATCTACCCTACGGCCCATAGGTACTACCTTGCTTTTGTTTTCGTTCAGTTCAAGTCGCCATTTTCTCCAAGAGTCGGAAATTGCCATATCTGACAATGTTTGTACCTTTTCTTGACTATCGGCTAACAAAATCATGTCATCATCAAAGAATAGCCCTTGCCTCTAAGTATGTCCTCTCTGCGCCTGCAGTCAACTCTTCTCCTACAATGCAAACAATATCTGTGACAGGCTGCACCCCTGATTAAGCTCTATCTTCATGTTGAACCTTTTTGTTGTCATTCTCCATGTTGAGTACACTCTGCACATCTTTGTACATGATTCCGATAAAACTTCCTGCGAATACAAAACCCTCAGGTTTCTGCCCCGTTTCCTCCCTCCAAACTCTGTCATGTTTTTCTCACATCAAGGAAGGCCATAAACATCTTTCTTCTATTGACTTTTGTTGATTCTATCAGTTGGCAGAGAGTAAACACGTGGTCAGTGACTCGTCTCCCTCTCAGGAACCAATTCTGGGTTTCACCCAGGAATCCTATTTCTTCGACAGTTTCCACAAGACTTTCATAGATATTCTTGCAGAATAACTTTCCAATATTGCATATTGCTGCTAACAAATATCCCTATGTAATTGTCTAAAACTTCCCTGTCTCCTTTTTTTGTGTGTGGATGTTACACTTTTTTTCCTTCCACACTCTCGGGAGCTCTTGCTTTGTGATTGTTATGTTAAATAGTGTTGTACGATGCTCACATAATGGATCCCCCTCCTCGTTTTACAACTCGTTAAGACTTTCGACAGTACCTGCTGCTTTGCCATTCCTTAACTTGGTGACTGGCATTTCGTAATTCCCCCACCTCAGTTTTCCTGCATACTAACTTCGATAAATTTTCAACGCTCTCCATCATACATTCAGGAGGAACTCCTTCCCCATCCTCCGACCATCTCAACTGCTATAGTGTCCCGATCGTCAGTACCTTTCCCATCCATATTATTATTCTGCGCGGTATTGCTTATTAGTTTTGTTTATCCACCCCCCCCCCCCCCCACTCGCCGTCCTCTTATGGCTTCAATGAGATTAGTGTTGCTCACTTTCCTATTTTTGTTCTTGATTATAATCACCTCTGTTCTTGCCTCTACGTATACTTCGTTGGCATTTTTAGTGGCTGCATCATTTACTCATTTTTAAATGTTCTACATCTTCGAAATGCAGCACACTTTTTATTTCTGGCATTTTTGGTGTTAATGTTCATTATTTACCCCATATTCTAGTTCATTTCTTGTTACTCTAGTTCATCCTATGCATTCACTTCCCGCATCGTTTAGACTTCTCACTGCCGAATCGGCCAAATCCTCAATTTTATCTCCGGATGACACATTTTCTAGCTTTGACTTTAAATTTTTCTCAAAGTACCCCCAGTCTGCTTCTTTTCTCAGTTTCTAAATGTTCTTGAAGTCAGTCCTTTGTTTTGGTATTCTATTTCCCCAAACCCTTGGGGTTATCAGATTGTGGTCACTGTTTAACTCAGAATTTCCTTCGACGTCTATCTCCATGTTTATGACCTCCCCCCATAGCACTGGGCCAGTGAGCACAGTCGATTAATGTCTTACTGTCGTTCCTTTCCCACGTCTATTTACCCTTACACTTTGCATCTCCATTCAAAATCTTCAGGCCTAGTTCATCTGTAAACTCTAATAGTTCACCCGACCATAAACATTGACTTTCTTGTCCCCATCCAATATAGCCCCCCCCCCCCCCCCCCCCCCCGCCTCCAATGTGTTCATTAAAATCTCCTATTAATACAACTTGGAACCGCCTATTTCCAGTTCTGTAACACTGGAACTGAGTGTCGTATATATTCCACCATTTCACACAGGTTTACTCTTTTCAACAGCCAAATTCACAACACCCAACTCCGATACTCCTATTCTTCATCTTGATTTTTGCCCATATTATTTCCCTTTCTACTTGAATTGTTGTATTTACTTTTGATAGATCTGTCATTCTCAAAGGGCCTAACTCCTCCATGAAATACATACCTACACCTCCATTCCTTTTTTATCTTTCCACGTACTCCTTGATCCTGTCGGTGGCTTCTTCCTGTATAATCCATGACTCACTAAGGTCTATCAAATCAAAATTCTCATCCTCCACCAAGGTCCTTAGAAGTTATTCTTATCTCTTTGTGCCCTGGCTCTTTTTCCATCTTCTGTACGTTTGCCCTCCCCATTTTGCTTTTGCATCCACTCCCCCCCCCCCCCCCCCACACACACACACCCTTATACCAAAAGGGTTCCACCAACTGTAACATGTTCCTACCAAACGCCTCCATGCCCCTGGGACTTAGATGGAGACAATCCCGGTCATACAACTTCTCCAATAATTTGTAATAAAACAAATTTATATAAACAAAATATTACTTATGTTTGACTGAATATGGAATATAAGCAAGGAAAGTGTTGGCTTTTGCTCTGATATCCGCATTTTTTGAAAGCCCTGATAGTGGCTTCTAGCACTCAACCAGTTAAGAAGTCTTGACAGCAGGATTATATTGGTATTTTAAGCTGCGATAACATTTGGCTCAACAGTTGTCACTGAGCACCATTCGGGAGAAGATAGGAACTGAGGGTAAAACTTTAAAAAATCGAAAACTAATAACAAAACAAATGACCAGGTAATAAGACGCACAACAGTATCAAAGGGTTGATGCAATTGACATCCATCCTATCGCAGTTCTGTATAGTAGTTATACTATGTCGATTTTCCCAATAGTTCGTACCCTGCTACGCTGGGTGAAGCATCAGTTATACCAATACTGTGGTAGAAAATATATATACATGTAATTTGTTAAACCTTGATTTGGAAGCAGCTTTTGTTGGAGGTATATGCTGCTTCAGCGGTGAAGATGAATTTTTGAGAGCTTGGTATATATGGTTGAAATAAGGGTCCACAAAAATGAGTGCACATGCAGCATCGGTTTGGGTGTTATAGCCAACCCTTCCCTCAAAATCTCATCTGCAATAACAATATCTGGTACATCATATTTAGCACTAAGTACATGTACACTATGTCCTGATTAGGACTTACTTACAGCAAATTAGAACATAATTCGTCGTATGTGAACCATAACGTTTTATCGTGCGAGAACTTTAGGGTTCTCGCACGATGATACATATGTGTGTGCTAATTAGAACTGAGTGGGTCTAATTAGGAGTTTACTAACAATTGATCAGGACATCTGGATGGGAAACTGTTCCACTGTGTACCATTCAATTATTTATTATTTATTGGAGTTTAAGGTCACATATTTCTGTACAATGGCTAACCTTGACAACAGTGTACAACCAATACGCTTCTCCACGCCAAAATCTTTGTTTGATAAAGGTGATAAAAAGTAATTTCTTATAAAACCTGTTGATTTGTATGACAGAAATGGTAAGATCGTTTGTTGTGACAAAAGCTGTCGATTTTTATTACAATAATGGTAGCTTTGAGTTATGACAAAACGCGATGATTTATCACAAAAGTGGTGAGATATGACAAAACGTGAAGATTTTTATTACGAGCATGAGATCTGTTACAAAAGTCGTCAGTTATTATAAAAGTGGGCGAAACACAAAAGTCACCAGTTAGTACGAAGGTGGGCCCAACAAATACATTCAAAATCGTGCTCTCTGGCTTCCATTGGTACAGGACACTCGCCGTTTACGGGTCGTAATCCACGCATCGGTAGTGATGCCCACGCACACCCTTGCCAGGTAATAAAAAATAATCAGCAGCAAAATTTTAATTAATGAAGCACCGGCTTATACCCGGCGCTTCATTATTTAAAATTGTGATGATTATTTATATAATGGATGTTTACAATATCATTGCGTCCGTGGAAATACTGCCCACCCGCTGGAAAGTGACCAATCAATGGCGGTCGTACTGTTTGTGACAAATTGCATAGTCTATATTTTCCAGATCTGTATATTCTACAGAGACGTGTTCATGAATGCAATTACAGTTTACACATTATTTACCTGCACAGCTTTGTGTCGAGTTTACTGCTCCATTACATCATGATGGGAAGTGATAATTTAAAGTGGTAATTTACATTAGTTTGCAGGCCATCAATCGATCAGAGATGAAAGCTTTCGTCGTATTTAGCGGAGATAAAAATCCTTCTACATTTAAATATATTTATTAGATGGTACTCAACAGCGAAAATGGTGTGTAACCTAGCAGGAATGATTTTCCAATTGTCCTAACCCCGTGGTTTCTTAGTGACAGCCGCAACAAAATTTCAGGCCATTGGTTGGCTTGGTGGTCAATATTTGCTTTATATTCGAAACCGCAGTTACCTGTCGTGTGTTCTCCTGTTCTTACGAATTCATTGAAGCGGCTTTGGAATAATTTGGGCTGCTGTCTGTTGTGAAGTAGTGGCCGAAGGAACGCACATAAATTGAAAACGGAGCACACGTCGTGCATTTATGTTCACGCAGACGCTTTTCCAGAGATATTAATTGGGTTTCTGTGCGCTTTGTGAGAATCTGCCTGGAAGAGAATATCCGGCCTGTTGGTTTTAATGTACAGATATTATAATTTGTCTATCTACGAATTACGATCGCATGGAGTTTCGAAACGACTTGTTGGATTCGTCTTTAGATTATTTGTCTTGTCCCTTGTGTTAGTTTTTTTAACCTCAGAACTTAGTGTACGAGTAAATGTGACTGGGTCAAATTCATATAAGCTTGTCTCTCCGCAGACCTATCGCCAATATGTTTGACTGATCCGTGAATGCAGGTTTCACACGCACGTTCTTTCTTCTCTTGATTTTACCTAACTGATTTTCTTGCCACATTTATATTGTACAAATTCATAGGAGTCGCGTATACATTTCTTATCACGTGATCTTTCTTAACTCGATATTTGTCATTTCTAGGATTCAAAGGGGTAAAGTGGATGTTAAGATTTTGCTGTAGTGCTTTCATCACAAAGTGGTCTCAGTAGCGTGGTGGCTCAGTGGTTACGGCTTTGGACTTCAAAACGAAGGGTCCACGGTCAGACTGCCGCAAGGGGTAATTGCGTTGTGTCACTGGACAAGGCACCCATTCCTGATTGCCCTTGTAGGGGCACGGTGTCGCTGTGTACTAAGGTTCCGCTCCACAGTTTGCCAGGCCTTTCCTTCAAATGCAAATATTATGTAACTAAATTATCTAACCCATAACATGATTACATTTCCTAAATCCACTAAAAACATATAACGCTATCTGACTAAGTAGAAATAAATAATCTGAAAGCGGGTGAAATAATTTATTGTCAAAGGCAAGACTTCAACCTGCAAAATTGCATGAAAAAATGTCGATACCAGTCATTTTCAGCCACCCAGCAGCCTCAAGAGCAGAATTTTCCCACTATCCCCACTCACCTAACCCGGGAGCATATAACCCCCTGTTTCTAAAATGTAAAAAACAATTCCATATTTCCGTACCATGTTTTAGTTACATACCTGGTAACAAACTCGTGTAAAAATGACATTTTAAAAAAATGGCCGATCTTTGGAAGCCACTGTTTCCCATCATTCATCTGGTAATTTGCCCCTATGCATCAGACTCCAACTTTAGAACCAAAACATCAAAAGCTCTTGTCCAACAAATAGCCTAATAAAATCATATATCTGATACTAAAAATATTTCTCCAATTTACATGGCATCAGTTACAACACATGTCCTATGTTTAGAATTTCACCCCTGTGCAATAGTGCGAAACTGTAGAGCGGAACCAAAGGCACACTGCATGTCGATGATTCACTTGTCTTCAACCAAGCTTGTGTGGAATTAGTACGTTGGGGAGTCTAAGAGTTGCTAGCCGCTCGGTGGTTCTCTTGGAGTACTCCGGCTTCCTCCACCCGTAAAACTGTCCGACACGAGGTGTCCCTAGCTATCGAAAGTGTGGTTAAACCAAATAAATAAACAAATAAATAAATAAATAAATAAATAATTAACAACAAGGGGGTATTTTTCGTACTATAAACATTTATTGCATAAATAAATAAATAAATAAATAAATAAATAAATAAATAAATAAATAAATAACAAGGCGATCTCTTTCGTAATCCGATAACAACACACCGATGCATCTCACATTCAGTTTTCTCGCATTTCCTTTTCGACAGATGAGATTCGACAGTGTTGATGGGGCGAAACGTTGACCGAGCGAGAATTTCAACCGGATCCACAACCAGTGAAGATACGGTTGGAATGTCCTGTCCGCTGTTATTATCATAGTGCTGAAAATGATCTTTCAAGAATATGTTAACCTTAGGTGATGTAGGAAAGAGAAATAAAACTTGATATTCAGTAGTGATAAAATAAAAATGTCCATTCAATAATCAAGATAAGTGTGACTTCTATTTTAAAAGACTCGGAGTCGTCGCCTACAGTAAACCCTTTACCTAACATGAAAAGCAGACGACACTTGCAAAAAAAATTCCTGAATAACTATTTTTTTTCATTTTTTGTCTCAAAAACATAGGTTATGACCCCTCATTGGAACGAGCTCGACGAGCTCGTTCCAATGAGGGGTCATAACCTATGTTTTTGAGTCAAAAAATGAAAAAATAATTAAAATTAATAGGCGATTTTTGAGAATAGCGCTGGCCGGTTTTAGCCGTTACGTTGGGTAAAGTGTTAAAACAAGAGGTCCTGTCATGAATGTCCCGCAAAAAAGCATTCCACTCTGCGTGCTGATCTGCGTGGTATGACAACTGTAAGTCTATCAAATTTCGTATATATGCCATATGCACACACAAGCAACGTTTCAGTCAATGGATCCCCGGGTTTACCCCCGAAGTGCATCGGCTGAAACATTGCTTGGGCTTTCTATTGATAATCAGTAGAATCTGTCGTGCTTTGGATGCTATCCGATAGAGGGATTTCGCGCAATTCCTACACCACATTATGTCAAAATAAACGCATAGTTCGTGACAAGACTGCTAGTTTTAACTGTATATCAGCATGTTTAGAAGTTCTGTCACGGACTGTGCGCTTATCTAGGCTTATTTATGTGTATGAATTGCGCGCAATTGCCATATCGAATGGCATCCAAAGCACGGCAGGTTCTCCTGGTTACTCATAGGAAACACAGGCAATGTTTCTGGGAATGGACCTCCGCGTTACCTGGAGGTCCATTGGCTGAAGCATTGCTTGTGCAAAGGCCATATGTTCAGAATTGGATAGCCTTACTATGGTCATAACTCGTAAATTAACGCGCAGATCGACATGCTATTTGTACGCATTTCATGGCAGGTTTTCTAGTTTTAACTGTAGTTCGTGACAGGACTTCTAGTGTTAACTGTATATTAGCAGTTTTAGCCTTCCCAACCATTGCAAATGGACAGATGAAACGCCAATGTACAATGTGCAGTTTGATATAGAGCTAATTAAACATTTTGCTGTTTCTTTGTTTGGAACACTTGGACGAACACGTCCTCTAATACAAAATACGTCACGGTTTTAGGGCACTCAAAATCGAAGAGATTTAAAGAAGCTCAGCGCGACGGCCGTTAGTTGTTGAATCTGCAAAGCCAAGGGGACGATCAGGCGTGTTCCATCCATCGTCCCACACCTCACTGAAATTAAATATGAAATGCATTGAATTAAAAAATCTACCTTTTGTTGGCACATGCCGAACGCAATCCCCTCGTGATGACACAAAATAGCATATTTCGTATAAATTCCTCTTGGGATTATTATATTGGATTGAGGAGAGCATTCTAAAAGCAGCAGCATTGTACTAATAAATAAAATAGATTGTATCCGAACATACATTCATGTGTACAAGCCCTATTTGCAGGAACCCGACTAATCAGCATTCAGTTAGTTATCCTCAGATTTTTAACAATATTCTCTAAACTCTGAGTTGAATGGAGATGAATACAGCTATGGAATCAACGGAATGCCAGACAGAGGCTGAAGAAGATGTCCATCCGAGTAGTGTGTGCAGTATTCGGCAAGCATTCTATCCGGTGCATATCTCACTGAAGGCATTTAGCCTGTACAGCAACTTGCTACACAGATATAATAAAATAACTGGCTCGGTGGTAACAATTACTAATATTGCCCACTTTGTATACTGCTTATTCATTCTTCTCTGGGCATCTCATTTTGTTGTTATATATTCATATCAAGTGTATTCTATCAGCGATAAAGGGGTATCAAGTATCTTGGCCACGTCTATAACAGATCTTTTAATGGCTATGGTTTATGCCATATTTGTTCCTAATACATTATGGAAGTTGTCGGGTCACTTAGATAGACTACTGGATAAAATAGAGCTATTTTATGAGAGGAACCGACCAGATGTCAACATTGTATTCTGCAGAAATGCTGTCTATGCATCTGTAATGATATTTATTGGCGGCACTATGGGAACTGTACTTGCAGTTACACTATCAACTGAACCCGGTTCTGTAAACGAAACATCTACACTTGCAACTAGCTACACATCTATCAATATGTTTGGAACAGGGAAAGGTGGCTTTGCTTTCAGATACACATGGGTGATGATACAGACGTTTGTAAATAGTGGTGTGACAATCAGTATATTCGTGCTGTTTGGATTTTTTGCATACTGTCTTTGTAAAAGCATGAGCAGTATGATAAAAAACATGAAGCATCAAACTACACTAGCTATAACTGATAAAATGTTGAGAAAATACCGTACGGATTACGAGTTTCTAGTAGATATGGGGGATGACTTGGATTCGTGCGTCAGCTTTCATGCAGGAACACTATATATGTTGGGACTAATTGTGCCTTGTCTTATGTTATACGGTTTTGTGCACGATAACTTATCTGTGAATGATATGGTGTTATCTGTTTCGTATGTATTGTACATTTGCTCGAATTCTGTGCTATATATTACTGGAGCCGTTATACTGAACACTCGGGTGAGTTATATTTATAACTAAATAAATTTAATTTAAACTGTATCACACAATTACCTCCAAATAACCCATATCGTCTGCACCAGATTTAACAAACACTTGGCCTTAGAAGTGAATGCTACGTCTCAACATTGCGGACGAGATGTTCTCGCAAGTGGAAATACCAAAAAAGGTTAGCAGTCTACATGTTAAAAACAAATTCCTGAATAACTAAATTATATCCTTTTTTCCTTCGAAAACATAGATTGTGGCCCATCAGCTCGCTCCACTGAACAGAATAAACATAATAACATTTGGTTGGCGATTTGGGTGAATAGCGCTTGTCGATTCTGACCATTACTTATGTAAAGTATTAATATACACATAATGTGATAAAAACAATCTTAAATTAGTCACGATGAGATATGAAATTTCTGAACCTCCTTCATCGTAATCGATCTGAACTCGGTGCACAAATTCCATATCAATTCGCAACTCGCTAGAGATCCCATATTTGTGTTCTTCAGGGTAGAATATTCGTGACAGGAAACTCGACGCAAAGCACCTAGAAACTGTCTATTCACTTGTCTGTTCTCTGTGTATTATTCACGTAATGGATATTAACATGAAAACCAGAGTGCTCATATATAATCCAGTCTTCACGTTGATATAAGCAAAAGATGATGCCCTCCACAATATTAACAATAATTCTGGGGTTTTCCGCTGATTTGCGGTGGTCATCTAACGAGGAATCCTTGTCCACATAGCGTGATTGATCACATAGAACAGCTAAACAGACAAATATGGCCGAGAAGTGGCCGATTCTAAGGCATGATAGAAATAAAGCTCTATCACTCATGCGGACAGCCAAAGCAGAATACGATACTAAAACTGAAACTTACTCGTGTATCATCTCGGAACTTAGAAGTAAACACTGGCACGGGACCCCTAAAATAGCATAATCTGTCAAATGAACTTTTGCAGCTACTTGAAGAAAATGTTGAAATAATTAGTGTTACAATGTCGATTGCAGATTTACAAAATGCATATTGTGTTGATCAAGTTTCCTCATTTGATTACAAAAAAACTTCCCCCATCTAATGTGATGAAATGAGTCCGGAGTCCATAATAATTTCAGAAGAAGAAATAAAATCAGTTATTAGTAAATAGTAACTTAGACATAGAGAAAGCTGTCTGCCATATTTAATTAATTATATGATCATTAAGGTATGTCCCCAGCAGTTGGCTTCGCCTCCAACTTATCTCTGTCTTCATCACGTTATGAGTTTGCAGATTTATGGAAGATGGCAAGTCTTCTGCCTATTGAAAAAGCGTTATCAGGTAAACTACAGGTAAGTCTCTCTGACAAATCCAGGCAGTAAAATTCTCAAAAGGTCATATCTTTAAACAGTTCTCCTTCTTGAAGGAACATAACTTGTTACCACCCACCCTTATAACCAGGCTTCATTCCGAATGACAGTACAAATGTCCTACTAACAGCTATTGATAACTATGTTGCTAGTGATGTGGACACCAATAAAGAAGTCAGAATAGCATTCTGTGATAACCGTAGGGTGTTTGATAGAGTATGGCATGGCGGATTAATTTATAATTTAGATTGTATTTGAATAAAGGTAACACCACGCACAGGGCTTAAAGAGCTATCTAACTAATCATCCATTGTACGTAGCTGTAAATAGAGAAAAATGCACAAATCAAATCATTAAAGTTGGTGTGCCACAAGGATCCATTTTAGGTCCTCTTCTGTTTAGCACTTCATAAATGGTAATGTTAGAGATATTATGCTAGACTTTCTGTTGACGATACGACTCTTTAATGAAAATGCAAATGTAGCAGCAGAAATTTGGAATAATGACCTGCCAAAATTTGCCCAGTTCTCCAAAACATCGCAGGTCTTCTATAATCCTGCGGCTAGTGGCAGTTAATGGCGGTGGACGAATGTTCGTCTAGTGGTTTTTGTAACACAGTTCGGACTTCAGTTTCTTACCTCAATGTCTTTGGGTTTGAAGAGTTGGTTCTTTTAAGGTGGCCTTTGTTATTCGTGTTCTATCTGGTGACTTCGGAATAAAAGATAACAAGGAGCTTCTCATTCGGGTCACCACTACATTTATTCAACTAAAGTATTTTGGGAATTCACTAATTCATAACATCAAAGTAATTCAGCATCAAAACAAAAATATACTTCTAACACGAATACTTGTATTAAACTGTAAAGACTTTTAGGAATTCACTAACCCTAACAACAAAGTAAGGCATCAAAATACTTTTAACACCAACACTGGAGTGACAATAGCTTCCATTGGAACAGTATGACTTGTTCTGCCCACAAGTTGTACGAAACGTGTGTCGGACTGGTAACGTTGACAGGAGGGTCTGTCCCGCGGGTCTGCTGTGAGTTATATACGCATTATATACAAAGTAGAACGTGACTGACCTTGACCAGAATTGCGAATTCATGCTGATCATGCATCACGAGATCTCGACCAGTGAGGCACCCATTGCCAAAGAAGTGCCACCACCAGTCCATCCCCTTGCACTAACAAGAATCTCCAAGCTTCAATAGACGTCGGTCTGGAAGATCTTCTGCTAGATAAGCACCTGCTAGTCCAGTACAATCAGCTAAAACGGTTGAAACTTGCTAAACATCACGCGACTGTTCGAGTTCTGCAAATCAGGTATGATTTGACAGCACAATGGAATACTTTGCAGCTAATTGTCAAGGTCTCGTCAAGTTAAAATTCTTCCACAAACCTCCTGCGCTTCTAAGTGCAACCTAATTTAAAATTTCCCTATCCTATAAGAAAATTATGTTTGCCGAGAACTTTCTAGTACTCTTATTTTATTTTACTAGAATTTATTATAGACTTTAATGACCCTTTCAACGCTTTACCTATCATGTAATCTGCCACTGTAAGCTGAATTTCGCAACAATCCAGAAAAGACTAAATCAGTGTACATTTCAGGTAAACTAAACCCCACGTCTCATTCCCATCTTTACCTTTCTAGGAAAGCAAACAGAAGGAACAGCCACTCATAAACAGCTTGGGCTGATTTTTCAAAATCAGAACTATGGGATTCATATGTAGAGAGACTTATTAAATAAAAGTCAGCGCTACGATAAACTGCCTTAGATGCCTAAAATGCAGACTGTCTTGACACGTATTAAGAACTCTGTATTAGTACTTCATTCTCTCGCTGTTTGATTTTGAGGATGTTATATGGGTTGGCTGCACGGAGATTAAATCGACAATTACAGAAAATCTAGGAAAACTATAAAACAGGTAACTGGGGGATAAGTCATCATCTTATTTTCAGGGAATATGGATCCATACCACTCATTGACTGCATACGACGTTACGAATTAGTAGCATTATATAAAAACACGTTCACAAACGTGCCAGACTAAATAGGCTACTCATTTCGCGACCTGTATCAGAAATGACTTACTCCACACAAAGCTTGTCAAACTTGTTAAGGGAAATTAAATGCAATTCTTATAGGTTTTCTATCTAGTTTCTAGTAAAGGTTTGAAACTACTCAAGTGTAGATCAGCATAACTGTACCTCCTTAGATCCATCTTAGAAGAAACTTGCAATTACCAACAATATCATTCCTGAGTTTTATTATGTGGGTGGCAGAATGGAACAAATGTTTCAGACAAAATCGTTTAACCCTTTACCAAATTAACGGCCAGAACGGCCAGCGCTTTTCTCAAAACTCGCCACTTAATTTTCATTATTTTTTTCATTTTTTGTCTCAAAAACATAGGATATGACGAGCTCGTTCCAATGAGGGGTCATAACCTATATTTTTTGAGAAAAAAATGAAAAACATTAGTTATTCAAGAATTCTTTTTGCAAATGTCTGCCTTTCATGTTAGGCAAAGGGTTAAATTGTAGTGATTTAAACGGACATCAATTCAATAGATTCATCAATGATAATTTGCAGTTGTAATCATTCATATGCAAATACTATCTACAAATGTATCATCTATATAGATAACAAAGAACTTTGTTTCTAACAAAATTGGGCCACACCACTAATATTACTCTTATATGATACGGTGAAAAGAACAAACTGCTTTGGGATTTGCCAATATATTCAGTACGCTACATGAATAAATTACGGAAACAATGAAATTCGAATGAATAATTATTAGCCAGTGCAAATAAATTCTGACAACACCTTTGCTGTGTGGGGCTGGAGAGTTGTTTTTTTGCTGGCTCACTGTGGGGTTGAACTTTGATTGGGTCTTTCACTTACAATTTCTAATGGTGCTTGAGGAGGAACGCTTTCTAATTGTTCCGCTCACTGACCATTGGGTGTAAGGTTGTGGTCTATGGACTGTGAGCGAATCCTATGTTTTGCATTCGGAGATTTGATGTTTCGCTCATTTAGTGAACTCATGATGCTTTATGGTGCACCCCTACCCCAACCTTGCGTTCCCTGGGCCTATTATATTACACTTTGACATGTATTTAAAAATGCTTCCATGTCAGATAGGTAATAGATACACAAGAGATGACGCGATATAGTGTGGTACTTTCTTTCTCTTTTATTCGATCACTTTTTTCTGCATGTACAGCTGCACGTGCACCACTGTTAAGTCATCCAACGAATTTGGCTACATATAGCGACGCTTAGCCTAGTTTTATAACGTTTAAGTCATCCAACAAAGTTGGAATGACTTTTCGCGACCCTTATCTTATTTTTATTTATTTTTAAGTCATCAACGAATTTGGTGATAACAGCGACACTCAGGCTATTTTTCATTTTTTAAGTCATCCAACGAATTTGGTGACTTATAGCAACCCTTAGACTATTTTTTTATTTTTTAAATCATCCAACGAGTTTGGTGACTTTTTGCCTCCCTTAAGACTATTTTTCATCTTTTAAGTCATTCAATAAGTTTGGAATGACTTATCGCGATCATTAGCCCATGTTTATTTTTCGTCTGAACTGATTTTTTAGGTACTTCCCATTCACCTACGGCCAAGATATTTGGCACACATACTAAAAACAAGGACTAGATTTTAAACCATTTTTAAAAATTTCCACTTCTATAAAAAGCAATGGCAGTTTTAACCTTTTTTGCAAAAAAAAACAACCCAAAAACACATCCATGAGTTTCTTCCGATCTGAAAATTCCCATTGGATATGGCTGAACTGAAGTGTGACGTTATCGAAATCAACGTCATTAAAAATTATATGGCGAAGGAGTCCTATGGAAGTTTAATATGTTGGAGAGCACAAATAATTAGGAGATATAGAGAGTAATCGCTTGACTGGACTTGTTACGTAAAATAATTCAGGAGAGGTGGGGGAGTTGTACAAACACGAGTGCGCGAATGCTCACGAGTGTTTTACAATATAGTCCCTCGCCTCGAGTGAATTATTTCACGTAACCAGTCCAGCCAGGCGATTACACTGTTTATTACTTTTCATTATTAACGACAATTATATTATTTAACCCTTTACCTTGCGTAACGGTCAAAACCGGCCAGCGCTATTCTCAAAAATCGCCAATTGTTTTGTCTCTAAAACATAGGTTATGACCCCTCATTGGAACGATCTCATCGAGCTCGTTCCAATGAGGGGTCATAACCTATGTTTTTGAGACAAAAAGATTAAAAATTAGTTATTCAAGAATTTTTTGCTAGTGTCGTCTGCTTTTCATGTTAGGTAAAAAGTTAAAAAAAACAAACAAAAACAATGAAGTCTCCATTACACCCACTGCAACGCGTCTTCGTTTGTGCGCACGGTTACATGACCCAATTGTTGATTGCATAATTCACTTGTTAAGTTATCGTTTATAATCAAACCGGGAAATCCCATGTAAATCACACTTTGGAAAGTAATAAAACTGTTTATTTGTTTCTCGATTTATCCCCATTTTTAAACCTTTTTTCGTCAATTGAAGTTTTTTCACTTTTTACATTTTAAAATCTTAAAACGCCAAAACGGCAACACGGATAACACCCTCATTAATGTTCCTACAACCATTTTGGACATGTCATCCCCAACAAAAATCTTATCTAACATCGACATTAACCTTGGGAATGCCCAAGAGTTATGGCCTGACTTAGATTGTCGTTATTGACATCAACGCTATTAACAAATAGATAATATTGAAAACAACGTCAGTTTTAACGTTTGTTTTTACTCTTTTAATATCAACAACTCTATCAAACCTGCCTACTTCAAATTTTGTACATATCATTTTGAATAAAAAACATAACTAACTAGAGAATTGTAATTTGTTGGACAAATTATGGGCTTTCCCAATTTTCCATTGTGAAAATGCAGACTACATATAGCGAAGCAAAGTGTTTGAAATTAACCATTTCCAACTTAATAGACAAGAAGCATTCAGAGTTGGCTAATTTTGGCATTCTATAACGGTACTCTTATTCTCGCCCTTATTGTGGTTGGGGTTAAATCTTGAGATTAAAAAATAAGCATTAACATTCTTCTGCAATCATTGTTGCACCTAACCATATCAAAATAATTGCTACAACAACATTGCAGTCAGAGCAAATGAGTACAAACATTTGCAAAACTCACAAAACATCAATTTCTTTTGGACAGTACTTTTCTTTAAGTGCCCAAAGCATAGACTGGGTTAAGCTACAGAGCATAACATACAACAGTGGATTTGTTCATTAAGCATCTCTACATATAACAAAGCAAAGTGTTCAAACGTAACCCTTTCCAAAATGATAGAAAAAAGCAACCAAAGTTGGTTAATTTAGGCATTTTCAAACGGTACTCTTATTCTCGCCAGCATTGTGCTTGAGGATTAAATCTGAGGTTAAAAAGTAAACTGTTGCATCTATCCATACAAAATTAATTGTTACAACAGCCCTGGAATTAGAAACATTTACCCTGAAGTTAGTGTATTTTGAAGAAAAAATGCCATATTAATTTCATTTTTGGCCAATAGGGGTTAATTTTGAAATATTTGTGTGGTGATTTCGGTGTGTCATATTATGCTCTAAATGTGTGGACATCAATCACATACTGAGTGTCTGATAAGAGACATGGAGGAATATTGAATCTTGGTATTTGAATGAACATGTACAAGTTGAGGGTACTCCAATTCAAGGCCTGACAAGTGGACGAGGGTTAAAACTTTGAATAAAACATATAACATCGAAATTGTTCTTGGATGAATGCCCTATCTTTTTGTTGGAAACGTTTTGAGAAAATATGGCTTCAGTGCTGAGAAATCGCATGTAAATGTTGGCGAAAATAACAATTATTCCGTCAGTACCCTTATGGGAAGTCTCAAATCAGTCAAGGGTTAAACTTTTAATAATAACATATGAAACTAAATATTTCATACTTTGACGGCTGCATGCAGTCATAGAAAACATTCAGAGCTCAATCAATAAGAAATGGAGTAAATTGTCACATAAACTTATCAAATTATGAAAAAAATGGGAGTTTATTTGGATGGTACCACAATGGGCATAGGGTTAAGTTTTACAACCAAACTTACACAGCAAATATGCTCGGTAGTCAATTGTGAATACGGACATGCAAAGTGTTTGAGATTAATCCTTTCCAACATGATAGAAAAAAGCAACCAAAGTTGGCTAATTTTGGCATTTTCAAACAACACTCTTATTCTCGCCCTCTTTGTGCTTGGGGATTAAATGTAAGATTAGAAAGTAAACAGTAACTTTCTTCTGCAATCATTGTTGCATATATCCATACCAAAACAATTTTTAAAACAACCTTGCAAATAGAGAAAATTGCTCTTGAAGTTGGTCAATTTTGAAGACAAAACTGCTACAGTACAGTCGCCGTGGGCAGTCACTTTTCCACATGTCCACAGTGGTTGTGGAAAACCGAGGGCAAATTACCTTTCAACTGCCCACATACATTTCTGTGGACATAGATTATTCTAGACCGTGGGCATGCTACCTACTTGTCCACAGAATTAATAACTAACACGGCAATTCCCGTGGAATACACATGATCTGACTTTTTATTACACTACTACAATATTTATGTTACGTAATTTTTCTACGCGATAGCTAAGAAAAAAAATCTGTTAACATCGGAAGGAGGTCAAAATATCAGACTAGTTTCTGTTCTCCCCTGTCACGACAAATTCCCGGGATAATCCAACTGACGAAAATGAAGAAACTAAAAAGCTCGGACGGAATGGTTTCGCGCGCCGAAGTCGTGCAGGGACGGTTTGGGGCAAGCCCCTTTCGACCCTCGTTGACTGTTCTTTTTTTTTTGTTGAATGTCAAGGCGTTGTAGAGGAGGAAAAGGAAGGAAGGGGGAGGCTTACCCCCGCATGGGCTTCTTCCGGCTCTTTTTTCTTTGGAGGTGGTTGAGATGATAATGTGGAAGTGGATGATGTTGAGTTTAGTGATTAGATTGTGTCTAATGCCTTTTTGGAGTTTGCCTGGGATTTTTCCCTGAACTCGCGGGTTTCGGAGATGGCTTGTCCTATCTCAGTTGCTCGTTCTATTGCTCTCTTCATGTCTTCGGTGGTGGCTGCAGACTGAGGTGGCTGTTTTTCTGTGATCGACACACCCGGGCTATCCGGTAGAGAAGGAAGTGGGCGTGAGGGGTGGGAGGTGGTGAAAACGCAACCTCCAGTTCCTCCTCAGTCTCCACCAGACGTTCCTCACCCAACAGTACCGGCTCAGGAGCTGTCAGTTGGTTGGGTGTACTAGTGGGACTAGGAGGGGAACTGGCGACTGCCTCCAGAACCTCCATCCTCTCGCTCACCTCTTCCTTCCCCTTCCGGGAGGCCTCCAAGAGCCGAGTGTCCCTGCGCTTGGTCGATGGACTCTTCTTCATGTTCTTTCTCTTTCTCTCTTCTGTGCCTCCGTGCCCCTTCGGGTGAGGACCAGTGGGAGAGGGAATCCTCTCGCCAAAGGTACTACCTCTCCCCGAAGGGGGTGGTGACTTGGTTGTCTCTATTTCAAATTCTAGGCTCTGAAGTCAAAGGTGCGAATGATGTGAATCGAAAGGAATGGTTTCGCGCGCCGAAATTTTCGTGTATAGCGCTGGTCGGTTTTGTCCGTTACATTAGATAAAGGGTTAAATAAAAAAGGAGGGATATTTCCACCAATTATGAATTTATCGTCACCAAATAAGGCCTCCCCAGTTCCCCCTCACGGTGTCATTTTTATCTTCCGCTTCCGCAAAGTTCCGGTTCGTTCTCGCGACAGCTACCGGCTGTCTTCGAAATTCGAATCAAGAGTTGAGAGTATAATTTCAGAAAAACAACTTCTACCCCAAGCATTGGTTACTGGGTCATAATCCACCAGTAAAGCAGGGCTAGTTTACCACAATGAACAAGCACTGCTTCACTTCCCGGAATCCCCATGGGGGTCGGTCTATTACAAGTGGGATAAGCACCTCTCGAGTATTCGCTTACCAATACCTGATGTTTGTTTTTAACCCTACCCCGTCGATATTAATTAAAGTTAGCCCCAGTGGTCTGCGTCAGACAAGATAGATCCATTAGTCTCGTGAACGCAAGTCGTTTGAAGTTTTTAATCCTTTCAAACGCTGCTGTATATAGTATACGCATGCCACTAACTTCTGTAAAACTACTTCAGAAGGATTATAGCAGGTCATAAATCATAAACACAAGAGCACCATTAATTAAAAATGTTTGGTTTATATTTTTCATTCTTTCACTTTAACAATTAAAAAATATACATATACATTGTAATTTATCGATAGGGCCAGGTTAAAAAAAACGAAATTAATTTGACGATGCATTTTTATTGTACGCTGAACTATCAAACTTACTCCGAAATTATCCACCAAATAGTGCGAATTTCATATTGCACTTTTTAGTGAATAATTCCAAAGTAATTTATCGATAGGGCCAGGTTAAAACAAATGAAATTAATTTGACGATGCATTTTTATTGTACGCTGAACTATCAAAATTACTCCGAAATTATCCACCAAAAAGTGCGAATTTCATAATGCACTTTTTTGTGAATAATTCCAAAGTAATTTATCGATAGGGTCAGGTTAAAAAAAATGAAATTAATTTGACAATGCATTTCTATTGTATGCTGGACTATCAGATAATATATCCCAAATGAAAACAGAAGAATTAAAAAAAATCTAAGTTAAAATTACAGCATGACGGTACCCTCCATTAAACAATTTCGCGACGGAAGGACTGACGGACAGACGGACTGACGGGGGTATAAAAAACGCAATTAATTTGACGATGCATTAGTATTGTACGCTGAACAATCAGAATTTAAAAAATTTCAAGGCCAGGGGGTGCTGTCATGATTAGCCTCTTTCTGCATAAATAAATAAATAAATAAATAAATAAATAAATAAATAAATAAATAAATAAATAAATAAATAAATAAATAAATAAATAAATGGGCCTGAGTACTCGGCGCTAATTTCACCGAGCTGATGTTCCTTTGTCAAGATATTTCCAGGCCGAAAATTCTAGAAGCCAAATGTTCCCCTTCTCGCCCGAGCTTAGAGTTGTCAACGAAAGCGAACGAATTGTTCAATAGTCGATCGAAAATCAGATTCGGTTTAACAGAAAGATCATATCAATACATAATTGCATACCAGCGATATTCGCAGGTGCACTCTTTTATTTTCAACTATTTTTTGCGTTTTCTACACATTTTTCTCAAAGCACTCATTCGCAATCGACATGGGTTTGTCACTGTATGTCTTGTTTTCACAGTGTGGGTTGTGCTATTCACTTTTCAGATTGAGAAAATGTAACGTAATTTTAACAAGTTATCATTTTTTCCTTTTTATAAATACACAAATGACCATATACCTGTGCTTGCAAATTGAAATGACGAAGAAATAAATATTTTTAATCAGAGTCATATTCTCTCAAGACGTGTTAAAAATTACTTCCAGTTACATTTCTGTGGGCAGACGTGTTTCGAATTAATTATGTGGACACTGCCGTCCGGCATTATCATCGTTCAGTAATCTTTTGCCCACAGAACTACATGCCCACAGAGTCCACAGAAATTGGTATCAAACGGATTTCTGTGGAAAATCAGTGGGCGCCCACTGTGGACATGTGGAAAAGTGACTGCCCACGGCGACTGTACTGTATATTCATTTCATTTTTGGCTCATAGGAGTTAACTTTGAAATATTTGTGTGGTGATTTTGGTGTATCATATTATGCTCTAAATGTCTGGAAAATTTGAGCCAGATAACTGTACACAATTCCGAGACTTTTGAAAAATTGTGAAATTTTGATGTTTTTGCAAAAAATTTTGAAAATAAGCGTTTTCATGTATATGACGATACCTCATGATTCTAGATATTGTGACAATAAATAAGTTTACCGAATCGGGTTGAAATCGTACAGCTTGTTTTTGAGTTATGTTGAAAATGGTGAAATTTTGAAGGTTTTGGCAGAAAAGTTTGAAAATACGCGTTTTCACAGATACGGTGATACCTCATTTCGCTAGATTTTATGGCATTACATAAGTATGCCAAATTAGGTTAAAATCGTACAGCTTGTTTTTGGGCAGTTCAGCAGACAAAATTGATGGCGGAAAACAAATAAAAAATAAAACTAGAGAATTGTAATTTGTTGGACAAATTACGGGATTTCCCAACTTTCCAATGTGAAAATGCAGACTACATATAGCAAATCAAAGTGTTTGAAATTAACCATTTGCAAAATGATAGACAAAAAACATTCAACTTTGGCTAATTTTGGCATTCTTTTACGGTACTCTTATTCTCACCCTCATTATGCTTGGGGGTTAAATCTTGAGATTAAAAAGTAAACAGTAACTTCTTCTGCAATTACTGTTGCAACTAACCATACCAAAATAATTGCTACAACAACCTTGCAATTAGAGGGAATGAGTACAGATGTTTGCAAAATTCACCGAAACTCAATTTTTTTCGGACAGTTCTATTCTTTAAGTTGCCAAAGCATATGTTGAGTTAAGCCCCAAAGCATAACTTACAGCAGCGGATTTGTTCATTAAGCATCCCTATCAAAGCGTTTAAAATTAACCCTTTCCCAAATGACAGGAAAATGCAACCGAAGTTAACTAATTTTGGCATTTTCGAATAGTACTCTTACTCTCCTTGTGCTTGAGGGTTAAAGTTGAGATTAAAAACTAAGTAGTAACTATCTTCTGCAAGCATTGTTTCATGTATGCATAAAAAAATTAATTGTTACAACAACCTTGCAATTAGACAAATTTGCCCTTGAAGTTAGTCAATTTTGAAGATAAAATGCTATATTCATATCATTTGTGCCCGATAGGGGTTAATTATTTGAAATATTTGTGTGTTGATTTTAGTGTATGATATTATGCTCTAAATGTGTGAACATAAATCACAGACTGAGTGTCTGATAAGAGACATGGAGGCCTCTTGAATCGTGGTATTTGAATGAACATGTACAAGTTGAGGGTACTCCAATTCAAGGCCTGACAACTGGGTAAGGGTTAAAACTTGGAATAAAACATATAACAGCGAAATTGTTCTTGGATGAATTCCCTATCTTCTCATGGGAAACGTTTTAAGAAAATATGGATCCAGTGCTGAGGAATCGCAATTATCCCGACAGTACCCTTATGGGAAGTCTCAAATCTGCCAAGGGTTAAACTTTTAATAATAACATATAAAACAAAACTTGTCATACTTTGCCCGCTTCATGCAGCTATAGAAAACATTCAGAGCTCAATCAATTAAAAATGGAGTAAATCGTCACCTAAACATACAAAAGTCTGAAAAATGGGAGTTTTTTGATTGGGATAGGGTTTAACTTTACAACCTAACTTACAACAGCAAATATGCTCGGTAGTCAATTGTGAATACGTACATGAAAAGTGTTTGAAATTAACCATTTCCAAAATGACAGAAAAAAAGCTACCAAAGATGGCTAATTTTGGCATTTTCAAACGGTACACTTATTCTCACCTTCATTGTGCTTGAGGGTTAAATCTGAGACTAAAATGTAAACAGTAACTCTATTCGGCTAATTTGGGCATTCTTTTACGGTACCCTTATTCTCACCCTCATTCTACTTGGGGGTTAAATCTTGAGATTAAAAAGTAAACAGTAACTTTCTTCTGCGATCACTGTTGCATCTTTTCATAACAAAATAATTGTTACAACAACCTTGGAATTAGAGAAATTAGCCGTTGAAGTCTGTCAATTTTGAAGAACAAATGCTATATTCATGGCGTTTTTGGCCAGTGGGGGTTAATGTTGAAAGATTTGAGTGGTTATTGTGGTGTATCATAATATGCTCTGAATGCGAGGACAATTTTAGCTAAATAACTGTAAACAATTTTGAGACATTTGAAAAATGGTGAAATTTTGAAGGTTTTAGCAGAATATTTTGAAAATACGCGTTTTCACAGACATGACGATACCGCATTTCACTAGATTTTATGACATTACATAAGTATGCCGATTTGATTAAAATCGTACAGCTTGTTTTTGAGCAGTGCAACAGACAAAATTACGGCGGAAAACAAAAATTAAAAAAATAGAGAAGAAAAATTTTTGAAAAAGAAGAATAACAAGAGTCTTTCCCAAACTCGGTTTGGGAAAGCCTAAAAATTCTGTACCGTTTGGGAATTATCAACGGTTATGGCCAAATTTAAGGTGAGGGTATTGACGTTAACGTCATACAGAATTAAATTTCATCGGATTCTCATAAACTTTTACTATGTTGCAGAGCTCTGAAAATTAGGTGATACCTGATTTTTCAGTTTTTTTGGTTTATTGCCATTTTTGACGTTTTAAACGTCAGTTCAAAGTGTGCTCATTCTTTATATATTTATTAAAAACACCAAGTCTTTTTAACCCTTTACCTAACATGAAAAACAGACGATACCTGCAAATAAAATTTTTGAATAACTAATTTTTTCCACTTTTTTTTTGTCTCAAACACACAGGTTATGACCCCTCATTGGAACGAGCTCGACGAGCTCGTTCCAAAGAGGGGTCATAATCTATGTTTTTGGGACAAAAAATGAAAATATAATGAAAATTAATTGGCGATTTTTGAGAACAGCGCTGGCCGTTTTTTTTCCGTTTCGTTGGGTGAAGGGTTAAGGGATGAAAACGTTACAAGAAGTACAAATGGAATGATGCTGTTCTTCAGATTTCGTGCAAACAACACTGGAAGTTATGACAAGCTGCTCCCAGGCGTTTGGTCACAGTTTACTGTTAATGGACAGGACTGTGTTTTCCTGGGTGAGAGAAGCTCGGCTTTCCGGGGACAGGGAGAGACGTGGGCCGCATTATTCATCGGCTTAGTGTGTTAAAAAAACCATAACGCCCCCCCCCCCTCCCCCCACACACGCATTTATTGGGCCCATTCGGTGATGGACGTGTTTCGTTAGATGGCTTTCGGAAGTTAGTTGGCGATTTCAAAATAATCTAGTTATGTGGGTTCTATAGGGTACGCGTTAAAAGAGGAATTGCCTTTAGTCAACACCCATTTCAAATATTTTAAGGAAACAAAAATTAAATATTGTTTAAAAAAGAAAGGCCATTTGTACCGCGTCACCCATCTGCTCACTCTACCCATAATATCCCCTTAATGTCCCACCATTCTCGCACAAACTGTGTCAGTATTTCCCCCAATGACGCTTTCTCAATCTCCCCAACCATGCTATTTACTCTTTTCCTCATAGCATCCCACGTTCACTTTTCCCTCTTGCTTTCATACCATTCCTTCATTAGTTTTTCATGGAATCATATTCTTCTTGGAAAATATTTAGGACATCCTAAAATGAAATGTTCCAGGGACTCCATTACCCCCGAGCTGCACCTTTGGTGCCCTCTTTCCTCTCTATTTAGATTTCTCCACTCAACTTGAGTGACTTTGATCTCAAATTAAACAAATGAGAATCCCCAAACGATTCTTCGACCTCCACAAAAGTTGGCGCATCATTTTTGTATATCACGCCCAGAGACCGTTTAGCCCTAACTCTAGCTCAACAGTTTCTATTGCAAACATCGAGAACCTCTCCAGATAACCCCCCCCCCCCCCCCCCCCGGCTGCTTCACTGCCCCTTCTAGCTATCCAGTCGTAATGGAATAATTCTCCATAAACTATTCAACCTGCCTTGTCAATTCTGTCTGAATGTTGAAATTGCATAAATATTTCATTGTCATTTTACACTACCTGCTGTTTGGAAGGTTCATCGGTTAATTCAAGTAACATAGTTTTCCCATATCTATTCCGTCTTCAACAAGTACCCAACCAAGTGTCCCTCTGATGCTTCCAGTGTCGCTGTGTTATTTTTCCCGGTTATCCACCCACCCGCGTCATTTTGTATGATCTCGAAGGTCCCCAGTTCTGTTTGGTATATAAAAATCACATCTGTTCCATAAGTTATGCTTGGTAATTTCACCCTCTCGCAAATAGGTTTTTCCAACGAAGACCTTGTTAACAGTTTTAACTTATAAAGTTTTCTTGCCCATCTTGCCTGAAGTTTATTGGTGCTTTTTTATATGGCTCTACCTGTAGCACATAAATTCACCCCATGTATTCGTCTTCTCCCATGTCCCCAACTGATATATCATTCCTTTCCTCTTCACCAACTGAGCATTTACCAACCCGCCACCTTTGCGACTCATTTCCCCCGCGAAAACGAAAGCATAGTAAACAGACATTACTATGCTTTCGTTTTCGTTCAGTTGAAGTCATAATTTATCTCCATGGCCAACAGTGTGTGGAGTCCCTCTTCACTCTTGGCAAATAAAACAATTTCATCAGCAAAGAATAGCCCTGGAATTTTTGTCTCTTTACCATGCCCCCCACTCAGCTCCCTCTCCTCTGCACTTACAATCAACTCTTCTCCTAAATATGTTATGTACACTGCAAACAGTTTCGGTGATAGGATGCATCCCTGCTTAAGGCTTATATCCATTGGAACACATATTTGTTGTGTTTTCCAGGTTGAGAACACTCTGAACATTTTTATACAGGGCTCTCGTGATTTCGACAAAACCTCTCCGAATCCAAGGCCCTCCAGTTTCTGCCACATTCCCTCTCCCAAACTCAGTCATACACTTTTGTACAGATTAAGGAAGGCCATAAACATCTTTCGCTCATTGACGTTTGTTGATTCTATCGGTTGGGGATAACATGCGGTGAGTGACTCGTCTCCCTCTCCAGAACCCATTCTATATTTCCCCCATGAATCCTCGTTCCTCGACAATTTCCACAAGCCATAAATAGAGAAACTTGATGAATACCTTCCCAATATTCCTGCAAACCCTCGGTAATTATCAAAACATTCCACGTCTGCTTTTTGTGTATGAATGTTATCCTGCTTTCCCTCACTCTCTTGAGACCTCTTGTTTTGTGATTGCAATGTTACGTAGTGTTGTAAGATGTTCATACAATGGATCCCCTCCTATTTTTAAAATTTCGTTAGGAATTTCGGCAGTACCTGCTGCTTTGCCATTCTTTAACTTGGTGACTGCATTTTGTACTTCCGACACCTCAATTTCCCTGCATACTGACTCCGGTAAATTTTCTGCACTCTCTATCGCACCATTCCGGAGGCACTGCTTCCTCCATATTCGGTCATTTTCCCTCTCCTAATGTTTGACCATCTCTACTGCTACACTGTCCCGGTCGTCAGTGCTTTTCCCATCCACCTTAATACTCTGTACGGTATTGCCTTTGTTAGTTTTGTTGATCAATTTCCAGAATATATTGAAATTTGACACCATCACCTCCCCCCCCCCCCCCTTCCCTGTTTTTCTTATTGTTTTAATGAGATTACTATTCCGCACTTTTCTATTTTTGTCCTTGATTATATTCACTTTTGTTCTTGCCTCCTCGTATACTTCTCTGGAATTGTATTGGATGTGTCATTAACCCCATTAAGTTTGTTTACACTTTCGAAATGCTGGACATTTTCCTTTCTCGCTTTTATTCCGTGTCTGAGTTCATTATTTACCTTATAGCCCAGTTAATTCTCCCTATGCTTTCCCTACGAACATCTTTTAGACTTCTCGCTATTAAATCGGCCAACTCCCGAAAGTTATCTTCGGATGATACATTTTCTAGCTTTGATTTTATTTCTTTCTCAGTGTACCCCCAGTCTGCTCATTTTCGCAGTTTCCAAATGTCCTTTGGTTTGCTATTTTATTGCCCCTAACCCTTATGGTTTTCCGGTCGTGATCACTTTTTAACTCCAAATTTCCTTAGTTGTCTATTTCCATGCCTTTGACCTCCCTCTGTAGCACTGGGCCAGTGAGCACATAGTCGGTTATTCTCTTTCTGTTGTCCCTTTCTCCACTTCCATTTACTCATACTCTTTGCATCCCTATTCAAAATATTCAGGCCCAGTTCAGTTAATCTGTAAACTCTAAGAATCTCCCCCACCCCCACCCCATACATTTGCACCGCTTTTGTTTCCCCCAACCAGTATACCTCGCTCCCGCCTCTCAGTAATACAACATGGAACAGCCTATTTTCCAGTTCTGTGACACTGAACTTGAGTGCCGTATATATTCCCTCAACCCAATCAGGCTTGCCCTTTACAACAGCCAAATACACAACCCCGCCTCCGATACTTCTGCACTTCATCCAGATTTTTGCCCATATTATTTCGCTTTCTACTTTTGAAAAGTCTGTGATTATCACAGGGCATCACTCCTTCCAGATATACATTATACATACTATACACCAATTATGTTCTTTCCTTCTGGTCTCCCCAATCCAATTTACAGATGTCCCTTGATCTGGTCGGCTCTTTCCTCCTGAATGTTATATGTCTCAATAAGGCCTATCAAATCAAAATTCTCATCCTCCATTGTAATTTCGCGTACTTACTTACGGTGACCCTGCTGAGTGTTGCTGTATCCTATTTTGAAAAAAAACATAAGTTCTCTGGGATGTTATTCTTATCTCTTTGTGAGCCCCCTCCCCCACCCCCGGTCTCTATCTCCTGCACATTTGACTCCCCCATTTTGCTTTTGCATACAAACTTTTCCCACCCACCCTGCCTTATGACAAAAAAGGTTCCACTAACTGTAACTTGATCCTCCCCATCCTCTCCGTACCCTTTGGGCTTAGATGGAGACCATCCCTCTCACACAGCCCTCGCTCTTCCCAGAATGCCTTCCAATTATCATTGAAGAGAGTACCAAGAGCCTTGCAGTATTTCTCTAATTCCTTGTTTACCCCAATAATTCTAGAATTCAGTTCACCCCCTCTGCTCATAACTGGGGGGGGGGGGGGGGGGGGCGTCATTACTACAGACGCATTTCTACTACATAACTTGGTTATCAAGACTCAAGTATCTATATATCCATAAACTGACCCACTTTTCTTGATATTGCTTATATCCACAAGCACCACCACCACTGGATCTGACTCTGAACCCTATACAATACCACCCAGTATGTCACTAATCTCCTCCACCTTGGCACCCGGGAAACACAGACGGTTCAGACTATTCGGTCCACAAACCACACAATCGAGTCCCGTACTACGTCCTATACTAATTCCCAATCCCACCAGGTTTCGTTTAGACCTTGTGATATCGTCTACCATTCCGCCATTCATAGACTTACGTTTACCCCCACCACCCCTTGATAGCATCTCCATCCTCCTCTCCCCACTATCGACGACCACCTCTTCGGGGTCCTCAGAACTGCCTGCTTCTCCAAACACACTGAACATATTCTTCACGTTACACTTCACCACGCCATCTTCTATTTTCCCATCGTCTAACCTCCTCGCCTTTCCCCTTACTTATACTCTCCCATCCGCATCCTGAACCCGTCATCCTAAAAACCGCTTAATCTTCCTACCTCTATCCCCACTCTGGCCTGTCAGTCCGCCCTTCTCTACTCTGCAGACCTTCCTGTTAACTACCCTCTCATCCGCGACATCAAAAGTCATCTTCTTCCCACCAGCCCTCCTCTTCAAGCTGCCAACCATTTTCCATCCACCATCAAATGTTACTGTCATTTGGGTAACCATGGGCAATACCGTATTATCTGATTCTCCAATTCCCGCTCGAGCTTTACGTACACCTCCAACAACCGCATACCCCTGCCAATATATCTCAGTGTCATCCTGACACACTATTCCACATTGCCCGTACGCTTCAATCTTTGACCCACACTGCGTCTGTACCGAAAACTTACAATACATGTTTACAAAATAAAACAAAGAAAACAAACCACAACACACGAGAACACACAACACACGAGAATAAGCGCAAACAAGAAACCCAAACAATCTCGCTTAAATTTCTCAGAAACCCAAAACGTAGTCTTGCGCGCTTCACCTTATATTACCCCCAAAGCAAATACAAACTAAACTATATAATAAATAACCTGAAATATATAGACAGAACGCGATAGGTGTTTAAATCGGTGGGTGATTTACATAACGAGTTGGAATGACGGAGTCATATTTCGCGAGAGCCCAAGGCTCGAGCGAAATATGATTACGCCCATTCCAACGAGTTATGTAAAACACCCACCGATTCAAACACACGTCGCGTTCTGTGTTTATTACACAATCCATGCATTAAAATTCATTTAAATAAACAAATTTTAATTCCGATATTTAAACCCAAAGGTGAAGGGTCCGTTTGTTTTGACTGAAGCTGTACTGATCAAATGGATCGATAAAAAATCAAAACAGCCTTTTCGGAACCAGTGTTTGTTGAAATTCGTATCGCTGTTTCTCTTCGTGGTGCCCATTCACGCCTAACCATTTGGTGGCTATTACTGTTTGTAAAAATATAAGTACAAATTTGTGCAGATTTGCAAAATAGCTGGGAGAAACATTTTTAAAAGAAGTCTGAAGCATGTCAAGATGTAAGAAAGATTTATCGAAATAAAGTTGACCAATTCAGATCTAACAGGACCCACAAAACGAGACGGCCACGGGGCTGGGTTAATGTTCTGGTTGGAAATGATTGGGTTTTTTTTAAATATTATCTCATTTTTGGTTGACTAATTTTTTTGTGAACAGACTTTATTTTACTTTCAACGTTTTCATTTTCACAATATGCGACAGACGGTCGATAATGGTATAACGAAATTTGGAAACTTTTTGAAGCGTAACTAATGACTCGATGGGAAAGGAACTTGTATGAACGATGCTAGGAAAAAAGTTCCGGCTTGTGCATCACCCATTGGATAACATAATTTATGTCATAGCGGCTATTCCGTTAAATACATAGAAATTATTACAGTTATGTGGATGTACAACATATGTATCCGAGTCGAGCTCCGGGTTCTAAGGGCAGATCACGACGAGTCGAAGACGAGTCGTGATCTACCCTTCGAACCCGGAGCGAGACTCGGATACATATTTTGTACATCCACATAATGGTAATAATCATTTTATCTTACAATATATTGGGGATAAGTCAAGAATGTAGACGAATATAAAATGAACTATTTATTCGTACGGATGAACGAAAAGAAAAAAAAATGGAACCCACGCGAAAGGAACGTGCTTGTATCCGACCCCCTGATACAAATCTGTTCCAGGGGTCGGATACACGACAGTTGCGGAGTTAATACAGACAAAATGCATGTTGATTTTAAGATAAATAGAGATTATGACCATTATGTGGATGTACAAAATATGTATCCCAGTCGAGCTCCGGGTTCTAAGGGCAGTTTCGGAGTTAATACTGACAAAACACATGTTGATTGTATTATAAAAGGGTTTAAAGTTGAATAATAATAAAATAAATAACCTGAAATATAAACTAATAAAAAAAAAATACTTAAAAAAGTAGTTCTGTGTGCAAATCTATGATTTTCTCTTTTGAATGTTCTGGAGCTGTTAATGTTGTCGGGTTGTATGCGAGTGGAGTGATTTTTCAGTGTCCTTATAACAATAATGATATTTTCTATAGCATTAAATCCAAATAGGACACTCTTTGGTTGTGCAAAATTGCAATATACCTTTGAGAAAGGGTACGTTTAGTACCTTTTTGAATGCCTATAAGGAATCCATTTCTTTTGGAGGGATTAGAACGGAATTCCATATATAAGTACATTGTTTTCAGATGAACATATAATCTTTTTATAGAGCTTCTACGTGTATATATGGATATATTAGACCCAATTCAAGAGTTGCGCATTGTACAGTTACATAATAATTTTCGACCTCTATTCACCGCTTGGAATTTTAACAGAGTTGCGTTCAGCTGCCAGTTGCGCCATGGAGCCGTGTAAGCACTGCACTTGATAAATACAGATTATCATGACAATGCGCATGTCCTGTGATTTGTATCAGATTCGAGGTGGTGTCCAGTATGGGATCTCAACGAGCCGGCTTTGACGGCGAGCTGTGATCCCATTCTGGACAACACCGAGAATCTGATGCAAATCACAGGACATGCACGTTATCATGATAATTCATTTATCTAACAATTCTGTCTTATAAACAGATTAAATCTTAAATTATTAATAGAGTTTTAGGACATAATGTTGGGGGAGAAAAAGTCTTTTAAAAACCCATATTTTATGGAACAATATTGTTGTGCACTTTATTTAACAAACAACGAGTAACGCGGTGACCTCAAATTTTCAAATTTGCGTGCGTTGTAAAATTCTTCACTCTCAATGTCACTTCCTATGATGATACGCTTGAATTTACAAGTATGTAATATTTATTTGCGCAGTTTCTATTTATTGTGTGTGTGTGTGTGGGGGGGGGGGGATTATTGGCTATTAATAGTTCTGTCGCTAATTGTAAGGAATTTTGTTATGTTTTGTAAGCGATCAGCTGAGCCGATCACTGAAACGCACATAGAATGCATTCACGCGCCTGTTACGATAGCCCGTTGCGTTCCTGGAAACGAGTAGTCTATATGATACGGAATCAGAAAGAGTCGTCTATATGGTACGGAATCAGAACACATAATGTGATACGTACTGTTTCTCGCGGTTTTCAAGACAAAATGTATATGATTGTTAGATAAAAGTAAAATAGCTAAGGTATAACGTACAATCAATAGTTATTACAGTGATATAACAATTCATTTACTCTAAAAACAGTTGGATTAAAAATTAATCCAATTGAACTGGGTTGAGTGAATATTAACTTAATAACTATAAAACCAGTTGGGTTAAAAACCATCACAAATCAGATGTGTTGAGTAAATAAGAATCTAAAATGGGTTCATATTCACTCAACCGGTTGATTTGGGTTAATTTTTAACCTAACTGGTTTTACAGTATCACATTCAAATTATAGAGAGAGGTTTCATGCTTTTGTTTGTGCATTTGTTTCAGTGTCGACAATATGTGTTTTTGATTTACTCCAACGTTCACACTAGAATCACTATGTTTGGAAATTGAAAGACATTATCCATCAAGAACTGTAGTCACAAATCGTCGCCTGAGTGCTAGAATGTTCTGTGTCCCTATGGGACATAGAATATTCTAGCACTCAGCCGACAAAATGTCGACAGAGAAATTCAACTGGGTCAGGATTGGGTCGTAATCAAATAGCAATATTCTCTAATGGTTTCCTATGCGAAACACTGGAGAGCCTCACGTCGACAAATGAATGACAGAACATTGAATATGAGATGGTATTTTCGTTTATTTTCCTGATGATGTATTTATTGCACAGGGTTTTATTTATGGATCTTGACCTATCAGCAATAGTACAGCCGGCGTGGAATGGTAACTATCTACGCGTAGGCAGTTTTGCCCACGGGAACTTTTTTTAATCAATAATCCGTTGTTTCCAGCAAATATTCAATGAGGAAGCACCGGGTCGATTCCATTGTTTTATGTTGGAGATTCGTTGTTAACGCATGCGTTGAAATATTGTCTACACGTGGATGATGACCTCCCCACGACAACCGTGCTGTACATGTGTCGCGCTCAAATCGCGCCCTGGGCCCAGTACTATAAAACTTTTACAACTGTATTTTCTAGAATTGCAATTTTCTGGTTATAACTTTACGTGGGTTGAAATGAACCATTAGCATTTTCAAAGATGTGGCAATTTGCCAGTTGGCAAATTGCCATATCTTTTAAAATGCTAATGATTTATTTTAGTCAGTTATACTAAAGTTAAAACTATAAGTCCTGTCATTAAATGCGCTAAAACTAGAAGTCCTGTAATGAAATGCGCACAAATAGCACGTCGATCTGCGCATTAGTATACGCGTAATGACCATAGTAAGACTATCAAATTCTATACATATAGCCTGTGCACAAGCAATGTTTCCGCCAATGGACCTCCGGGTAATCCGGAGGTCCATTGGCAGAAACATTGCCTGTGTTTGCTATGAGTAACCAGGAGAATCTGCCGTGCTTTGGATGGTATTCGATATGACAATTGCGCGCAATTCCTAAGCCACTTAAGCCTTAAGTCTAGCTAAGCGCACAGTTCGTGACAGGACTTATAGTTTTAAATGTAATAAGTAGAAAATACAATTCTAGAAAATACAATTGTAAAAGGTTTATAGTCTTGGTCCATGGTCGCGAAAGAGACCGCTTTTGTGATCACTGCTCTGTAACTGAAACGCAGTGACGGATAACAGTAACAGAAATTTAATTTCTCCGTGACGCTCCTGGACAAACTTATTTAGTGTAACTACTTGTAATGTCTGATATTAAATGGTTTATTTTTTTAGAATACATAAAGCAGTATGGGGGAATGAATAGCAGTCCTGCAATAATCCGCACACTTCCACTGCGTAGAAGATCCCCCCCCCCCGCCCCCGCCACACACACACGAACACGCCAGCAACTAGGAACTATTTGACAGAGAGAGGCAGAGAAAGAGGGAGGCAGAAAGAGAGAGAGAGAGAGTAAAAGTGAGACAGAGAGAAAGAGAGAGAGAGAGAGAGAGAGAGAGAGAGAATGTGTGTTTAGGCCATCATTATCTTTACCAATCCGTCATTGCAATCTCATTGTTTCGATCCGATTGGAAATTGTGTTAGATATGGAGCCACATTTTTTTCACAGTGTCGAGCTGTGTGAGTTCCAAACATTGTGCATTGAATTCCCATCATGCCTACAAAGGCACATGGGTAGCCACTGATATATATATCAGCGTTTGGGTGTCCTTGTTTGAAACCATTCCACCCCACCGCCTCAAGTTCGACCTGATTCCTATGGCCATGGTGCCAAGTGAAAATAAAAGACTGTAATCTACGCTGACAATAGAAATCGACCCCGTATTAAATGACTGATGACTATCGAGTACGATACGAAAAACAAGATTAAATAATAAAGATAAATTAGATTTCACCATTAATATTATTTCACAGCAAAGCAGTTTATTTTCAGATGCATGAACCGCTCGGCGTGCTATACAAGATTAATATTGAGAGCTTGACTGAGAAAGGAGTACAAGAGGTAATGAAACTTAGCGCTATTTTAAAAATTGTCTTTAAAAAGTATTCATTCCAAGACCAGAGATGCAATATCTTCATCTCAAAGTGAGGATACACATTTTATTACCACACCACAAAGAAACTGTGTGTAATTGGTCATTTTGCCGTGCTAGCTAAAATTATATTTGGATCTCTGTTGGGGTACAAAAATACCTATTTTATGATGGAGACAAATCGCACTAGAAACCTAAATAGGGAATACCCATTATTATTTATTTATTTATTGGTGTTTAAGGTCACATACTTATACACAATGGCTAATCGTGTGACCGTGACAGTGTTATAGGTGGAGGAAACCTGAGCACCCGGAGAGAACCATCGAGCATCGAGGAGCAACTGTCAGCTCCTCAACGTTCTAACTCTGTTTAAGCTCCGCTCAAGCAGGGTTACAGTGGTTGATGACATGTACATCATCGACGTGCAGTCAACGTGTCCCCATGTAGGCAACCGAGATAAAGTGCCTTGCCCAAGGACACAACGCGGGTCGTCTCGGACGGGGACCGAACTCGGGACATCTAGCTTAGAAGTCTAACAGTCTACCACTGAGCCACCGCGCTCTCGGAATACCCCATTACGTCTAATAATAAACTAGGGTTTGGAAATGTAAGCAGAAAGTTTCGCGCTGTAGGGTGCCACTTTAACAAAGTGCACTATAAAACTTAATTTGGCACGAAACAGTTTTCGGTGGCTAATATTTGGCACGAAAAAGTTTCTATCACTTGTGAATGGACGCCATTGCGGCAGTGAAGAGCACGATCGATGAAGTAACAAACAATAACAATATGTTATTACTTCTTTTGTCAATAAATATTAGAAATTGTGTTTGTCAAACTTTCAAGGTTAATTGACAGTGAGTGGAAACGAAGCATTCTGTTTTTTCGTAAAGGTTAGCATCTTTACAAAATGCTGCATTTAATTAAATAAATACTTCATACCGTCGCGAGTGACTCGCGACGGTATGAAGTATTCATCTGATTAAATACTGTCTTTTGTAAAGGCTCGCGACCCGCTGAGCTCATTCGATTAACAGTAATTAGTCGATTGGTCTCTTATTATTCAAGTACAGTAACAGGTATACATCGACATCATTCAGCATGATCATTAATTAAATCAGTGGTATAGATACAACTAAAGCGACAGCCCTTTTCGCCTATCCAGGATTTTATCATTGTGTTCTGTCGGATCTTTTACGGGCCAATGGTCCGTTCACTCTTGAAATAATTTCCATTTTTCGATTCACGATCAATTCATTTGGATCAGAGAGCGAAATACATCCCCCTTCCACCTAATATCATTTTAGCACTACATTATTCAGAATGGCTAAAAATGTGACACTAAAACGTTTCGTCCCAGCGTGAACACTGGCACAAACACGAAATAATTTACGAACCATACAGGCACAGGTATACAAGCTACGCGGGAGAAATTAGTGCCAGCTATCACAAAAGGAACAACAATTCTGAGGCTAAACCTCTTCGCGTACATTTAGGTGAGAAAAGCAGGGCACCCACTTCGAATGCTATTGAAAATAGTTATTTACTCTAATAAAGGGTTATGTCTCTGGGTTTGAAAATCAGTACACGCATGTTAAAGATCAATATTTATTTAATGCTCAGGCATCAATTCACGCTGAAAAATTAAGTCATATTCCCCCGTCGGTCGGCAAAACGAAATATCAAAATGATATTTAGAAATCGATATTTCATCGTAGGTTCGGATGACGAATCGCATGTACTTTAAACGAGTCAGCACATCAGTAATGAATTCCAGAGTCCCAAATACAAACGAATTCGAATAATTGATAGTGACAGTGACTAAATCAATTCATTAAATCAGCGGTTTCAAAGTTTGACTTTCTCATTCACCTTCCAGCGAAAAGCCGAAATCACTTTCAAATTTCTTCAGTTCAACTTCACACGTCTTCAGTGCATTGAGTTCAAAAAAAATAAAATGACGTGTCTTGTTATTGAAAATAAGAAAGTGGTGTTTTTTGTTATTGTTCTATTTCTTCGAAACACATTACGATTATTTCAATTCGCCAGCCTTGGTAAATCGTAAAGTTAGGGGAGAAATAAGACGGGACTACTTTTTGTGCGGATATTCACACATTCCAATGGTTGGAGTTTGGTTGTTGTAATTTTTGTATGGACGCCGGTTCGGCACATAAATGCGTCGCTCGTGAAGATCCTCATATTTCTTTGTAGCCACTCACGAGATATTTTCGGTATTCATCAAATTTTCGTGAATAACCTCTATATTGTATGTTCTAATGTGGGTAGGCATTAACACCGGTGGATGGATATTTCCTAAAAAAAATATTGCAAAATCAAAACTGAATGATTAAAAACAAATATTTTCTTATCAAAGACAAGATAAAACAATTTATTATATGCTAGCCTGTGAATTATCGCAAATTATTTAAAATATATTTCTCGATATCTATCAGCTCGGTGGATATCGAGAAATATGCCGCGCAAGCGCTCGTGAAAATAAAATGTTCAGGTCCAAACTCATGAGATAATTGTCGATATTCACTAAAACAGCGTAGATCGACCATGGAGTAGAACAAGGCACCTCCATTCATGCCTAAGCCCGGAAAGTTCTTGCGTTATTCTATCTACCGTCCATATTGTGAGATGGCAATATTTTTATTACACGTCTGTTCTATGAAATTCCCATCTACAACAATACTGAACCATGCGGAAAAAACGAATATCGTTGACGGACTATTTTTATAAACAAGCGAAATTTCACTGGAATTTTCTAAAAATCGTGTACCGCAATTACAATTTGAATAGCCAACGATAGCTAAAAATAGTCTCCTGAGTTCCAATGTGTAATGTGTGCCAATAGGTACAGAGAACACGTTGGAACTCAGGGGACGAAAGAGTAACACGGGTTTCCCTCGCATATTTGGTTTGCGATAAAATCTGCTCTTTTTGTTGACAGTAACTGCTGTCAAATGAATTGCTGAGTGTTTTCTAATCATTGTTTTACAGGCGTCTAGGCGTGTTATATATACTGAACGCCACGCGTGTGTGAATGGGTTAAACGATATGGCACTTGTGCCATCGCGGAAAGATACAACTCGAGGCCTGCGGCCTCTCGTTCTGTCCTTCTGTGCTGGCACTCGTGCCATATCGATTAACCCATTCACACACGCGTGTCGTTCTGTGAAAATCTGTGTTTTTCAGCTTTCTCTGTTTGTGTCAAGACTTGCTGGCTCTCCTATTGGTGTCAGTGTTTATGGCTTGTTTGTGATTGGTAAATCAACTGTTCTAATGGTGAGTATATAAAATAATAGAAGATTATTGATGTGCAGGTAGATGGAACATGATACAAATGAAGAATCTTTTGGGATTGTGGTGCCTGGGAAAGGCTAAGCTCCTACAAAATAAACATTTTGCGCTGAAGCTTAATATAGATGTCCACTCCACACTTCCCATAATCACTTTTCTGGTGCAGCAGCTTCAAAGGTGAGTGTATAATTGCAAGGACACGGGATGCTGGAAGCAATTTTAATCCACTCACTACTCTTTTCATTTCCTGATAAATATAATATATATATGAGTGTCTTCTGATGCTTTAAAATTCGATTCAACTCGAAATTACCCCGATGAGTCGATACCATTCGCCTTCAGTCGCACTGTGTAGGCTATTTCGAATCACTTCTATGTTCTCGTAATCCTTCATTTGGACTCTTTCTATCATGATCAGATCTCCGACACAGGAGACATCAAAATAGAAGATGTTAAGGCCGTTCCGTTTCCGAATCTACTTTGATTCCCGTTCTGATCTTCATCCTTTTGGTTGACTAGTCTACAGTACGGCTACACGGGTGAGCAATATTTCCACGGAAGCAACACTATTAGACCCAAAATCAAAAGCAATTTAATTAATGATGCACTGGGGTATATCCGGTGTTTCATTAATTAAAATTTGGCTGATGATCATTTGTTCATGATCTCGTAAAAGCATGCATGGACATCAGTGCCCACACGTGGATCATGAACAGTCAACGAAGACGTTACTGTACACGGACAAGATTTTGTTGAATATACAACTTGAACGGTGGCTAATCATATTTGCTAAATTCCAAGGTTGTAAACATAAGCAATGAAAAGGGGTGCTATTTGATTCGAGATTTGATCAATTCAAAAAACTTTGCCTGATTCGACTCGGCATACGATTCGATTCGAAATCTGGAATTCGCAGTTCCGTAGTGACAGGTGAGGGCAAAAACTGAATGACCAACGTTACTACTCCAGTTGTTTACAACTCTCAATTTGGCATGCAATGTCAAACTAGGCCTGGCTACTTCAATTCATACTCGCTCTGCTCCAACATGAAACGCTGCGCCGTGTATCACCTAAATACCATCATGCTTCAGTGTCCCAGAAGTTTATAGGAACCATTTTATGGATGAAATAAAAAACAAAACAAGTATAATAGCACCAACAATTCAGAAGCAGTAATACCGATTACTGAACGTACACTGACAACAATAGTCACAGCGGTAGCAGTGGGGTGGAAGTGACATTTTCAGTATCAATATATGTCATAATAGGAATTGTACGATTATCCGATCACTAATCGAATTTATTAAAGAAAGGCATTCAAAGGAGACACATAAATCTTCTACACTATTAAACAACAGACACTCAAAAAACATTGCAAAATGCCGTGCGCTGCGCATACAAACAGGCAGTTTAATGAAACGATTTAAATATTTGTACAAAAAAAAAACAAGTAAGAATATCAATACCAGAATATTCTACCAAACTACATTATTAGCAGCTATTGAATATGCTTGCGAAATCTTTGATTGGAAACGCAGGCAAAACCAGAGATAAACATAAACCTTATTAGGACAAAAATACTCTGGAAACCTGTGTCCGAAGCAACTCAATACAGTTACCTCCATATTAGGTGTCGAACTACACGCAACTCAGCTTTGTGAAATTTAATACATTGCTATTGCACATACTCGTTCAAAAACATAAAAAAAGCTTTCTAAATGATTTCCACTTGAAGCTTTGTGTAAAATTGTTAGATCTGCACTGTATGAAAGCGACGACCAGAATGAACTTATTCCCGCTTGACCGCTCTTACATTACGGTTAACAACACACACCGTGACCGAATACTACCCAATCAAAATCATTTAACACCACTACCGCTACTATTGGTATACTGTCATGCCGAGAAGACAAATGTTTTCCGCTATTCGTTGAACCGCGGAAAAATGATAGTCTTCTTCTACACTATTAAACAACAGAAACTCCAAAACATTGTAAAATGCCGTGCGCTGCGCATACAAACCGAAAAGAACGGGTTGGTAAGGCATAAGGCTTAAACACGAGTGTGTGACAATATTTAAATACAGCAATAAACCTAGCATTTTAGTGACATACAGTCTAAGTTCTGCGGACTCTTTTACATATCCGTCTTTGGTGGAATCTGATCGCCACCTGCCATGCCTTTTCTAGCATATATCTGGTACTTCAGACCTGGAAGCAGTTGATGCACCTGCCTCTCTCAGTGAGTGTAACCCAAAATCAATGTCACCAAATACGCCCTTAAAACGGGACGTTATGCATTCTTTTGCTCTTGAATAACTGAGCTTTCTATTTGTTCTAACTAATTTGCAAACAGAACCGGACTGTAAAACGGCCAAAACATGAATACCTCCTCCGAAGACTCTACCTCCACCAAGCTCATATACTTTGATAACAATGTTTAAGGGCAAGCGGAATTAAATCCTTCGGAAATAAGTTCATCAAATCTTAAAAAGACGGCTAAAACCAAAGATGACATTGTAAGATCTCTCAATATGGCAAAATTCGATAATATGTTTGAGGAAAAATCGTATAACTCGATGAGCATTTCTGCACTTATCGTCTCTTTTTTTGTTCACAGCAGGTTTAGCAACTCGTTCAGCAGTTTCCAACAAGTTCTTGATAAAAGAGTTTGTTGTGGGGGTGCTTTAAACCTTTAACATCGTGAAACCACTTAATAGCAAGAACCACAGATGAAATGACGTTGTAGGATGAACCTTTGTCCATGAGATCAGTCAAATATAAAGAAACATGAATAGGATCTGCGGGCAAATCACATCCGCCGACTGAAATTATGAACTGTCTCCACTTTGAAAAATATAAAAAAAATATTTTCTCACAGTATTGTCACTTCTAGAGATAATTGCTCATACTGTCCACTAAGTCATTAAAACATCTCAGTTTGAACACCGGCTCTTGCTATGTGTTGTCTTATCGCTTCATGTAATTCAATATCTGAAATAAAAAAGAAAACCATGGATGTGTCATTTTTAAAATACCACTTTCATGGCCAATAATTTCAGTTTATCACATTTTCCGTTAAAACGCCAAATCTCCTTGGTTTTTTCACTAAATTTTGACTCGACAACAATATCCAGTCTTTAACAAAATTAGCAAAATCATTACCACCTGGGCAGATTTCAACCCAAAATGGCGCAGATTCCCAAAACAGAACAATCAAAGTTCCCTTAGCATTATCTCTGGCTAATTTGGAAATGGTCCTGATAATTTTATCTGGAGGAGGGACTAGCCAACTATTCTCATCTCCCCACAACTGATCAAAAGCGTTAATTGCTTTCGCTTCTGGACACCACCATTTAGAATGGAAAACATGCACATTTTGTGCTTATATTTGTAGCGGAACGGTCAATTGTGTGGTTTCTCCACTTTACTCTCAATTCTCGAAGGACATCGCCCTTAATTTCCCAATCGCCGTTGCCTCTACGTCTGCTTAACGCGTCAGCCCTTTGGTTTTCTAAACTTGGAATCCAAAACAGTTTTAGATGAATATCACTTTGTGAGCACATCGAATCGATATCGATAGCAATTGTTTGCAAATCTCGTTTAAAACTACCTACGTCGACAATAGAACAGATATTACTGTTATCGGTAAACCATTGAACACGTTTACTCTGTAATACTTTAGATAATGATCTAACGCCTCGTCTTACTGCCTCTTGCTCTCTCCGGGTGGAGCTTTTTCAAAATTTCGTTACCTTTCCACTCAACTGTCACCTCGTAACTTTGAACACCACAGTGCACTAACTCACTGGACACTTTGTCCCCTCCAGGGATCATGCTCTTATTGCCACACATACCAACGTGAACCTTGAATGGAATTTCCCCTTCAGGAAATCCCGGAAAATGTACCCTTTCAGGGATTTTATCTGCCTGTGTTTTTTGTCTATGACGGCTAGTCTGTTGAATGTTTGCAGACTCACCTAATGTGAAACACCCAAACCCTACCTGCGAGGCATCACTATAGATTTTAGCATAAAAAGCTGATCTTGAACCAAAGCTTTGACAGTTTTTGCATACAAATATTTTTTCCAAAATAGCAACTCTTCGACAGCTTCCTTGTCAATTGGAACTGGCGCATCCCTGTGTGCTTTTAGCATTACGCAACTGTATAAAAGCCTGACATACCTTCCCGTCACTGTTTGCAACGATATAATTTGACCGACAATTTGTGCCAGTTGTCTAACCTTAAAGAAAAGTTGCCCTTGAGACACACTTAATATGATATTCTCCAGATTACATTCCAAAGATTTCAACCTCTAATTTGTAATACTAAACATACCGTTTTCCATGTCCAATCGAAGCACAAGCCATGTCACCATTTGTGTTGGTTCCCACACACATTTATCCTTTGCAAATAGAAATCCCAATCTCTGTAAGTCCGCGCTGATGACATCACTCAATATTTTCACGTCATACAGACTTTCGGCACCCCGTATGCCGTCAACTAAATACATGAGAACTCTGAAACCCTTCGCCCGTCAGAATTTTACCAATTCGCGGAGAATTTCTGTAAAAATATATCCGGCTGTTGTAGGTCAAAAGTGAACAAATGATCACCCTTTTTGAACAGCATTAACGCCACAGACGCATTCTCATATCTGCATTTGAATTTGAACAAACATGGGTTGACATGTCTGCAATCTAATACCAACCTTTCTTTGCCAGATTTATTATGAGCAACTGTGTAAGGGTTAATTACATGAGGCTTTGTTTTTGTTTCAGATATACATCCCAGAGAAGGTAATTTTATGATTTCTTTCGAAACAAAAACAGAAGAACTTAAAGCGGATTTATTATTTTTTAAATGAACTGTATTCGGAATTTCTTTGAACGGAATAACGTAACCGTTGGAAAATATTTCCAGCACGCTTTCAGTTGATCCGATTTCTTCTCATTATTTAATTAATTCGGCCAGTTTTCCAACTGGCGAGTTATCAAGCTGTGAAAAGCCGTCACTGCATGACTGATGCAGGACAGACTGAACTAAATCACAGTTAACTTTAAGAACAATTTGCGGCACTGAAATGCTGCCATGCAGTGACGCCAACATATCAGGATCATTAACCCCGTTATTGAAATAACTTTCGTAATTATCACATGTGTCTATATAAACATGATAATCATATTGACATAAACTACTTATCTTAATATTGCTGCTGCTGCTGCTGTTGCTGCTGCTACCGCCTTGACTTGTTACACTCTTCGTGACCGGACACTCTGACCGCCTGTGGCCAAACTTTCCACAAAAGAAACATGTCCCGGACCTCCTTGGCGTGGATTCTGTGGGTGTGGCAGTTGACGAAATCGAATAGGGAACATGTCTGTAAAATTGTTTCCTTCCTCATCGAATCCTGTTCCAACGACGAACAGCTCTTCACTCAGCCCGGTATAGACGCTTTTCGTCATCTGAATTTTCTGCCAGTTCATTTGCCTCATACTAGTTAACGGTTTTCCACAATGCTTCAGAAAAATCTGCTAAACGAATCAGTTTTGGCGATGCGAAATAATATCCACACCTTCGTGAATTTGTTTGCTTAGTCTTCAAAACAGGCGAAGAGGAGTGAATAATGTCATTCAAATGTACTTCAGCTTCCGTTATCTTTTCCAAAACTTTCACTCCGTGCTTATATTGCTCTTCGTTTCCACGTTTTTAAAACTTATAACTGTCTGCTTTAATGTTTTCTATTTTTGCAACCTGGGCCTCCGGCAGCTCTTTTCAGTGAACATTTTATTTGCTTTTCAAAATTCTCCAGTCTTTTAGAGGCCAACAAATCAAGTCTCTCAAGCAAAGCATCGTGTTATTTGCTGACCACCTTTTTCACTTCAATCCACACAAACGCTTTCAGTGAAGCCGAATCCATTATAAACTGCCAACAATGAAATTATTAGATCTGCACTGTATGAAAGCGACGGCCAAAATGAACTTATTCTCGCTTGACCGCTCTTACATTACGGTTAACAACACACACCATGACCGAATACTACTCACCAATCAAAATCATTTAACCCCACTACCGCTACTATTAGTATACTGTCATGCCGAGAAGACAAATGTTTTCCACTATTCGTTGAACCGCGGAAAAATGATAATAATAATGCGACAAACAAGAAACAAAAGTTGGCACGTCGTAATCCACATGTGGGTATTGGTGTCCACACATGCGTTTACCAGGTAAGAAAAAAATCATCAGTCAAATCTGAATTAATGAAGCACCGTGTTGTACCCAGTGCTTCATTAATTAAATTGTTGATAATTATTCCTATAATTTGTGTTTTTATCTAATATAATTCCATCCGTGGAAATATTCCCCCACCTGTCGAAAGTGACCAGTCCACGGTGGCCGTACAGTACACCAGTAGAACAAGATGTATAAACGTAGAAGAGGCAAAAAGTAGAAGCAGTAATAGTTTTGGAGGCGACGATCTGAACTTGTGACCCTTGCGGTGGAGGTTGTTGTCTTGGGAGTAGTGATGCTAGTAACAGTTGAGTGGTGGTAGCATGTACAGTAGTTGTGGTAAAAATATAGTGCAACCAGCAGTTACAGAAAAAGAAAGAAATAAAAAAAACAAAAAACACAAAACAAAATGCAGAACAAATACAAGTTGTAGTAGATGGTGGAGGTAGTAGTTGGAGTGGTATTATTAGTAGAAGCAGTTTTAGTAGTAGTTAAATGTGTTATGTAGCTGTGGTAGTAGGACAGATATTGATGTTTGATGGTGTGTTTTTATTGTTTATAACATCCGTGCCAATGGTAATGTTTGTGTTTGTAGCCTTCTGGCAGTAAAATGAGTTGCAGTAACGGTCGCCCATGCATAATCAAATTGCAACACAGACAGGCTGTCAAAACACACACTAACTCTGGTGTGAATTTCAGTAACATTATTTTTATCCACAAAGATACAGCTGATTACAAAACTAATTGTAATACTAATCTAATAAGATCATCAAAAAGGCGACGAGGGAGTTTTACAATTCTCTTATAGAGGAGTCACCAATAGTCTCCTTGGTAAAGAACAAAACGTCATTCCCCCAGATCATCTAAATACTGAAGAAATTCTGGAAAAATTCAGCGACTATTTCATAACTAAAATTCAAGTAATTCTGGATAGTATACCATCACGTGAACCACCAGAGTTTGCTCATCTTGACATACAAAGTGATTTTTCTAATTTTCACTCTGTCTCAGAAGACGACATTCGAAAAGTGATTTTATCATCATCCAATAAATCCAATGATCTAGATCAAATTCCAACATTCCTTTTAAAAGAGACAATTGATTATCTTCTGCCATCCATAACATCTATTATATCTGCATCCCAACATGAGGGGTTCGGTCCAAATGCATTGAAAAAAGCACTTGTTACTCCACTCATCAAGAAACCATCTATTGATCCTGACAACCTGATTAATTATCGACCAGTATCGAACCTCTCTTTCCTGTCTAAATTGTTGGAAAGGGTTGTTGCTTTACAACTCAAAAATCATCTGCATGAAAATGATCTTTTCTCCTTTAGAGCCCTTCCAGTCTGCATATAAAGCCAACCACAGTACAGAAACAGCCTTACTACGAGACAATAATGACACTGTTAAATCAGTGTCTGGGGCTAAGGCTGTACTGCTTGTTCTCTTGGATTTGTCAGCAGCATTCGACACTGTCGACCATGGTATTCTCACGAAGACATTGACACAGCATGGCATTTGTGGAACTGTCTTATCGTGGTTTGCATCATATCCAGAAGGTCGCAGTCAACAAATATACATCAATAAGATCGGTTCAGAAAGCAGGACGTTAAAGTGTGGTGTTCCTCAGGTCTCAGTTCTTAGACCACTCTTGTTTACTCTGTACACTTCTTCTCTCGGTTGCCTTCTTAAAAAGCATGGCATATCATATCATCTGTATGCGGACGACACCCAACTGTACATCAAATTCAACCTATATGTTCGAAGTGACTCCTTCACCGCAGTCAATAACATGGAAACTTGCATAAATCTTGTGCGGGAATGGATGATTGACTTTAAACTGAAAATGAATGACTCTAAAACTGAATTCTTAGTGATATCCGGGGTTCGCATGCCTATACCCTCTGTTGCATCAATTCAGGTTGAAAACAACATCACTATGAAAAGTGAATCGGCCAGGAATATTGGACTGATTATGGACTCAAATTTAAAACTAGACATCCATATCAATAAAATATGTCAAAAATGCTACTGGCAGCTTCGTAATGTTGGAAGACTGCGACCTTATCTTAACCAGTCAGCACTTGAAAAACTTGTCCACTCCTTCATCGCCTCACAACTAGACTATTGTAATTCAGTGTTAGTGGGGCTGTCCCAGTGCCTGATTCAGAAGCTTCAAAAAGTTCAGAATACGTCGTGGGTCCCAGATTGTGGAATTCCCTGTCAATTAGTGTCAGAACTTCAGAAACTCTCAATGTCTTCAAAAAAAATCTTAAAACTTTCCTATTTACTGAAGCATTCTCCTAAAACTATCTAAGAGGCAACCAAAACAGATGTGACTCTTCATTTCCGAAAAGTGTATTTATTTCTGTCAAGCGTTTTAGAGCATTATTTGTAGTTTTACGCTCTAGAAAATCAATAATTATTATTATTAAACACTTTCAGGATGGAGTAAAATTTCAGGAGAGACAGAGAGAAAGAGAGAGAGAGAGAGAAGGGGGGGGGGGGGGGGGGGGTACGACCAAATGGCACATTGCCTATTCCTATGACAAGAGAGCACATCTTTTTGCTTTTCAGACAGTATATGCGCCAGAAATTACTGCACTGAACCATAGCATTCGTTTTGGAGCAACGTTATCGACACGTTATTTGCTTCATAGATTTCAATTTTTCGAAAATGAACGAAAAACATGGGAATTCCTACATAAAGTATTTTTAGATAAGTAGTAACGTCACACTGACATCGCCCGTCAGGCATTTCATCGATCATCCGAAAATACAGACAATATTTGCTTCAAGTAAGTTTTCAACATACAGATATCATCAGAGAAAGCCATTCAGATGGAAAAGAGAAAATTGCACACCTTTCGCGTAAGCTATTGTGAACTTTCACTTCATTCTATGGACTGCTCGGAAATCGTTTCAAAGATATGTTGTAGTTACCAGTTCGCACTTCAGAACTGAAATGATCACTACACTCTACACTGAACACATTTAGGTCACTGGTAGCTGAAGTTCGCTGCAACTGCAGACAGACCAAACACATGGCGACTCAAGGTAATTTAAATCGCAGTTAGTCCACAATACTGTTAAAAAACAACAACAAAAATATACACTTGGTACTTAATAAAGTACCCCTTGAAATGTTCCATGACAGTGAAGTTTCTGTTACTGATTATTATGTTTTAATGATTGCTATGTCTTGCAGTACATTTCGTCATGTGAAACACGATATTTCTGGTTGATAGCGCACCCCAAACGCATCCAATCCTCCACGTGAAGCATGTCACAAAAAATATTATCATCTACATGCAATATCTGACAAGAAAATTTGTCACTTCTTTTGTCAATAAATGTTGAAATGGCAAGGAGGAGACTGTCAGAGGTACTAAGATGGTAAATCGTTGGCATGCATGCAACATGTCATCCAAGGTTACTGGAAGGCACCTTGGCTACAGTAATTCTGTCACCGGCGAACTTGTCCGAAAACATAAACACACCAACGACGTTAAGGACTGATAAAGGCCCAGACAACCCCAAAAGACCTCTCCTCGAGAAGATTTGAGTCTGGTACGTCTCGTTTTCAAGGGGGGGGGGGGGGGTGTTGAAACGACTGTGGCTCCCCAACGGTCGTTTGTGCCCGAAATCGTCTCAAAGCGCTGGATTTGAGATCCAAAAGAGTCACCAAAGTCCAGCTGTCCGATCAGCATCAAAGACGACGTTTGCAGTGATGTATGGCACGACAACACTGGAATCTCATTGGTCAGACGAGAGTAGGTGCCGATTTCACGTCAAAAACGGTCGCATGGGAGTGTGGAGGCATAGAAATACTGCTTACGTGCCGAAGAACATCAGACCTAATGTTCCTTATAATGAGGGATCAGTAATGATCTGTTGATGCTTCTCTCATGAAAGTGAACTTGATATGGTGACTGTACGTGGGACTCTCAATGGTCGTCAGGACATCCAGAACATTCTCAACCCGGTTGTCGTGCCTCATTTTTACAACCACCTCGTTGGCTACTCGCCCTGTATTCATGGACGACAATGTCAAGCCACGTCGTTCCCATGCTGTTAGGGAATTCCTTCTGAACAGCGATATTACAATACTACCTTGGTCCTCAATGAGCCCCTATTTGAATCCCATAGAACACATCTGGGACTTTCGTGGACGTCGAGTGCAAGCAATGGGTCGGCCCGTACAGAAGTTTATCGATTTGGAAGCTGCATTGCATGAGGAGTGGCAGCAGTTGCCTCTGGACTGTATAAGAAGGCTCACTGGTAGCATTAGGAGGAGGGTTCAGGCTGTCATCCGGGAACGTGGTGAACACATTCGCTACTGACATCAGATACTGCTATTGTGTGCAGGAGATCACAAGTTACATTTTTGTCAGTAATTACCGGCATTCTTTCATCACGGACCGTTCCAGCATCATACTTGCCGAGAAAATATTTTCCATCAAAAACATTAGTGACAGACATGTGTAATTACTGCCATTAAAATACTGCATATTTTCATCACTGTGTTGTGTTTCGTTTGTCAATAAACCATTCTTTCCGCAAGCAATCACTTTTGGCCATCTGAAAGATAGCATGAAAGTAATGACAGTTTATTAACACCACTGTGAAAAATGGGGTGATAAATTAAGTTCCAGGTGTTTACAAAGCGACCTTTTCTTTTATTTACGTTTATTATCCGACATTCTTCATTTGGAGTGAGGACGATGGTTAACACAACTTTATTCAAATTACAGTTGGTCCACAACGTTGTAAATCGATGCTGGAACCAAATGTTATGCGTCGCTTCATCTTAATACCGGGATCCCCCTTAATATTTAAATTAATTGTTTTCTTGTTCGATAGTACAGCCAGAATTACAAACTAAGGAGAATGCTCGTTTATAAGTCTTTACTACATCGCGCGCAAAATAAGAATAATGGCGGCTAGTGAACAAGCCTGGGTAATTTCTCGGGACAGTTTTCCTTTTATTGAACATGGAGCTGGTGGTTACTGAAATGTGAATCGATATTCCATCTTATTACAAGTGGCGCATAAAATGGTGTTTGCATGAGAATCGAGGGAAGCAATTAATTGGAGGTTATAGTCGGGTTCCCTATTTTGAGATTTGCTATTGCATATTCTCGAGGTAATCAAGGTAATCGTAATCGGTCGACACGTTGAAATCAAATTTTACCATTTCTGCACCATGTCTATGGTAATCAAGGTAATCGTAATCGGTCGACACGTTGAAATCAAATTTTACCATTTCTGCATCATGTCTATGGGAGCGAAGTCGGAGAGAACTTCGTTGGATAGTACTGCTATTGGTGAATTAAGAAAACTTATAAATGACTAAGACTCAAAGTTCACAACAATCTTTGAAAGTTTTCGGAAGACGATCCGTGGACTTTCGAGTGAAATACTGTCAGTTAAAGAGACAATGAACGAGATCAAAAAGGAACAGTCTGATTTGATATATTGCGTTGAATATAACGCCCAAAGGCTAGAGGAATTGGAACATACAGCAATCCCCAATCTTGAAGAGAAGTTAGGGGCAAGATTCTCTGAGCTTGAGGAGAGGAGTTTGTTAAACGAGATTCACGATCGTAAATATAATCTTCTGTTTTACGGTATACCAGAAAACCAAGGAGAAGATACTTATGAGGTAGTAGAGGGCTTCTTGAATCGTGACCTCAAATTGGGGGAGACAGAGGCATCTAGAATTATAACCAGATCCGTTAACATTCATAGGTTACCAGGACCGAAGCCAGTGACAGGTAATCTTCCTTCACCACCCAAGGCCATTATTGCCAGAGTGGGTACCGACAGGGATGAACAGATGATACTTAAGGCTTCATTTAATCTAAAGGGTACAAGAAAAACAGTTAGGACTGATCTGTCACCTAGTTTGAAAAAGGAGAGAGGTAGGCTATCTAGTGTAGCCTTCATTCTAAGAAGAGACAAAGGGTATAAGACAAGAATAAGAGTGAGCGGTATAAGGGTTATTCTTGATGAAAAGGTAACAGCATCAGCAGATTGAAAATAGTACACGGAGTAATTTCGGTTTGTTATGTTAGGGCTATAACATCAGAATTACTTTGGGCTGTACTTTGAGTAATTTGGGTTTGTTGTGGTTGTGTTACTTTGGGCTATACTCTGAAGTCTAGGTTATCAACAGATCTACAGATATAGTTGGGCTCTCACGCCTGCAGATAGGTGGCATTAAATAAATAACTAAATAAATAAATAAATAAATAAATAAATAAATAAATAAATAAATAAATAAATAAATAGGTCCTACTCTGAATTACAGGTAAAACAATTGGCAGGCCTTAGGTCCAAAAATATAAGCAGATATGTGGCATTAAACAAATAATTAAATGTATAAATAAATAAATATATGCCAGAGCTATCACATCGCATTACTTTGGGTTCTACTCTGAAGTTTAGGCTACCAACTGATCTCCAGATATAGTTGGGCTCTCAAACTTGCAGAGAAGTGATATTAAAGAGAGCTATCACATTAGGATTACTTTGGGCTCGACTCGGAAGTTTAGGCTACCAATTGATCTCCAGATATAGTCTCCCACACTTGCAGAGAAGTGATATTAAAGAGAGCTATCACATCGGATATGCTTTGGGCTCTACTCGGAAATTTAGGCTGCCAATTGATCTCCAGATATAGTTGGGCTCTCACACTTGCAGAGAAGCGATATTCAAGAGAGCTATCACATCGGATTATTTTGGGCTCTACTCTGAAGTTTAGGCTACCAATTGATCTCCAGATATAGTTGGGCTCCCCCACTTGCAGAGGAGTGATATTAAAGAGAGCTATCACGTCGGATCACTTTGGGATCTACTCGGAAATTTAGGCTACCAATAGATCTCCAGATATAGTTGGGCTCTCACACTAGCAGAGAAGCGATATTCAAGAGAGCTATCACATCGGATTACTCTGGGCTCTACTCTGAAGTTTAGGCTACCAATTGATCTCCAGATATAGTTGGGCTCCCCCACTTGCAGATGAGTGATATTAAAGAGAGCTATCACGTCGGATCACTTTGGGATCTACTCGGAAATTTAGGCTACCAATAGATCTCCAGATATAGTTGGGCTCTCACACTAGCAGAGAAGCGATATTCAAGAGAGCTATTACATCGGATTACTCTGGGCTCTACTCTGAAGTTTAGGCTACCTATTGATCTCCAGATATAGTTGGGCTCTCACACTTGTAGAGAAGCGATATTAAAGAGAGCTATCACACCAGGATTACTTTGGGCTCTACTCGGAAGTTTAGGCTACCAATTGATCTCCAGATACAGTTGGGCTCTCACACTTGCAGAGAAGTGATATGAAATAAATAAATAAATAAATAAATAAATAAATAAATAAATAAATAAATAAATAGGTCTTATCTTGAAAGACAGGTTAAGCAATTGGAAGGCCACAGGTCCTGTATATTTCAGTAAAGTGAAATTGTTTTTAAGGTATGGGTTTGCCTTGCTGCAGTATATGCAGTATATGGTGGACTGTGAAAGGGCACTCCTGCATGGATTGTAGTGAAATAGGTCATGTATATTTCACTAAAGTGAAATTGTTTTTAATGTATGGGTTTGCCTTGCTGCAGTATATGCAGTATATGGTGGACTGTGAAAAGTCACTCCCACATGGAATGTGTAGGAGGCAAAGCCAGGTCAAGCAATTGGAAGGCCTTAGGACTTGTATATTCCACTAAACTAAAAAGCCAGGTTAAGCAATTAAAGGCCAGAGGTTCTGTATATTTCACAAAAGTGAAATTGTTTTTAATGTATGGGTATGCCTTGTTGCAGTATATGCAGTGTATGGTGGACTGTGAAAGGGCGCTCCCACAGGGACTGTAGGAGGCAAAGCCAAAACATGTGAACTAGTTAACTGGTAGAGCTTTATTTGGGCTTTACTTTGAAGTATAGGTACCAGGTCTCAAATGCAATGGATGTGCTTCACTTTATCTTGGAAGTGAAATTATTTAGTCTTTTAGGAATTACCTTGTTGCAGTTTATGGGGGAGTGTCTATTGGCACTCTACCACAAATTGTAACAAAGCATAGACATGTTACAGCACCAGGCCTCAAATGCAGTGGATGTGCTTCCCTTTATCTTTGAAGTGAAATTACTTAGTCTTTTAGGATTTGCCTTGTTGCAATTTATGGGAGAGTGTCTATTGGCACTCTACCATAAATTGTAACAAGGCATAGACATGTGAACAAATTCTCCTTTCCAAAAAATAATTTAGCACACTACCAGTTAGGACACCCAAGATATGTTAGTCCTCTACAAGTATAAAAAAAACTCTAATCCCCCACCATATCCTGAAAACTAAACCTCTTATCAATAATAATCTGGTGAATAAAGAAGACTCCTACCCCTCTCCCACCACATTTTTATAATGCTCAAATTTTGTAATTAGTATGTACTCTTTACTAACTTAGGAGTTAAAATATTTGGTCTGTATGGGATCCACCTGTTGCATAATAAACAGGAGGGCAAAGAAGATGTAATTGTTTGGGAGAATGCCAATAGACCCCCCCCCCCCCCCCCCCCCCCCACACACACAGTCCTTTGGGCTTTACGCTGAACTATAGGTGCAGCAATTTGAAGGCTAATAGTTTTGTTTGTACTCTATTTAGCAGCAAAGTGAAAATTGGGTGAGTGCAAACCCCCCTCTCCCTTCTCTAACAGGATAAAACAGCCCTATCTCTCATAACTACAGATACGTAAATACCAATACATAGATTTAAATATAGCAATCTATTATCAATCGACCATGGGCATTTAGAGTTAAGAAAGGTGACCTTAAGTACCAACAATTAATATTATGGATTATAATTTGAATGCTAAATGCTATATAGTTGTTCTCCATTTTATCTTCAATTTGAAGTCTTCTGTTCTTATGGACCTGTTTGTTACAATTTTTTGAGAGACTGCCACAGTGGATCCTAACTCTAGGGTCAGTTATTTGAAGGCTAATAGGTGTGTTGTTGTATTCCATTTCAGCATCAAAGTGAAATTATTATATATCTAGGGGTTTATTTAGAACTAAAGGCTTCAGCAATTTGAAGGCTAAAAGTTCTGTAGTTGTACTTCTATTTATGGCTGAGGTTCTGTAGTTGTACTATATATTAACAATAAAAAGAAGTGACCTCAAGCACTACCAAATAAATATTATATAAATGGGCTTAACTCTGAACTCCATGGACAGCAGTTTGAAGGCTGAAAGTATTATATCTCTAGGGGTTTGTTTTGTTGCAAATCTTGGGAGAGTGCCAAATGGGACTAGCCTATGGATTGTAACGAGACAAAACATGAACCTTTCATGGCTGCAGAAAGGGACCATAAACACCAACAAATGAATATCATATATCTAGGATTTATTCTGAAACTCAGGTTCAGTATAGCCACTACTTAAAGGCTAATGGTTGTGTTGTTGTATTCCATTATATCATCAAAGTGAAATTATTATATAACTAGGGGTTTATTTAGAAGTAAAGGCTTCAGCAATTTGAAGGCTGAAAGTTCTGCAGTTGTACTTTTATGGCTGAGGTACTGTAGCTGTACTACATATTATCAGCAAAATGAAGTGACCTTAAGCGCTACCAAATTAATATTAAATAATTGGGCTTAATTCTAAACTCCATGACCAGTTGATTGAAGGCTGAAAATATTATACCTCTGGGAGATTTTCTGTTACAGATTTTAGGAGAGTGCCAAAGGCTGAAGTTGTGTTGTATTCCATTTATCATCAAAGTGAAATTATTATATACTTAGGGGTTTATTTAGAACTAAAGGCTTCAGCAATTTGAAGACTAAAAGTTCTATAGTTGTACTTTTATGGCTGAGGTACTGTAGGTGTACTACATATTATCAGCAAAACGAAGTGACCCCAAGCACTAGCAAATTAATATTAAATAAGTAGGCTTAATTCTGAACTCTAGGGCCAGTAGATTGAAGGCTTTCATGGATGCAGAAAGGAACCATAAACACCAACAAATGAATATCAAATATCTGGGATTTATTCTGAAATACAGGTTCAGTATAGCCACTATTTGGAGGCTAATGGTTGTGTTGTTGTATTCCATTATATTATCAAAGTGAAATTATTATACAACTAGGGGTTTATTTAGAACTAAAGGCTTCGGCAATTTGAAGGCTAAAAATTCTGTAGCCCAATTATTTAATATTAAATAATTGGGCTTAATTCTGAACTCCAGGGCCGGTGGATTGAAGGCTGAAAATATTATACCTCCAGGGGTTTGTTCTCCTTCAAATTTTGGGAGAGTGCCAAATGGGACTAGCCTATGGATTTGTAACAAGGCAAAACATGCCACTTTCACATGCCATTATTTGACGGCTAATGGCTGTGTTGCTGGGTTTCATTATATCATCAAAGTGAAAGTATTATATAACTAGGGGTTTATTTAGAACTAAAGGCTTCAGCAATTTGAAGGCTAAAGGTTTGTAGTTGTACTTTTATGGCTGAGGTACTGTAGTTGTACTACATATTATCAGCAAAAAGAAATGACCTTAAGCACTACCAAATTAATATAAAATAATTGGGCTTAATTCAGAACTCCATGACCAGTAGATTGAAGGCTGAAAATATTATACATCTGGGAGTTTTTCTGTTACAAATTTTTGGAGAGTGCCAGTGAGTGACCTTAAGCACTACCAAATTAATATTAAATAACTGGGCTTAATTCTGAACTCCAGGGCCAGTAGATTGAAGGCTGAAAATATTATACCTCTAGGGGATTGTTCTGCTACAAATTTTGGGAGAGTTCCAAATGGGACTAGCCTATGGATTTGTAACAAGGCAAAACATGCCATTTTCACATGCCACAATTTGAAGGCTAATGGTTGTGTGTTGCATTCCATTATACCATCAAAGTGAAATGATTATATACCTAGGGCTTTATTTAGAACTAAGGGCTTCAGCAATTTGAAGGCTAAAAGTTCTGTACTTGTACTTTTATGGCTGAGGTACTGTAGTTGTATAGCAAAAAGAAGTGCCCTCAAGCACTCCCAAATTAATATAAAATAATTGGGCTTAATTCTGAACTCCATGGTCAGTAGATTGCAGGCTGAAAATATTATACCTCTGGGGGGTTTTCTGTTACAAATTTTGGGAGAGTGCCAATGGCCAAAGGTTGTGTTGTATTCCATTATATCATCAAAGTGAAATTATTATATACTTAGGGTTTTATTTAGAACTAAAGGCTTCAGCAGTTTGAAGACTAAATGTTCTGTAGTTGTACTTTTATGGCTGAGGTACTGTAGTTGTATTACATATTATCAGCAAAAAGAAGTGACCTTCAGCACTACCGAATTAATATTAAATAATTGGGCTTAATTTTGAACTCCAGGTCCAGTAGATTGAAGGCTGAAAATATTATACCGCTAGGGGTTTGTTCTGCTACATATTTTGGGAGAGTGCCAAATGGGACTAGCCTATGGATTTGTAACAAGGCAAAACATGTCACTTTCAGGAAATAAACTGAAATTGTTCTATTTCTACAAAATATGAGGGCTTTACTCTGAAGTGTTGAATTATAATTTGAATTCTAAATGCCCTATAGTTGTGCACCATTCTATCTTCAAAGTTAAGCCATCTGTTCTTTTGAAGCTGCTTGCTACAATCTTTTGCGAGACTGCCACTATTTGAAGGCTAATGGTTGTGTTGATGTATTCCATTATATCATCAAAGTGAAATTATTATATACCTAGGGGTTTGTTTAGAACTAAAGGCTTCAGCAATTTGAAGGCTAAAAGTTCTGTAGTTATACTTTTATATCTGAGGTTCTGTAGTTATACTATATTATCAGCAACAACAGGTGACCTTAAGCACTAACAAATTAATATTAAATAATTTGGGCTTAATTCTGATCTCCATGGCCAGCAGTTCGAAGGCTGAAAATACTATATCTCTAGGGGTTTGTTTTGTTACAAATTTTGGGAGAGTGACAAATGGACTAGCCTATGGATTTGTAACAAGGCAAAACATGAACCTTTCATGGCTGCAGAAAGTGACCATAAACATCAGCAAATGAATATCAGATATTTGGTCTTTACTCTGAAATACAGGTTCAGTAATTTGAATACTGAAGGTCTGCATTTATGCCACTTTCAGGAAATAAATTTAAATTGTTCCTTGTTACAATTGTTTGAGAGACGGCCACAGTGGATCATAACTCTAGGGTCAGCTTTTTGAAGGCTAATTGTTGTATTGTTGTATCTCATTTCATCATCAAAGTGAAATTATTATCTAGGGGGTTCATTTAGAACTAAAGGCTTCAGCAATTTGAATGCTAAACGTTTTGTACTTGTACTTTTATGGCTGAGGTTCTGTAGTTGTACTACATATTAACAGTAAAAAGAAGTGACCTTAATAAGCACTACCAAATAAATATTAAATAATTGGGCTCAACTCTGAACTCCATGGCCGGTAGTTAGAAGGCTGAAAGTATTATATCTCTAGGGGTTTGTTTTGTTACAAATTTTGGGAGGGTGCCAAATGGGACTAGCCTATGGATTGTAACAAGACAAAACATGAACCTTTCATTGGCTGCAGAAAGGAACCATAAACACCAACAAATGAATATCGAATATCTGGGATTTATTCTGAAAAAGGCTCAGTAATTTGAATACTGAAGGTCTGCATTTATGCCACTTTCAGGAAATAAATTGAAATTGTTCTATTTCTACAAATTATCAGCAAAAAAGAAGTTATCAAGCGAACATGTTTTTTTTTAATTAATTTAAACTACAGGTGTTACGACCTGTTATCACAAGACAAAACATGAATCGAACCATTATACCATCACGTCATACAGACTTTCGGCACCCCGTATGCCGTCAACTAAATACATGAGAACTCTGAAACCCTTCGCCCGTCAGAATTTTACCAATTCGCGGAGAATTTCTGTAAAAATATATCCGGCTGTTGTAGGTCAAAAGTGAACAAATGATCACCCTTTTTGAACAGCATTAACGCCACAGACGCATTCTCATATCTGCATTTGAATTTGAACAAACATGGGTTGACATGTCTGCAATCTAATACCAACCTTTCTTTGCCAGATTTATTATGAGCAACTGTGTAAGGGTTAATTACATGAGGCTTTGTTTTTGTTTCAGATATACATCCCAGAGAAGGTAATTTTATGATTTCTTTCGAAACAAAAACAGAAGAACTTAAAGCGGATTTATTATTTTTTAAATGAACTGTATTCGGAATTTCTTTGAACGGAATAACGTAACCGTTGGAAAATATTTCCAGCACGCTTTCAGTTGATCCGATTTCTTCTCATTATTTAATTAATTCGGCCAGTTTTCCAACTGGCGAGTTATCAAGCTGTGAAAAGCCGTCACTGCATGACTGATGCAGGACAGACTGAACTAAATCACAGTTAACTTTAAGAACAATTTGCGGCACTGAAATGCTGCCATGCAGTGACGCCAACATATCAGGATCATTAACCCCGTTATTGAAATAACTTTCGTAATTATCACATGTGTCTATATAAACATGATAATCATATTGACATAAACTACTTATCTTAATATTGCTGCTGCTGCTGCTGTTGCTGCTGCTACCGCCTTGACTTGTTACACTCTTCGTGACCGGACACTCTGACCGCCTGTGGCCAAACTTTCCACAAAAGAAACATGTCCCGGACCTCCTTGGCGTGGATTCTGTGGGTGTGGCAGTTGACGAAATCGAATAGGGAACATGTCTGTAAAATTGTTTCCTTCCTCATCGAATCCTGTTCCAACGACGAACAGCTCTTCACTCAGCCCGGTATAGACGCTTTTCGTCATCTGAATTTTCTGCCAGTTCATTTGCCTCATACTAGTTAACGGTTTTCCACAATGCTTCAGAAAAATCTGCTAAACGAATCAGTTTTGGCGATGCGAAATAATATCCACACCTTCGTGAATTTGTTTGCTTAGTCTTCAAAACAGGCGAAGAGGAGTGAATAATGTCATTCAAATGTACTTCAGCTTCCGTTATCTTTTCCAAAACTTTCACTCCGTGCTTATATTGCTCTTCGTTTCCACGTTTTTAAAACTTATAACTGTCTGCTTTAATGTTTTCTATTTTTGCAACCTGGGCCTCCGGCAGCTCTTTTCAGTGAACATTTTATTTGCTTTTCAAAATTCTCCAGTCTTTTAGAGGCCAACAAATCAAGTCTCTCAAGCAAAGCATCGTGTTATTTGCTGACCACCTTTTTCACTTCAATCCACACAAACGCTTTCAGTGAAGCCGAATCCATTATAAACTGCCAACAATGAAATTATTAGATCTGCACTGTATGAAAGCGACGGCCAAAATGAACTTATTCTCGCTTGACCGCTCTTACATTACGGTTAACAACACACACCATGACCGAATACTACTCACCAATCAAAATCATTTAACCCCACTACCGCTACTATTAGTATACTGTCATGCCGAGAAGACAAATGTTTTCCACTATTCGTTGAACCGCGGAAAAATGATAATAATAATGCGACAAACAAGAAACAAAAGTTGGCACGTCGTAATCCACATGTGGGTATTGGTGTCCACACATGCGTTTACCAGGTAAGAAAAAAATCATCAGTCAAATCTGAATTAATGAAGCACCGTGTTGTACCCAGTGCTTCATTAATTAAATTGTTGATAATTATTCCTATAATTTGTGTTTTTATCTAATATAATTCCATCCGTGGAAATATTCCCCCACCTGTCGAAAGTGACCAGTCCACGGTGGCCGTACAGTACACCAGTAGAACAAGATGTATAAACGTAGAAGAGGCAAAAAGTAGAAGCAGTAATAGTTTTGGAGGCGACGATCTGAACTTGTGACCCTTGCGGTGGAGGTTGTTGTCTTGGGAGTAGTGATGCTAGTAACAGTTGAGTGGTGGTAGCATGTACAGTAGTTGTGGTAAAAATATAGTGCAACCAGCAGTTACAGAAAAAGAAAGAAATAAAAAAAACAAAAAACACAAAACAAAATGCAGAACAAATACAAGTTGTAGTAGATGGTGGAGGTAGTAGTTGGAGTGGTATTATTAGTAGAAGCAGTTTTAGTAGTAGTTAAATGTGTTATGTAGCTGTGGTAGTAGGACAGATATTGATGTTTGATGGTGTGTTTTTATTGTTTATAACATCCGTGCCAATGGTAATGTTTGTGTTTGTAGCCTTCTGGCAGTAAAATGAGTTGCAGTAACGGTCGCCCATGCATAATCAAATTGCAACACAGACAGGCTGTCAAAACACACACTAACTCTGGTGTGAATTTCAGTAACATTATTTTTATCCACAAAGATACAGCTGATTACAAAACTAATTGTAATACTAATCTAATAAGATCATCAAAAAGGCGACGAGGGAGTTTTACAATTCTCTTATAGAGGAGTCACCAATAGTCTCCTTGGTAAAGAACAAAACGTCATTCCCCCAGATCATCTAAATACTGAAGAAATTCTGGAAAAATTCAGCGACTATTTCATAACTAAAATTCAAGTAATTCTGGATAGTATACCATCACGTGAACCACCAGAGTTTGCTCATCTTGACATACAAAGTGATTTTTCTAATTTTCACTCTGTCTCAGAAGACGACATTCGAAAAGTGATTTTATCATCATCCAATAAATCCAATGATCTAGATCAAATTCCAACATTCCTTTTAAAAGAGACAATTGATTATCTTCTGCCATCCATAACATCTATTATATCTGCATCCCAACATGAGGGGTTCGGTCCAAATGCATTGAAAAAAGCACTTGTTACTCCACTCATCAAGAAACCATCTATTGATCCTGACAACCTGATTAATTATCGACCAGTATCGAACCTCTCTTTCCTGTCTAAATTGTTGGAAAGGGTTGTTGCTTTACAACTCAAAAATCATCTGCATGAAAATGATCTTTTCTCCTTTAGAGCCCTTCCAGTCTGCATATAAAGCCAACCACAGTACAGAAACAGCCTTACTACGAGACAATAATGACACTGTTAAATCAGTGTCTGGGGCTAAGGCTGTACTGCTTGTTCTCTTGGATTTGTCAGCAGCATTCGACACTGTCGACCATGGTATTCTCACGAAGACATTGACACAGCATGGCATTTGTGGAACTGTCTTATCGTGGTTTGCATCATATCCAGAAGGTCGCAGTCAACAAATATACATCAATAAGATCGGTTCAGAAAGCAGGACGTTAAAGTGTGGTGTTCCTCAGGTCTCAGTTCTTAGACCACTCTTGTTTACTCTGTACACTTCTTCTCTCGGTTGCCTTCTTAAAAAGCATGGCATATCATATCATCTGTATGCGGACGACACCCAACTGTACATCAAATTCAACCTATATGTTCGAAGTGACTCCTTCACCGCAGTCAATAACATGGAAACTTGCATAAATCTTGTGCGGGAATGGATGATTGACTTTAAACTGAAAATGAATGACTCTAAAACTGAATTCTTAGTGATATCCGGGGTTCGCATGCCTATACCCTCTGTTGCATCAATTCAGGTTGAAAACAACATCACTATGAAAAATGAATCAGCCAGGAATATTGGACTGATTATGGACTCAAATTTAAAACTAGACATCCATATCAATAAAATATGTCAAAAATGCTACTGGCAGCTTCGTAATGTTGGAAGACTGCGACCTTATCTTAACCAGTCAGCACTTGAAAAACTTGTCCACTCCTTCATCGCCTCACAACTAGACTATTGTAATTCAGTGTTAGTGGGGCTGTCCCAGTGCCTGATTCAGAAGCTTCAAAAAGTTCAGAATACGTCGTGGGTCCCAGATTGTGGAATTCCCTGTCAATTAGTGTCAGAACTTCAGAAACTCTCAATGTCTTCAAAAGAAATCTTAAAACTTTCCTATTTACTGAAGCATTCTCCTAAAACTATCTAAGAGGCAACCAAAACAGATGTGACTCTTCATTTCCGAAAAGTGTATTTATTTCTGTCAAGCGTTTTAGAGCATTATTTGTAGTTTTACGCTCTAGAAAATCAATAATTATTATTATTAAACACTTTCAGGATGGAGTAAAATTTCAGGAGAGACAGAGAGAAAGAGAGAGAGAGAGAGAAGGGGGGGGGGGGGGGGGGGGTACGACCAAATGGCACATTGCCTATTCCTATGACAAGAGAGCACATCTTTTTGCTTTTCAGACAGTATATGCGCCAGAAATTACTGCACTGAACCATAGCATTCGTTTTGGAGCAACGTTATCGACACGTTATTTGCTTCATAGATTTCAATTTTTCGAAAATGAACGAAAAACATGGGAATTCCTACATAAAGTATTTTTAGATAAGTAGTAACGTCACACTGACATCGCCCGTCAGGCATTTCATCGATCATCCGAAAATACAGACAATATTTGCTTCAAGTAAGTTTTCAACATACAGATATCATCAGAGAAAGCCATTCAGATGGAAAAGAGAAAATTGCACACCTTTCGCGTAAGCTATTGTGAACTTTCACTTCATTCTATGGACTGCTCGGAAATCGTTTCAAAGATATGTTGTAGTTACCAGTTCGCACTTCAGAACTGAAATGATCACTACACTCTACACTGAACACATTTAGGTCACTGGTAGCTGAAGTTCGCTGCAACTGCAGACAGACCAAACACATGGCGACTCAAGGTAATTTAAATCGCAGTTAGTCCACAATACTGTTAAAAAACAACAACAAAAATATACACTTGGTACTTAATAAAGTACCCCTTGAAATGTTCCATGACAGTGAAGTTTCTGTTACTGATTATTATGTTTTAATGATTGCTATGTCTTGCAGTACATTTCGTCATGTGAAACACGATATTTCTGGTTGATAGCGCACCCCAAACGCATCCAATCCTCCACGTGAAGCATGTCACAAAAAATATTATCATCTACATGCAATATCTGACAAGAAAATTTGTCACTTCTTTTGTCAATAAATGTTGAAATGGCAAGGAGGAGACTGTCAGAGGTACTAAGATGGTAAATCGTTGGCATGCATGCAACATGTCATCCAAGGTTACTGGAAGGCACCTTGGCTACAGTAATTCTGTCACCGGCGAACTTGTCCGAAAACATAAACACACCAACGACGTTAAGGACTGATAAAGGCCCAGACAACCCCAAAAGACCTCTCCTCGAGAAGATTTGAGTCTGGTACGTCTCGTTTTCAAGGGGGGGGGGGGGGGGGGTGTTGAAACGACTGTGGCTCCCCAACGGTCGTTTGTGCCCGAAATCGTCTCAAAGCGCTGGATTTGAGATCCAAAAGAGTCACCAAAGTCCAGCTGTCCGATCAGCATCAAAGACGACGTTTGCAGTGATGTATGGCACGACAACACTGGAATCTCATTGGTCAGACGAGAGTAGGTGCCGATTTCACGTCAAAAACGGTCGCATGGGAGTGTGGAGGCATAGAAATACTGCTTACGTGCCGAAGAACATCAGACCTAATGTTCCTTATAATGAGGGATCAGTAATGATCTGTTGATGCTTCTCTCATGAAAGTGAACTTGATATGGTGACTGTACGTGGGACTCTCAATGGTCGTCAGGACATCCAGAACATTCTCAACCCGGTTGTCGTGCCTCATTTTTACAACCACCTCGTTGGCTACTCGCCCTGTATTCATGGACGACAATGTCAAGCCACGTCGTTCCCATGCTGTTAGGGAATTCCTTCTGAACAGCGATATTACAATACTACCTTGGTCCTCAATGAGCCCCTATTTGAATCCCATAGAACACATCTGGGACTTTCGTGGACGTCGAGTGCAAGCAATGGGTCGGCCCGTACAGAAGTTTATCGATTTGGAAGCTGCATTGCATGAGGAGTGGCAGCAGTTGCCTCTGGACTGTATAAGAAGGCTCACTGGTAGCATTAGGAGGAGGGTTCAGGCTGTCATCCGGGAACGTGGTGAACACATTCGCTACTGACATCAGATACTGCTATTGTGTGCAGGAGATCACAAGTTACATTTTTGTCAGTAATTACCGGCATTCTTTCATCACGGACCGTTCCAGCATCATACTTGCCGAGAAAATATTTTCCATCAAAAACATTAGTGACAGACATGTGTAATTACTGCCATTAAAATACTGCATATTTTCATCACTGTGTTGTGTTTCGTTTGTCAATAAACCATTCTTTCCGCAAGCAATCACTTTTGGCCATCTGAAAGATAGCATGAAAGTAATGACAGTTTATTAACACCACTGTGAAAAATGGGGTGATAAATTAAGTTCCAGGTGTTTACAAAGCGACCTTTTCTTTTATTTACGTTTATTATCCGACATTCTTCATTTGGAGTGAGGACGATGGTTAACACAACTTTATTCAAATTACAGTTGGTCCACAACGTTGTAAATCGATGCTGGAACCAAATGTTATGCGTCGCTTCATCTTAATACCGGGATCCCCCTTAATATTTAAATTAATTGTTTTCTTGTTCGATAGTACAGCCAGAATTACAAACTAAGGAGAATGCTCGTTTATAAGTCTTTACTACATCGCGCGCAAAATAAGAATAATGGCGGCTAGTGAACAAGCCTGGGTAATTTCTCGGGACAGTTTTCCTTTTATTGAACATGGAGCTGGTGGTTACTGAAATGTGAATCGATATTCCATCTTATTACAAGTGGCGCATAAAATGGTGTTTGCATGAGAATCGAGGGAAGCAATTAATTGGAGGTTATAGTCGGGTTCCCTATTTTGAGATTTGCTATTGCATATTCTCGAGGTAATCAAGGTAATCGTAATCGGTCGACACGTTGAAATCAAATTTTACCATTTCTGCACCATGTCTATGGTAATCAAGGTAATCGTAATCGGTCGACACGTTGAAATCAAATTTTACCATTTCTGCATCATGTCTATGGGAGCGAAGTCGGAGAGAACTTCGTTGGATAGTACTGCTATTGGTGAATTAAGAAAACTTATAAATGACTAAGACTCAAAGTTCACAACAATCTTTGAAAGTTTTCGGAAGACGATCCGTGGACTTTCGAGTGAAATACTGTCAGTTAAAGAGACAATGAACGAGATCAAAAAGGAACAGTCTGATTTGATATATTGCGTTGAATATAACGCCCAAAGGCTAGAGGAATTGGAACATACAGCAATCCCCAATCTTGAAGAGAAGTTAGGGGCAAGATTCTCTGAGCTTGAGGAGAGGAGTTTGTTAAACGAGATTCACGATCGTAAATATAATCTTCTGTTTTACGGTATACCAGAAAACCAAGGAGAAGATACTTATGAGGTAGTAGAGGGCTTCTTGAATCGTGACCTCAAATTGGGGGAGACAGAGGCATCTAGAATTATAACCAGATCCGTTAACATTCATAGGTTACCAGGACCGAAGCCAGTGACAGGTAATCTTCCTTCACCACCCAAGGCCATTATTGCCAGAGTGGGTACCGACAGGGATGAACAGATGATACTTAAGGCTTCATTTAATCTAAAGGGTACAAGAAAAACAGTTAGGACTGATCTGTCACCTAGTTTGAAAAAGGAGAGAGGTAGGCTATCTAGTGTAGCCTTCATTCTAAGAAGAGACAAAGGGTATAAGACAAGAATAAGAGTGAGCGGTATAAGGGTTATTCTTGATGAAAAGGTAACAGCATCAGCAGATTGAAAATAGTACACGGAGTAATTTCGGTTTGTTATGTTAGGGCTATAACATCAGAATTACTTTGGGCTGTACTTTGAGTAATTTGGGTTTGTTGTGGTTGTGTTACTTTGGGCTATACTCTGAAGTCTAGGTTATCAACAGATCTACAGATATAGTTGGGCTCTCACGCCTGCAGATAGGTGGCATTAAATAAATAACTAAATAAATAAATAAATAAATAAATAAATAAATAAATAAATAAATAAATAAATAGGTCCTACTCTGAATTACAGGTAAAACAATTGGCAGGCCTTAGGTCCAAAAATATAAGCAGATATGTGGCATTAAACAAATAATTAAATGTATAAATAAATAAATATATGCCAGAGCTATCACATCGCATTACTTTGGGTTCTACTCTGAAGTTTAGGCTACCAACTGATCTCCAGATATAGTTGGGCTCTCAAACTTGCAGAGAAGTGATATTAAAGAGAGCTATCACATTAGGATTACTTTGGGCTCGACTCGGAAGTTTAGGCTACCAATTGATCTCCAGATATAGTCTCCCACACTTGCAGAGAAGTGATATTAAAGAGAGCTATCACATCGGATATGCTTTGGGCTCTACTCGGAAATTTAGGCTGCCAATTGATCTCCAGATATAGTTGGGCTCTCACACTTGCAGAGAAGCGATATTCAAGAGAGCTATCACATCGGATTATTTTGGGCTCTACTCTGAAGTTTAGGCTACCAATTGATCTCCAGATATAGTTGGGCTCCCCCACTTGCAGAGGAGTGATATTAAAGAGAGCTATCACGTCGGATCACTTTGGGATCTACTCGGAAATTTAGGCTACCAATAGATCTCCAGATATAGTTGGGCTCTCACACTAGCAGAGAAGCGATATTCAAGAGAGCTATCACATCGGATTACTCTGGGCTCTACTCTGAAGTTTAGGCTACCAATTGATCTCCAGATATAGTTGGGCTCCCCCACTTGCAGATGAGTGATATTAAAGAGAGCTATCACGTCGGATCACTTTGGGATCTACTCGGAAATTTAGGCTACCAATAGATCTCCAGATATAGTTGGGCTCTCACACTAGCAGAGAAGCGATATTCAAGAGAGCTATTACATCGGATTACTCTGGGCTCTACTCTGAAGTTTAGGCTACCTATTGATCTCCAGATATAGTTGGGCTCTCACACTTGTAGAGAAGCGATATTAAAGAGAGCTATCACACCAGGATTACTTTGGGCTCTACTCGGAAGTTTAGGCTACCAATTGATCTCCAGATACAGTTGGGCTCTCACACTTGCAGAGAAGTGATATGAAATAAATAAATAAATAAATAAATAAATAAATAAATAAATAAATAAATAAATAGGTCTTATCTTGAAAGACAGGTTAAGCAATTGGAAGGCCACAGGTCCTGTATATTTCAGTAAAGTGAAATTGTTTTTAAGGTATGGGTTTGCCTTGCTGCAGTATATGCAGTATATGGTGGACTGTGAAAGGGCACTCCTGCATGGATTGTAGTGAAATAGGTCATGTATATTTCACTAAAGTGAAATTGTTTTTAATGTATGGGTTTGCCTTGCTGCAGTATATGCAGTATATGGTGGACTGTGAAAAGTCACTCCCACATGGAATGTGTAGGAGGCAAAGCCAGGTCAAGCAATTGGAAGGCCTTAGGACTTGTATATTCCACTAAACTAAAAAGCCAGGTTAAGCAATTAAAGGCCAGAGGTTCTGTATATTTCACAAAAGTGAAATTGTTTTTAATGTATGGGTATGCCTTGTTGCAGTATATGCAGTGTATGGTGGACTGTGAAAGGGCGCTCCCACAGGGACTGTAGGAGGCAAAGCCAAAACATGTGAACTAGTTAACTGGTAGAGCTTTATTTGGGCTTTACTTTGAAGTATAGGTACCAGGTCTCAAATGCAATGGATGTGCTTCACTTTATCTTGGAAGTGAAATTATTTAGTCTTTTAGGAATTACCTTGTTGCAGTTTATGGGGGAGTGTCTATTGGCACTCTACCACAAATTGTAACAAAGCATAGACATGTTACAGCACCAGGCCTCAAATGCAGTGGATGTGCTTCCCTTTATCTTTGAAGTGAAATTACTTAGTCTTTTAGGATTTGCCTTGTTGCAATTTATGGGAGAGTGTCTATTGGCACTCTACCATAAATTGTAACAAGGCATAGACATGTGAACAAATTCTCCTTTCCAAAAAATAATTTAGCACACTACCAGTTAGGACACCCAAGATATGTTAGTCCTCTACAAGTATAAAAAAAACTCTAATCCCCCACCATATCCTGAAAACTAAACCTCTTATCAATAATAATCTGGTGAATAAAGAAGACTCCTACCCCTCTCCCACCACATTTTTATAATGCTCAAATTTTGTAATTAGTATGTACTCTTTACTAACTTAGGAGTTAAAATATTTGGTCTGTATGGGATCCACCTGTTGCATAATAAACAGGAGGGCAAAGAAGATGTAATTGTTTGGGAGAATGCCAATAGACCCCCCCCCCCCCCCCCCCCCCCCCCACACACACACAGTCCTTTGGGCTTTACGCTGAACTATAGGTGCAGCAATTTGAAGGCTAATAGTTTTGTTTGTACTCTATTTAGCAGCAAAGTGAAAATTGGGTGAGTGCAAACCCCCCTCTCCCTTCTCTAACAGGATAAAACAGCCCTATCTCTCATAACTACAGATACGTAAATACCAATACATAGATTTAAATATAGCAATCTATTATCAATCGACCATGGGCATTTAGAGTTAAGAAAGGTGACCTTAAGTACCAACAATTAATATTATGGATTATAATTTGAATGCTAAATGCTATATAGTTGTTCTCCATTTTATCTTCAATTTGAAGTCTTCTGTTCTTATGGACCTGTTTGTTACAATTTTTTGAGAGACTGCCACAGTGGATCCTAACTCTAGGGTCAGTTATTTGAAGGCTAATAGGTGTGTTGTTGTATTCCATTTCAGCATCAAAGTGAAATTATTATATATCTAGGGGTTTATTTAGAACTAAAGGCTTCAGCAATTTGAAGGCTAAAAGTTCTGTAGTTGTACTTCTATTTATGGCTGAGGTTCTGTAGTTGTACTATATATTAACAATAAAAAGAAGTGACCTCAAGCACTACCAAATAAATATTATATAAATGGGCTTAACTCTGAACTCCATGGACAGCAGTTTGAAGGCTGAAAGTATTATATCTCTAGGGGTTTGTTTTGTTGCAAATCTTGGGAGAGTGCCAAATGGGACTAGCCTATGGATTGTAACGAGACAAAACATGAACCTTTCATGGCTGCAGAAAGGGACCATAAACACCAACAAATGAATATCATATATCTAGGATTTATTCTGAAACTCAGGTTCAGTATAGCCACTACTTAAAGGCTAATGGTTGTGTTGTTGTATTCCATTATATCATCAAAGTGAAATTATTATATAACTAGGGGTTTATTTAGAAGTAAAGGCTTCAGCAATTTGAAGGCTGAAAGTTCTGCAGTTGTACTTTTATGGCTGAGGTACTGTAGCTGTACTACATATTATCAGCAAAATGAAGTGACCTTAAGCGCTACCAAATTAATATTAAATAATTGGGCTTAATTCTAAACTCCATGACCAGTTGATTGAAGGCTGAAAATATTATACCTCTGGGAGATTTTCTGTTACAGATTTTAGGAGAGTGCCAAAGGCTGAAGTTGTGTTGTATTCCATTTATCATCAAAGTGAAATTATTATATACTTAGGGGTTTATTTAGAACTAAAGGCTTCAGCAATTTGAAGACTAAAAGTTCTATAGTTGTACTTTTATGGCTGAGGTACTGTAGGTGTACTACATATTATCAGCAAAACGAAGTGACCCCAAGCACTAGCAAATTAATATTAAATAAGTAGGCTTAATTCTGAACTCTAGGGCCAGTAGATTGAAGGCTTTCATGGATGCAGAAAGGAACCATAAACACCAACAAATGAATATCAAATATCTGGGATTTATTCTGAAATACAGGTTCAGTATAGCCACTATTTGGAGGCTAATGGTTGTGTTGTTGTATTCCATTATATTATCAAAGTGAAATTATTATACAACTAGGGGTTTATTTAGAACTAAAGGCTTCGGCAATTTGAAGGCTAAAAATTCTGTAGCCCAATTATTTAATATTAAATAATTGGGCTTAATTCTGAACTCCAGGGCCGGTGGATTGAAGGCTGAAAATATTATACCTCCAGGGGTTTGTTCTCCTTCAAATTTTGGGAGAGTGCCAAATGGGACTAGCCTATGGATTTGTAACAAGGCAAAACATGCCACTTTCACATGCCATTATTTGACGGCTAATGGCTGTGTTGCTGGGTTTCATTATATCATCAAAGTGAAAGTATTATATAACTAGGGGTTTATTTAGAACTAAAGGCTTCAGCAATTTGAAGGCTAAAGGTTTGTAGTTGTACTTTTATGGCTGAGGTACTGTAGTTGTACTACATATTATCAGCAAAAAGAAATGACCTTAAGCACTACCAAATTAATATAAAATAATTGGGCTTAATTCAGAACTCCATGACCAGTAGATTGAAGGCTGAAAATATTATACATCTGGGAGTTTTTCTGTTACAAATTTTTGGAGAGTGCCAGTGAGTGACCTTAAGCACTACCAAATTAATATTAAATAACTGGGCTTAATTCTGAACTCCAGGGCCAGTAGATTGAAGGCTGAAAATATTATACCTCTAGGGGATTGTTCTGCTACAAATTTTGGGAGAGTTCCAAATGGGACTAGCCTATGGATTTGTAACAAGGCAAAACATGCCATTTTCACATGCCACAATTTGAAGGCTAATGGTTGTGTGTTGCATTCCATTATACCATCAAAGTGAAATGATTATATACCTAGGGCTTTATTTAGAACTAAGGGCTTCAGCAATTTGAAGGCTAAAAGTTCTGTACTTGTACTTTTATGGCTGAGGTACTGTAGTTGTATAGCAAAAAGAAGTGCCCTCAAGCACTCCCAAATTAATATAAAATAATTGGGCTTAATTCTGAACTCCATGGTCAGTAGATTGCAGGCTGAAAATATTATACCTCTGGGGGGTTTTCTGTTACAAATTTTGGGAGAGTGCCAATGGCCAAAGGTTGTGTTGTATTCCATTATATCATCAAAGTGAAATTATTATATACTTAGGGTTTTATTTAGAACTAAAGGCTTCAGCAGTTTGAAGACTAAATGTTCTGTAGTTGTACTTTTATGGCTGAGGTACTGTAGTTGTATTACATATTATCAGCAAAAAGAAGTGACCTTCAGCACTACCGAATTAATATTAAATAATTGGGCTTAATTTTGAACTCCAGGTCCAGTAGATTGAAGGCTGAAAATATTATACCGCTAGGGGTTTGTTCTGCTACATATTTTGGGAGAGTGCCAAATGGGACTAGCCTATGGATTTGTAACAAGGCAAAACATGTCACTTTCAGGAAATAAACTGAAATTGTTCTATTTCTACAAAATATGAGGGCTTTACTCTGAAGTGTTGAATTATAATTTGAATTCTAAATGCCCTATAGTTGTGCACCATTCTATCTTCAAAGTTAAGCCATCTGTTCTTTTGAAGCTGCTTGCTACAATCTTTTGCGAGACTGCCACTATTTGAAGGCTAATGGTTGTGTTGATGTATTCCATTATATCATCAAAGTGAAATTATTATATACCTAGGGGTTTGTTTAGAACTAAAGGCTTCAGCAATTTGAAGGCTAAAAGTTCTGTAGTTATACTTTTATATCTGAGGTTCTGTAGTTATACTATATTATCAGCAACAACAGGTGACCTTAAGCACTAACAAATTAATATTAAATAATTTGGGCTTAATTCTGATCTCCATGGCCAGCAGTTCGAAGGCTGAAAATACTATATCTCTAGGGGTTTGTTTTGTTACAAATTTTGGGAGAGTGACAAATGGACTAGCCTATGGATTTGTAACAAGGCAAAACATGAACCTTTCATGGCTGCAGAAAGTGACCATAAACATCAGCAAATGAATATCAGATATTTGGTCTTTACTCTGAAATACAGGTTCAGTAATTTGAATACTGAAGGTCTGCATTTATGCCACTTTCAGGAAATAAATTTAAATTGTTCCTTGTTACAATTGTTTGAGAGACGGCCACAGTGGATCATAACTCTAGGGTCAGCTTTTTGAAGGCTAATTGTTGTATTGTTGTATCTCATTTCATCATCAAAGTGAAATTATTATCTAGGGGGTTCATTTAGAACTAAAGGCTTCAGCAATTTGAATGCTAAACGTTTTGTACTTGTACTTTTATGGCTGAGGTTCTGTAGTTGTACTACATATTAACAGTAAAAAGAAGTGACCTTAATAAGCACTACCAAATAAATATTAAATAATTGGGCTCAACTCTGAACTCCATGGCCGGTAGTTAGAAGGCTGAAAGTATTATATCTCTAGGGGTTTGTTTTGTTACAAATTTTGGGAGGGTGCCAAATGGGACTAGCCTATGGATTGTAACAAGACAAAACATGAACCTTTCATTGGCTGCAGAAAGGAACCATAAACACCAACAAATGAATATCGAATATCTGGGATTTATTCTGAAAAAGGCTCAGTAATTTGAATACTGAAGGTCTGCATTTATGCCACTTTCAGGAAATAAATTGAAATTGTTCTATTTCTACAAATTATCAGCAAAAAAGAAGTTATCAAGCGAACATGTTTTTTTTTAATTAATTTAAACTACAGGTGTTACGACCTGTTATCACAAGACAAAACATGAATCGAACCATTATACCTCACGCCTTAACACAAAAGTGTGTCAGGGTGAATGTTGTATAACTGGTTTGAATCTGTGAACATTGAGTTATTCTGCAATAACCGCTTTGACCTGATTCAGATAAAGCGTGCAAACAAAAGTTCTTTAAAAGTAAATGAACGACTAGGAATTAAATCCACTTCTCAGTAAGTATTGCTGATTTCTTATCCAAACCAAATGAATACTGTATGCCGAAGAACTATATTTATTATCTTGACTTCAGAATTGACTCACATTTTTCGCTGCGCAGTCAAAAGTTTAATACGGCACATTGTGCCCAATATATGAATATAATAAACAAAGGAATCAGCTACAATGTCCTTTTGATGAGCCTCACAAAACATGCGTAATCAGACTACCGCTGAAACCTCACCATCACATGGGCCAACACGAGTTACAGTTTACAGTTCTGAACACGACTTAAGGTCTTAGTACAATGCTGTGAACCACCATCTCATAATAATAACAATAATAATAAAACACATAAGGGAAATTGTTCACTAATTATATCAATGTACCCTACAGGTTACACACCTGTAATTAGGCTGGTCTCTATTTACTCATTTATATCTCAACATTAAGCACTTTCTTCTTACGTTTAAATACAAAATGCCAAGCAATTATCTGTCAATGGATCCAACAGAAACCAAATCTACAATTGATTATCAGTTAGACCTTGGCTAACTCAGTAAGCCTCGATGAGGTTCAGAGTGAAGATGCGTATGATTTTATTGCAACCTACAACAACACCATTGGCAACAACAACGACGTTTCACCATGCTCCCCTTTTCTGATTGAAAATCAGAGTTGTGATTATTATTCCACAGAAAGTTTCAAAGAACTCCTGCCATTAAATAACAATAAATTGACTTTATTAAATCTAAATTGTAGAAGCATTAATGCCAAGTGGGACAAATTCCGTAATTTGCTCTGCGATATACAGGTCAATGACAATCTTTTTGATTACATTGGCCTTACGGAAACGTTCTTTGTTCATGACAATATTGCCTATGAACTCGAAGGTTATCATCCTTTAATGACTCGCTGCAGACCCGTCGATGATGACGGTAGGAGTGGGGTAGGTTTACTCGTTAGAGATAACGTCAACTTCCAAATTAGGGAAGACTTGTCACTTTTGTCCCGCATGTATTTGAATCTTTGTTCATAGAAACATCTTCAAAGTCCAAAAAGAAAACTGGGGTAATCTACCGGCCCAACACAGCACCCAAAGCAGACCTTGATCTGTTTTTATCCACACTATTAAAACTCACTGAAAAACTGAACCAGGGAAATAAGAGCGTGTACAGCATGGGAGACTTCAACATAAACCTTCTAAAATTTGGAAGCCACAAGAAAACAAACCAATAAGTAGACCTTATGTTTAGTTCCGGTTTTATGCCCATTGTCACTTGGCCGACAAGACTCACAGACACATCTGCGACATTAATAGATCATATATTTCGTAATAACGTCAATGATTATTCGGCTGGCATTTTAATCACTGACATGAGTGATCATTTCGCTAGATTTTACATAGAAAACGCACCTAATCACAAACAACACAAAGAAACGAGCTTTAAACGATCCTTTAAAAAGGAAATTGTTGATTATTTCAAGACTCTCTAACATTTGACTTTGGTGATGTATTCGTCTGTACCTGTCCAAACAATGCTTATGATGCATTTCTTTCTCATTTCGATAGCTGTTTTAACCGAGCATTCCCCTTGAAAATGACGGTGACTCCCAAGAGATTCGTCAAGAGAGAGCCCTGGGTGACCTCGGGACAAATCAAATCATCTATAAATAAACGGCGCCTCTATGTAAAAAAACTGAAATCCCCTATACCAAATAGTATAGAAGAATATAAAAGATACTGTAAACTCTATAACAAACTAATACGTATGGCAAAGGCCACCTACTATGAGAGGATTCTTGAGTGGAACAAAACCAATCTCAGAAAGTCTTGGGATATATTACGTAAGGCAATTAGTAAGTCCCAATATGGCCATGCAGCTCCCTTATTTTTCATGGATAATGATATCCGAGTTGACAATCCTAACGTCATTGCCAACAAATTTAATGAATTTTTTATTGAAATAGGAAAAAAGCTAAATAACCAAGTACCCTCATCCTGTCGGCAACACACAACATATCTGAAGGATATCAGCAACAGCGACTCTTCTTTCATATCGCCCTCAAACAAACAAGAAGTGATCCTTAATGTTAACTCTTTCCTACCCAAAACAAGTCAAGATTGCAATAATGTTACTTCTAAACCCATATTATTAATCTATCTTTTTCTTCGGGCATTGTTCCCAACAAAATGAAGATAGCCAAAGTTATACCTATTTATAAATCTGTTGACAAACATATTTTTAACAATTATAGACCTGTTAGCATCCTACCAGCTTTTTCAAAAATCATAGAAAAAATAATGTATACACGACTTACAAGTTACCTTAATACACATGAAATCTTATACCCGTTTCAATTCGGGTTTAGAAAAGGGCACTCAAGTTTTCACCCAATTCTCCATCTTTTTAATAATGTGGCTATGATGAACGACCAAACGACCAAAGACCCTACTTTGACTGTATTCCTAGATTTTTTAAAAGCCTTTGATACAATTGATCATGCGATACTAGTAAATAAGCTACAACACTATGGGATTAGGGGTCAAGCAAACCTATGGTTTAAGGATTATCTCACCCATAGAAGCCAGTATGTACAATTTCAAGATATTGCCTCAGATTTACAACCAATCTCGACTGGCGTCCCACAAGGGTCTATTCTTGGACCAATTTTATTTCTCATCTATATTAATGACTTAGCAAACTGTACCATCCTTGACATTTTATCATTTGCGGATGATACAACAGGTCCGGTAATAACTTAGATACACTTTTTAACAATACGAATGAAGAGCTTATAAAAGTCCAGCAATGGTGTGCTGCCAATAAATTGGTAATTAATGCATCGAAAACTAAATTCATCATGCTACATCCCCTCAATGATTCGTGTCAAGTAGATAATAGAAGGTTAAGATTAGGTGATACGCATCTGGAGCGTATCGACAGCCAGTGTAATGAAAAGGTAACAAAATTTCTTGGAGTCCACGTAGATGAAAATTTAACCTTCAATCACCATATCTCAATTGTTTGTTCAAAAGTGTCTAGAGCTATATATGCCATCAACAGGGCAAAAAATATGCTGCCGTTAAATGCCCTGAAGATATTGTACGTCTCGTCAACCCACAGTCATTTTCTATATGTAATTCAAGTCTGGGGTCATTCACCGTCTACAAGAAAACTCTTCATGTTGCAGGAAAAAAGCGATTCGAATTATTAGTAAGAAAAGAAGAATATCACATACCGACCCTCTTTTTAAAACCCTCAAAGTTCTTAAATTTGATGACCTCTACAAAACCCAAGTTCTGTTGTTTATCATGACTGGCAGAATAACAGATTACCTGTATCATTTAATAACATGTTCCAGCAATATATGAATCCAACAGTCATGATGACCAGGCAGACGGGTAAATTGCAACTTCCTAAGCCGAGGACAAAGTTTTAATCAGATCTCCCTTTCCATACGTTCCCCAGATTATGGAATACAATCGACCAGAATACACAGAACTTAACCAGGACCCAGTTTAAAAAGAAACTGACGGCCTTATCCCTCGACAGATATTCAGAGAGTGTACGCTGTAACTTTCGAAACTGTCCTGACTGCCTTTAATTACCAGATAAAAAAATAAAAATATAAAATATAAAATAAAACTTATGTCTGCTGATGCCATGATCCCGTTCCCCTTTACTTTACTTTACTTTATTTCGGTTCAGTTCAGCCCAGTACAGTGCTTAAAATTAACATAAACACTTCACTCTCTCTGGAGCAGCCTGTTTACCCTCTAGGTGCAGCCAGGCGACGTGATCAATTGCCAATGCTATCGTGGAGTGTTCCCACTTACGCCTTGTTGTTTCAGTTAGTTTGTGTTCTTTGGTGTACATGAATACTAAATTAAGACCAATTACAACAACATGTGTAAGACAGGGCCTGAAATCCGAGATCTCTTCAAAAAGGATCTTGGCTTTCAGACCAGGCTACATTTAAAAACTTTTGGAATAGATGGTGGTCGTAGTCATGTTCCATATATAACATTCTTTGACTCAGTATGTCGCGGAACTATGCTTTGTATGATACACAGTCAAGTCGCTATAATTAGGTATTCTCGGTCTATCCAATATTTCTTCAATAACTGTGATCCTTATATGCTCGGTCATTTTGTTAATAATACAAAATTGCTCAACTTAAAAACTGTTTTCGAATGCACGATCTGCTGTCGATTTTTACAAGGGGCGACAGGAAGACAGCTAACATTGCTATGTCGCTTCCTTGCAGTATATCAAAGTATGTTAAAATGAATTGTTTAGTTTTCCTACTGTACTTTATATGTAATCGATATACTGTGAATAAAGATGAATTGAATTGAATTGAATTGCGCTCATTGTGTCTAGACTTCTATTGCTATCTTTCAGAGAGGATAGCAAGATTAAACAAACAAATATATTATATAAATGGAAAGTGTGAAGTTATGTCCAGATAGAAATTCAATCTTTCATTATCTTCCTTGATATGCAATGAAACTAGAAATTCTCCGACGCGCGGGCGATGCTACGCGGTCCTGATACGGGTCTGCCTGCCAGTAAATCATAAATATAATGTATTGATGGTGGATATTTTTGTTATTATGCAAATGGGGGGTGCTGATGCGATCTATATAGCAACTCAAGCTTTGATTATCTCCCTTCATATGGAATGTTACTAGAATTTTCCGTCGCGCGGGTGTGGCTACCCTGTCCTGTAACAGGTCGGCCCGCAAATAAATCATAAGTTCCGCGCGTTGATGGTGGAGATTTTTTACGTAACTCGTTATTTTAGGAAGTATATTTATTTTCTTTCAGTTAAATAATCTTACTTAATATGACTTTTCCAATTTTTATTTCAGCTGTTTGGGACCCTGGTTACCTATGCGGTGGTGGTATCGCAACTGCAACCTACGAACTGTAATGCATGAAATTTGCAGCACTGATATACGTGATAGAACGTGCAAATGATATTACAGGCTGGCCTTGGATGTTTACTATTTTTAACTGCAACCTTCATCATAGTTTTCGTTCAAACAAAAACATTTTTGAAATTCGCTGTTGTCAAGATCTCTGCATGCATACTTTGTGGGTATTCTTGATGCACCTGCAAATAAGATATGCTGGGGTCTCCCAAAAGGTTACATAATTTAATTATTTAATAAACCCCCTTTAACCCTCTACACACTGATGTCAAAATATCTAATTTCTAGCAGAAATTTTTCCCACAACGCAACTGAAAATTTAACCAATTCAGTCTTGTTTGACAGAGCTCACTGAGCTCTGTCAAACAAGACATAATTGGTTAAACTTTAGTTGCATTATGGGAAAACATGTTTACTTGAAATTTAAGTATTTTGACAGCAGTGTGCAGAGGGTTAAAATAACATTTATTCAGAGCGCTTATTCGCACTGTCGTGAGGTCCAACATGTACATAACATATGTCAACAGTTCTCTCTGCTTCTGTTATATGTGAGTTGAGACCCGGAATGCTGATATATTGTGTCCAAAAAGAATAAAATCGAACACTGATGGTAACTATGTTAATTAAACTGGCATAAAAAAGAGAAAAAAACAGCCATCTTGATGCATGTTGGTATGTTGGATTTTTTAAAAGGCATGGTGTGCAGTATCTGTCAATGATGATATCTCGAATGTTTCTGGCTCAGATACCCTGACAAACCCGCTGAAGAAACACAACAGTTTCATGACGACCGGGTTTCAGTTGTTTGTGAAATTGTAGTGATTGTTTTTAGAAAAAGCTCTTCTTGGCTGCACTTAATGCAACTAATACAGTTTTGATCCCATTTAAAAGATGTGGCCGCTCTAATTCATCAAGTTTCTTTGCTTTGATGAGCTGCAAATATTAAAATATTGAGCAACATTAATCCTTCAATAAAAGTGTGGCAGTTAACGGGTATTTATGGGTAAGCCCAATCTTACTGCTTGCCAAATCAAGTACATTCAGAAGATTACACCCCAAGGTTCTTATCTGAGTGTACCTAGGATTGAGTTTTCTTCAACGTAATGTTACTTGAACTGAGTTAATACGGTCATAGAAACCATTATTGAATAAAATAGCTCACTATACTTTCCAGACAAAAATTGTGCACCTCATCAGCATGGCGGGGGTTGTTTACATGATCTGCATTAACTTATTTTCAAAATTTTCACACTTTATGTATTCGTGAAGCAGTATATCAAATTTTCAGTTTTCAGACTGTATACACCAGAAACAAGGCAGAGCTGCTGACATTGGTTATATATCTATGTATTTATTTATTGGTATTTAGGGTCACACATTTCTGTATAATGGCAAATCATGACCACGACAGATTTACGGGGGGAGGAAGCCAGAGTTCGGAGAGAATAACCGAGCAACTGCGAGCCACTGTCAGCTCCTACACATACTAACTCCACACAAGCAGGGTTAGCATTGGTTGAAGACAGGTGCACCATCGACGTGCAGTACGCTTTAGTGCACAGCGTCACCGTGCCCCCACATGGGCAATGGGGGTTAAGTGTCTTGCCCAAGGACACAAAGTGGTTGCCGCAGGTGGGGTTCAAACCGAGGACCTCTCGGCTTGCAGTCTGCTCCTCTACCTACTGAGCCCCCCCCCCCCCCCCCCGACATTGGTTATATCGATGTCTGACCTCACCACCACAAGAATAAGTGCCTCGAAAAAATAATCTTCAAAAGTGAATTTATTAACTATTCATATTGTTGAAAACAAAACTGCAGCTCATGATATGTATGGTACAGAATGCAGGTGAACTGCACACAAATCACAAACTAGAATTAATGACCCTTTTTTCCCAGAGGGCTATTCGATAATTTTCTTCACTTTGTTTCCTTTTACATTCCCCTTAATCAACTCATTTTTCAATGTAAAAGGCGAAAAGGCCAACAATGAGGTTTTTTTTATAAAACAACCTAATGGTGTTCAACAGATATGATCCGAAAACATGAATATATGTGGGATTATTATTAATGTATTTTTTGAAAGCCTCATCTATGCGTAAAATAACCTTTGCCATATTATTGAAAAAAAACACCACAGTTTACTTTCAGTTTATTGAATCAGTAAGCGGTTTACGATCTTTTCAGCTGAATGCTGGATTCTTTTCATTAAGCATCTGGACTCCGGTGGTATATTCCAACCCAGTTCAAATCCATCAACTGGTAGAGTCTATATTCGTTACCTTGCAGAAGACCAATCAATATTTTCAACGTGCATACTTGTTGTTGCACGTTGAACAGTTGAGCAACTATCTACTTCATGACTTCAAGCCGTATCACGATCCTGCACGGGAAAACCGGCCATTCGGCTTCAAAGGGTTAAAACAAAGGACATACAGGAAAAAACATACTAATTGTTAAAGTATTGTTTTTAATTACTACATGTAACTTTACATCTCGAGCTATTTCGTGTTACTGACCTGACATTACAATTTGCTAACTTTAACAGTTGAGACAATAACTTGGAAATTAGAGTTACTAATCTTAACTCCTTGCACGCTGCAGACAGATATTCCTGCCCAGAATGATATTTCTCTTGTTACTGAAATAAGTATAATTTGGGCACATTTAATCCAATTTTCCCCCTGTAAATTTAATAGATTTTTCACCGATGATTCCTCAAGTTAAATTTTGATAAATTTTTCTTCAAATCTAGTAATGGCTGCTTTAGAGCAGCCAAGACTAGATATGATGAAAAATATATTGCAAATACTCAGCAGGTTAAGAGGTTAACTTTTGAATTAGTTAATCAAACTTTTCAGTTACAAACCTAACAATTTGAGGTACTAACTTGAATATTCTAGTAAATAACTTTAAAATACGAATTAGTCACCAAAACCGCCTCTTCTCTTACTTGATATTGCGAAATACTAGCACCAAATTTTCGATTCCTAATTTAGCATTCGAGTTGTTAACTTTAAAGGTCGATGTATTATAATACTTTAACATTCGAACAACTAACTTTACAATTAGAGATATTAACATGACAATTTAAGTTATTAAAATGAAATTCCGTGTTATAAGAAATTAAAAGGCAGTTCTAAGGTACCGAAGAATTGAACACAATATTGAAATAGATGTACAAATATACTGTCTAACAATTTTTGCAACTCTAACAAAGGCCTCGATTTTATTGCTTGATCCCCAAAAATAGCTTGTATTGTTTCTTTGGTGTCTACAACTCCGTTTGAAATGACCTCGTATAAATGAATTATGAAGAACATTGCTTTAGGAGTCCAAAATGAAAAGACAAATATTAATTTAACTGTTAATGCATTTGGTTGTGTTGTAGTTTAATGACACTCTCAACAGCCAGGATCGTATCATACAGATCGTGTTGGTTGACACCCGAATGAAATGTGAAATGGGTGACCGTAAGACTTTATAGTTTACCGACATAAAATGTTTTAGCTATTAGTTCGCGATACACAGGTTATGTAGTGCGCCCTCCGTGGACTGGTCACTTTCCACGGGTGGGCAATATATCCACGGTCACAGTAATATTAGATTCCATACACTAATTATAGGAATAATCATCAAAAATGTAATTATTGAAGAACCAGGTACAGCCCGTTGGTTCATTCATAATACATTTGCTGCTGATGATCTTTTTTACCTGATAAACGCTGCGGTGACTGTACTGTAGCTATTATATGTGTGGCCGGAATCATCCACTTACGTCGTGTCATCATTAAAAACAATGAGCTGAAATAGCATGCCGAAATATCTACAGACCGATGTGAAAAACGTAATTTCAAGAAGTAAAGTTATCCCTAAAAACCAGGGAGGGGAGAGGTGGCTTCTGGTGTTGCAGACACAATAACTAAATTTGTTTTTCCGGCATTTGACTAGAGTAAAAACTAGAAGTCCTGTCATGAAATGCGCACATATAGCACGTCAAACTGCGCGTTAATCTAGTAATCATAGTAAGGCTATCAAATTCTGTACATATGGTCTATGCACTAGCAATGTTAAAGCCAATGGACCTCCGGGTAACCCGGAGGTCCATTGGCAGAAACATTGTCTGTGTTTGCTATGAGTAACCAGGAGGATCTGCCGTGTTTTGGATGTCATTCGATACGGCAATTGCGCGCAATTCCTACGCGCAATTAAGCCTAGATAAGCGTACAGTTCATGGCAGGACTTCTTGTTGTAACTGTACCAACCATCCTTTGAAAACTGGGATTCCCATCCACCACTTGTATATTTTTCAGTGTTACCACAACTATAGTGATGAAACATTCTGCTGCGTTCCAAATGTCATTCCCAGCTTTAATTTAAATTCCAATCCACTATCCAAGCCTTTTATGTACATATCAAAGCAAGAATTTAGATTTCACCACAGGGAATAGTAACGTGCTTTGTCTTCAATGTTGTCATGCTCGCAGTTATGATTGGTTTTGGACAATTTCCATTGTTTTTATTGACTGTTACTGATTGATACGCTGACAGATACCAAACATTGTAGTTCGTATGGCAGTGTATTTGAATTCAGAGAGCTTTGGTCCGCAAATTGGGAATTAATGAGCCTCTGACAGAGTTAATTGGTGAAAACAGCCTTTTTCGCTCCTTCTAGATATTGGGTGGGTCAATTAACGGTCTCAAATTGTACACTTAAAGAGTGTAGGTTATGTTGCCCTCGTGGTGCGACAGGACGCCGTCGGCAGTGCTTTGGTGCCTTGTTGCATTCGGAGGATAGTATGACTTTGTGCTATTTTGTCCCGATATGATATGACCGCAGTTGTTGAAAATTCTGTTAAACTCTAATAAATAAACAAATTATGTCTTAACACGAAATTCAGAAAGCATTTCCCCATATTACAAAAAGCCTATCCACATATTACAAAAAAGCCTAAAATTCAATCCTTTATTAATTTTGACTTTTACATGTACGTGATTATTGATAGATCAGACCTGACTTTATAATAGATTTTTTCCGAATGTTATTTTTAGACCTGTGTGGACACACGGCAATGTTTTTGAGAGACGTTTGCATTGCTATCGACCAGCTGGTTTAGTTAGCATTGGCCCTGTTTTGTCAGGCGTTACAATACAAGAAGGTGTGTGTGTGGGGAGGGGGGGGGGGTGGTGGTTGTCCATTTACCACATTCGGCCCAAGACCTCAATACCTCTTCGATTTGCGAGACTAGCGCTGATCCGACGTGGCATAGTCTTCACCAAACGTTCAATATCAGCTTGACTGATGTATTTATGGACATTGGTAGGGGACTGTTGGCGTTGTCGTAGACGCCTGCCAAGCATATCCCAGACGTGCTCGATTGGTGAAAGGTCTGGACTTAGAGACGGTCAAGGCAGTGAGTGATGTTCTGCTCCTGGCGGAACTCTGTAATGACAAAGGCCCTTGTGCTCCTGCATTGTCATCTTGGAAAATGAATCGACGGCGGTGACGTCGCGCAAATGGCACCACATGAACTGCGAACATGTTGTCACGGTAGTACTGCCCTGTGACACGCCCTTGGATGACATGTACTGCTGTTCTGCTCGTCATAATTATGCTTCCCAACACCATAACCGATGACCCACCACCAAAACGATCGTGCTGCCTAACGGTTACGTCATTGTATCGTTCGTTCCGCCTCCGCCACACTCCTTTTCGGTCTGTCGTTTGTGGAAATCGAGAGTGAACCCCGATTCATCTGGAAACATGACGTCGCTCCACCGACGATTGTGCCAGCGCTGTCGTACTCCACACCAATTACGCCTTGCTGCGATGAGACGTTCAGTCAAACGTGGAATTATTCGAGGTCGTCGAGCGTACAAATTTCAGCTGTGTAGGCGATTTCGGATAGTCTGACCACTGACTCGCACATCAGTCGCTCAATGCAGCTGCTGTCCAATTTCTGAGGCACTTTGATGGCGGTTACGTAATGTCGTGCTTCGGATGAAACGATCCTGGTTAGCATTTGTCTCCCTTGGACGATCTGACCGACGTCTGTCATCAACATTGCCTGTCTGACGGTAGCGCGACCACAACCTGCTAATCACCGATTGAGTAACGTTGAAAATTTGAGCCACTGCAGTCTGTCTGTTGCCATCTTCCAACAACATGCCAACGGCACGTAAACGTTCGTCACGTGTCAGTCTTCGCATACCTCAAAAGTTACGTTTCGACCAGTAACTATTGATACACGAGTTTATAACAAGAAAAGAACGATGAGACCTCCGAGAAAGCCCGTCCAGTACAAATGAACATTTCAAAACGTTCCCCAGAAATTAACGCGGCGCTCGTGCGAAAAACCTGCACGAAGTTTTCGTGGGCCGGTGACATTCTGATCCACACTATACTTGGTAACATATTGATATGTCCAATCTCGCGTGTCCAATACCCTTTTCCGAAAATATCAACATCAGTATGGATATCTCCTACTTTTTTTGAATAGTATATAATTTGGTAAAGATTAAATTGGCCACCGGTCGGGTTGTCAGAGATCATGCCATGTTGGTAATTTGGTTATGTATACCACCAACTTGTGACCTGTGACCGAAAAAATGACACATTTGCCGGGGGCGACACGCGCTTTCAACACACAATGGTAATTATCGTATTTGAATTGTTACCTTGATTACAAAACATTGCGCATGACACATCTACTGCTGATTATAGCCTGTGCTGCCCTGTTATTCTGCCTTACTCGCCTTAACCCTTTTATTGTACATGCAGTTAAAGTTGGGAATACAAGTTTATCACTATTAATATTAATATATTGTTTTTATTATCATTATTCTCCTTAATAGACTATTTGAAGGGTTAAACTACCTCTTTCGACTAACCTGATGATTTTCGGGGTAAGGATGATTGTTGTTACGGGGTGAGCACACGTAGCACACTTTTTTTGTTTTTTTCCCACATACTTCGCCCCTCAAGTGAAACAGTGTCCCATGTGCACTGTCTTGGCATTGTTGATTACGCATTCTTCCACTACGGGGTGCATTGTGAATGTGCACTACTCACACGTACCTATAGCTATTTATTTTGACGCACACACGAGAGATATATCTGCAGACCACTTTGTCACCAACTCAAATGCACATGTACACATATGTATGAGGATGCATGTGTGTAAGTATTTGTTTAACCATATTATACTACTGCCACACAATTTAGAGACACGCTAAGTGGACGGCTCTGGGCGGTAGACTAGATAGCCTGAAATGGGTCCTTGAGCAACACAACGCGGTGGGACAGCGAGTAAAACCATAAACAAATTCGAAAACGTCCTGAAACGCACTGTTACTGAAACACCGATCACTATAAGTACACTGTATTACTTTATTTCTCGTCTGTCTATCGCGGCTGGGTCTTGATTTTACATTATTTTATTCCATGAATTTCAGTCCACTGACGTAGAGGTGTATCTGGACCCGATCGCGACCATACCGAAAAAATGTCATTTTTAGTTCACCAGTATAAAGACAAACCAATATTCTGCTACCAGCAGTGATGCGCTTGCGGCCGCTTCTTCCAGCAATGCACCCCTCCTGAACACTATCCGAGAAATATACAAAATAATACTTGGAGCACAGAGAGAGCGACGTCAAGCAAGAGGACAGCTGCGCGCTGTTTTGCCTATGCTTTAAGACACATATACATCAATTTTAAAAAGGAGAAAAACAGTGGGAGCGCGTTGGAAGCTTCGACCGCAGGTTATATCATATCTATTTTTATTTTCACCATCTGTATCACTTAACAGTGGTTTATTTGTGAATAAAACTATTGAATTGAATTGGATTGGTGTGTATTTGAGAAATAAAATGGTACTTTATTCTAGATTCCATGATCTGGTGTGTTACTGATGCTATAAGAAAGCAAAGCACTACGTTGAGTAATTGATCTTTTATGAACGGTGCTGCTGCTTTCTCATTCAAATTTGATATCAGATTTACAAGGGTGCTAGGCTACATACCACTAATATACCACTCAAAGTTTGCTAAGCACCAAGTATATCCAACTATGAAAAGTGTATATATTTTATATTTAATTATATCTTTAACTAGCAGGGTTACCCGGCGTTGCTCAGGCGGAGGAGAGTATTCTCCCTTAATCTATACTATATTTTGCTGGTCATAATTGTTGGTGCCCCTCTGCACCCTCACCCCCACCCCACCCCGGCACTTTTTTAAACCTCGCCATTAGATTCCTGGTAAAAAATAAACCCCTAGTAGACCCCTTTGAAGACCTATATCGGTGAGAAAAATTTTGGTCATAACTTTTGGTGCCCCTCTACTCCCCCACCCCACCCCGATACTTCTTTAAACCTCACCATTAGATTCCTGATAAAAACGTACCTCTAGTAGACCCCTTTGAAGACATCTGTCGGTAAAACAAATTTTGGTCATAACATTTGGTGCCTCCCTATAACCCCACCCCCACCCTACACACCTTTTAAAACCTGACGATGATCCCCGCCATAAAAAAGTACTCCTAGTAGATCCATTTTGGACACTCGGGGTGGCTCCATATTCATTTCTATAGCGGACAGACAGACATACATACATATATACATACAGACATTCTAAAATATGGTATAGATGATTTAAGCACAGAAATTGAGATTTTATTTGTATTTGACATTATTTTTTAGCTTTTGAATACGATAACCATGGAAAATGGATATTATTGGTAAAAGAGGAAATTTTTCAAATTTGCCAAAAAGTTGACGGAGCGAACTGATATGGGTTCAGTATCAAGTATGAGACCCAGTATTGTTAATTACAGCTTGACAACGCCTTCTCATGCTTCCGATCGGGTTCCAGATGGTCATTTGTGGGATGTTGTTCGATTCTTTGACCACCATGGCACCACGCTCCTGGACACTTTTTGGTTGGACTGGACGGACTGAAATTGCAAGCTGCAACTCATTCCAGACATGTTCGATTGGATTGAGGTCAAGGGATCTTGCTGGCCAGTCCATACGCTCAATCCCCTCTCTATGTCGGTACCCCCGGACAGCATGTGCAACATGAGGACGGCCATTATCGTCCATCAGAATGAATCTATCACCCACCGCACCTGCATACAATCTGACGTGGGAATCCAGGATCTCATCAATATACCGCTGTGCAGTCAATGTATCACGGTCAAGGACACAAAACTCTGTACGTCCATCCCAGCTGATGGCGCCACAGACCATTAGTGCTCCTCCACCATAGCGGTCATGCTCAGCAATGTTGACTTCATGGAATCGCTCTCCTGGTCTTCCCCATACCCTAGAACGCCTATCTCTGTTGTCTAAGCAGTACCTTGACTCATCTGTAAAAAGAACAGGTCGTCTATCTTCTCTGGTCCATCCAACGTGATCCATGGCCCATTCATATCGTGTCTGGCGGTGGTTCTGGGACAGCTAAGTGCGAATACATGGTCTTCGCGATCGGAGACCACATTCGTGCAACCTTGTCCGAATAGTCTGCGTCGAAACATTTACCCCGATTGCATTCTGAGGGTCACTGCGAAGCTGGGTTGCTGTGTCAAAGCGGTTACTACGGGCCTGAATGATCAAAAACCGGTCTTCAGCTGCAGATGTTACCCCGTTTTTGCCTCCACCATGTCGTCTGACTGATGTGTCATACTGCTGAAATCTTGCACAGGCTCTGGTGATCACCGTATGGTGCACACCGAGGGCTTCACCAACCTGACGATGGGTAGCCCCTTGCTCCACCATCCCTACAGTCCACCACATTTCTGCTTCAGACAAATGTCTTCTTACATTTGTATTCGCCATATTCACTCATTAAATAACAAGGGTTTGTGTTGAAATGAAGACTGAATACCCTACACATGTCATGTACATGTAGACAGTACACGAAAACATCATGGAAAGCAAGGGGTACATGCTTTCCATGACTGTCACGAAAAGTCTGCCTGTCAAGAGAGCTAATGTAAACACTGGGGACTATCTCAATACATTCCTCTATCATATCCACCAGAAATATCGCAAATGTGTCACAAGAAAATTTCACAATGATGTTTAGCAAACTTTGAGTAGTATAAAGCTGTATATACCACTGGACTTTGCCACGAACATGCCATCATCTACATGTACCAAATAATATGAATTGTGTCAGCTTGTGAATGAAATATCAAAATATTGCTATCCTTTTCCATAGTGTAAGTAAATGTAATTAAAACAAATACGTAGACACAGCGCTCGGCCCAGCCTATAGGCCCGTGAATTATGTTGACCATTCCACCCCTCCCCTCTCCCTCATCCTCGTCTGATTAGCTGTGCCATTATCATTATCTGACGTTCTCGGCCAACTCAGTCAAATGGAATACCAACTCAAATGGAGCCGTATGGCATAACCCAATGATAGGTCGCTTTAAGAGTGATTTTAATATCGGTGACTGTTATGCAGTGTAACTGTAGTAAGGATGGCAATCGATTTACCATCTACAATATCCAGTATATGTATATTTTCATTTACGATAACACGTATAGAATACTGACCTACAATAATTGCCTTTTCTGTTCACTTCAGTGCAGTTGATCAAACCTTCACTTCAGTGAAGTTGATCAAACTTTGAGATTCCCACCTCAGATATTCCATACATTCAAATTAAATATACGCAATTCATAAACGAAAAGGAAGATTGTGAACTGATAATAAAATAATATTTCAGGAAAACAGCTCGAGGCAAGTGTGCTTCAGATATCCAAGAACAAAGCAAGGCTCTCTCACTTTCATATAGTTCATTTCGCTCTTTTAGGGTTATTTCTGTTTAATGTCAGCCTCTCTTTTTTGTTTATTTCTTTTAATAAGGTCATAGATTTTCAACCCGTGTACATTGCCGTGGCATGCAGACATTAGGAAGATCGGAGTTTAAAACTGACCCCAAGGATGTCTACATTGCTATTAAAATCACCCAGAACAAAGGATGCAATAAAAAGTGACTAGATTTTACTGACAGTGAATAATTTATTTGTCTATCTTAGTGATGCAATGGGGCAGACTTACTTGTATCTGAAAGTTTTAATTTAGCATATTCAATCATATTTGGTTTGTTGAGATAAAATTTTCCATGTCATGTTACTTTTCAGTTTGCATTTGCAGATTGTCATGCGCTTTTTGATATATACAATATTATAGCTTGTTGATAACTAATTTTCAAATCAACCCCAAGCTCGTCCCAATAAAGTGTTAGCATCATTCGCATCCCCTGTGACATCAAGTATGATGGGCTAAATTGTACTGAAATATTGAGTCCTATTGCCTGACTCTACCTGACACACAAATGCCAATTAGACTTCTAAACAGCAGTTCAGCTTTGTTGTTTGAAAACGATTTGCAAAAATACACTATGAAAAACATATGTAACCTCACAAAAATGTATTCTGCCCGCCTCCCCATCGACCACACACACACTCACTTCGGCTTTGTTTCCAGAATGTTTTTCAGACCCACCACCCCGACCATGCAAAGAGGAATTTAACCAATGCAGTCTTGTTTGGCAGAATTCATTGACCTCTACCAAACAAGCCTGGCGTGGTTTGGTTTAATCCCTAATTGCATCAGGGCAAAAATTGGCTGCTTGAAATGTTATATCTTGAGGTGCTATATGTGTAAGAGAAATGTGTTTACTCTGAAATCTCCACCTCTGATATTCCATAAAGGCAAATTAAATATACACAAATTATACATCACAATATATGCATTCAACTCACCGAGTTGACAGCAGGCACCAATGGTTCCTGGAAGTCTTCTACCGTATTCGTACCAGAACTAATAGTAAAATTATATTTCACGAGAAGAACACATGGTCAAGTGTGCTTCAGATATTCAAGAACAAAGCAAGTAAATCAGAATTCTTCAAACAGCAGCGATATAGCAGCGTTGGGGGAACATGCCAAAACTATTGGCTTTGTTTTGTTTTCGGTTTGTTTACATTTCTGTCAAAGGTCATCGGAGCCGAAAAGTATCGATCAACAATGCCGTCTAAAATCAAATAATGAGACAGATCTCCTTCACACTACACACTATTATTATGTGGAAACTGTACACTTGATATATTATTATTTGCAAGGTATCATGACACCTGTTTGAACTTAGAATTACAGGTTTGCTTTTCGATGACAATTCGTGGTGTCGCGTCCTATGTGCATGGTTGTCGGTCATGGAACCCGCCTTCAATAAGAATGCAGACGGCGTTGCCCTTTTCCCAAATGCAGTCCTGTCGCTGTATCGTGTTTTGAATGCCTTGCTTGGCTTGGTTCTTGGATATCTGAAGCACACTTGCCTAGAGTTGTTTTCCTGAAATATTATTTTATTATCAGTTCACAATCTTCCTTTTGGTTTATGATTTGCGTATATTTAATTTGAATGTATGGAATATCTGAGGTGGGAATCTCAAAGTAAACAAATTCCTCATACTTAAATAGCACCTTAACATCAGTGTGCTGTGGCTTGAGGATGAAGCTAAAATTTCGATGAGCTTTAACCTTACAAGGATACATTATTGTCCAAAACGTTGATATTCAGTCCAATTAAGATGCTATACAAACAATGGAATTTTGTTTGTTTTTAAGTTCCTTCCTCCGATATTCCTTAAATTCAATTTAAATATACACAGACTTTACATCAAAATGAAGTTTGGGAGGCATAGGACACGAAACATATATGCAGAGAGTTGAAAGCAGGCACCACTGGTTCCTGGAAGTCTGCCACCGTATTCGTACCAGATCTGATAATACAATAATATTTCACGAGAACAACTTGTGGCCAAATGTACTTCACATATCCAAGAGCAGAGCTAGGCATTCAAAACACGTCTGAGTGCAGCGATAGGACTGCATCTGGGAAAGGGCCAACACTGTTTGCAATTTTTATTGAAGATGGATTCCATGTTAGACGGACATGCGTAAATCATTCGATAAATAACCCAGTGTGACCATTAACCTCTACCAATCCAGCCTATCAAATAGCAGCTGCATTTGTTCGCAGATGATAGGGATAAACATCTCTTGGATTAATAATGTGTGAAAATACTGTCTAAAAGGTTATACTCCCACTACCACGCTGATACTACTCAATAAAATTAGAACGTGTGTGTTATACTCATAGAACCAACTGGTTAAATATTTACACTATTGAACTCATTGCCCGTGTGGGGGCACGATGACGCCGTGTACTAAGGCGTACTGCACGTCAATGGTACGCATGTCTTCAACCAATCTAACCCTGCCTGTGCTGAAGTGTGGAGTTACGATGTTGGGGAGCTGGCAGCTGCTCGTCGTTGCTCGGTGGTTCTCTCCGGGTACTCCGGCTTCCTCCACCCAGGGACGTTCCGAAGAGGTTTCGATTGTGGGGGGGGGGGGGGGGGTGAGGTCCTGTATTTTCCAATTTTTGTTTGTTTGTTTGTTTTTTGGTTTGGGGTTGTTTAAAAGCAAAGCACAAGGGGCCTAAAACGCGGCAGTTAGTGGGTACATGAGAGTTTAAGAAAGGATATTTTACGTGTAGTGGCTGGGATTCGGTAGCACAAGCAGACAAGCTAGGATCAACAGTTCGATTGTAAACCATACTTTTCGAACTGTGGCCTTTTGAAGAATAGTGTCAGTTGGTAACTAGGTAACATATCGTCGCCTGAGTGCCATGATGTTGAATGTTTCCTTTGGGTGACTTGGGTCCCACCGAATTATAGTATGCAGGTGACGATATTTTTGCTTATACATTTTTACTCAACGAATATTATCCAAAGTAATTCCAGGCAAGCCAGACTATAATCTACAAACCCAAGCAGGGTTAGCGTTGATTGAAGACATATCGGTCTGCCTGCAAATCCACCATACAGTACACCCAGATCTCCAACTATTGACAAAAAGTGGCGTCGTTTATTGATGGTCCAAAGATTCGCGTTGCTCATGATTTCCACCAGTGCTAATCTTCTCAGCCACATTATCGTGCCATTGCGAATGCAAGAAAAGTACCTACTGAAACCCAAGCCCAAGGGCGCAACTGAGTCGGTTGAGATAACTTGAGATACGATCCGAAAAGTAACCAAATTCAGGCCGAGTGTTGTTACTTTTCGGTCTTCGGATCCCGGGTACTGAGCCACAGCATTCCAGATTAGAGATACAGACTCTAGCTCCAATAACGAGCAACTCGGCATTGTGGCTGGAGTCTGTATTTCTAATCTGGAATGCTGTGACTCAGTACCTGAAAGTGAAAAATCAGAATCACTTCTAGCGAGTACTGAGAAATAGTAATGATTAGACCCGTGGGAAAATGCTGAGCAGCGGAAGATTGAAGACATTATCTACTTTATCCATGTATCATACGATCCTGTTAAAACAGACTGTAGGTTCAAGTAACAACGTAACACCAAAAAATATGGAAAAATAGGAAACTGTTGAAGAGATTTTAAATTTAAAATTTGGAAAACAAAAACAGCCAGCACATGAAAACATAGTTTTGGCAAATAGCAAAAATCGACTTGAAAATTTTAAAATTTTATTAATTTTTTCCCAACTTTTGATTTGCCCCACAAAATTTCCAACTTTTGAAAATCAGGCTCTTTATTGGGGGGGGGGGGGTGAGACACCCCCCCCCCCCCCCCCCCCCCCCCCACACCCCCCTGTCGGAACGTCCCTGCCTCCACCCGTAAAACTGTCACGGTCATGATTAGCCATTGTGCATAAATATGTGACCTTAAACATCAATAAATAAATAAATAATACACTATTGAACTTCTTTGCACAAACGAGCATTGATTTAATATACGTTCCGTTGTTGCTGAGTACATCATACATGCACAACGAAGTCCTACCTAAATTTTGGAACGGGACAGGTCAGTTATCTGTCTTCTATCCGAATTGCCAAAGGTTATATGCTCACCGGGATCCTCTAAACAAATTATTATATAACATGCGAGAATTGGAGAACTGTTTCGATGTTATTGGATTGACTGAAATCTTTCAAATACCTCCAAATACCCAGTATACATTAGATGGCTATCTTCCATTAATAACAAAAATACAACCCGTTGGCGACGATGGGCGAGAGGATGTCGGATTTTATGTTAAAGACGGTCTTATTCCAAACATACATCAAGATTTATCTTTCTTTATCCAGATATCATAGTGCCCCTCTTTATCGAAATCAAGGTGAACATTTCATCCAAATTAATTGGTGTTATATACCAAATACTCCACTAAAAGCAAATAAAGACCTATTCTTGTCCAAGTTAAATTGATAACAGATCAAATTAATCATGAAAACAAAGAGGCTTATGCCATGGGAAATCTACATTTATTTACATATATACATTTTTTTACTCAAGCCAGGATCTACACCAAAATAGACGAATACGTAGACACGACGAGTAGCCAAGGCTTCTTACCCTCTATCACTATACCGACGCGACTAACAAATCATACCTCCATATCTGCAAACATTGGTATGTTCACGAGCGAACAGATGGGCAAAACAAATAAAACGTTCTTAGACTATATGGAAATTAAATCCTCTAATAATTTCTTCCTAAACCCAACAACGCCTACGGATGTAATAAATGTAATCAACCACGTGGAGTACAAGAGGCAAGAACAGCAAAGATCGCGATGGTATCAAAATACATATAAAAAAATTCACTCGGCATATTAGCACAACCAGTTGCCCATATCAAAAGCTTCTTCATTAATGGAACCGTTCAAGGGCGGAGAAAATTATTTATTTTATCCCTATATGCACTGAACCGCAAAAAACGTCGCCTTAGATAACACGAGATCAGCTTTTATTGTCGGTTGAAGAAGGCAATAGGGATCCGAGGCCAAACCTGCAGAAAGGCTGCACTAAGTTCTGCATCTTCTCTCGACCTCGGTCGCACTTGATCGAGTCTCCTCTGGATCTCGTCCAAAAAATATTTGATGGGTTCAAGTCCGTGCTGCGTGCTGCCCAAGACATGCTGCAAGAAGTCCCTGGTAGCTCTAGCCGTGTGGGCACGTGCGTTGTCTTGCTGGAATTGGTGATTTGGATATCGCCTGGATTGAGGGACAACATGGGTCCTCAGAACCTGATCGGTGTAGCAAGCGGCTGTGACACCATTACCTCTACCTAGACCGATATTCTGAAAGACGGCAGGTCACAGTCTCAGTTTGACTCCGATTCCGCCCCAAACCATGATGCTTGGTCATCTCCAGAAATCTATTTCCATAACGCATGCGCCGGCATAACGCTAGCCCCTCCTTCGCAACACCATGACTCAGCCATCTTCGGTGGAAATGCAGTGACGGCTCTCGTCCGAGAAAACGACTGTCCGCCATTCTCGTTGTCAGTTTCGACGACGCATGGCCCACAGCATCCGTTGCTGGTGGTTTCGGTGTCGTGCTGTAAGTATGGGTCACCTCCGACGACATGGTGATCAAACGGCGACAAACTGTGTCGGCAATGAAGTGTCGCTGATGAGTTCTGAGAGTGCGACGTGCTGTCCGTGACCCGCGCAAATAGATCCTGAAGGTGGTGCCTCCCTAGGTGGCGGTCTGGACGCGGCGTCGTCACTCTCGGGCGACCACTGCGAGGGCGATCGTTTGCGGTGTTGGTGACATTCTATCGCTCTCTCAGACGTTGAATGGTAGGAACGGTACAATTGAATTCGTCTGTTATCACACGAGGGCTCTGCCCGGCATGAAAACGCTCTATGGCTTGTTCGCGTTGGCTGGTGCTGAGCCTCGACATGGCTCTCTAATCCGAATAACAACTGAGAGTCTCCTGATTTCGAGAGGCGTTTTATACCCACGACGTTCATGAACTGCACGAGAATTTCATAAAAGCCCTGAACCTTTCCCAACACATGACCGCTTCGAAACTGATCACCTCACCTCGGGACACGTTCATCCGGGCATTTAGGGTTAACCACATCCTAATGGTACAACTTGATGTCCACGTAAGTATACCCAAAATTATAGCATGCGGGCATGTACCTGCCAATGTACTACCCATATTAGAAATGGCGACGTTTCTTTTGGGGGTTCAGTATATAAAACTGGAGATAATCAAAAGTTCACAAACAACAGGCCAATAAGTATTTACCAAGTCAAACTTATATTCAATGATTTACATGTTTTGCGTTTGATACTGAACCCAGTTTAATGACTGGTTGGCTTTTCTGACAACAAGGGAGTGGGGGCGCAGTGGCTCAGTAGGTAGAGGTGCACGCTGCAAGCCGAGAGGCCCTGCGTTCGCATTCCGCCGGCAACTGCGTTGTGTCATTGGTCACCCATTGTCCACGTTGGGGGGGGGGGGGGGGACTCGATGGTGTTGTGTACTAAGGCGTACTGCACGTCGACGGTGCACTTGTCTTCAACCATTACTAACCCTGCTTGTGTGGAGTTAGTATGTTGGGGAGATGACAGTTACTCGTTGTTGCTCGGTTGTTCTCTCCGGGTACTCTGGCTTCCTCCGCCCTTAAAACTGTTGTGGGCATGATTAGTCACTGTGCAGATATATGTGACCTTAATCACCAAGAAATAAATAAATAATTCTGACAACAAGGTTCAAATTAGAGGCAACACTATGTATGTGAAATGCCCAAAGTCGCCACTCGTCCAAGGTGTAAAAACTATAATCTGCACGTCGTGTTGTGGTACACATGCCATCATGCTATATTATTGGTGATGTACATTATGCCGATTACTTGTTTACGAACTAATTCTTCACTGTTTGGAATTAAAGGAAACTCTCATTCAAAGAGCTCAACAAATCATTTCCCGTAGTGTGGCACTTAACATCATTCCAATAGAATAAGGACAATACACTAATACCAACATATCGTTGTTCGATCGATCATTTTAATGAAATTGCTGAACGAAATGTCACATCATTATTGGTTAACAATTGCTATTAAAACAAGTTATTACTATTGACTATAATCCCGGCCGCAACATCCACAAGAACAGCAGATGGTGATGAAGCGTCAACATTAACTTAAATCCTGTCAGATAGCATCTACTAGACAACTGTTGCATTTCCTTTCAAGCCACTGATCTCTATACATTTGGATTGTGATTGCACCACAGCTGAAAAACATCACAACTCAATCTATCCCCATCAGGATGGTGTGAGGACAATCAACAAAGCAAATCCTCCAATCGGAAACGTTTTATGTCATGAAATTCTTACAACTATAAATAATGTCAGTCACAACTCAAGTACTTCATGCAGCAGCGACTCTTCAGTTTGGGCAAATTAATCAAACAGTGAAATGTTCCAGCACGGAATCAAAGTAGTGTCGGAAGCGTAACCTTCTTGTAATCTTCCTCCATCACCAGGTCTCCTGTACAAGAGATCTAATGGATGAAGAGTAGTCAAAGGGGAACATGTATTAGGATTTTGAAAACATCTCTACGATTCGAAAATGTCTGAATCAACACCACTCGAATGATTAATCCGTTAAAAGTTTAATCGAATCGAACATCAAAGGTTCGTACGACCCTACATATACATTTCTTCTGAACAGGAGGATCCCTTGCGTGCACATAACGTCCAAGAAAGTCCCAGATGTTTTCTAAGGGAGTCAAACTGAGGCTCGTTGCAGACAAAGGTAGTGTTGTAATAGCGTTGCTCAGAGAAATGCCCTCACAACATGGAAACGAAGTGGCCTTGCGTTGTCGTCCATGAATACAAGGCGAGTAGCCAACGGGTGGTTGTCAAAATGAGGACGTCAGCCGGATCAAGAATGCCCCGGATGTACTGATGACCATTGAGATTCCCACGAACAGTCACCATACCAAGTTAACAATCATGAGAGAGGCATCCCCAGATCATTATTGATCTCCACCACAAGGAACGTCTGATGTTCACGGGCACGTAAGCAGTATTTCTATGTATCCAATCCCTCATGCGACCATTCGTGACATGAGGCAAGAAGCTACTCTCATAGGACCAATGGACTCTCCTCCACGTCCAGAGTTTCCAATGTTGCCGTGCCACAAAACACTCCAAATGTCGTCTTTGATGCTGATCGGACTGAGCTGGACGCTTGATGACCCTTCTGACCTCATACTCAAAGCTTTGAGACGGTTTTGCACAGTTCTGTTGCACAAACGCCTGTTGGCTAGCCAAGGGCGTTTCAAAACCCCACTAGAAGCAAAGGGTTCACGCCTAACGAGGCGTGTCAGGCTCCAATCTTCCCTAGGAGAGGTATTTTAGGGTTGTCCGGGCCTTGGTCGGTTTTTAATATAGTTGGTGTGTTGATGTTTTCGGACAAGTCTGCTGGTGACAGAATTACTATAGACAAGTTGCCTTCCTACAGCTTTGAATGACATGCCTGTTGCATGCATGCCAACGATTTGCCATCTGACAGTCTTCTCCTTGCCATGTCAACATTAATTGTATTGATAAAAGAAGTGACAAATTTCCTTTTAAACCCAAATATTGCATGTGGAAGTAAGTGATATTTGTAACATTCGCGGAAAGCATGTTTCACGTGGCCGATGGGATGTGTTTGGGGTACGCAATCAAGCAGAAACATCATGTTTCACTTGATGAAATGTACTGCTAGACACAGCAATCATTAAAACATAATAATCAGTAACCTCAACGTCTCTGTCATGAAACATTTCAGGGGGTGCTTATTCAAGTTCCTGATGTATACATTATTTTGATCATTTAATTGAAATTTGCTCAATTGCATCGTTTACACGTTGTGTGTACGAAATTGTGGCAAAAGGTGATTTACAATTCGTCCAATTTTATACGGAACGATTCAACCTCGTCCCCTGTACTCTATTAGGTGTCGGCACACCTCGCATTAAATCGAATTTAATGACTGCCGTTTATAAATTCCGTGTAACACAGGATCTCGTGTTGATGCGGTTATATAGTTTATAACCTATTACCTGAGCATTGGAAGTTGACACAAAAGATACCAGGATTTAGCAAAGGATTCCCCACATCCCTAATATGCCACTATGAGTATCAGCTCTACTATAGGAATCCCCAGCAGAAACCTGGGAACTGATAGCCCCGAAAGTCGGAAACTTGTATGTGCTGGTATCTATAATACAGTCAACATTGGTAAAATTATAGGTACCAGCAGTCGTGCAGTTGTGCAGTCGAGGCCAAAGTTTACTACAGAAAATCTCAGAATATTTTCACTACCTACCTGTAGTTTGCTCTACTTTTATAGAAACAAAGTTGAAAATATATGTAGTAGACTATAAAACCTATTATACATGACCATCATTGATTGTCAGATGAATTAAATATAAATAACTCAATATAAAATTTTGATATAGGTGGTATCGCTGCAGTAAATATTTGAATTAGAATTTGACAAAGTTTGGACACTTTTCATTTAAAAGAAGAAATTCCCCATGTTTTTGACTCAACAACAGTCAAAAGTTGAATTCTAATGATAATTGACTCTTTCATTTCATGGAAGTGGTAAAATGTAACTTTGGTAGAGTTGAGCATGATTGCAGGTATCGCTGCAGTAAATATTTGAATTAGAGTTACCCGCCTTGAAATGTTGCTCTCGGAAATTATGCAATCTCTAAAAATAAACAGCCTTGGGAAAATATATTATTTCAATAAACATTTGAAACATTCCTATGGCATCTTGAATTATTGTTGAATATTCCACATAAATAAAGAGGGTGATTTGAGGACTTTTGGACCTATAAGATACTATTGACTTTTAGTGGGGTTTTGATGAGAATTTCCTGAAAAATATGTGCACGTGACAGATACTTCCCTTCCGGTCAGTTTTTCTCTCTTATTTGTTGCATGGCCACCGGTTTTCGAGGCAGAAAAAGTTGTCTGAAAGGCTATACTTGACAAAGCTATTTGAATGCGAAAACTAAAGTGATGCGATCATATTTTTGTTCACTTGAACGTTATAATGGTCGCCTATGAAAAATATTTAGTGCTGTGATACCTGTAGGAAATATGTGTTTGTGCCACATTTGTGATTCCAAACCCGATTTAATTATTATTTTTCGAGATTATTTCACATTTAAATGTTCATTGGGGGGACCACACATCGTACATCACTGTTTTATTGTTTTGAAATGTTATATGTTTGACGCAGTCAGCAAAAAGGCTAACAAATTCCAAAATAAGGCAGTTACTACGAACCCAGTCCCCCCTCACCCATACTGAACCTCTCAGCTGCTGGGGAATATGTGGGCAAACTGTAGAGTATATTTTTGGAGTCCAGATTTAATATCAAATATTTCAGTTTCTTATGCTTTGCCCTGGGATTGCTGCACTCACGTTCGACTGAGCTTTTTTTTTCTAGTTGACAACCTTGTCCTGGCTCTTCTCATTATATTTTTCATTGTATGTCATTCAGTACCCTTATGTGGACTTTCAAAATGCGTGTCTGCAAGTCTTGCTGTTTGTCTCTCCAACAGACAAGTTGTTTTCTTTTTTTTTTTGTTTGATATTTTTGCTTTTTTGCTTTTCATTTGCCTGGCTCAACATTTTCAATAATTCGAAGTTGACTATCTTACAGCCCCCCCCCCCCCCCATCCCGCCCCAATACTCACGCACAAATATATTAAACATAAAAAAAACAACTCTATTCTGGAAGCAAATACCCGACTCATCCTCATTGGAAACATATTTTTTACAAATTCACTCTTTTTGTCAGAATGGACGTCTGTGGGGCTAAAAACTAAGTTTGTGAATGTGCACATATGGGTACTTGCAGCACAGCATTGCCTCAGAGAATCAATAGTTGATAGTTTTATGCATTTTAACAGTGCTTCGAGATATCACCGTAGCAGTACTGATCATACTGGTGGAAAACATCAGTGATTTATGTTTTCACAGTGCCATACCAATGGCTCTAGGTGCCTTAACTGAGAAAACTTAGGCTTTTTCTTAGAAAAAAATGCTAAATATTCATCAGCACAATGTGAGATGTCTTGAGAAGCCAAAATGTAATTTATAAATTATCCGAAATGGGAAATTTAATGTCACAAGAAATTTGTTTTGTGTCAATTATAGCTTAGTTTTTTATGAAAATGGGCATACCGGGGCCATATTCAGGGCTATATTTTACCACATCATTAGGATGAAGGAAATTTGACATCGGTTGTTGGAATAAAAAGGCACTGTCCTTTGATATTGGTGAATTATATTTCTGCAACCCCAATTTTTGAAACAAAATTGATATTTATGTTGTTTTGTGGGCGTTGGAATCCTATTTCTCTTGTCGTGTGTTTAAAGGAGACAGACCTTTTCCAAAATATGAATCGCTGATGCAGATTGTAGTTTTATATTGGGATCAGGATAGTTTTTAATGAAAGCTGTGAATTCTTATCCCTTTCAGCATACTTAACAGGTAACAGGCTAGAAAAATCTTTTGGGAGCAATGCCCATTTGATAAAGTTTGGATACTTTCCTTTAAAATAACAAATGTTCCGTGTTTTTGATTCAACAGCAGTCAAAAGTTGAATTCTAATGCACAAATCACCCTTTCATCACGCGGAAGTGGTAAAATGTAACTTTGATGGGGTTGGGAATGATTACAGGTATCGCTTCATTACATATTTGAATTCGAGTTATCCGCCCGGAAATGATGCATTCTCTTACAATCAGCAACCTTGGGGAAATACATTGTTTCAATAAACTTTTGAGACATTCTCATGACATCTTGCATTATTGTTGAATACTCCAGATAAATAAAGAGGGTGATTTGATGACTTTTAGACCTAAAAAATACAATTGACTTTTGGTGTGGTTTTGTTGGAAATTTCCTGAAAAAATATGTGGACGTGACCTGTACTTCCCTTCCTGTCAGTTTTTCTGCCTTATTTGTTGCACGACCCCCGATTTTCGGGTTAGAACAAGTTATCTGAAAGGCTATACTTGACAAAGATATTTGAATACCACAATTAATGTGATGCGATCATAATGGCTGCCTAAGGGGAAACATTTAGTGCAGTGATTCCAGATGGCATTTCCAATAAAATTTGATTCCAGGAGTATTTTAATCGAAGCAACATTCCTAAAATGTATTTTGAAATAATGAACCACTAATGTAATTGAAATCAAAAGTATAGCAATAATCAGTAATGAAATAAACTTAACCAATATGGTAATAAACTTAAGAATTAGGGTGAGCAAGCAGTAAAGTGATAATCAATCAATTATAATCCGTAATTCAATATAAGTTAAAAGGTGGTGTAGTAATATTCAATCAGAAAAATACAATATATATCAACTAGCAGTGTAATAACCAGTAATATAATAAATTTATCCACTATCATAATAAAATTGATTGTTTTACAATATGGGTCACGTTTTCATATCACTGTTATTCTTACTCCAATTACACCAATAATAGTCATCCGGTAATGGATCACAACCAGTCGTGTTTTAATAACCGTGGTGTAACAGACATAACCGGCAGTGTAATGAACTTCATTTCTATTGTACTGCCGGTCAAGTTTATTGACTTACTGGTTAAGGCACTACTGACTTTCTATCAAATTGCTTGTTCATATTGCACTGCTGGTTAATTTTATGCATTGTTGATTGCTATAAGGTGTATTCGTGTCGGGAGGAGTTGTGATTTCAGGGATGTTGAAGACTTTCAATTAGTATTTTAAAGATGTTAAATATATTTACACGCCCTCAACCTTTTAATGCGCCCTTGCGAAATAAAATCAATGCTTGTTAGTGCCTTTAAGCGTGTTATCGGGAGGTCTGGTTAATCCAGACAAAATAGACTTTGTTATCCTGAACGTTATCCCCGGAGGAAATCGTACCCATGCAAATGAGTGACTATATATATATGTGTTTTTTGTTTGTGTTTAAAGTTATTTTCCACACCTTATGGCTTCATAAAGACAGAAACACAAGAATAAAGTAATGTTTCGCCAAGAGTTTATAGCAATGAGGCCAACTTGGGAGGGCACTCCCAGGCATTGGATGCCAAATGCATTTTACCAGTAAACCTTATCTGTTTCCAAGAGTCAGCAAGCTCTGTTGCAGTCGCCATCCTTATAAACGTTTGTTCAATGTAATGTCAACCTACTGCCAAATTGAATTTTACTATGAAGAACCGATGTTTATCTTTGGAAGTGCTTACTTATGTAATGAAGGCTGCAGAGTAGAATTAAATTGTAAAACCACAGTAAGAAGAGAGTGGCAAGATGAAATTGTTCACTATTTTACTATTGCTGACGGAATTCAATAAATGTTTGTTTCTTATATATTACTCGTAAAGTTTGATTTTGTAGGTGTTAATAATGGGATGGCATCCGTTCGAGGATGCATTTATCCTCTTCAGTCAAAAGCTTTTTTCCGATATGGCGTTTTAAGATAGCATCTCGTTTCAAAACAGCATTATTACTTAACATTCCTTACCATTAAAACATAACCGCTGAACAAATACAAAACAGTCGGACAAGGCCTACACATAAAGTTGCCCCATTGTATTTGGGATTTTAGCCTGTAGCCATATCTTCCGAAACAATACATTTTGAACTACAGGCAATGGTCACTATTATTTATTTATTTATTGGTGTTTAGAGTTAAATATTTCTGCATATTGGCTAATCATGACCACAACCTTGATATAAAGTCAAGTGTAGACAATCGCTTATATTCATGTTATCCATTTTAGAGGACTTCCACCCCAGTCATTGATAACCGGATCTAATTTTCCCAGTAAAAGCTTATTTACCACAACTAACAACAACTGCTTCACTTCCCGGGGATCACATGGGGAACAAGCGCTGACCCGTATATAACTAGGTTGCTGTAACGTCAGCGGAAGACATATCCACTCAATGCGTCCACCTTCCATTGAGATGGCGTCAAGGCAATCAGCGCGGTAATTTCCTCCGTTCGATGACGTGAAAGCTGTTACTCTGTGACGGAAGCCACATCGTGAAAGCTTTTATATCATCACACATCAATGGAAGTTGTAAAACTGGTATCACCTTTCAAATCTCATATCCTGCTTTTGTCAATACTAACAGCGATGTTCTCTGAATATCCAAAGGTGTGCACATCATCAATACATTCATTTTCATCATACTTAAATGCGATCAGCTATTACGAGGCGTCGGGAAATTGAAAACCTTTGAGAATGTTTATTGTTGTTGTGCAATGTTTATTTTTGGCAACAGCTGCACCCCAACCCCCACATCACCACACAAAAGGACGGTCGGCAATACACTCTTTTATGTTAATTTTCTGTATGTGACCAATGACCGCTCTAGCAATCCAGTTGTCTAGAGATCAGTGACTTTGAGCGAGTCCAATTCTACAGTTCCAGAGACAGGTAAACAAACACTACAACAACGCACGTCAATCGGAATCGAGTACAGTAATGTCACTGCATAGTTATTTATATTTAATTTTCGTTTCCCAGAATCCATTGAAATGAAAACCATTATGTATGCAGAGCAACAAAGGAATATTTGTTGTTCAAAAACATGAGATGGGCCAGTTAATCTGTGGTCTCACCACATAGTTTTATTGTACGTCTTTTATCGAGTGTCTTTTGTTGATCGATTTTTGTCAAACGTCAAAAATCTGAATGCGATTCTCACTATAGCCTTTTGTCGCACAATTGTTCTCTGTAGGCTGGTCAGCCGTAATCCCTTCGACAAATCGAAGCAGTATTTTGATAAAAGAAGTTTCAATGAAACGTGTTTGATTGGTTTGACAAAAATCGCATAAGTAAAAAATCGAACGAAACTCATCCGTCTTGAGTGTTCTCACTATAGATTTCCGTCGATCGACACCAACTTTGTCGTTTAGATGGCGGTCACACCATCGTACGCCAAGCATCCGATTTTTGATACGACAGACGTATACATCATTGGAAGGAATTGAAAACTGTAGCTTTCCGTTGGGGTGCTCACATCTACGTGTACGATAAAATTCTAGTGTACGTATCTCCTGTCCGTCCAAATAAAATGGAACATGCTCCATTTTTTGGCCGACCGAATCCAGTCGTATACGATTTTTTTCGATATTTTGAAGGTCCGGGTCAATTCAAAGTGCCAAACACCACGTAAGTATGCATGCACTACGTCATTTTTCTGATTTCGGGAAGTGCTGTGTAGAAGGTAGGTGTGCATTACTCGTGTCTTATATTTTCCCCAGTAGGTAGTGAACTTATGGATGATTAACTTTCAAGTGGTTTAACATTTGCGTCACTGTCACCTCTAATATTTTAATTTTTTAGCAATTTGTTTTTTGAAAATTGAGATAATTTTCTAAACTCATTGCACAATCCCCCCTCTCCTCAATATGCAGGGGTCCAACAATGACCTCTGGCCCCATTTTCATGATATTTGAATTCCAACGTGCTACTTCTGGAGAGCTTTAACGCCATGGTCACGCAACGATGCGAATCGAAGAGAAATACTTGGACTATAGACGGATTAGAATATCGTATGCGATGGTGTGACTGCCGCCTTTCTGGAAAACTCGTACGATAAAAATAAAAAAAATCTACAGTGAGAACACAGCTTTACATTTGTTCCATGCGTGCACATGTTTTCAAAACACAGGGAAGATATTATTTTCGCCATGATCCAAGTAGTTCCAAATATTCAATGTATGAAAGTTTTTCACACCAAACTATAAACATGACTAGATCGGGATTATTTTTATTTGCATGTATGAAACATATCTGATGAGTTCATGGAAAACTCACATGTATGGTTATGATGAGATGAGTGGTGATTAAGATGTATAAGACAGAAATGAATAAATCAAAACTTGACATTGTGACAAATAATACATGCATTACTGATCTAACTTCCAGCCGTGCACATGATTACCCGGCTCCGCAACATTTGCCACTCAACGTATTACAGCGCAACATTATGCCGCAGGTCGTTTTGCCGCAGCGACAAAGTGCCGTGACGATAAAATGCATAGCTATGGTATACTGCAATTCTGTAAAATTTAAAAGTTTGTTATATATATTTTCTAGATTTTTTATGAATTATCAAGTTGGTAAACTATCGCCCTAATTGTGTCATACGCCCAACTGTTGAGGCGAAATGGAAACTTTGAAGTTTGGTAAAGATTAAACAGAAATAGGAAAATCAAAATGCCTCGCACCTTTTCCTTGGTTCTTCCCTTTACTTGTATCCGATTTCGACCTTTTTTCGTCGAGTCATTTTGTCGTCGCAGTATTTTGTCACTGCGGTAAAGAGTGACCTGTGGCATAGTGTCAAGGTGCATAATGCTGTACGACAAAATGTTGGGTTACCCTTACGCAGTAAAATGTAGACTGTTGGACAAGTGGAACATACATGTATAATACGGTGGACATCAGTTCAGTTTTCTAAACCTCGCTGTCTTCTCCGGGTTGATTAATAGTCTGAACATTCTTCTGATCTTGGTAACGCAAGATAAATAATCTCAGCATGCATCTAACATTACGTCTAGAAGCTATTTTTCCACATTGCATTCTCTTGAAATCACAATTTACCACGGACTATTTTTTGTGACCGCTGTTTCTCTCCGTGCAATGATCATGTGGCACATTTTTATTTCAATTCTTTTGAGCAATAATTAAATATTTATAATTACGTTTATCGCGCCTACAGCTGTTTAACAACACTCTAAAGTTATTTAGGTCAAAATTAACCTAAATCAACTCGATTGAGTGAATATGAACCCAATTGGGTTCATATTCACTCAACCCAGTTGATTTTTAACCTAACTGAGTCTAGAGACTCGGTAAGGAAGTTGGTGTTAGTTTTCGATGGGAGAATCTGTCAGGGCTTTTGACAATCTATTTCCAAGGTCCGTATTATTGTGTACAGTACTGCCATTGCAAAATCAGACATTGAGGCTCATTCTTTGCTGCATTTCCGCCCCAGTACTTTAGAATACCATCCTACCTTTCGAACAGAAGACCACGGAAAATTGAAATTTCCAATTCCAGTTTCGATACTTTTTCATGATTCTGTATTGATTTTGTAGCAGTTTAATGAGGAACTTTTTGTCAATCGGCATAAATGTGTTTCGACCAGATTGCAATCTCACCTCGATCCGAACGAAAAAGAGAACTTCCTGCAAACACAGTACTATAGCGCTCTATAATAAACAGCTTTCTCTTAATGGATGGCGACTGATAAAAATTACGAATGCTTAATAGAAATCGTGAATTCGGAGGAGTTGTTCGCAGATTTGACGATTACGAGTCCGTTTGTGTTTCACAATTTTCTCATGTTGCGCGGCGACGAATGATTTTATTGCCCAGTAAGAGACGGAAATTTAGGCCACATGGCGATTGCAGAGCAAGGACATAATCTTAGAGTGAAGCCCCGCATTAAGTGGCAGAGAAACGCTCTCAAACTTTCTGCGATATGATATATCTGCGTGTTTTAATGAGAAATCGTAATCGATGCTACGAATAAGGAAAAATGACTGCTGGTTGGAAGAACACAAATTCCAGTGACGTAGTACCCTATTCGTAATCTCACCAATCGTAATGGTAACAACGGATAAGGAAAAACGACAGCTGGTTGGAAGAACACAAATTCCAGTGACGTAGTACCCTATTCGTAATCTCACCAATCGTAATCGTAACTACGGATAAGGATAAACGACAGCTGGTTGGAAGAACACAAATTCCAGTGACGTAGTACCCTATTCGTAATCTCACCAATCGTAATCGTAATCGTAACTACGGATAAGGAAAAACGATAGCTGGTTGGAAGAACACAAATGTAAGTGAGGGGGTACCCTATTCGTAATCTCATCAGTCTTCGTTAATTGTTGGAAAGGTTTCTATTAAGTAAATTAATAACAAAGGTGCATTGCAAAGAGTAGTTAGTATTCAGCTACTGACAATACAATACATAGATTACTGTGATGAAAAATGGTATTTATCCCACAAATGGCCGTTTATTTGAACAATAAAGGCCTTGGATAAATGTTTGCTTTATTCGGCTAGTAGGCTGATCAATTTTCCCCATAGGTTTAACACTGAAAGAATTTATTCCCCTAGTAGCGACGGACTTGTTGACCTCTGGCCTCTACCACTTTTGTCTAGCATAATTAATATTTCGATTGTTGATTTCTTTAAATCTTTTTGAAAGTATTAAACAATGCCAGAAGAAAACACCAACGACTGCTCATATAATAAAGTATTTTTGCAAGCTTAGCTCAAGTTTGTAGGGGAATTATTTTTAGACAAAAGTGTATTACTGCGCCTTGTTTATTTTTGCCAATTTTGCTGGTCGATCGAATTGGGCCAATGTGCTCCTCACTTCTCGCTGTGTTTTGTAGCGAATTATAGCACGATTTTGCCTCGACTGCCATGTAGAAGAGTTATGGGATAAACAAAATAAACGTATAGTGTTTTGAAGTAAAAAAAAATATTCTACGAGTAGGATTAAGAATGAAACCGACGAGCCTCTGGCGAGTCGGTTTCATTCTTAGTTCTAGGAGTAGAATAAATTTTATACTTGAAAACACTAAACGTTTATTCTATATATTTCCCGAACAAGTCGCGATAAACTTGCACACCATGGGTCGAAATTTCATCAATCATTTATTGCGAAATCAAGTAACGACGAACGAAAATGCCATCTCATGTTCAGTGTCCATGCATTTCATTTCCGGTAGTTAAGATTCTACAGTGCAGTGGGGACAGACGCTGAACGGTAATTTCTTGCTGATCGATACCCAGTCCGATCCGATCGAAATTCTTTGTCCGCGTTGGTAATCACAGTACTGTGTGGAAAATCTTGACGCATCCACGGGCAGTTATCAATTTTATCACTGGCAGATAGTTCACAGAGGGAATTTGCCACACATCATAGCTCACATTCCAACTATTTTGTCTCTGCGAGGTTTACAACCAATCTGAAATAATATATCAGGGTCCATGCGTTTTGTTTATTGAAGAAAAAAGATACTTGTTTTCCGGGAAGGGTGTTTTAAAGTCAGTTACCAATCTCACTGTCGATTTGCATGACTTTGAACATTCTGTCCTCTGATGTAGCACATTACCGTTTGGAGGCTCGGTGTGGATCTCAGCAATTAAACTGTTATTGAGAAATCAAGAATACAAAGCACAGGTAATTATTACATATAGTCCAATAATGATATTGAGGAATTTAGTTCAATTAAACTTTCCGATCTTCGGGAAATGGACGATTCTTGGGGAACAAAACAAAAGAAAAATGACAAAAAATAAAATCAGTCATACATTTGTTGAAGCGACTGAAAGCTCCTTCTAAACTACAAAATTACGAAACAACTTGGGCGGGATATTAATTCTCCATCTATGAAAATATTTGCAGTTGACTCTATTATGTTATTATAAAAGACGAACATATATTGGTTGTAAAGATCAACACACACACGACAAACCCAAGAGCAAAGCGTAAATACATGGTCAGCTTCAACCAACAACTCTACACAACAATGTAGCTAAAATGGCATAAACATCTATCCTCGAATTTCCTCCGCTTAATCCTCTTCACACTGATGTATGAATATTAAAATTTCAAGCGACATTTTTTCCAATAATGCGCCTGTGAATCTAACCAATTCACTCTTGTTTGAAAGTGCTCACTCAACCCTGCAAAACATGACTGACTTGGTTAAATTTCTTGTCGCAATATGGAAAAAAATGCAATTTTATATTATTTTTTATTATGTGACTATGTAATTTAACAGCTAAATATCACTACTGTTTGACGATCTTTTCCTGGACCTCAGAAAATCCACAGTGTGGAATCCGATTCCGTATCACTATAGTATGACGGACCATTTACGGATGCTTTAGCTGTTCCGGTCGCAGGGAGTACTTTACCCCGAGCTGGAATGGGTGCGCTCGAACTACGGTCCGAATTTTTAATCTTTATTCATGATATTTTTTATCGTGTTCGTGCGCATCGGGGGATTCCCCGGAAATGTGCGTCTGTTGCAAAAATAAGTGTAAACAAAATTAGTTCCTTCTTCCCTCAATCCTATTTACCAAAACAGGGTTGGGAGATTGTTAATGCTAGGGTTGGCATGCGATGTAGAATTATTTGTCATATAAAAAACCTTTTATCGCTACAGTGAAGTGATCCTGGTTAGCGGCAGCGGCAGCTGGTTTGGTCCGTCGATCTGACCTCAACTCGAAGTGCATTTTTTTGAAATCAGTATGCAGAAGGATAAACAAAACTGGCAGTGAAACTACATGGAGAATGCAAATGACAACAATACATTTTATACCATGATTACATATTCTACTATATATGAAAAGCCTATGACATCAATTTTAGCTTTATACACCAACTATGGTGAACACGCCAGCAATGGGATTTCAGTAGTTAAAATTTACACCTACAGTGAAACTACTTCCAAGTTGACCTTTGGTGACGTCGAGCTGAATGCGAACTTGTCTAAATTTATCGCACGTGGCCTCGCGAAGAGTGAAATGATAGTGGTAATAATTTATTATGTTTTTAAATGGGTTTACCTCATAAGATGCCAAATATTAACAAACATTCATTGTCTCATGTTAAAAAAGCATCCATAACTCGAAATAATATGTTATTATTATTTCATTTCGTTTCGGCGATAAAGTTGACAGAAGAAATACCGCCCACCGATGCTCATGTAAACAAAAACAAATTCGCACGTTTGTACGGCTGCTGCTCAGTGAAATCGAGAAAAAATAATACAATATACCCATAGTAGCTTAGCGTACCACATGTTCACCACTAGTGGTGAAGTGGTGTTAACCGCGCGCCGAAGGCTCGCGGTTAACACCACGTCACCATTTGTGGTGAACATTTGTTACACCAAGCTACTATGGGTATATTCTAAATATAAGGATTAGAGAAATCCAAAGTGTTCAAGAAAACAGTTATAGTCTTGTTGCTTTATGAGAATGGTTACTGTACCATTTGTTTTGTATTTTTATCATTATTGAGGATTCCATAAATAATGCGACGTGCATGTCAAGACTCGTCGCCGGAAGTGACGCATTGCTGCTCTAGTTTTACGAGCAGCGCAATTTCACTTTCAGTGACTTATGTTCTTCTTCATAGCGTGGCTCATCTCCAGCGTGGATTCAATTGTTAACCCATTTTGCTAGAGAACTCCACCAACCATTAAATAAAAGAAAACAAGGCAGACTAATATTGTCTAATAGTTCGTGACTAGGCCCAGAAAGAGGGATAAAAGCAAACAAGTGGATAACAGGTATTTTATCAAGTAGTTTTTAGTTTTAGTACCCCCCAAAACCCCAACCCCGCGAAATATTACATATCATTTCTGCAATACACGGTTTGGTTTACATGGTAACGCAGCGTCATTCACTGACGAACATATAAGTAAACAAAATAAGCAAAAACCCCACGAGAAAGCGGACAACATGTATTCACAGAGAATGCATTATAAAAATGAACTACAACAAATCGATCAGTAAGATCATATGTGCAAGTGCTGTCAATCTGCTGTTTAGACACAGTAGCAATATGCGTACTATAGTATGTCGTACCATCGGACCGCAAGTACAATAGATGGACATAATCAATGGTTTCTGAAATTTTGAACAATTATTCAAACAGCAACCAAAGGTAATCTGTGTCGAAATTTCGGCATGTTCTTAATGTACTTTCATTAATATTCGAACCGTGTAGGACAAGGTTCTGATCTATTAACATTCAATTTACTGGAAGCTATCGCTTTGAATGGATTGCTACCTCAATTATTTTTTTTTATCTTTTTCTGTTCTTAATATTTCAGTGGTGACAACTCTTTCCAAGGTGGTGGAAGCAATAGCCAAATATCGCTTTAGCATTGCAGATGGCGTCGTGTAGCCATTCGAGTGGAATATATTGTACAAATAGAGGTCACGCGATCTCCGCTATAGCTACAAATGACATTTCTTTAGAAATTTGTCGAAAAAATCGTGTTATCTTGTTAGATACAATCAGTTTCTTTCGTCAGAAAACTTCAGGATGAGTTGTCAGCTTATGGTTACTCATTGGGACTGGTTCGTCGAGATATATTCCCTATGCAAAACATGAAACTTCAATGCAGTTCAGCGCATTCTGCGATATTGTTATATGACCTGACGACAGAGTGGCAGGCATTACTGAGGTGCCGCTATTATGGATATGCCCCGTTATCAGTAGGTAAATGACTGCGCTAGCGGTGACGAAATCGACACTATTTTGTTGTTTTCCCCAATTGTCATTTCGTCCCCTGAGTTCCAATGTGTTCTATGTGCCTCCTGGCGCATAGAACACATTGAAACTCAAGTGACGATCTCACAATCATTAAATCAATTTATAGAGGTTTTAATATCACATTTATCACTTTAAGCCATATGAATTGAATTGTTTAGGCTTATTTATCGGAATCCATCGAAGGAAGTCGGCAAGATTAAAGCTGTTGTGGTCAAAGTGGTAACTATCATATCATTGATAGTTCATAAAAAAACTGTAATAAAATTCATGACAATATACATTTTAATAATCAGTGTTTTAATAGCACCACTTTGATGACAACTACCCGTATATTTGTTTTACCTTTCATTCCGGTAAACACGTGTTTTGTTTTGTTTTTTGCATGAAGATAAAGATCGTGGTCAGTGAATAAACGTCCCGATGTGATGAAAGTTTGCAAGTGTTTCTTGTGCTGTTATGAACAATTATAAATACTTTTTCTGGTGGGGATGTTTTGGCGCTGCTATTATGCAGAAATCCACTCTCTTCAATCTGTATATGCAGTCGAATTTTAATATTTATTTACGTCATTACATGTACATTTTTCTCCTCCCACTGCATTTGAAACATACGTGTGTCCCGGGTGAGATAGCAGGGAGAGACAGATGTATCCCACCCCACCCACGTGACGTTATACATTTATAACGTTATTATGACGTTATTAATATCGTATCAGTTTCTTGCTACCAACTAATTCATATTGACGTCATCGGAATGCAGTGTGATCAAAGTCTGATGCTCTAAAACTCTTCAACCCTCAAGCTTCCACCGTTCCTAATCGATTTCGTGGTATATACCTTTGGTATATACATAACTTGTGCATGCGCTTTCCGATGGTGTAACCAGTTTTTAAAGACAACGAATACAAAATGAGTTGATTGAATCAACACGTGACTCCCGATTACCTCTGGCTAACGCAATCGTTGCATGGTGGGGGGGGGGTTGAAAGATCATCCTCGATGAGGCTGAAGGTGGGAATGGGGAAATCTCACCCTCGGGGCAAGATATTTGAACCAGACCCTCGGCAAGCCTCGGGTCTGGTTCAAGTATCTTGCCCCTCGGGTGAGATTTTCCCATCCCACCTCCAGACTCATCGGGGATCATTATAATCCCAGAAGAGTTGAGAAATGATGTTAATGATCTCTAGTTACTTGTACAGAATTGTACAGAGCTGGGCACGCTGTTTTTCTACTTGAATTGAGTTACGCTAATAGTGAAGTTTGACGGAGACAAAAGTGCTCTTACTCAGTGCGATATTACTCCAAAATAATGAACAATACAATCGCGGGACTTCTAGTTTCAACTGCAACGTCTAAGAGAGGATTTATTTCAATATTAGCGGCTTCTTGTTCCTTTAAACTGCAAAAGAGTAAATGTAATTAGTAATTAGTCACAACCAGAGCGATTGTTGCATATTCTAGTTTTATTGTCTGTTTTGCGAAAACTGAAAAGTTTATAGCCGGCCTGGAGAGTACAACTCTTGACGTGACCACTGCTTTGTTTCGAGCTATGAATTGCCCTTCATAAAATGCATGTTCATGGCCATCGTCGTAATTCCTAGAATATCTAACTGATTCTACTCACCAGATGCATTTCTCTTCCTTAACGTAATTAGAAACATACATCAGCATTTCTGGTAGTCCCGCAAAGCTTCTAAATAGGATTAGATCCGACCAAGTGTCCCCATCTTGAGCTCTTCGTTTATCATCATGTCCCAAGTGCGAGAGTTATGATAACAGAAGAATAGTTCAACGAGTTTCCACTTCCGAACTACTTTCTTCGATCTTGGAATTTTCCACTTTTTGAATCATTTGCTCAAAATCGAGTCACTGTTGAATACGATACATGAGAAGAGACTGGCAACATTTTCGGTTCTGGGACGGTGCAAGACACAAGGGGAGAGGAATTGGGTGTTCCGACTCACCTAATTTTCCACACAAAACTTAGATTTTCTGTTGAGTCAGAAAATGTCTAGGGGGCTTTCAATGTTATTCTACCGCACACACGAACAAGTCGTGTCCATTTTATAATTCAGCAGGCCAATGGCCAACCCCAAAATTTGTAATTTTGTAAAATTCCGTGTTAAGTCCAAATCCTCTAAAGTGAGTATTAGTATGGGAGTTTTCAGTATTAGTGTTTACACGTTTGTGTCATTCGCGTGTCCACTCTTCACTATGGGAATCCCATGGACATTTTCTGGGTCACTTAAAATACAAATGAGAAAATGTTTTTGAAGGGGTTTGAAAATTAACACTGAAATCTCCATAGGAAATTATAACATTTGTTTGAAAAGCCCTGTATTTATTAGCGTCCATGGTCAATTTGTTTTTTGTTTGTAATTCGAATGTGTGTCCATTTGTGTCCACCATTTACTGTGGAAATCCCCCAGACATTTTCTGGATTACTTAAAAATACAAGTTTGAAAATGTTTTCGAACAGGTTTGGAAATTAACACTGAAATCCCCATAGGAAATTGGATGTGTTTAAAAAGACCTGTACTTTATGCATTCATTCTACATTCAGTTCTGGTTTTGTCGAATTTTCGATTTCTTTTCCAGACATTGGCCAAACAGCGAGTTGGAAAAATAATGCCTTTCGTTTCGATGTTTTCTTTTCATTTTTTTCGTACAGAAAAAACAATTATATCATTTTTAGAAAATATGAAAATAGAAAATTTAAAAATAAGATTGAACTTTGCTTTTTCTACCTGAAATATTTCGAATTTATATCTTTTAACTGCTCGAAGGAACTAATACTAAATAAAATAAAATTTAAAAATACAAAAAAAACAAACAAAAAAAAAAACAAAAAAACAAAAAAAAATAAAAAGAAAATTAAAAATAAAAAATAATTTTGCTTTTCTGTGAAATATTTCGAATTTACTTCTTTTAAACACTCATAAGAACTAATACTCTACCAAAATGTAAAGAAAACATTTAAGAAGATTGTTTGATTGATGGAGAACATTATGCACAGTCTGGGATGACACTTTCATGTAGTGTTAGAGAGAGAGATGCTACAGCGTGCAGGACGACGATGACCCTGCAAAGACGAGGCGAAGTCTCGGATGTTGATGAATAATCTGACACCCAGACGAGAAGGACGAATATTGTGTCTGTTGGTAGACTTTATTGGACAGTGCACAAAAAAGTATAAAACATTTTAAAATAAATAAATAAAAACAAAATTCTGTGTCTTCTTATTTCTTTATTTTTTTTAAATATATATTTTTCTTATTTTTTTAAGTATATATTTTCAACTCCTTTTATTTTTGTTTAATATATATATATACAAAACAAACAAATAAATTAAATTAATTAAATGAATTAAAAAAGAAAATGTATAAATTAATAGATGAAATGAAAAAGAAACAAAAAGAAGAAGTGTGTGGTAAGATTATCAGAGATATGTTGTTCAGAACGTTTGCCAACCACGTAAAAGAAAAAAATTCTAGAGCATTGATAATAAAATGTCTTAGTTGCCTATGTGATTCTGATGACGACATCGACCACCAAATCCTTTAGAACACGGAATACGAAGACGGGATCGTCATGTGTTTTATGCCAGCATAAAATATGGTTTGCAAGTGCGGCGTGATGAGACTTTGGATGGAGGTGGTCTTGCGTGTAGGAGAGCCGAGACCATCTACATTAGAATGCAAGTACATTCCGATGTTGGCGACTGATCTCCCGACAGAGGTTCCAGAACGTATTATGCATTTGTTCCTGAATGGGAAATAATATCTCATTCCGCTGTAAAAGAAAAAATAAAAACAAAAAAAAAATTAAAATAGAAACAATTTGTTACAAAATATATAAAAACATTGTATTCAAAGAATATTTAAATAATTATTATCTTTCTTTGAATCCATTCTTTTGAACATATTCGAATGTTCTTTCCTCCAATCCAAATGGGATAATCTTTCGTGCTGTGCAGAGGTCGACATCCTCCATATCAGGAGGACGACTCCAATTTGCCAAAATCTAATGCACATCTCTCTCCGGCCTACACGGTTATCTTCTGACTCACCTATTTTAATTTTTCACCACCGTGATCAGAGTGTTGGCATTAGGCAGGTGTACGGTATCTGGTAGATTCGTGATTCTATAATCTCCCATGCCTAGCGTACCTTCCATCTTGTCGTCGGTTTTCCACAATTTAGTGTCGTCCACATAGTCGTGGCTGATGGCACTCGATCCGAAGTCTGTGTTGGGCTCTAGACCGAATAGTATTCAGTCACAAGTGGTCAACATGCGTTTCGTGATAGAGTATAGCCTACAATGAAGTATAAACCAGGACGTGCTAATAACGCGCTATTTGGGCAATATCTGCGTCACATTCGTATCTGAATATCGCGATATTTTTATAGCATTAACGCGTCAGTTGGTCGTGATTTGGCCGGTCGAACTCGCAAAGATGCCGAAATAAAAACAAACTATATTCTTGCTATCAAAAGCCTCTTCCACATGTACATGTCTGTGTTGTGAGAAAGCCCAACCCCACCCCCTCACACAAACATACAGTTGTGTTGAATGGAAAACGAGGACGTTAGCGTTTTTCACCATCAAGAAAAAATCGCCGTGTCGCGCACTCTTCATTCAATGCTGCATTCAAAAAAGGAACCCTTCTACAAACGCACAAGTCCTTGATAATTTTGATACAGCGAATCGCTTTTATGAGTTGGTAGGGGTGATAAAATTGGACAGTTTTGAAAATACCAACGGCTCGTAAAGACAAGAGAAATTCTCTCGACATCTGGCAGGTTCGTTCAACCTGTGACTTGGATATGTGGTCCTTTGAACACTCAAACTGTCACTGAGCTATCAGTCTGATCAAATGCAGTTTAATAGCGGGGCTCGGGAAACTTGTTTCCTTTTTTAAAATAAACTTTAACCGGCTCATTTTACACATTTAAGTAGGCCATTTCGTTGCTTTCAGGAGTATTTCAATTTCATTTTACAACACCCCAATCCGTGCTTGATATCGTCGTTATCGAACGAGAAAGGAACTCCCTCTCTCTTCGACTTCAAAGATTAGAGCTTCATATTTATAAAAGTTTAAACTTCAGTTATGTAAACATACTCTCGAGGACTCTCTTGGAGCCGGGTAAGCCAAGGGAAATCCGAGCTTTTATGAACGAATGCATTGACTACGCCAGTCAGTTTAACACAAAAAGCTTTGCGTGGCTCAAATCGTCCATATTATTATAAGTATTCGCTCCTCTTCTTTTCATCTAATAAATTACGAACGATACTTATGAACATATTGCGCCACGCACGCGTTTGTCTTGCGATATTCGCCATAACACGTTGAAAATATCACGTTAATGCTATAGGAATATCGCCATAATGAGGTGCTAACATGGCGTCATTAACAAAAGAATATCGCCTAATGCTAGTCTTTATTATAGTCTGTACTTTAGGTCTGAGATTTTGAGAGGGCAAAATTGACGTCACCTTTACTGACTGATTGATTCCGAATTTCCATCCTCGATTTTCGGAAGATTGACGATCGTACTCCATCCAACATCCCGATCGATCTTCAACTCATTCTTGGCCATTGCCTCGATGATCATTTGTTCTCTGGCATGTGAATATCTCTGGTCTGGGATCCATCGATTCGATATATTATACTTAAACACATTCAATTGTGAATTTATTGCCTTGTTGATGTAACACTCTCTTATATGGTTACTGAAACGAGCCTGATAATCATATGCACAACGTTTTGTAGCCTCATCGGTCGGATGCACGGGGTAGACAAATCGTTTCAATTTCATAGATTCGATATATTATACTTACACACATTCAATTGTGAATTCATTGCCTTGTTGGTGTAACACTCTCTTATATGGTTACTGAAACGAGCCTTAGAATCATATGCACAACGTTTTGTAGCCTCATCGGTCGGATGCACGGGGTAGACAAATCGTTTCAATTTCAAGTCCACATCGACGTTCATGTTTCTATCCACGTAATTATATCTCAAGCGTCTCAAGCGTCTCTTCAAGCCCCCCCCCCCCCCCCCTCTCTTATCCCGATATATTGTAGTGGCGACATCGGTGAGATCTATCAGTTTGGAAAGATTATAATTCTTATGAGAATTTATTTTCAATGCTTATTGTCGAGGTCCATATCTCCTGACGAAATGAACGTTCAAGATAGTCTCGGATATTTCACATATACCGTCGATGCTAGTTTTTATTTTTTGTGAAAACTTCTTCCTAATTTATCGACTGTCGGTTTTTTTGTGTTTTTCCTTCTATTCTGTTGTATTTTTAAGTTTGTTTTTCTTTTCCAATATACAGCTTGAGAAAACTATGAGCAATATAAATGGTTGAGAATGTCTTGAAAATAATATCCCGAAAACCATCTCTTGCGAACATACAGACACAAGTGTTCGCAAAACACTTGGCCCACAGGCTGTACTCGCTTCGGGTTGTAATAGGTGGGCGATTTCAAACACTGCCTCAATTATTCGAGTGGTGCGATCCCATAACTATCGAAATAATAATTTTTATTTTTCTTCTTCTTGAACCAAACCACCCAGTGAGTACTGTCGCCTACGAGATCGTCTAGATTCAAAATTCTGCTCGTCTGCTGCCGCAACTGGGTAATGTATCTCTTGAAATGACGCCTCGAAAATGTTTTATCGTTAACGCTTTGGGCGCTTCTATCAAATCCATATTAGAAAAGAGATGGTTTGGTTAAATAATACATTCTACCGATATGTTCATAGTTTTTCTCCTTTTCTCTATAATACAAAAACAAAATATATTTTTATACTTCAATTCTCTTTTATGTCCGTATCAATTTGCAGCTCGTGTACCCGTCTCACTCTTCTTGATTTTGAAGAACCGCCTGCAGAATCGAGGAGAATAATGTCAGTGTGCTAAGGTACTTATTCAATCAGGTTGTACGAGTCTTTTGTCATCGTCAGCTGATAAGGCAATTGTATTCGCTATTTCCACATAGATGTCATGTTTACCGCTTCAAATCGCATTTACCCCTTTGCAGATTGGCTTACATTCAAGCAGAGAATGCTTATACTCTTCAATAGTTATGTTGTTTCAAACAACACACTTTTGAATCCCCTTGCATGTTTTGTTGTCTTCTATTCCTCTGTCAATTTTGTAGGTGTACAGCTTCGCCAAAAAACCTATCCATTCCACGTTTCATCACCTGTAGTGTCTCATTGGAATTTTCCTGGCACCTTTTATTCTCTTTCAAAGAGATGCCCAAAAGAGCGGTTCGGATCGAGAGTACTCGTACGGAACCACCCTATCACATCTTCTGCGATGTCCTCATACATATCTTTCATCTCTACCTTGTAAGCCTAAGTGTCTGAGTCCGTGAACTACAGCTGCGATTTCGCGATTTTATTCTTGAAGTAATTAATCGTTATGAAAACGATACGTGAAGGTCCTGCTGAAATCTAGAAAGCACATTTCCAAATACGCCGGTTTGTCAAACGTTAATTGAGCCTTCTTCATGTGTACGGCCACCAGGTTCTCATTGGTCAGTGTTGGTAGTTGGGTCTCGCAATGTATTTCTTTGTGTGCTCTTCTGATGTCATGAGGTGAATGTTGGTTCGTTTACTCAAGGTTTCCATGGTTTGTAATAGACCATGCAGTTGCGTTTGCTTCATAGATTTGGGATGAGTTGTTTTCACACCACTGTTGATATCTATATTCTCCGAAGCTAATGGGTGTTTGTTTGCAAGTCGCTTAGTTCGAAATCGTAGTCTAAAGCTACTTGTAAAACACACAGATAATGGCTCTAATTATCGATCGCTTCTGGCTTATTCATCACTTAAAATTTCCCGTGGGCAAGGGTCAGCACATGGCCCAGCCGTACAGGTTATTCATCTCCAAATAGGTGATGTATTTGCTAAATGTCTCGCACTCGAAATTCAAAGATAACGATTGTTGGCTATCGTGCATCTGTGAGACACGGTGGACATGCCAACCCTAACATCCTTTTCGAACATGAGAATCATGTCAATGTATTATAACGATTCTAATTCCTTTTCCATTTCAGCAGAGTGTCCCAAGCCAGCCCGGGAGTCGTGAAGTGCCCAGCAGGATCCAGATCGTAATACGTTGAAAACACATCTCTGATTTTCCGACTACATTTGCCAAGAGAAGGATGTCCATTTTCAATTACGGATTGTGTTAATGTCTCATCTATTCCATGTTAAATAACGACCACACTTTTTGAGCATGTCCATCATCCTCGTCCGAAATCTGCACGTAATAGAGTCTCAAATGAAATTATTCTTTGAGAGATAGCATCGACCCTATAAAAAGTTCCATCACAGCCGCATAATGGTATGGATAGGCACCTTTTCACAAGGGAATGTCCCATTTATAAAGATCTGGGTATCTTCGAGTCATGATGTGGAATGTATCCTTTTCCAAATGATCACCCAAACTTTCAAAGCTGGAAGGCAATAATTTATAACTGTCCAAGAAACATATGATCGTTATTTCTTCCATCATTTGTCTACTATGCAGCACCATCTTTTCTGTGAACGAAATGTATTTTCTTCACTTTTAACAATGCACGAAAGTTCGCCTCAGGCTAGATTTTTAATGAACTGATTGAAAAGCGTATCCCAACAAATTATGAAAAGAGACACGATAAAATGTTGGATCTCGAAACATCAAATTATATTTATTATGTGCGGGACCCATATAGAGACCGATGTAATGGTGAAGATCCCTGGCTCTTCCATAACCTTTTTATCATCGAATTGTCCTCAACAAATGACATTCCACCACATTACTATATTCTTTCCCCTGGTCATCCGTCAATGACTTCATCGGAGCAGGTCTTATAAACAGCTCGCATAATTTACTGATTTCCTATTCTAAGTTGGATACGGACATTTGAACCACATCGCCCCCTTCAGATCGTTTGGAGTACGCGATGAGACCACTGGAGAGATTATCTTCGAAAGAACACTCGATGTAAAAACAACATCCTCAAGGCATATGTTTCTGATATCTTCCCCTGTAACCGTTACCGTCTGGTTTCGGCTGACACGAAATCATATTTTCCATGAACGATACAAAATCTACGCACACGATGAAAGGCGCTCTCAACCATGCGATGTGCTGCTTGAAATTTAGTACAGTACCCTTTGTGGCATGACTATTTTCACGGATTGATGAATCCAACAATAGTCCTTATGTCTAACGATTCAGAATCCGCGTTTGCAATGAAAAGCACTCTCAACCGTCTGTTGTTGGGCTTGAAATTTAATAAGCTACTCTTTTTTGGCATGACTGCTTTCACGGATTGATGAACCCGACAATAGTCCTCGTGTCTCTCTAACGAATATTTGCTATGGAACGAATTCCGACAGTTGAAACAGAAAAATATATCTTGTGTCCAGTCGTCTGCTTCGAAAACAAATGACCCAGATTTCTAATCCAGCAATAATGCATCGCCGGAAATCATTATCAAATTCACTTTTTTCTACCACCGTTATTTCTGTGCGGACTGATGCTCAGTGGAAACACTTGACTTTCGCGGTTTTATCCTAGCACATTCATGGCCACGGTCGGATTCTGTCCCTCGAAATGATCAAAGTTTCTCACCTCCATTGGAAACTTGATTCCACACCAATCTAAACATTCTGACTTCTCGCGATATTTTGGCACTCTTCTTGCATTTCATCCCATCGGATTCAATGCGGAAGTCACTACTCATTTCAAGCATTGATTATTTTCGCAATTACGACTTTCACTACAGCATGGTTTTACACTAAACAAAATGGCAATTTCATGTGACTTGATTTTCGTAAGGGATTGTATTTGTCCACGCGAATTTCAAACCTCAACACCTCACGGAACGCACAATTACTGTCGTTCATTTGAAAGTAGCTATTGATTCCAATATCTCATTTGTTCATCTTTGTGAAGGTCTCTCGCTCGTCCGAAGTCTCCACGATCGTTGCGAACTAAGACTGACAATAACCCTCACAGACCTCGGATGTGGTCTCACGTTTCGCGTGCGTTGCTTCTTCCATGTAACATGTCATGGTCATCTTTATCTTGATACCGAGACCCACGTTTTCTCTATCAAATTCGTCACGTTCGATTTCGCAGCATCTACGAATGCTTTGGGATTGTACTTGTTGCGACTGGAATGTTGAACAATTTTGACTAATTCTTGATCGCTTTTGTTCTCTGTCTCTGAGTGAAGATCACTCCCTCTTGCACTTTGAATTGGCAATTTATCATTTCCACCAATCGGTTTCGAAATATTTGCATCCACTGCAGGTCAAACAAAATCAAATACATGATCGTGGATGTTGTTGTTTTGTTTTTGGATTTCCTTTTCCTTTCCAACAAATAATCCACAGTGACGACGGGAGCTTTTCTGTTTTCTTCTTTGCTTCAGGTTGTTTCGTTTGCATGGAGGCTTTTCTGATTTTCTTCGCTTCGGGTTGTTTCATTTGCACCGGAGCTTTTTCGTTTTTCTTCCCTTCGGGTTGTGTAGTTTGCACGGGAGCTTTTTTGTTTTTCTCAGCTTCGGGTTGTTTCGTTTGAACGGGATCATTTTTTCGTTTGCACCAGAGCTTTCCTTTTCCCATCGTCCGTTTCTTCAGGATTTCTAATCCATGGCGATGGGAGATTTTCCGTTTGCTTTCTTTGCTTCGGATTGTTTTATTTGCACGGGAGTTTCACTTTTCTGTCGACAGCGTGTTTTGGGTTTTATGTTTTGTCTGTTTCGTCACATTATTCGAACCGCCGAGAATCAACACTCGAGCCATTCTCCCTTTTTCAACCATTTTGCTTTCGGATTGTTTTATTTGCACGGGAGTTTCCCTTTTCTATCGACAGGGTGTTTTGGGTTTTTTGTTTTGTCTGTTTCGTCACAGTATTCGAACCGCCGAGAATCACACGTTCGATCCATTCTCCCTTTTTCAACCATTTTGCACCTTTCAAACGCATTTACTGAGCCTTGAATCTCAAGCCAAGAACCAATGTCTTCATCGTCTCAGCATTTGTTGCATCAATTAATGCGGATCTCTTCCTCGGAGTAGAATATCTGGAAATTTTTCAATTCTGGTAATCTGAATGTTTGTAAATAATCCATTTTATTTTTTAATTCCGTGAAATAAAGCTGGGGGTAGGGGGTGTAAAATATTAATTTGTCTCCCAATTTCATTTGGCCTGTCCGCGACACTTGGATGAGTCCTCACCTGTAGCACCAATACCACCAATACCTAGTATATTCAAACACTTGCGATGCAGTAAAAATGGCAATCGAAGGGGTCAGTTTTTATCCATTACTCTGATGAATTATTACGAACATTTAGGTTTAATGGGTGATCTGTCCATAACGATTTACTCACATGAAGTCATTTCCTCGTCGCTTTCATCGAGTATAAATTTCTTCTCCACTTGGATTATCGGAATTTTTTAAGACTGGTGTGAAGAGGATTTGTACTTGGTTTTACGTCACCTCTGGCTGGTCTTTAATCCTTCCACGGGGATGAAATACCTTCATTACCAACTCGAATCCGTTGCAGATTACAGCACAATGTTAGAGTCTGCATTACCATTCAAAATATGGTGAAAGATGTATATATTTTGATTGTTGGACAATATACTTTCGCTGTGTTGCCTATTAAAGCTTGTTATTCAGCCATGCACGAGCGATACTCTCTTATTGGTATTCTGGGCAATGTGTGGTGAAAGTTTGTTTTCTTCTTAAAATCTCATAATTGGGCGTATTTGTCCTTCTGATGAAAATCTGACGTTGGGACATCATGATAGTGTCCTTTGTCAAATGAGGCTGCCATTTTGGTTTCGCTATTTATTAAAAAATACCACATCTACAGCATTTTCACAATGAGGCATTATAGGCTGACAACAATATTTTTTTAACAGCCTGCTTCACAAACAGGCAATTACGAAACAATTTGAAAATTAATTTTGCAGACAAAGTTGTCTGTTATTTGCAAACTACTTTTGCGTCTATCAAAATGTCGTGTTATGGTATTCCACGCCGATATATCGGAAGTAAACAAATTTTGATAATTCATCAGCTGCGTTCGCTATTGCAACGTTCGTGTCATCCAAGGCAATCAAGGTGCTATATAAATAGGTAAAATGAAATTTATGAATGTATGGAGCTGACAAAAGACTTTTCAATTTTGTCAAACAATGACAACATTTTGAGGATATTGCATGTTTTTTTTTTTTTTGTTTCGCTCATGGCAGCATTACTTTGCCGCCAGGAATAGAATTGATGCAATCGCTTTCCCATTAGTATGGGCGTAGGATGCAATATTATCGATTTCAACGCGATGTTATACAATTGAAACATGAGTGCAGATGCAATATTTGGAACTATAACACGTCCTGTTACATAGTCCGTGAAGAGAATGCGTTCTTCACGATTGCCGGCTCCAATAATTTCAATATGCAAATTGTAAAGTAAAGTATATTATATATTGAACTATTTTATTGTTTAAATCTTCTGTGAAGAAATGCGGAGATCACATGCCAAAATTCAGGAAACTGACAATTGGTTCGGCTCGGCCTTCCACTAGATGAAACACCGTTGTTTCCGTCGATTTAAGTGGTGTTTCAAAGCCATTACCCTAGTAGAAAGTACGCTTGATGGATTCTGTGATGAAATCCACTATCAACGTCAGATGAGGCGCATTTATTGCACAATGATACACAATTCTTTACTCTCTGGTAATTTATTTTTGCGCAATTTGAACAGTAGGATTCAAAGATATCTGTTTAACTATACGTATCTGTGCTGACAGATTCGCTTTTGCAACATTGCCCCATCCATATTCGATTAGAGCCGCTCCGTGTTCGCCACATTTAAGACGAACCCCCCAGTGCTAACCTTCCTAACAGTAATCTTTTATGGAAAAGTCTGCAGAGACTGATTATGTTTAAAATTCATGGTGAGTCTTTGCCGCAAATCGGTCTCACATTTCTTCAGGAATGAAGCAAAAAAGCTTTTCTGTTACCCTTTACCAGATGGTTGACCATTTTATCGTTGCAATATTTACTGCATGTTTTCACTTCCGCTATTACCTATGCATCATGTTGAAAGGGTTAATGAAGCTTTGACCCTACAGTGGTATGTCGGTATAGTGAACTTAACCCTTTGCCTAACCTGAAAAGCAGACGACAATTGCAAAAAAAAAAATCTTGAATAACTAATTTTTTTCATTTTTGTCTCACTGCTGTGTACTTATTTGAAATAAGTAAAAGAAACACATTGACCACTTGCACAGTAATCTGGAATTTTATAAATACCAAGTACCGCTTGTGCACTGTTAATTATTTCAGAACTCAACCAATGAGATCTTGTTTGACAGAGCTAACCGATTGATTGATTTCATCAATTACGTGATTAAGGAACTGTTTCAGAAAACGATGTTACATTGCCCGAGAGCTAGGAATTAATCGAGTTATGCTATTAAAGCTATGAATTTGCGTTTTCATTTTTTAGCTGGTCGGAACACTGTAGTGGCGACACAACTACAACTGCCAGCACCTACATATAATACATTAATCAGTAAAGACTGCTGGTATCAACTGATATGTTATGTAAAATGATTACTCAAACATGACGCATGCTTTACTCAATAAATAATTCTTCGGCCAAAAGTGTATTTAAACTTCCCGAGTATTTACTACACAAAGGCGATTCCTAACAAAAGACACAATTTTCTCAGTTAATTCGATTCCACCAGTCAATTACATGTTCACAAGTCAATGGTGTTGGTCAAATAGCCTGGATAACAGCGAGTATCTGGAAATTGGGGGCGAAAGCTGAAATATACACTCCCAACCACACATGTTATGAGCTTGCCATATTGCCAATATGATAAACTATGACTATGGACGTATTTTTCTGTTTCTGTGATTTTGGAAGACAAAATGACTGTGAACCAAACAGGAAGAATTGCACATCGGAGAAAGACGAATTGTTTATTCAACATTAACACTTTGAACCCTCGTTTCCCGGAATGGTACCGCCCCTGTGTAAACTTTCAGTGAGATGGGGCAGTCCACTATCAATATACAGGGAGGATAAAATAATAAAAGTAGTATATGACATGGGGATAATGACACAGTTTCAACAAGTTGTATTGATGGGATTACATTGATAGTATGTACTGTTTTCATGCCATGGCATGCGTCCATGTCATATACTACTCCTACTAACACTGGGGTATTGATAGGTATTGGCAAATGTCCTATACTGCTCCTACTACTACTGGGGTATTGAACATGTCCTATATATTATTTCTACTACTACTGGGGCATAGGGGTAAAGATGCAATTTTCACAATTGCTATTGGCGGGGTACTGTCAGATGTCCCTATACTGCTACTACTACTACAGGGGTATTGGGGTAAAGACAGTTTCAACTAGTGGTATTGACGGGGGTATTGGTGGGGGTATTGATATTATGCACTGTTCTCCATGTCATGATCTCTATAAATTTTAACCACAGTAGGGGGTTTGAGTATGTTTTTTCATCAAGAGGGACTATATCGGAAACATTAACCAAAAAATACCTTTTTCATTGTATGGTAAAAATAGGAATGTTTAAAATAAGTTAAATGGGATGAATTTTTTTATCATTCGCCCATTCAAAACGTGTTACTAGAGGACAACAATCAGATACATGTTCATCCCCCACTTTTAACTCTCGAATAAAATCTTTATAATCATTGTCTTTACCGCGTAAAAATGAACGTAATTCAGTTGAGATTTATTATAGTTCCAGTATGCAAAACGGCAATATTCCGTCTGTCTTTTATAATCCTTCGTGGTGAAAATTGCTTGAACATGATACCAGAACTAGATACAATCCATAGAATGATAGGATTAAGAGTTATAGCACCCGCAATAACACCTGCGCTGGTTTTGCCTATTGATGATATATTAACCCTTTACCCAACGTAACGTCCAAAACCGGCCAGCGCTATTCTCAAAAATCGCCAAATAATTTTCATTATATTTTCATTTTTTGTCTCAAAAACATAGGTTATGAACCCTCTTTGGAACGAGCTCGTCGAGCTCGTTCCAATGAGGGGTCATAACCTATGTTTTGGAGACAAAAAATGAAAAAAATAGTTATTCAAGAAATTTTTTGGCAAGTGTCGTCTGCTTTTCATGTTAGGTAAAGGGTTAAGAAATATAATCCATCTTAAAAGCTTTTGCATAACAGCACTATATAACAATTTTAATTGTTCTAAATCTTACCTCCTACAAGTATTCGGGAATTTCATTGGTTCAAAGACGCCACATGCAGACTGCATATAAAACCATATACTGCCTGTCAACATCAATATACGCTGACAGCTATGGGTAATCTCCCCTTTGTTCATTGATTATTCAAAATGTCGGCATTCGATAAACGCTTCAAGTTGAAAGATTGAGTGTTGGAAGCCCATGTTTGGTCTGAAGTGCAGGTTAGGCAACTTAAAAGGCTTCATATTCTGTGGATGTGTGTCATGTTACCTTCGAAATGAAACTGTTTGGTATGTATGGATTTGCCTCGTTAAAATTTATGGGAGAGTGCCTGCCTGTAGGCACTCTCCCATAAATTGTAACAGGGCAAATACACGTGAACACATGGTGAGAATTCTCTCATTTAATTTTGATCGATGTTGTTATTAGTTCTGTGCATCGATGCAGCAGTCGGTAAGATATATTCGTTACACAGTTTGTTGGTGGCCTAATATGGTATATGTGGTGTCAGTTAATTTCATATTGGACGAGAGCGAAGAAGCTCTCGTCCAATATGAAATTAACTGACACCATATATACCATATTAGGTCACCAACAAACTGTGTAACTAATAATATCTGATTCTTTTAAATCTTGTGTTATACAATTAAATGTAAAAAGTGTTTTTACCCATCTATACTAAATGGTTATATTAAATCAGTGGATCGAGTTCTACAAGCAGACACGCAATGGAACTCTTAGCTGTAGGATCACAAGTAGCCATCACACAATTAATTTTATCTCCCTGTTCCAGTCGTACAGGCATTGTAAAAATGATCTTAGCTGAATATTGCTTCTCGAATTTCTCAACCTGGTACATTTCGTTTTCTTTGACACCATCCACGACAACTCGAACTCCCACTGTCACGTGGAAACTGCTAGACGACAATCTCATTCGAAGTATGTGACCCTTCTGTAGCATGGTGTAACCTATTCTACCGTGACTAGGTCGACTAGCACCGTTTCCGAAAGACCATTCTCATTTTCCAGATGCTGGACCACCGCTTTGTTCTGCCAGATCGTCAAGATGGGTCTAGCATTCTTTAATCTTTCGATCACCGATATTAACGAGCAACCATCTCCCATATGAAAGGGATTAGATAGAATCGTCACACTATTTCCAGCCATGTCCAAATTACCCGCCATGATGTCACCAGATTTCCAAACTTTGGTTTCATCCACATATTTTCTACAGACAGCACTCGTGTCAAAAGGACAAACGGAATAAATTATTTTTGTTCATGTTTATACCCTTATTCATTTTACCACCGCTATCTTTGTTGAGATGGTGTCTGTCAGATTGTTCACTCATAATTTTTTTTATAAGCTGCTATGCTAGAATCGACGTATCGTTTGTTACTAGCGTGTGAGTCTTTGATAGGTTCCGAAAGATTCACTCTTTTATGTCATTTCATGTTAACGTCACGTTTTTTGAGATAATCTGATTTATTCACACAATCTTTAGTGACAGCATCCTTAGTCTTTGGGGGTTCCGAGACGTTGGTGATCTTTTTTATGTATTCCTGTCTAGATAACCACCTGGAGATTTGTGAGTTGTATCCACATATCTCTTAGTCACCATGTCACCCGGTTCAGTGGAATCCAACACACTGACGACCTTATGAGAGTTCATATTCATATCATTGTGAGGTATGTTTTTTAAATAATTATCTTTAATGTACTTGCCAAATATTTTATCTCTCTCGTCAGCATACGTTCTTGTGATCGCATAATTTGGTTCACTGGGATCCAATAAATTATAGATCTTGTTAAAATTCATATTCGCGTGTTCCTATGGTGAATCGATTTTTTACACAAAGAGACCTGTGTTCACTTCAATCAACGTAGTATCAACACATGTTTTAGTGCTGCATCACCATCATTAACAGGAACCTCCAGATTCATCATCAACAAATTATTCACTGAAATGGTACTTGTTGTCGCTGATGTACCATCAAGAAGAATGACTTCATTTATTATTTTACCACCTTGGGCATCAGCATATTTTCGTGTGGCAGCGTCCAGTATGTGTTTGGATTACTCAGATCGGTAAGTCTATTCCCCCCTACACCTAAATCAGCATTTAATCCAATCAGCTCCTATGAAGTTATCTAATTCATTTCTTACATTTTCCAAATCACCAATTGCAACTTGTAAATTTGCTTCAGCTACGCTAATGTCACTCTTCTATGATGTTATATCAACAAATTCTTTAACAGAAATTTCGTTATCATTAATTACTCCCATTTATATATATATCTTACCTCCTACAAGTATCTGGAAATTTTTTTGGTTCAAAGATGCCACATACAAACTGCATATAAAACCATATACTGTCTTTCAACATCAATATACGCTGACAGCTATGGGTAATCTCCCCTTTGTTCATTGATTATTTAAAATGGCGGCAGCGGATAAACGCTTCAAGTTGAAAGATTGAGTGTTGGAAGCCCATATTTGGTCTGAAGTGCAGACTAGGCAACATAAAGGGCTTCATATTCTGCGGATGTGTGCCATGTTTTTTTTTGGGTTTTTTTTGTCATGTTTCCTTCGAAATGAAACTGTTTGGTATGTATGAATTTGCCTTGTTACAATTTATGGGAGAGTGCCTGTAGGCACTCTCCCATAAATTGTAACAAGGCAAAGACACGTGAACACATGGTGAGAATTCTGTCATTTAATTTTGATCGCTGTTGTTATTAGTTCTGTGCATTGATGCTACAGTCGGTAAGATATATTCGTTACACAGTTTGTTGGTGGCCTAATATGGTACATTTCCAATATGAAATTAACTGACACCATATATACCATATTAGGCCACCAACAAACTGTGTAACTAATAATATATATATTATATGGTCACATAAAATAATTTATTATAAATTTTTCGTTATATGTAGTGTCTGTAATTGATAACGGTTTTATAATATCATAATATGTTCTACCCTCTGATCGTTCATCAATAAAGTAAATACAATAATATCCACATAAAACATTACTTTAATAATGAGCACTGTTGCTTAATTAATTAATATTCAATATGTTAGATATATCTACAATTTCCCGCATGGGTCTTATCCCATAACTATGGAAATACTCGATTAATGTGTCTAAAATATTCACAAAGACCCAATGTGTTCCTGAACCAGACATATCATCCATATTTATTATATAAAGGCTCCTTTTCAAGTTTTTCAAATTTTCACTCGAGTAAAAGCCTTGGAAATTATTTATTTAAAAATATTTTATCCAATCATTAATGTCCATATTAGATAGTGGCATATTCCTAAATTAAGGTTGTTTAGAATGGTGTCTACGACTGGTATATTTTTGAATGGACTGTGGGGTCCCAATATAAGACCCTTTCCTTTCTGATAGTTTTTTAGTTTTTTATCCCTTAATTTTAACTCCTTTTGATTATCTATTTGTAGGACTTTTCCACCAAAAGCACTTAATAACACAGGAATTCCAATACTAGCTAGTGATGTACCAAAAAATCCACCATGTTCTGTCTTGTTCATAGTAATTTGCATACATGAACCTGTATTATATGCTGCATTAAGATCCGTAATTTGTTTCTTGGTTAACATTGATGTAGATGGAACATGTTTATTGATATCTTTCATTGGAATCGCATATTTATTAACACATTTGCCTACTGTTTTATCTACTCCGTGGCTTGCTAGGGTACTTGTTGATCCTAAAGCCAATCCCGGAAGAAGATGATTACCCAATATAGGTAATATCTTAGAAGCAATATCCATAATCGAGCCCCACAATAATACACCCTTTTGAAATGCTTTCTTGAAATGTTAATATCCACACCTTTATTTGAGTTTAAGCTCTGATAATTTTATTAATTTGTGTTGCAGTGAATAGTATTTCGTCATCTCCACTGAGATGATTTCTAGTTAAACGAATTGTAACATCTTAATTATTAGAATAAGCTTGATACAATGATCTTTTCTGCCCATCTGACAGATTAATTTTGATTGAATGATAATTGTTCTTATTACACACCCATTTAAAATTAAGGTTTGTTCTCGACATTCTAGGATGTGTAATAAAAATAAAATTTTATTGCACACGTGTGGGACACAGATTTTTGCACTTTTTTAATGTAAGAACGCAACCAGTCATATTTCTGGGGATACAGTACATGGGCCCGTTTCGATGCAATGGGTCATTTATTTTGATGTTGTAAAGTGGATGTTAGCGGTCTATAGTATCTGAGTTTATATTGTTTCTGATGAAACTCATGTCCTATACACTGACTGACCATCAAAAGAAACTTTCTAATTTATTTTCTTAACGTGAACAGTACTGACAGACTATTGATTAAATAACCCGATGGGTTAAAATATGACATGGAAATGACTGACATACAGTTCAAACTAAAGAGCAATGTAGACAGAATATGAAAGCGTCCATGAGTGACGTCATTTCGAATGAATGACGTTGCGCGAGCAAGTTTCTAGGTCACCAAATCGAAGTACAAAACAAATTGCCTGTCGATATTCACTTGAATTCGTATGGATTCTGTACCCCTGTTAAAAGGCTATAACACGAACATTAATAGATTTTGAGCAGGCATAGTGAACAATACTATCATTTCCCTTGGACAATAAGGCTATAAATTTACTTTACGTGGGATGAATTGACAATGGCTACTGTAATCTTGACTTAAATCTTAACCTGTCTGTCAATCAGTCGAGTAACAACAGTCGCATGGAATTTGGAAGTCAGATGAACATGTGAGTTTTTTTTTTTATAATTTCTCATTGATGGATTTTTCGAATTCACACCTATTGTTTCTTGTGAATGTGTGGTAACTTTTTTGGTGAGGATCACATCAGCCGTTAAAATTGAGGCATAAAAAGACGGTAAACTGTATTTCAGATGAACAGTGTTTCATCGAACGAAGTGGTGACGCATTACAATTTGCAAGTGAAACTATGAATGAAAGTTCAATCGGCGTACGAAATAACAATAAGACTGGTCTCCTGCTTGTGAAGAATAATTTGGATTGTTGTCTTATTTTGTTTCCTTTACGTCTCAGAAGGATAGATTAATTCTCAATTAGTATTACCGTGAAAGGCCTATTTCGGAAATTTGCGAAGGTGTGTAATAAATACAGGACCACACAAGCGTTTGAATGGGTTAATGTTTATCACACTCGTTTGGTTTGGCGCAGAATACCACTCGAGGCTTCGCCTCTCGTGGTATTCTTGCGCCCAACCAAACTCGTGCGATAAACATTAATCCATTCAAACGCTTGTGCGGTTCGGTCTATATTTTCTAAATCAATCAATCTTTATTAGAATAACATATTACATGTCTTTGCTTAAATTAATAGATAGCTGTGTGGAATAATACAGAAATAAGGTTACAGCAGATAAGGTGGAATATATATGTATATTTCCCAGCTCAATTGGTTGAATATTGATATGTTGAATTCGAACCATTATTACTGGATTGTTTCAGTTCATTGGAGACAGCCATCCGGAAATCTCCAGTGAACTTTAAAAATTCAATAATATACAGACAGGATATAAGGACTAATTATGCAGAATTGTCATTTCGGTTTCTATCAGCTTTTTGTGCTAACAAACATTCAACCAATTGAAGTATTTTTGTTTGTAGGAAATCTTAGAAAACCAACCGATGCAACAGTATACAATAAACCCCTACCCAATGTAACGACCAAAAATGGTTTGTGCCATATAAAAAGAAAAAAAAAAGATCATTTCAGATATATTGCATCCCCAGCCTTCCATCAAGAACACAGCTCATGACCACTCAATGGAACAAGCCCATCTAGCTCGCCCCAGTGAGGGGTCACAAGCCATGCTCTCGAAGAACAACTGATAATGTTTATAGTTAATATGAAATTTATTTTGAAAATTCCTTCTGCTTTACGTTACGGGTAGATGGCTAACGGGACACATCTTATATGTCTAACACATTTCCAGAGACATTATCAAATATTTCAGGAGCATTACTGCTCCGGTCAACATATAATGAACAAATACAGCGATGATGCTATCACTCTCAATCAAATTATGAAAATGCGGTATTGGTACATCAAGGGAGACAACTTTCAAAAACTATCACTTTTGAGAAACCTATTTCAGCAAATTCTCCCATTCAGGTCCATGACAAAATAAACGCATATTCAAAACGGACCAACGGTGAAACAGATAAAACGAGAGGTATATGGACTCGATGAGGGACGGAAATGTCGTTTATATTAAATTGAATTGGCAAAACATACCGATAGCTTAGTAAAGTGTTATATTAAGCATTAAAGTAATACACATATATTTGAATACTGCGGTTAACTAATTATTGAATATTTATTAGATTAACGCCCACAAATTTATAGATGATTGAAGAATTGTTCTCGCTTTTTAAAAGCATAGAACACATATCTCGCAAGGTTAGTTAATTTTTGTTTCGAGGTCATATTTAGTAATGAAATTAACTTTTGTTTTGTAGCCCAGTGTGAATAATAATTTGAGAGGAATTGTCTCCTTAATGATGTTTTCAGGGGACAGACAAGTAGAAAGTGATATTCACTCCCTACTTGTCTACCACTACAACACAAACACATACGTTGCTTCCGTTCGGTATTATTATACCTGCCAGTCTCAATATTTAGTTTATGGGAAGATAATCTTAATTGAGTTAAAGAAGATCTCAATCTAGAATCACTGCTATAATTAAGGTAAGACTCAAATTTTAAATCAGATTTAAATAACATATATTGACATAATTTTCTTGGCCCACGTAGGTCAGATAGCCAATTTTGACGAGCACAGTCTGTCAGTCTTGACTTTAAGAATAAAAAGTTTGGAATTACAGCATCTTGGTTTAGCCACACATCCAACATCCCGAGATTACATAATAGACTTCTAACATTATATGCCCAGTTATGATTATTATATGATACTCCGAGGTCAGCATCAACTCTTAAAACATTATATATTTTATATATTAATGCATTTTTATCAGATATTATTTTAATCCAATATTTAAGGATTCTCTCATGGCGTATAAATTGACATCGATAACGCCCAAGTTCCCCCAACACACCCACAGTGGGTGTAGATTTTTTACCACGCAGAACGCGTTTACAAAAAGACAAGTGTGCCTTATCGATATCAAGTGCCTTATTAAATCCCCATAATTCAGCACCATACGTCAGTACAGGCACACAACAGTAGTCAAATATAGAAATAATCTTACTGACCGGTAAAAAATAATCTTCTAATAGATGAGTTATACCATAAATAGCCTGTAAGCCCTGCGATGCAATACGTTTTACAGTATGAGACCAACGACAACTGTAATGGAGAAGTATTCCTAAATATACAAAGGAGTCTACCACGGACAATTCTTTACCGTTAATGTGAACGCTGCACTTCACCCTAGTATTTAATTTTCTAAAGACAACAATGTTAGATTTATTAATATTAACATTAATTCCCCAATTCTGACAACAATCCGATAATTTGTCCAAGAGCTTTTGCAATCCCATTTCTGATTTAGCAAATAGGGCGGTGTCGTCTGCATATAGTAGGGAAAAATATTTTGGTCATAAGTAGGGGAAGTTTCGTTGTCATCCAAAGCCATAGTAGTTGTAAGATCATTAATGAAACATACAAATAATAGAGGCGACACTGGTTCACCTTGTTTTACCCCTCTAGTCGAAGAAATTGGTTCCGAAGACATGGTTCCATAGCGTACAAAATTAGTTACTTCATAATATATTGACTTTTTACATTACTACCATCTTTGTTCTGATATGAATATTAAGTAGCTTGAGCCATAAATATTCTCTTGGAATTCGGTCGAAAGCTTTTTCAAAATCTATAAATGCCGTATAAAGACACTGCTTGCTATTTATTACTTTTGAAATAATGGAATGTAATATAAATACGCAATCTACAGTTGATCTCCAGGGTCTAAAACCAAATTGAGTTTTACAAAATTTATCATTATCCTCACACCAGTCAAGTAATCTGTTATTTAGAACATGTGAAAAACTTTTGCCAAATACACTCATTACAGTAATACCCCTATAGTTATCCGTTATTGACAGGTCACCTTTCTTTGAAACTGGTACCAGTATACCTTTTGTCCAGAGTGATGGATACTCACCAGTGTTAAAAATTGTATTAAATAAATCAGTTATAATGGGCAAAATTATTTCCTTGACGGATGCGAAAAGTTCGGCTATCAAATTATCAAAACCAGCACCCTTTCCAAGTTTCAACTTATTAATTGCTTTACCTACTTCTTCCCTAGTGATTTCTTATATCTTATATATACTATATGATTACATTATTATCCAAGTAATCTGGTCTTACCAGATATTGCATCAATCTTAACACCTTGTTCATACATTATTAAAGCATAAAAGCTAAAGGCTGCATTCGGTACTCCCGATAATGTATATCTAAATCTTAATTCTGACAGCCCATCTTTAATAATCCATACAGTTGCTGATAATCTTTATATCCAACAAAACTACCAGATAATCTTTGGCCACCCTATATGTACTGAATGAACTCTCAGTATAGTCTAGCCCTTTCTATGGAAAGATTGAGTTGTTGTGAGTTGAAAATACAATTGGAAAGTTCTAATTGACAAGCTGTAATAGCTTTTGCATTTGCAGTTGTATATGTGCTAAAAATAAATGGATTTTTTTTGTGATCTATTTTTGTATCATCGGGTGCTCAAATAAAAACATGGCTTCGCCTTTCAATACTGGAAGCTATCTTAAACACGCCAGTTAGTTGTTGTGTACTTGGAAATATTTCAACACCATCCTTCAGATATGACCATTTATGGGATGTAAGAGGTCTATCTGAATATAGTTTTTGACCCACTATATTAAAGGTAATCTTTGGTATCCATATTGTCATCTTAGTTACAATATATCCCCCATGCAATGCTGCTTCAGCATTACCATCATCTCCTGGTGTTCTAACGATAACATCATTATCTACTGCAAGATGAATATTTAGGTTTCTAGTCATTGTAAGCCTTTCAACCTGATTACTTTGTATTTTGTGGATTTTCTGTCTGTATGAAGTATTTGTAAAAATGCAATTTCCTTGAAGGACATCCCAAACAGTCAACAAAATAAATGTTAATAATGAGTGACTAATTAATTATTTTATTTTAATTTCCTTTAAAATGAGCACCTAAATGACCCCCCCCCCCCCCCCACAAGTTCAATCAAATGAATATCGTCATCCTGTTGCAATGCAGGAATCGTTGTCAAGCATGGGAGCTGTCAAATGCATGGAAATACAGATTTAGAACTCAAGGTCAAGAAAAATGTCCAGGATTGTCACGTCACGCGATAAATGAACATTCTGACATTATTTCCGGGGAAGCATTGGAGTGCTGAAAAAAAAACATTTGACGCAAACAACAGCGTAATGCACTTTGAAATCGCAAGCTAATTCCCAGAAGTCATCCAAAGAAACACGCCCATCACCAGATGGGCCCAAGAAATGAGAAGGTGTATGCAGCCTTGTGACACACTGCGGTACTGGATTATTGGCTCAAGATCGCTATCCGTGGACTGAAAGCCGAACGTATCACACACCGGAATAACTGTACCAACCATTGACAATAAAATATGACGGAACATGTGGGAACAGATTCTCAAAATGTTCAGTGTTATTTGTAGGCAGTCTGACGAATATGATGATCATAGCATTTTGAACTCCCGAAAACGTTTTCTAATCCTTAACTCTTTACCTAACATGAAAAGCAGACGACACTTGCAAACAAAATTCTTGAACAACTAACTTTTTCATTTTTAGTCTCAAAAACATAGATTATGACCCCTCATTGGAACAAGCTCGACGAGCTCGTTCCAAAGAGGGTGCATAACCTATGTCTTTGAGTCAAAACATGAAAAAATAATGAAAATTAATTGTCGATTTTTGTGAATAGCGCTGGCTAGTTTTGGCCGTTACGTTGGGTGAAGAGTTAACTCTTTTTGCGCGACAGGCGATAAAGTCGACAGACGGCAGACCGCGGAAAGGTACTGCAGTAGTCATTTTAGCCAACAGAGTGTGTCCATTTCCAAGTGCTTTTAACTCTTTACCCAACGCAGACGATATCAAAATTTATTATTTTAAATATCATTTTTACAAATTTAAAAAAAAATTCAACAAAACCATATCATGTGACCCCTAGTTGGAACGAGCTCGTTCTAACGAGGGGTCATATGATATGGTTTTGTTGAAATTTTTTGAAAAATAATATTTGTTCAACTGCTGAAGTTGCATATTACGCGGGGGGGGGGGGGGGGGGGTACGGCCGATTCGTTGGGTAAAGGGTTGAACAAACATACGTATTCCTGTGTTTCATGCACCATTTATGTCCTATCCATGGACAACAATATCGACCCTTGAAAGTATGAAGGTGCCATTTAAATATATACAGGAAATAATTTGAAAAACTGTCAATGAGCTCATTAGAACATCTTTTGAAATAATAACGCTTTAGTCTAACAGCCTGTACTGTTTGTAAAATTCCTGATGAATAATATGCGCTAATAATTCTGTTTCACCGATTATTCCGCGCCAAAAGAGTTAAAAGCTTAGCATGTTTTAATAAATATGAATGAATGTTCACACTTTTAAGTGACGTAAACATGGCGATAAATTTAACCCTTTACCCAACGTAACGTCAAAACCGGTCAGCGCTATTCTCAAAAATCGCCAATTAATTTAAAAATTAGTTATTCAAGAATTTTTTTTGCAAGTGTCGTCTGCTTTTCACGTTAGGTAAAGGGTTAAAATGTGGATAGAGATGCACAATGGACTCTCTCAGCTATCACTTTGGCGTGTCTGATATCAATATAGTGCTGTGTCATGTAGTTTGGAATAGGGCTGTAACCAAATCTGAGGAGGTAGCGTTCTTTGTGCAATGCTTCCATAGTCATATGAATGTGATGAGGCCACATTATGATTATTAATGTAAGTACAGGTAATATATTATAGTTGCACAATGTTACATTAGCAGATATTGAGATAGGGCTGCGAGTGAACTGGAAAAGGTGGCCATTTTAGCACTCCCATTGCATTTGTCAGCATAGGGTTACCTGTGTTGCTTCCATGGCCATACAAATGCGAAGAGACCACCTTCCAATGATTAATTGATCTAATATATTATTGTGGTGCATGTTACAAAAATATAGGGTCTATCAGTAAATGGGAGTGGGTAGAGTTTTTCGCATGTTTGTCATATATAACACTCTCTGTAATGCGTCCATGGCCACATAAATGCGCAAGGGCCACCCTGTAGTTATTAATAAAGGTGTGTGTACTATATTTTAGAGGAAATATCACCAGGTATTGCGGGTGGCTTGTCACCAGATGTCAGGGGTGTAATAACATAAAGTGACGTGAAACGTAAGAAATGACATTTAATAAACAATTCATAAGTTATTTTTTTTTTGTTTTTTAGCTCTATAATACTACAATTTTGGGAAAATTCGACAAGCTTTAATTTTTGCGACGTTAACATCCAATCTTAACGGCAACCCAAGAAGAATTTTTTTGTGGACAAAGAAGTGATTGCATTTTTAGATATGTTTTTTTATTGGAGAGTATATTTCAAACATTTGATAAGAAGAGTTCAATAACGTGTTGGATAATAAGCGTTAATGAAAGAGATGTCAATCTGACGTTATTTTGGGTAAAGGTTGAAAATTGAAAGTGCGACAACTGACAAATAATAGAGACATCATCAAAATTGTTTCAGAATTAACTGTTGTTTACGGTCAGGTTATGCGATAAAAACCGAAAATTCTCAGCACAAGCTTCATAACTCGCGTCGGGAGTTATGCTTAAGATTATGCTTAACATTTTGGGTTCATGTCGCATAACCCGAACAGAAACAACAGTTATTTTTATAATTTAAAAGAGAGATGTCGGGAAGTGTATAATCAGCGTTTGTGTAAACCAAAAAAGTAGACACAGCAGCCCGTAATAAATATGGATCACGTCAATCCAATCGCATAACTTATTTTCATTGGTCAGCTTCAACACGGTATGTTTAGGTAAAAACGCAATGTGTCCAAAGTTAATTTCCAACGCAATCGTTGAAATCAGATGTACATCCTTAAATGTTGAATTGGAAGTAAATCCAGAAGACAGTACATTGCTTGTTTTTTTCCAAATGACTGGAAAACAACAATGCTGGGTTTCCAGGCATGCGTGGGAATCAAAATCGCTGGTTGTATTGGCACGGAAATGGGAATGACTGCAAGTGTGTCGCTGATTTTCTGTTTTGGAGCAACTGAGCATTCACAGTTGTAACTGCTTGCTGAACTTTCCTTGCGGTGGCCACTCAAATGCATTATGTGCCTGAGACCTGCGCCATTTAGCTTGGATACTTATAGCCTAAATGTATTGCGCCTTGTAAATTTGTGAACACTTGGAATTTGTTTGCTTTATATTATTTATCGCACACGAATTCAGACGATAATATCAACGGACGGTACACGGGTCCCATAAAAACTTAAACAAGTGTATGTTAAATTACTGGGTATCCTAGTTTGTTTTCGGCAATTAAAATGCAGTAATTGTATTGTTTATTTAAAATAAAATAATATTTGTTACTTGCCGAGTTCATATTTAATTGACGATTCATGCATATTTAGATGAAATGGTGGGCGGCGTTTACTTGATAGCTTCAATGCAAATTCGCTAATAATTTCAGTTATTGGGGAGTGGTTAAACCATTGGTTTGTGAGTCCATTCATGTTATATAATTAATTTTGTCAGGTTTGTCTTTGTCCCAGTTCCAAACGATAATCTAAAACGTTCAAGGCTTTCGTCATTTCTTTATAATGCATCCGACATACTGGTATTTCTTACAACCTCCGCTACTTTCGGTGGTATGAACTTCCGTTCCCCCACAGTTTGAGCTCAAGTCTGCACCGAATTTACTATTTCTCACGGCGCACCCGTTACAAAACCACCACGACTGGTCGGGATAGTCAGAATTCCTCACCTCGGGCACATTACCCAACATTAAGTCACACACCTGATTTTCAACACACATAGATTCGAACGCATCTTTCGCGTATATCGTATTAACAGATATATTTTCCACGAGGAATTTGCGAACGGTTTCGTATACAAGATCACACATTTGCGTCCCCCCCCCCCCCCCCTAAGATTTTCCGTATTATCAAATCGTGAGTGAACCACTACCCCCGAGTAACCACTGTCGCGCAAAACAGTGGCTAACGTATTTACATATTCAAGGACTACTGGTATATTATATTTGGGGTCACAAGCCGCGACACTAACGGTAAGGTAAGCCCACGTTCTAAAGTAACTTTATCGCCATCAGCACAACTGTTTCTCGGCCTCTGCTGCGATATTCTTATGTTCATTCGTCACAATCATATTTCCTTATCTCATTCCTATCATCGTCATCTCCAAAATGTGCATTCTCTACCATCGCTCCTAACTTAACATTACCCCCACGTTAATTTGAGCAGTTTCGAAGTAAATATGATGAGATTGGTATCCATGGAACTCAACATCCTTTCTGTAAAGTCAATTATTTCAGAAATAGAGGACATTTTTCTCTCGTTTAAGAACACTTGCCCACCTTTGCTATATGCACTCATAAACTCTTCTCTCATCATTAAATCTTCTAGACCTTCCAACTCTGAAGTTTTCACATTTTCATCCAGTTCAAGAGGTAATTTTCCAGTCATATTTCAAACGGATGTGGGGTTTCACCTACTTCTGTTTTTTCTTTTCGAACTTTCATACAAAAGTCATCTTCCGTTAACTGAAATCTCTTCAATGGGGCCTCTATATGGATACCAAAATCTTGGCACTCAGTCAGGGAAAGCCAGGAGAAGACATCGACACCTATACCATTTAACAAATCACTTAAATGTATGGTCCGATGTTTTTTCTCCCATCCAGCTATTTCTGAAAACTTTTAGAAATACTGAGATAAGCGTCCATGTTGTCTGTCTTCTCTTTGAATGCAGGCAATCGGGTCGCATTTGCGTGCTCAACTTTAATTTGACTGAGGGACGTATCACTTAAATTTATGGAGCTGTCCATTTTCTTACTCTTTCCTGCTCAGCTTCTTTCTCTTTCACTGTAACCCCCCCCCCCCCCTCTCAGTACGCCTAAAATATCCGCTCCCATTGTCGTTCCTCCTACTCAACGCTGTCGGCATTTATCCTGTGTTGTTCAGCCTCTCGTTCTTTCAGGAATTCACGTAAACCTTCCTACTCACAACAGTGTCTTTCAGCATTTGAAAAAACGATTGAAGACCCTACATTGTGTTTAAATTGAAAATTAATGGAAACAAAACTAACACTACCAAACAACCAAATCGTGCTAGTCTCACCATCCGTCACACATGATTCGTTTTGCATGTGGTTGTCTTCTACTATGCTATCTCAAAACGCCAATTGCTAGTAGCAAGATAGTTATATGATTCCACTTATTTTCATCAAAGAACTATCTTGCTACTAGCAATTGGCGTTTTGAGATAGCATAGTAGAAGACAACCACATTGCAAATACCCAAATGGAAACCAGTTACCAAAAATATAATACTTTTTAACATCACTGTCAGTTTCAGAACCTATCCGAGTAACAATGTATTGAGTATAAAAAATCGGGACCTTCCTACAGCGAGAGCAAGTACTGGGGAAACACATTGATCCCCATCGGACCACACGGACTACGGTTTCCACTCACAGTTACGAGCACTGCAATGCCCAACAAAATCACTCGATTACATAAACCAGATTCAATTCAAATCGAATCACATCGCCAGTTTGAACCTATCAGACCACACAAATCATGGCTCAGCCGTACAAAATTATGAATCCCCAAGAACTCAGTATATTCCAAATCAAGAGTCGATTTAATGCATCACCAATGCGCTACAGGATATACACTACTGAGCCCGGGCCTCAACTATCATTAACTGTTTACATAGCATAGACTAGGGCTTAACATGTTCCCAGTTTTCTAAAGTAACTAGAACAGGAATGAAATTACGCCCAGAACTGGAAACCAGGAAATGTCCTGGGTGATATCATGAAACTCTACGAGTGTAAGAAGACACTTTTATTTTCATAAAAATGAACATATTTTATTGGCAATCTTCCATATCCATACGGAAAAAAGGTGTTTTCCTAAGAGAAGGGTGAAAGCCCAAACCCGCTTCCAGTCTTTATTTTAAAAATCGGGACCTTTCTACATCGAGAGCAGGTACAGTGAAAACACACTGATCTCCATCCGACCACACAGACCACAGCTCCCACTTAGAGTTACGAGCACTGCAATGTCCAAAAATACCTTGATCACACATACCGGGTTCTATTCAAAACGAATCCTGCATCGTCAATTTGAACCTATCAGACCACACAGATCATGACTCAGCTGTACAGAATTACGAACCCCCAAGAATTCAGTACAGTCCCAATCGCGAGTCGCTTTAATGCATCACCAATGCGCTACAAGATATACACTGCTAAACCTGAGCCTCCACTATCCTGAACTGCTTACATAGAAAAGGGTTTAATATATTACCGGTTTTCTAAAGTAACGGGATCGGGAGTGAAATTACACCCAGAACCACGAACCGGGACATGTCCCGGGTGACATCAAGTAACTTTACGAGTGAATCAGGACGCATTTATTTTCGTAAAAATGAACATATTTTATTGGCAATCTGCCTTGACCATGCGAAAAAATTATTTTACTGAGAGAAGTGTGAAAACCCAAACCCGCTTCCAATTCGTATTAATTTTAAAAATCGCTAGTTTCACCACCACTCCTCCTGCCTCCAACTCCCTCTTCACTGCCGACACCAGTCTCCTCTACTTCAAGCAGAGGAGACTGGCGACGGCAATGAAGAACGAGTTGATGTTGAAGGAAGCAGAGAATAGTAAATGATACTAGTGATTCTGAAAATAAGACGAATTTGAACTTTTCGTGAATGAAGATCTTGCTGGGGATGAACGGAGTCCCCCGCAACTGACTGAGAGCTGCAGTGATTTGGCAAAAAAGGTTCTCCAGGAAGCAGGATTGTAAAAAGTTCAGACGTGGGTGGGCTGAAGAAATATTACTAAGTTACGTTGAACAGTTTTTCAATTTGGAAAACTTCAGTTCAACACGCATGCAATGCAATGCCATGCGTGACTCCCTGTTCTATCAAATTCCGTGCTTTTGATTTTCCGGATGTCTTGACAGACTTTTGGAACCGAAAACCCGGGAATTCCCGTTTCCGGGATTAAACCCTAACAAAGACGACCAGTAAAAATACTGCCAGAGTGTTCACATACCCAAGCCCATTATTTTCTATACAGAAACACACACACACTCTCTCTCTCTCTCTCTCTCGCTCTCTCTCTCTCTCTCTCTCTCTCTCTCTCTCTCTCTCTCTCTCTCTCTCTCTCTCAACAGTACTATTCAAAGAAAGTAGGGGATATCCAAACTGATTTTGATATTTTCGGAAAATGGTATTGGACACGCGTGATTGGACACATCAATATGTTACCAAGTTTATTGTGGTTCATGGATATCACCAACCTACGAAAATTGTGTGCAGGTTTTTCGCACGATCGCCGCGTTAATGTTTGTGGGGGTTCGTTTTAAAATCTACATGTGTACTTGACGGGTTTTTTCGGAGGTCTCATCGTTCTTTTCTTAGTATAAACTCGTTCATCAATAGTTTCTGGTCGAAATGTAACTTTTGAGGTATGCGAAGACTGAAACGTGACGAACGTTTACGTGCCGTTGGCATGTTGGAAGCTGGCAACCGACAGACTGCATTGACTCAAATTCTCAACGTTACTCAATCGATGATTAGCTGGCTGTGGTCACACTACCGTCAGACAGGCAATGTTGATGACAGACCTCGGTGAGGTCGCCCAAGGGCGACAACTGGTAACTATGATCGTTTCATCCCAACTACAGCATCCAGTAACCGCCATCAAAGTGCCTCAGAAATTGGGCAGCAGCAGCACCGAGCGACAGATGTGCGAGTCAGTGGTCAGACTATCCGACATCGCCTGCACAGCTGGAATTTGTATGCTCGATGACCTCGAATAATTCGACGTTTAACTGTTCGTCACATCGCAGCAAGGCGTAATTGGTGTGGAGCACGACAGCTTGGGACAATCGTCGGTGGAGCAACGTCAGGTTTTCCGATGAATCGAGGTTCACTCTTGACTTCCACGACAGGCGAAACAGAGAGTGGCGGCGGCGGAACGAACGGTACCATGACGTAACCTTTAGGCAGGACGATCGTTTTGGTGATGGATCGGTTATGGCGTGGGTTGGCATAACCACGACAAGCAGAACAGCATGACATGTCATTGAAGGGCATGTCACAGGGAAGTACTACCGTGACAACATGGTAGCAGCCCATGTGGTGTCATTTGCGCGACGTCACGGCCGTTGATTCATTTTCCAATATGACAATGCAAGAGAACACAGGGCCCTTGCAGCTACAGAGTTCCTCCAGGAGCAGAACATCAATGCACTGCCTTGGCCAACACTAAGCTCAGACCTTTCACCAATCGAGCACGTCTGGGATATGCTTAGCAGGCGCGTACAACGTTGACAACCCCTACCAATGTTCAGGAACTCGCAACTGCACTGCACGAATAATGGAATAACATCAGTCAAGCTGATATTGGACGTTTGGTGAGGCGTATGCCACGTCGAATCCGCGCTTGTCTCGCGAACCGAGGAGGATTTACAAGGTATTGAGGTCTTGGACTGAATGACTGACCGTTCATGTCTTCTATAGCTCAGTGCGTGGAATGTGTGCTTGTCAGACACCCAAGTATAGCTGAAATCATATCATTCACCAAATGTTACAGTGTAATGCCTCAACTATCTTTTTGATGAAAATGAAAATAGATTTCTTCATATATCCCACTTTTATCAAATATCTCCTACTTTTATAATAGTATATGTATGTGCACACAGATTACGCGAACCGATGCATCTGATTTAAAAGTCTGTTATAACAGTTAACACTCATTCTGGGATCATCTCACGTCGTACTGCTCCAATTCAGTACTTCTGCTGGGCCCGCAGATATATGTTGTAATTTAAATAAGACGACATTGAAATCAAGGACAGGTACTTAGTTCTTGCACCTCTGTACTGCCACACTTCACAATTTTTGGACGTGAAAGTAAAACAGTACCTATTTATTCCAACTCTGTTCCGCCATACCCAACAGTGTATCAGTGCTAATAACAACATAATTTATTCGGATGTCAACGTTCAGGTAACCCACATTTTAAAGCACATACGCTTTGTTGAGCACGGACAATGTCCTTCCGAATAAGCATTTCCAGTTTTACAGGCATTAAGTGTTCCGTTGGTTCAGTTTATATTCTGCCAGAACCACAGCGACTGCACGCAAAGTGGCACTTTGTCAAAAGATTTGGAGTCGTCAACAAACGGTTCTACGCACAGCATTTTGGATTCATCATTTTCTCGTACGACAAAACACATGGCATAGGTGTTGCCTCAGTCATGATTGCCGAATTTGTCCACCAAACCCATTCATCGCATTTCCCTTCAAGGCATGTTATTTATTTAATATTAACAAAGTTCAGCTTGCAGTCGTCAAACAACCAGCAATGATACACAGAATAATGGTGGAATGAATAGTCCCCAGACTAAGGTAAGTTAAAAGAGTATTATGCAAGTTTTGCAAGCACAATCTGAAAACAAATTACTTTCATGAAAAAAAAATCGACCGAGCAACTTTAATCAGATTCGCACGAATAGATCACACAAACCAAAAAAGATCAACTAATATACACTTCATTATTAGATCAATGATCACTGGCTACCCGGTCAGCGTCTAGTCGAGAAAACGAACCGACCACACAGTCCACACAAACGTCCCCTGTTCACAATAAGTTAGAAATTGTAAGTGATCATTTCACTGCAAGCAAGCCTAAAAACTTGAATTTTGTGACAGCGTATCAAGCACATTTCCTAATGTTTCTGTCGTGTTATGTTATATATTTCCCCACAAAACATTCATTAAATCCTGAAAACGGGATCGTTTGCCAAAGAGAATACTTTACTAATACCTCAGAAGGATCAATTTCCAGCCTGGTCACCTTTATAGTTTTAACAAACACAACAGTCGCCGTGGACTGGTCGTAAACCACGCGAAGTTAATGATAGCCACGCATGCGTTTACCAGGTGATACAAATTATCATCAGACAACTTGAATCAACGAAGCACCGGCTTATACCGGTATTATTGCGTCCGTGGAAATATAAGCCAGACTGTATAATACGAAATTGCATTCGGCCCCCTTGATAATGATTGGGAACATCATCATATTTTGATTAGGGTATAAACATGTTACAAAAGGTTACAAAAGTCAAGAATTTTGTCGAATAGTTTACAAATCGAATGCAGGGTGCGTTGCAGAAAGAACTTAGAAGAAACATTACTAAATAATGAAAATGTATTCTTTAATTGATTCACGCCCAAACCATTTAGAGGGAAGTTGTCCATCACCGCATCGAAAAAAACGAAGTATCAGATAAATTTAAGCCCAGTTATCCTTTGCAACTTGTGAATGACTCGCAAACACTTGAATTACAAGACGGCCTAGTTCAACTGTTCGAACGTCACGGCTTCCCCTCTGACGATGCCGCGACGTTCTGAAAGCTGGACTATCTTTTCACCCACTTTCTTGTTTCTTCTCTGTATCCAACTATTCCTTTCATATTGCCCTGAGGAATTCTTCAACAAACACAAACTCAGCTTCAAATTATGCCTTGTAACGTCAATTTCTTCGCTTTCATTCGACGAATACATGTCGATGTAACCAAGTTTGTTGCATTTAGAAGCGCATCAAGGTGTGTGTGTGGGGGGGGGGGGGCGTGAACTCTGGCTTGGATCAAATCGACCGAGACCGGTCTCATATCAGCTCTGTCTGAAGTCCAATCGGGGGAGCTTCACACCTGCCAATTCTGGGGGAAGCAAATCATATCTATTAAATAAAGAGCTATAATCTTGACAGGTGACAACATCCTATGCTTATCTGTTCAGGGATGATGTTGACTTTTTCTGCAGGCCTGTTGTTTCATAAATACCGTTTGGAATACTTAAATAATGTAATCATAAAAATAAATGCAAATGTGAACATGCTGGAATAGCCATATTTTAAACTGTTTTCATTTCCGCACATTCACACTGTAAGAAAGATCATTATCGTTTTATAGACGACCAGAGTCATCGAATAAGTATTAACCCTTTACCCAACGTAACGGCCATAACCGGCCAGCGCTATTCTCAAAAATCGCCAATTAATTTTCAAAATATTTTCATTTTTGTCTCAAAAACATAGGTTATGACCCCTCGTTGGAACGAGCTCGTCGAGCTCGTTCCAACGAGGGGTCATAACCTATGTTTTTGAGACAAAAAATGAAAAAAAATAATTATTCAACAATTTTTTTTGCAAGTGTCCTCTGCTTTTCATGTTAGGTAAAGGGTTAAATAACAAGTAATAATAACGGGGTCAGTTCAACAAAACATTCTTATTACACATCCATTCAACTTTTAACGCTTGTATTTAACGGAATGGCCGCTATGACGTAAATGATTCTGTATTCAATGGGTGAAGTGGAAGCCGGGACTTTTTCCCAGCATCGTCCATACTAGTTCCTTTCCCATCGAGTCATTAGTTACGCTTCGAAAAGTTTCCAAATTTCGTTATACAATTATCGACCGTCTGTGGCGTAGTGTGAAAATGAAAACGTCCAAAGCAAAATAATGTCGGTTCACAAAAAATCAGTTACCCAAAAATGAGATAATATTAAAAAAAAACCCAATCATTTTCCAACCAGACTTTAATCCAGTCCCATGTCCATCTAGTTTTGTGACCCGTTATATCTAAATTGGTCAACTTTATTTCGGTAAATCTTCGTACATCTTGACATGCTTCGAACTTCTTCTTTTAAAAAACTTTCGCAAATCTGCACAAATTTGTGCTTATATTTTTACTAACATTAATAGCCGCCAAATGGTTAGGCGTGAATGGGCACCAGCCGAAGAGAAACAGCGATTCGAATTTCAACAAACGCTGGTTTCCCAAAATGTTGTTTGATTTTTCATCGATCCATTTGATCAGCACAGCTTCAGTCAAAACAAACGGACACTTCACCTTTGGGTTTAAACATCGGAATTAAAATGTGTTTAATAAAATGAATTTTAATGTATAGAATGTGTAATAAACACAGAAAACGAAGTGTGTTTGAATCAGTGGGTGTTTTACATAACTCATTAGAATGGCGTAATCAATATGACTACGCCATTTTTACCTTATGTCTGAGATAAGTAATAGGTCCTATCAAAACATCGGATTATTTGTTTTGAAGCAATCGATCGGCGAACAATCCAATTGTTTGCGAAATTTGTTCAGGTCTGCTAAACACAATGTAAACCAACTAAAATGAAAGTCAGATTTCCCTTTCAATGCCACAGGTAGTGTCTGCTGAAATCTTAGCTGATTCTACAGACAGCCAACACTTAACTGGAAACAACTACTGAGGAACTGTAACTATGTATAAGCAAGAAAACAAAGGTTTGTGTGATGGAGCAGGTGCAGGCGTGCAATTAACTCAAATAAATGGAAGTATGTCCTTATGGGGTAAAACTGGTAGTTGTATCAAAATGAGGTGTTGCGGCTACAGAATATCTTTGCTTGCACTCAAAACGATTTCACAGTTCTCTCAAATTCTAAATTATATAAGAACTGAAAACGCATTTCCGCAGTGGGAGAATCAAAATCTAGGTAAAGGTGTAGAATAGGGGACTTTTCGTTTTATTTTTAAAATAACGATTTTCTCGCCATTTTTTCTCTGTTTTCTTAAAGTAAACTATATTTTGAACAAAATGACACAAAATTAGGTACCTCTATCATGTTTTAACTTCTAAGAGAATAGATTTTAAATCCCTTTGAATTGCGAGTTTCTCAATTGCCATTTGTTTCATCCGCTGAAAATTTCGCAGCGTCTGTTCTTTTCATTCGTTGTTACGAGTGGCGTCACAGGGGAGAAATCATTCTGTATGATAGCAGGTGCGCTTCGCTTGTGTGCGCGTGATCAGGTGCGCTTCGCTTGTGTGCGTGTTCCTCGATTTAAGGTCAGTTCAGTTAGGACCAGGGTGAGTTCATCGGTAAGCTAACCCTGGCCCTCACTAGACTGACCCTAAAATTTGATCTAGGGTCAGTTTAGTGAGGGGGCAGGGTTTGTCAGCCGACATTTCAATTACTAAACTCTCCCCCTATGATAGCGATAATGGACCGGAGCGATTGCAGTGAGTTAATCGGCGCTGTCGCAATAAAATCGTTAATATTTCTTGAAAAAAAAACGATAAAAGTATGTGATTGTGTGTCATTTTGTTCAAAATATAGTTTTCTTTAAGAAAATAGAGAAAAAATAGCGAGAAAGGCATTATTTATAAAAAAAAAGCGAAAAGTCCCCTATTCTGCACCTTTACCAAAATCTATACTTGGAAGTCGGTCCGAACTTTAGGGCCTGATATATTCCATATAAAAAGGGTTATCACATCATATTGATCCACACATCAGGTGCTCTGTTAAGGCACATTACAGCTAATACATTCGATGTATATATTGATCTGTCGCCGTGTTGTGTTTGTCCGCTATTATTTAACGCGAAATGTATTCATCAAGCAATTAGTATACGGGTTTGTTTGCTACTTCAGTCATTATAATTTGTGTGCGATATGTTGTGCTAAATGTCAACACTGTACACATGTGTTTCCGCGAAGGCAAATATCCGTGTATTTTCTCGATAGAAAGCATTTAATTGTTCGTACCTTTTTCGGATACACAAAAGTTGCTTAGCAGTGAATTGGTCTACGCGCGGCAAACAAATTCTTGGTGATATTATGAAACATTCACATCGCCGGCTTGTAATTTTAAAACTTAAATCAAGACAGGATAAAAGTGCGCAACAGAATTTCGACGACACTTCTCTCGTTCCTGAGGAACTAAATACACAGCTCTTCCTGTTTACTGGATGTACAAGCTGCAACATTAACATTCCAGGTCAAGTTACTGCGGAGATTCCATAACAACAGTGTTTACGTTCATCAGTTAACTACATATCCTAGAGGAGCTTTTTCACAATCCGTCAAATATATTAGTGTCTTTGTGAAGTGCATGTTTCAACATTCGTCTTTTGAATTTATTACTGCTGTTGTCAAGTTAACAAAAACAAGGGATTTGGGAAGGAGAACGTAATACTAAAAGCACACCAGGCCCGAGAAAGAGTACAGCAACTAGTCAAATGTTTAGATGACCTGTTATTTTTCAACGCATTGATAAATGATACAGCAGAGCTTGGTGGCATAGTGGCCGTAGGGCATTCGACTTCAAATCGAATGGTCCACGATCCAATTCCCACCAGCGGTAACTACGTTGTGCCCTTGGGCAAGCCACTAAATCCCGATTTCACATGTGGGCGCACAGTGGCGCTGTGTGCCAAGACTTACTGCACGTCGACGGTGCACTTGTCTTCAGCCAATGCTAACACTGCTCGTGCGTAGATAGTACGTTGTAGAGTATGCCAGCTGATCGCGGATAGGGCGATGGCTCAGTGGTTATGGCATTGCAATTCAACCCGAAAGATTCACGGCTGGATCCCCGCCAGGCGAGAGTTGCTGTGTCCTTGGACAAGGCACTTCATCCCGATTGACTATGTGGGGGGGGGGGGGGGGTGGACACGGTGGTGCTGTGTACTAGGACGTACTGCATGTCGAAGGTGCACTTGTCTTCAGCCAATGCTAACCCAGCTTGTGTGGAGTTATTACGTTAGGGAGTCTGACTGTTGCTGGCCGTTGCTCGGTGGTTCTCGTCGGGCACAGCGGCTTCCTCCACCTATATAATACTCCGACAGGAGGCGACCACGGCTGTCGAAAGTGTCGTTAACCCCCTCCCACCAAAAAATGAATATACAAATAAATTGCTTGCGGCTGCTCATTGGCTCTCCGAATACTTCAGTTTCCTCCACTCGTTAAATTGCCAACACGACGAGGTCTCCTGAACCAGTCGCGATCCAGTCGTAATTATCTGCCCAATTTTCTCCTCACATCACAATGGAATCTCAACCGAGAGAACAGACATACGAGAACATTTATTCAGAGATGTTATTTTGTCCTTTTTTATTCGGCAGAGATACAAATCTATTTTATGAAATTTCGGCCCAAAGCATGTAAGTGTATTGCGATGGATTACCATCTCACAGAGAAAAATACTTCTAGTCTTAAATACACAAGAGCGTTTGCGCTGTGCAATACAAAATATAGTGCACTATTAACGAGGTCGGTAGCGATATCACGAAATGAACCGATCAAACAAAGAAAAAATGATACAACAGTATGTGGATTGGGGAGGGGGGGGGGGGGTGTTACTAGTAAATCACTGTGGGGTAGATTTTTCACTTGGTATTTTTTTATAATATTTTAGGACAAAACACAAGTACACTTACAAACTTTCATCACATAATAACAGCACAGGAAACACTTGTAAATTTTCATCACATGGACCACGGGTCGCACCCGGTGGTCAATGTGATGAAAGTACGCAAGTGTTTCTTGTGCTGTTATTAACAATTATAAGTACTTTTCGAGTGGAAAATATGTGGTGCTGCGATTAAGTAATAATCTACTCTCTTCATTCTGTATATATAGACGAATTTTAATATCTATTTACATCATTACATAAATATGTATACAAGTATAGGTTAGGAATGGTGTGAATGATCTCTATTTACTAGTATAGAATTGTTGGGCATGTTGTTTTTCTTCAAAAATTGAGTTACGCTAAAGGGGCAGTTTGAGTTTAACAGGGAATAAAACTGCTCTAACTTAACGCGATATTACTTCAAAATAGTGCGCACTGCAGTGACAGGACTTCTAGTTTCAACTGTACAAGATCCCATCATATCCATATCCGATTAGGAAAAGAACGCTTAGAGAGCTTTTGAGTTCGTAGTACTGTAAGCAATGGCCAAATACTTCTCGAAAAGAGGAATCTTTCCAATAGAGTTCGTAGGATGATTTGGTACCTAGCCACCCTGCCGAGAGCATCGACCCAAGCACCTCATCACAGTTTAGTAAATACTTAGGGTTTGCCCCAAACAAATATGCATTTCGCGGATTTCCAACTAGTGTTTGTGCTTGTTCGTGAATTGAGAATTAGCTCGTTGTGTTCCTGAATTCGATTGGTCAATCAAGGGCATTCTTTCTTTCCACAGTGTGGACCAGTATCAAATATGTGGCCAATATGCTAAAAGTTGCACTAGTACATTTTCCAGGATTATATTTTCACTCTATGTGCATAAATAATTAAAATGAATTATTAGCGTTTTCCTGAACGTGATTGGACTATCAAGAGTATTATTTTTTCCATGGTGTGGCCCAGTATCAAATAAGCGTCAATACCATAAAAGTTGCACTACTGTATTGTCCATAATTGTATATTCTCTCTATGAACTTGAATGGCTGAAATGAATTATTGCGTGTTCCTGAAATGGAATGAACTATCAAGGGTATTATTTTTGTCATCGGGTGGCCCAGTATCAATTAAGCGGCCAATACTCCACAAGTCTTACTGATGTATTTTCCAGAATTGTATGTTCTCGCTATGCGCATATATGATTGAATGAATCAATGGAGTGACAATTTAGCGGCTGGTAAATTGCCAAATCGTCTCCTGAGTTCCAATGTGTTCTATGTGCCAGTGGGCACATAGAACACATTGGAACTCGGGGGACGTCATCTCTAGAAATTATGATGATTAATATTCACAAGTAGGAAATACAATTCTAGAAACTACGAATCAAGGCGTACGTTTTATATGATTGATTCAAGTTCTTTAAATTCTGTATTTGCTAGACGAGGAGGTAAATCCTGAATCTCAAAGTATTTCAGATATTTGATCTTCAAAACAAACTGACACAGAGGACGATTTTTATCATTCACTATTTATTAAATATGATTTTCTTTCCCAGAATCACCCATTCTCAAAGTCGCCTGATATGACGTGAAAGTCAGATATGACGTCGACATCGGCGGATATGAACACGCTGGAGTTGGCCCACTTGATGCGCTATTTGACGCAACTTGTTTGTTTTCGACGAAAATCTGTCAACGTTTTCGCAGGACGCAATTAGAAATAAATGGCGTTACCAGGTTTAATTGAGGAGGTTGAAACTCAGTTTTTGTATGGTGATCAATATAAGTAAGGATTAGGTGGACGAAGAGAAGAAAGAAGAGAGTTATGCATAAAATTCAACGCAAACTAACATTCAGAGTCTCAAGCGGAGATTCGTCGAAGCGTGAGAAAAGGTAGATCAGCCATCCGAATGTCGCGACTTACCCAGTCGGAACGCCGAGACGTTTGGATATCTAAACTAGTTGAAGAGGAAACTTCGGAATTTGTGAAAAGAATGAAAAACAATAACACTGTCAGAGAACCGTAACAGCTCTGAGTTCATTTTGTGTTTATTTGTTTAGGTTGAACAAATAAAGAGATTATTACCGTGTTGCTTTCATATTGGCCGAGATATCTGCCTTCGGTAACTTCCCGTCAGCCTTTGACCTTTGGTCTTAGGCTGATATGAAGTTTCCGCGAGCTGATATCTCGACAGGTATGAAACAAAACAATCAATAATCTCTAACTAACAGTTAATAATCTCTAACTATTAATGAAAGTGAATAAGTGTTAGGTGAATTGATCTGAAAAACCAGTTTGAATGATGAATCGATATGCATTGCAACGAGGGCTATTCGCATGGACATGGATGCAGCTTTTCATGTCTGATGTTTCGCTCTCTTCAGGCATGATTTCTTAATATTTCATCAGCAATACCAGAAATAAACCCGGCTTCTATCGTCTTCCTAATATAGAAAAAAGTGCAAAGCTGGATAATATTTTAATATTTTAGTTATGGAAATTACAGACAGTCAAACAGCTGATGGTGAATCTGTAAATCCAACAAGTGTGTACAGCATTCGGCAAGCATTTTATCCGGTATATATTATAATGAAGACTGTTGGAATGTACAGTGATATGTTGTACAGATATAAAAAGAGAACTGGCAAAGTGGTAACGACTACAAATGTTGCCCATTTTGTATATTGTATGATCATTCTTCTCTGGCTATCTGTAACCGCCTTCAAATATTCATATGACCTGTATTTAATCAGTTCTGGTGGTCTTTCTAGTGCTTTGGCTACATCTATAACAAGTGTTTTAGTGCATTTGGCCAATGCAGTATACATACCTATTTCATTATGGAAGCTGTCTTCTCATTTAGACATATTACTGGATAAACTACAGCTGTTTTATGAGACAACCCATCCAAATATCAACATACTATTCTGCAGAAATGCTATATTTGCCATTGTAATAGGATTCCTTGGGATTTCTATTGGGTCTGGACTTATGACTACATTTTTGAAAGAAAATAATTTCGTAAATGGAACAACCAAACTTGTTACAAGCTACGCATCGTTAAAGATGTTTGGAATAAACGAAGGGAACTCAGCTCTCGTGTGCACGTGGGTGATGATGCAGCTGGTTCTATACAGCTGTTTGTCAATAAGCATACTTTTGTTGTTTGGATTTTTTGCTTACTATCTTTGTAAAAGCTCGAGCAGTATCTTGGAAAACATGAAGCACCAAACTACACCGAATATGTCTGACAAACTCCTGAGAAAATACCGTATGGAATACGAGCTACTGGTAGAGATGGTAGAGAAGTTGGATTCGTTCGCTAGCTTCTATGCTGGGTCAATATATACGTTGGGCTTAATAGTCCCGTGTCTTATGTTATATGGATTTTTTCACGACAGCTTATCAAAGCATGATACTGTGTTTTCTATTTCATACATGATGGCCAGTGGAGTAACTAGTGCTATATATATTTTAGGAGCCGTGATACTGAACACTTGGGTGAGTTAGTTTTATACCTACTTTCATTGTCTATTTTCTTAAAGTTATAAGTCGGAGCGGGAGACAGGTGGGGGTCTGCGATAAAACCATGTCGGACAGGGTGAGTGCCTCGAGAGCTGTAAATTTTAGGCTTTGTGTGTCTGAAAAATATTTCTCAGGTTATCCGTTTTGAATATCCGCAAAGAAGCAAAACACGCAAGTATCAAGTAAGTGAACCTACAGGTCCTGATAAATCATATCAGAAGCCTGCAATGTGCAGGCGGATTCGCTGTAGTTCACTTTGGAACTCGGATATCATGTTCCAATGACACCGATTACAGAGAAGAAAATGGGGTGATGCGAATAATATATACCTCCCCCGGCTACCACTGCTCCTCTCACGGCAGAGTTTTAAACCAGGCAATGGTTGCAAATGCTCCCACCGCATGTCTGTTATGATTAAACTATTGTATTAATAGACAAGTAAGGCTACATTCAGTAGGAGATCCACGGGTGGGTGGGGGTGGGGGGGGGGGTCAGGGTTGACTGCTGACTGATCACGCAAGTAATGATATCATATACATTGCTGTTTATGTACACAATGGTGTATAAGCTTCGAGTTTTTGCTTCTAAAGCCAAATCTCGATGAGTCGAGATATTGTCTTAGAAACAAGAACGAGACTGAGAAACAACATCTCTAAGAGAAACATAATGGTGATTATAGATATTTCTTACATTTCTGAATTGTTATATTTTGATCGACTTCCACTTTACTGTCAGATTTCATTTTCAGTCTCATGAAATGATTGTCGTTTCGACCGAAAGTGTATGCGGCTGCCGTGACACCTTTGCAATCCTCGATCCTCTAATAAACTCATTGAACGCGTTTTTAACCCTTTACTCAACGTAACAGCCAAAACCGGCCAGCGCTATTATCAAAAATCGCCAATTAATTTTCAGTATGTTTTTTTCATTTTTTTGTCTCAAAAACCTAGGTTATGACACCTCATTGGAACGAGCTCGTCGAGCCCGTTCCAATTGGGAGTCATAACCTATGTTTTTGGGACACAAAATGAAAAAAAAAAAATACTTATTCAAGAAGTTTTTTTACAAATATCGTCTTTTCATGCTAGGTAAAGGGTTAAAACATTCCGAAACGCCTGTTCACTGTAACAGTATACGTCCATGTTGTTTCAACTTGAATGCTGATACTGATTCAGATACAAAAGCATAAAAGAAATGTGATTCCCTGATATAAAAAGTATACTCTTCAGAAGTGTTTTTCTCTTTCCGTACATAGAAACACATAAGATCCCTCGCAAACGTTTTTTTCTTGGCAGCTTGTAATATTCAATAAATATTTAAGTAACCAAATAGTAACCAACCACATGCATGTATGCTGGAGTTGCAAGATGCATAACGTATATCAGGGGATCCTGCTGTACGCTGTATTCAGTTTATTACGGATGCAATACACTGTTATTGTAAGAGCTAAACACGTTGATTCAGTTTGCATATCAAATGATACCTGTACAGTGTATGGAATTTGTGACACAGGTCTCTTGTTATGGTATATAATGCAACATAAATCAAAACTTAGTGTATATAATTGGAAAATAAACCTCTGTAATTCCATCGTACTTTTTGACCTATTCAGAGTCTGACCGACTGGTTGGCTGATTAACTTGTGTGTAACCCGATACAAAACGCGCAGGATATCAAAATTTATCTTTTAATTATTGATTTTTACATTAAAAAAATCAACAAGACCATATCATGTGGCTCCTCATTGGAGCGAGCTCACATGATATGGGCTTGTTCACATTTTTTTGGATTTTATATTTTCTGCTTAATTTGAAAACTACGCGGACGGATGCTGCCAATTCGTTGGGTTAATATATGTACTTATTCAGCAAAATCATATAATAAAAACGAGAGATGCAAACAGGCAGTAGTGGTCATATATTCCTCTGTTTCAAACTGGGAGACCTTAACTTCTTCTAAATGTACCTTGGGCTCCATTCTTTCACATTTTAACCTTTCCCATTGAGCACGTACACGGAGAGAACAACACCTCTTTTAAATAACATTGAATGGCAGTCAGTTGTGTTCATTATAATGAAGTTCAGGTCTCATTAGTGTTTATTACTTTCCAAAGTGTCATTTACTGGGATTTCCGGGTTTGATTATAAACGATAACTTCACAAGTGAATTACGCAATCAACAACTGGGTCATGTATCCGTGCGGGCAAACGAAGATGCTTTGCCGTGGGTGTATTTTGGTTTTTTTTTAACCCTTTACCTAACATGAAAGTAGACAATCATAATACCGTAATGCCCAAAAGAACCAGGTATGTTTCCAAACTCACCACGAACACTGCATTATATTATCCAATATTGGTCTCAAAACGAGAGCCCATGAGCCTCATTCCAGTAAGTGACCATAAGGTATGTTTTTGAAATAGAACATAAAAGAGATTTATTCGTAGAGAAAATGTTTCGCAACTGTCGTCTGCTATTAGTGAAGAGGCCATTACATGTTGCCGTGAGCAACGCAATATACACGACGGGAAAATAGTTTCAATGAAATGAATTGGATTGTTAACCCTTTACCCAACGTAACGGTCAAAACCGGCCAGCGCTATTCTCAAAAATCGCCAATTAATTTTCAAAATATTTTCATTTTTTGTCTCAAAAACATAGGTTATGACCCCTCGTTGCAACGAGCTCGTCGAGCTCGTTCCAACGAGGGGTCATAACCTATGTTTTTGAGACAAAAAATGAAAAAAATTAGTTATTCAAGAATTTTTTTTGCAAGTGTCGTCTGCTTTTCATGTTAGGTAAAGGGTTAACGCTTGGCGTGACGCGGCATGACCAAAAAGCGGCCGAACGGATTCCTTGGGCTATAATTAGAAGCGATTTCTAGGAACGTTTTGTTGTCACTTTCGTGGAGCGACCTTGCGCCCGAACAATCAGACAGCTCCATTTTACCACATGTAATACTTGCGTTTTTGTGGAAATTTAAAACTATACTATGTGCAGTACAGCCGCCACGGACTGGTCACTTTCCACGGATGGGCAATATTTCTACCGATGCAATAATATTAGATTCCAACACTAATTATAGGAATAATCATCAAACTTTTAATTAATGAAGCATCGGGTACAATCCTGTGCTTCATCAATTAAAATGTTGCTGATGATGCTTTTTATAACCTTGTAATCGCACACGTGGACATTAGTGCCCACGTGTGGATTACAACCAGTCCATGGCGATTGTTCTGTTGGCAACAGCAAAACATATCTCTCAAATAATTCACAATATGGCAAATTGAATTGTCGCGGCGACATGATTGCTTTATTACGTTTCGACGGGTCGCTCGAGGCAGTGTGGAGCGGCCTTTCGGAAGAGGATCTCTGTGTTTCAACTACATCAAAAGTTGACACACTCCCCACCTACATGCACATTTATCTCGCAACATGACAGTTTAGCTTTAGAATGTTCCCAACATATTCGTAAATTGCTAGGAGGGGCTCTGGATACGGCTCTGAATACGGTTCACTGAACTGACATCCAAGCTCTGTTACTATGTGTGTGTCTGCGTAGTCAGTTCAGTGGCAGAACATTTTAGTCGGCTAACAAATGCCACAGTTCCCTGTCGATCCTTAAGGATGCTGGTTTTAAAAAGATTTTAAAATTCCCCGCTAGTCTCCGTCAAGGCGTACATATGGTGGATGAGTTGCTGTTTGATATGGGCGGCCTTAATAGAAAGCAGGCATCAGCATTGTCTCATCCTTTCTTAATAAAGCTAAGAACTACATTCTACTCGCACTACGCAGCGGGAATAATGTCGTTTTCTCTCTCACCCTCTTCTAACTGGATCTCCCTTCTGATATTCGTTACAGTAAACCTAAAACTGCAACGTATACAGAATAATGCGCCAGGATTCACGCTAGCCCGAAACTGTCTGGTGCCAACATTTTAGACTTTTTGGACATTTACAGTACAGACGCCGCGGACTGGTCGTAATCCACGCGTTGACAGTGATGTCCACACATGCGTTTACCAGATAATAAAAATCATAATCAACAAAGCTTTAATTAATGAAGCACCGGTTGCACCCGGTGCATCGTTAATTACATTTTTGAGGATTATTCCTGCAATTAGTGTTTGGAATCTAATATTATTGCGTCCGTGGAAATATTGCCAATCCGTGGAAAGTGACCAGTCCAAGTCGGCTGTACTACACTTGTCAAACAAAGTGTCTTGGTGCCAATACGCCAATGGGGAGGGGAGGGGGGGGGGGGTGCGCTTTCTGATCCAGAAACATTTTGAGCGACGTTTGAAAAATGAACTGGTAATTATTTCAAGAGTGAACGGATACAGTTAAAACTAAAAGTTCTGTCATGAAATGCGCACAGATAGCACGTCGATATGAGCGTTAATGTACGCGTTATGGCCCAAGTAAAGCTAGCAAATTCTGTACATATGGCCTGTGCATAAGCAATGTTTCAGCCAATAGACCTCCGGGTAACCCGGAGGTCCATTGGCAGAAACACTGCATGTGTTTGCTATGAGTAACCAGGAGAAACTGACGGGCTTTGGATGTCATTCGATATGGCAATTGCGCGCAATTCCAACGCGCAATTAAGCCTAGATAAGCGCACTATTGGTGACAGGACTTCTAGTTTTAACTGTATTTGGTTACGGAAAAAATCCAACAGAAATCAAATGTTCCGTGGAAATCACCGGTAGGCGAAAAGTGCGGTCACTTTGAATGTATCTGTGCCGCTGATTCAATTAATGGTAACTCTGAATGTTGTCGGTACCGGGTACCTATACCTGCTGTTACACTTAGATAACTGCAGGTTAACCGACCCTTTACTCTTAATCCACTCGCCTTAGTGGGTCACGAGTCTTTCCAAAAAGCTGCATTCAATTACATAAATACTTCATACCTTCGCGAGTATTACATTAATTACATTAAGTTTGTCCAAACACTATTTCCAACACCTTATCGACAAAACCACTCGGTTTGGGGTGTTTTTCGTGAAAATTGATTATTGTTTAACAATTTCCTTGTACTAGAAGTATATTTGCACTCTTCGTTGCTGCAGTGGTTTTTATTCTCAACTGAAAGGAACTTTTTAGGCCTGAAATTTCATCCCACCAAGATTTGTGGGGCCAAATCAAGAGTTTTAGAGCAATTGGCTAAACTGACACCAGACATCGTGAACACTGTAGTTGACCCTACAGTCTGATATGCAGTTTTGGGTATGTGAAAACAATATGGTGCGGCAAGAACTCGTTCTTCAATAATCTGTTCACTGCCAAGTAACAGTGAAATGATGAAACCTATTCTGACAATGCACATTCCTCAACTAAGGTTTATCGGGTGAATGGTGGATACAATTATTTTTAAAAAAGAAAGTCAGATTTCACCGTCAGTATCCTATCATAGAAAAAAAAACTATATTTTATTTCAGATGCATGAACCCCTTGGTTTCTTATACAGGATTAACGTTGAGAATTTATCAGAAAAAGGAATACAAGAGGTAAATAAACTTAGCCTACTACTCCCACTCCCGACTCACTGATGCTTCGGTCTGACCACAAATAATATTCCGAGGAAAAGAGTCTGTCTGAAATATTTGTTGTCCTTCTGAAAAAAGTGTTCTCGCTCGAAAGTTAACATTTTCTCTGAATGACGGTAATTTGAAAAATTACACCATTTGGCGATACCACATTTTTCATTACGCAGCAACTGTCCTTATGTTTGAAATATCCTTTGTATGAAATCGCTCGTTATAAGTACAGTACAGTCGTCGTGGACTGGTCGTAATCTACACGTGGGTAGTGATGTCCAGGCATGCGTTTACCAGGCAATAAAAAATCATCAACATCAAATGTTTAATTAACGAAGCACCAGGTTGTACCCTGTGCTCCATTAGTTGGATTTTTTTTTACTATTCTTATAATTAGTGTTTACAATCTAATATTATTGTGTCCGTGGAAATATAGTCCGTGGGCCAGACCAGCAATCGGTATCAAATTTTACACAGAGGCTCATGTAGTTTTGCATTAACTACAATGTGTTGGAATCATTTTAAGGTATGATAGACATTATTTTAACGCAGCGTTTTCTATGTACACCCTGATTGAAGATGGCTACCCCCACAATACGAATTAAAATTTAGGCAAATGTCAATAAAATTCCAACCAGTAGCCACAGCAACTTAATGCTAGCATACGATGTCTTGTTTTGATCACAACATATGCTAATTGACCAGACAACCGTTCAGAAAGAATTTTGAACAAACTTTACCATTCTAAGCACAACAATTCATGAAAAATAGGTAAAACTACATTGCGTTTTCACATTTGTGGAGGTAAAAAAGGTACGTTTTCAGAGAAAATCTTTTGAAAACCCAATTTCACGAACTACCGAAATGTTCACGAACTATTCATAAGTATACATAGACAAAAAAGTATCGTTAGGTATAATAACTTTTATAGCTGTTGCAGTAAACGTTTCCACCCCCTCCCCCGCAAAAACCCAAAGGCAAATATCAGCATGAATGTCTGTAAAAATGAGAAAGAGACAAGATTGCTCATTCAGGTTGTTTTCACAAGCCAGATGCCATTGTTTTTGTATACTACCAAGTATACTTTATTCCACTCAGGTGATTACAAAGCAAACTTATGCAATATACAAAATAAAGTTTCACTATATAGAAAGCGTTTAGTGATTATTTGGTTGTGTGGTGTGCAGTGCAGCTGATAACAAAGCATGCATTACTGACTCGTGATAATAAGAAAGAATTGTTCCGAATTCAGACATTTTCATGGAGGTTTAAATTGTCAAAGTTTATTCACTACATAGCCATAGTTTCTATCTTTCCATAATTTCTGAATTTATATTGTTTGCCCTAAAATGTGAAAACGGAGTCTAGGTTCATCTATTTTTCATCACTGAATGTTCAATCACAGACAATAAATGCTCAATATGTGTCATTGCCACTATCATCAACAGAACCAGGGTGCGCGGTGGTTCACTAGGTAGAGGTGCAGGCTGCAAGCCGAGAGATTCTCGGTTCGAATCCCACCAGTGCCGACGTGTTATGTCCTTGGGTAAGACACTTCACCCCACTGCCCACGTGGGGGCACGGTGGCGTTGTGTACTAAGACGTACTGCACGTCCATGGTGCACTTGTCTTCATCCAATGCTAATCCTGCTTGTGTGGTGTTAGTATGTTGGGAAGCTGACAGTTGCTCGCCAGCTTCCTCCATCCGTAAAACTGTCGTGGTCATGTTTAGCCAGTGTGCATAAATATGTGACCTTAAACACCAATAAATAAATAAATATATAAATAAATAAATAAATAAATAACAGAACCATCATATGTGTCAGCTTCTGTTTCGAAATTTGAGTCGTCGCAAGAGAAATTTGTACAATTTGGAAATTTACTCATATCCGTACACTTCAAACCGTTCGCAGATAGGTGCTCTTTGGCGCAACACATTGAGAGGCACGAGTGCAGGAAAGAAAGTCAAGGACGGAATTCGGAGCTGGATGTCCTCTCATTCTGTCAGTTTCAATGGTGGTTTCACATACATTCCAACCATGACCATTCGGACTTGGGATACCTGGGTGTGTCAGTTAGATCTCTTTCAAGCAGTAGCTTGTAACTGGCTCTTTAGATATGTTTCTGGAGTGCACATCTGCTTGGGGGAAGCTGAGTGGAATCCACAGACCCTTGCCTGGCGCACAATATGTGGTATGTCAGTTTGTTATGTTGTTGGATTGTCCACCATACAATTTACATGTAAACTCCGCAGCTTTATTGCTCAGTTGTTCAGGTACATCAACATATGAGGTCAGGGGGGAAAACACATCCTGGTACGTTTCACTCGATCGGAGCAACTTAATTGCGGTCAGCATAACAGCAGTATCATCTGTAACCACCACGATTACAGCTGAACCATTTTCAGCTGCATGGATCGCATATAGAATCAAGTAGTTGTCTGCCTCCTCCTGAAATGAAAACAGTTCTTGGAAATCTTGAACCCATCACTGGTTATCTCACTGCATTTATCCACGAAAGCAACCAGCGTCACCTTATTTCCTAGTTTACTTCGGGATTGTTTGGCTTGACATTCACTACACAGAAATAATATCAGGCTTCAATTATGACGTTACCACACAAAAATGCCCGCCAATGTTCTATGCGACGGCCACCAGAAATTCCCTTTTACTGCAGAAGATCGCGAGAAGATCCAGAAATATCCCTTTCTATGCTCTTGATAGAGACAGCTCGATAGACATCGAACACAACATCAATTCCCGCACAGTCCCTACCTGCGGAAAGTATTATAGATAATGAACCACTCGCCAGCTCAGCAAATGTTTTGTGGTTGCCGTTTTGGATTATTACATGTGGATTATTCTCATTGCATCGATTATATATGCAGTGGGTGATGGTATTTTGTCACCAGGTTCGAACCCATCTTCTAACTTGTTTGCCAGTAAAGACCTGTTTGTCTTTCTGATCCCAAAATCTGAAGAAGCCAAACACCAGGGTAAAGGGTCAAGTGAGTGCTCTAAGTCTGATTACATCTCTAGCTTTCTCAACTGAACAATAAGGGTCATTTTTCCAAAAACAAAATCCGATCTGCCCTTAATATGACGGATTGCCCCTTTGATTTTAAATATATGGTTTTCTCTGCATTGGAGAAAGTGGATCTTGTCCTGAAGCTGCGTGGGTGGCTCGGCTGATACACATAGTCTTTCTTTGCAAAAATTAGAATACACCTCTTCTCCCTTCTCGTGAGTTTTAAGCAAGTCATCACAGACTGAACCATGGTTGCAATTGCCGTGAATAAGCTGGGCAGTGTGCTTGTTTGTTCATTGAATGGGTTTGTCCAGTTTCCGTTTAACATATCTGTAATTGCTATAAGGTCTCGTTCATCATGTTTAATGCGGGTGGCAGTTTGATCTTTGTGTATACCATTGTTCTTTCTATTGTGGACTATTTCTCTTAAAAGTCTAATAACACTGCCCCTATATTTTGATGTCACATAATAGTTCAGAACCGTGCCAGGCTTTAAGCTCCCTTTTGTTCCTCTTGCTGTTTGGGTATCCTTGTTGGCCGTTACCTAAATCGCCTGGTCAAGTTGTAGTCACCCGAACGTGTTGGCACTGAACTGTGTGGGAGAGCCATCGTTCTAGAGATGTGCATTGACTTCTGGGTGAGATCTGGGTAAGTTCAGCATATGTCGTGGATCGTAAGGTAAGTATCTTGCATAATGCATTCTGTCACAAGCAAATGCCCATGGGATAATTTGGCGAATTAAAAAAAGGTGCAGTTGCCAATTTTTCTCTCTCTTGAGGAACGTATGGGGTTTCAATAGTATAATCATGATATCAATGTAAGCCATCCAAAACGCACACATTCCACCGCTGTGTTTACAACACTCACAGAAGAAAGCATCTAACATATCTGAAATATCTGTCCGGTCTTTGCTGTCGGCCATTTTTGTAACACTTCCTTGATCTCTATCGAGAACCAAACTTTCAATTGTCAACATGAAGTCTTGATAAGTTAAAACATGACTGTCTGATTGTATCGATTATAACCAATTGATAAATTCACCCAGAAGTGATCGCATGAGAGCTTCGAACATCAATTTGTGGGCTCTAAGAGATCTGTTATATAGTTTACCGTCCATAACTATACTTACCGAACCTTCCGCAATGATTCCAACTTCGACGAATTAATCCGTCAGCCCAGCATCAACAAATCATTTGCCCAGAATGCTCAGCACTATGAAAATTGTATGGAAAACGCCCTGTTGGGGTATTATTGGACTAAACAATTCATTGTTCTTCCTTATGATCTGTGATGGCAGATTAATGACAGTTTGACACAGATATGCGGGCACAATTCGGAACGTTACTTCCCAGGCTGTTGTATATAAACCTTGGCGTATATGTAGTCCCATTCCTATTTAAATATGAATATGCAACATTTAATTAAATAAAAACATTTGGGCCTGGTTTGGTTTACACCGACCGGGTGGGAGATACATAAAGTCACGAGAGTTCATGCTGGGTGAATCTATAAATCTACGGAAGCTCAACCCGACAACAATCGGTTCCAAATAGGGTAAATCTGTGCCACGGTGTTTTCTGGGTTGTCAGTTTCCCAATGGGGAAAATGGTAACTGCAATTAAAACTAGAAGTCCTGTCACGAAATGCGCACAATTAGCACGCGTTATGACCATAGGAAAGCTATCAGGTAACCCGGAGGTCCATTGGCAGAAACATTGCCTGTGTTTGCTGTGAGTAACCAGGAGAACCTGCCGTTCTTTGGATGCCATGCGATATGGAAATTGCGCGCAATTAAGCCCAGATAAGCGCACAGTTCGTGACAGGACTGCTAGTATTAACTGTAATTTTCACGACCACAAATTTCAGGGTGACGAAATCAGAGACAGGGAGGAAGTTTATTTTTCTTTATTCTGGATAGGCAAGGGGTCGCGCGTGCTCAACTGCGTTCACGAAATGTTCCTATTGTAAAAACACTAACTTTGTTATAATTTTAAAAGACTAAATATAGTGAGCTGACGAAGTGATAATGTATATTTTGGACTCGTGAGTCATGTTGCGGCCAGCATTTTCTGCTATTGTTTATTTGATCGATAAATGAAGACCATAGCAAATCTACGGAAGGCACAAATTGGTAGCGCGTGCAAATTCGTATCTGCAATTTTTCGTTGGGGTGGGGTGAGATTAATTGTAACTAAGCCGTCAATTTGACAACAGATGGAGTTACTGTATACGGTAATTGAATAGTCATGGACACGAAATAATATCATGTATTATTATTATTTTAAATAATACTTTCGCTAAAAAAAGTAATTATTTATAAAGTAATAATAGACGAACTTTTTCGACCACTTTTGTTTATTGTTGTCTTAAAGAAATATTTTCAGTCACGTTTAAGTCCATACGGGTAACCAACGATCTGAGAAGTAAGTACTTAATTCTACGAACTGCACCTCAGTAGAAATCAGCGAAACTTGTCTTTTTCAAATTTCTCGGATGCCATAGAATTAAGAAAGGACGCTGGTTTTGTTTACATTGGCATGGCGGGGTTCGACCCCACGCCGAGAGAGTTTCCTTCGGCACCAACAGCTAGCGGTGTTCTGTAGTGGCCTCGTATATACTTGGTTAACAAGCATTCCCTTTTGGGGTCTGTCGATGGCCGAGTGGTGTGCGTGGTTCAGTATAGTTTCGCTAGGCGGTTGGTGCTGAAGGAAACTCTCTCGGCTTGGATTCGAATCCCCGCCATGCCAATGTAAATCATTTTTTTTAAGTTTTCATATACCGAGAATCCGAAAAAGATACAAGGAAAACTAAAATTCATACCTCATTTTTGCTCTACCTGTTCAGAAAAAAAAGTATTGTTCATTAATTTCAAACCAGCAAATAGCTGAATTGTTTACACGAACAAGTAACTTCGGAAAATCTGAAGTACAAAAAATATTTCAGATGAGCATAGAAAGTTTAGCTTTACCTGTAACTAATTATTTATTATTTTGCATTTTCAGCTTTCTCTGTTTGTATCAAGGCTTGCTGGTGCACCTATCGGTATCACTGTTTACGGGTTGTTTGTGATAGATAAATCTACTGTTCTTATGGTGAGTGTATAAATCGTAAACAATTCTCTTACAATGCAGTGGGATGAAACGCAGCATGTCCGAAGGAAATGTGCGGGGGAGCTTGGGTGGGTTCCAGACCCATTCCATTGTTAGACTTGATGATTGAAGCCCAATTTGGCATATTCGACTCTTACGATTTCCGGGTAAAGCAACATACACATCAGTTACAATGACAGATATTGGATTTCGTAGGACGTCCGAGGAAATGCAAGCCAGAAAATAAGCAGACTGTCATCTGCAAAATGAGGTTCCCAGAGGGGGAATTTAGTGATGCTACCCTGCAAATCAGGGTAGCATCACTAAATTTACCCTCTGTGTTCCTCAATCTGAATCAGGGTCTCAAAACTAAACAGCAGGGGGTACCCAGAGGAGAATTGGCCGACTGCATGGGATAGCAGCATCAAATTCACCTTCTGGGGACCTCATTCTGTAAATGTCAGACTGCTTATTTTCAGGCCTGAGGCTATGACAATGTAGTATAATTAAAATTAGAGGTTCTGTCACGAACTATGCGCTTATGTTGACATATTGTCGTATAGGAATTGCTCGAAACTTCCCTTGCGAATGGCATCGACAGATTCTCCGGTTATCAATAGAATACACAAGTAATGTTTCAGCCAAAGAACCTCCGGTTTCAGCCCAGAGGTCCATTGGCTGAAACATTGCTTGTGATTAGGGTATATATACAGAATTTGATAGCCTCACTATCGTCATAGCACGCATAAGAACGCTCAGAATGACGTGCTATTTGCGGGCAATTCATGATAGGACTTCACGTTTTAGCTGCAGTTGTCAAACCTGGAGTATGGTAACAGTTGGGAATTGAGCGAGAACAGAAATGGCTCTCGAATAATCCTGACGGGAACAATTTTCGGTCGTTACCACACCATTCCTTTTCCTGTAGGGAATTCTAATGTTTTTGATCTTGCGTGCTCATGACTGTCGACTCTGTCTCCAAAAGAAAACACGACTCAATCCTTATTTGAGCGTCAGTTGATATTATTATTATTGATATTATTTGCTTTATTAGAATTACAGTAGTTGTTAATAACTTTATTAAACATGGCGTGCCTGTGGCAGGGCATTATTTTCATTTCGAAGGTAAACCTTTACATGCAGTCGATATTATCAAACTGTATATCTGTAAAGAGTCATCATACTTGTAACATTTGGTATGTGGTTGTTGGTTTATGGAATGTTCAATTTCCAGAACAGCCCTTCACCAGAACATTCTGTGCCAGGACGTTCCATTTTCTTTTTAATCCTTTGCACCCGAGAGGCAGTTTTTCCTGGCCAGGAATATGATGCGTCATAATTTCATTACGTAGGACGGCTGCTAAGTGAATGTGTGGGGTAGACCAATCAGTATTTTCAACATTCAGCCCCCATGGATACACGTTGAAAAATATTAATTGGTCTATCCACAAATAATGAATACGGACCTATTCCAACTGCTGCCATTGTACTGACATACAAGATATCACCAGGGTTCAAAGTGTTGAAATAAACCCAGATAATTGCCGAGTCATGAGTGCAGCGTAATAAGAATCTAGATACATTTAGTACGTTATAACCTGTTTGGCAATTATGAGTATGATATACCGGCTGTTGAAATTCTAAATTATATACACATCGGGAAATTTTATTACATTGACTGTGTACTAATTATCTATTGGATGATACTGCCAACAATTCTATAGGTAGGCTGCGCGTTTGCTAAGACAGGCTCGAGAGGAGTATTGAAATCGCTGCTATAACTTAAGATCCACTGTATTGCCAATGACACTGTGGCTATTTTGTCGTTGAAGTTTTCTGGCTGTTTGGTTTAATTGAGTTTATTTAACAAAGTATTATACTTCTGGGCATCATTGTCTGCACGCCAACCCGAAAGTTTATATATAATAATAGTTATCCTTTTGAACCTACTGTACCTTTATTATAACATTTTCTGATTAATTCTCAAACGTTATCATTAAACATATTTGATTTACTTGTTTTATTTGTAACTGTTACCAAAACTTGTTATTGATATCACAACAGTCTCTTAACTGTTTGGCTTCCATCTTTTATTACTTTCCAAAGTGTGATTTACTGGGATTTCCAGGTTTTATTATAAACGATAACTTCACAAGTGAATTATGTAATCAACAATTGTGTCGTGTATCCGTGCGCGCAAACGAAGACGCTTTGTCGCGGGTGTAATGGGGACTTTCTTGTGTTTTTAACTCTTTACCTAATATGAAAAGCAGACGACGCTTGCAAACAAAATTCTTGAATAGCTATTATTTTCATTTTTTGTCTCAAAAACATAGGTTATGACTGGTTACGTGAAATAATACATTACTCTCTATATATTTATTACAGTTCGGGGGAGTAATGGGGCCTTACAAATCTCATATTTCGGGTTTAATCGAATTCCGAATGGAATTAGGTAAAGGGTATGGAATCTCGAATCGAAACACCACGCTTCTTAACCTTTTGAACACCAGAGGCCGCTTTTCCAGTCCAGTCACATGATATTTCATAATTTAATTAAGTAGGTTGACTTTTGAGTGAAGGTGTGGTGTGGACCAACCAATATTTTCAACATGCAGACTTGGGGCTGCACTTTGAAAATATTAATTGGCCTACCCCCAAAAAAAGAATATGGACTCTTCCCGTTGCTTTCATTGAACTGATATGGAAGTTACCACTAGGGTTCAAAGGGTTTTAAATTAAGTTGGAGATAGAGCACCTTCTTTCAGCCATAAATGGTTCCAGTCTCCACGCAAGTATTGTTTGCAATGATTCGTCTGTCTGGGAATGTCAATAACAACTGGAATATTCCATAAAGGAATCAACTTAGTGTTCGAAACGGGACTTCCTTGAACTTCTCATCAGGTCTTCTGTACAGCTAAGTTCTTTAATCTAAACTGCATTTGAACAAGGTCGACCGTGAAATATGCACCGCTACGTCTGGAATTTCATCTCTTAAAATAACTAATGATATTTTATTATGTTACACGCGATTGGAAAGTGTCATCAGATCTTGTTCAAATGCAGTTCGGATGATGACCACTTTGCACAAACACGTGTTGGTCAATATGTTAGCTGGAAATTCGGGGTCAAAAAAACTTTTGTTGACCAGTCGATCTTCCACATCAGATAGGTTTTATATCGTTCTAATGGAATTATATGCCATGAAAGAGCAGTAAACACGAAACAACAGCACAGAATAATGCCTTGAATAGTTTTTTTATTTGCTTGAACGTTTGTAGCAAGATTAACCCTTTAACTCTAGTAATATCTTCCATGCAAGTTCAGTGGAAGAACTTGGAAGAGTCCATATTCATTATTTGGGGTAGATCTATCAATATTTTCAACGTGCAGCCTCGGGCTGGACGTTGAAAATATTGATGGGTCTACACCACACTTTTACTGAACAGCTATCCTATATAATAACGTTATGGGGTATCATGTTTCTGGTCGGAAAAGTGCCCACTAGAAGAAATTAAATTTATTGATTTTTGTTGTATAATCTTACCAAATATGACTTTATTTTTTTTCAGCTCTTTGGGACTCTGGTTACATATGCTGTGGTGGTTGCGCAACTACAACCGCCAGTTATGAAATGTAACACATGACATTTACGGTACAACATAATTCGGCTGAAAAACGGAAGCACGGTTGATAATTCAAACATTTGGATAATATTGAAGAAGTACCAGTGAACATGCCCTCATATGGACCACTTGTGGCAACTTGGTGATTGAAGAGGTACAGTACGGCCGCCATGGACTGGTCACTTCCACGGGTGGCAATATGTCTACGGACGCAATAATATTAGATTCAAAACACTAATTATTAGAATAATCACCAACAATTTAATTAATAAAGTACATGCTACTTCATTAATTAAAATTGTGCTGATTATGATTATTATTATCCGGTAAGCGCATGCGCTGATAATGACCAGTCCACGGAGACTGTACAGCAGACTTCTGCATAGGATAACACGGACAGACATTCTATATGTTAACGGCAAAACGCTTCAACACAGGAATCGTGCAAACACTTTTATATATCTGAGATACATTACAAATCCTATATGCAGAGATTAGTACTTTTTATCGCTTATTCATTTATTTATAGTAGTTGCCTATTGACACAACACAGTTGGCGGGGATCGAACCATTGAGCTACCGCGCATCCTATTTTTATCATGTCACTGGTTTCCAATAACGAATAAATTGAATTGTTCGGACTTTGTGCTCTTTGTTTGCTTCTCAATCTAAGATGTTAAAACCAAGAATACTGTGCTATAAAACATACCACATTGTATGTAACAGAGAACAATCTAGAACGTTTATGTAAGTTAGCTGACTGCGACTATCCCTTTCTGAATGCAGAACTGAACATAAAGATCATAAATACACAATTTTTCTGTTCTTGAACCCTTTCCACCGGCTATGCATAAATTTTGCATGTTGAAAAACATAGCAGTGGATAAAGAGATGACATAAAGAACAATAAATCGGTAGTTAGTGAAGGTCAGTACTGCAGATTGTCTCCCATGTACTGAATGGATTCGTCCATTTCGACGTGGTCATTTTTCTACGAGACGAAAACATCCAGGGCGATGGTGTTGAAAGGTTTAGCAAAAGTAGTTAAAAATGTAGTTTGTTTGGAATTCCTCGAATCAATTCATTTAGCCGAGTTATGTGTTTAATCTATGTTCCTGGTTATTAATATTGCAAAGAACGACATACAGTTAACACTAGAAGTCCTGTCTTGAACTGTGCGCTAATCTAGGCTTAATTGAGAGTAGGAATTGCGCGCAATTGCCATATCGAATGGCATCCAAAGCACGGCTGGTTCTCCTGGTTACTCAAAGCAAACACAGGCAATGTTTCTGCCATTAACCCGGAGGTCCGTTGGCTGAAACATTGTCTGTGCACATGCCATATGTTCAGAATTCGGTAGCCTTACTATGGCCATAACACGTAGATTAACGCGCAGATCGACGTGCTATTTGTGCGCATTTCAAAACAGGACTTCTAGTTTTAACTGTCCAAATAAATACATGTTTGAGTGATCTATTTTATATTCTGAGTTAATGACATGACATTTCGTTTTATTATCCTGAAATATTTCGAGTTACTGGGCTGCAATTGCAGCTCGAGAACTCAAAGGAGTAACTTTCTTGAACATTCAAGTTTGTAACTTTTAATTTCAACTGACTAATTTCAAATTTCGATTTACAACCTGATAAAAAATGTTGCGTTCCCATCTTGAAAACTTCGAGTAATTATCGTTGATGTTTTAGCTACCTACTTGACCTTTTAGGTTATTAACCTTAAAGATCGAGAGACTAACTTGAAAATTCGAGTTACTCATTCCCAAAATGGAAATGTCTTCCTCGAAATTTGAATTACATAATTGAAACGATGGGCTTAAATTTTAAATGTCAAGTTATTGGCCTAAGAGCAAGCGCGTTAACAACTTGAAACGTGTTTTTATAATAAATTTCAAACTTGAGATATTAACTTCAAAATTCATGTTATTACAAAAACTTGTCACTTGACTGTGATACTATGCCATAAGAACAACAAAGTACGAAACGGATGCACAATTGTACTGTCTGATTGTGTTGATCAGTTTACCAACTTTATCAATTTCTTCCTCCAAAATAATGGGGGGGGGGGGGGAGGTGTATTGTTTTTTTTTTTGCTTCAACAACATAGATTAAAAATCAACAATGCAACTAGCACACGAGTTCGTATCAATGAGGCCTGATGAGCAACGTTTTGGAAACACAAAACAAAACAAAGTAACCGTAAATATATGTACAGTTAAAACTAGTGATGCGTTTCGGGTTTCTTTGTGGTATTGGGGGAAGGAGGGGGTATTTGACAACTTAAAAAAGATAATTCTTGTAGTTTCTCAAAACAGTAGGTATTCCTTGCAGTATACAGATTGTGGTGGCATTTAACTGGTTGAGTGCTAGAAGTCATTATCAGGGCTTTCAAAAAGAATGAGAGTACCAGAGCAAAAGTAAACATTTTCCTTGCTCACGTTTTATATCCAATCAAACTCAAATAATAATTTGCTTATATAAATTTGTTTTATTAAATAATATTGGAGAGTTCCTGTGGGCACTGTCCAATAATTTGTAATGAAACAAATTTTGATGAACAAATTTAGACCACCAAAAATAATATAGAGACTCGGAAAACACGCAGTGATATCGATTTAAACTTATTGGGTAATGCACGCCACCTCCGGTGACACATTCTCTGATGTGTATCATTATAACAACAATAATAATTGTTTGATATATCTCACTATCTTATAGGATTGCATATACAAATGTCATTGTGTCCTCATTTCAAAACAGAACAGTCCAAACTAGAAGTCCTGTCATGAACTGTGTGCTTGTCTAGGCTTAATTGCGCGCAAAAATTGCGTGCAACTGCCATATCGATTGACATCCAAAGCTCGGCAGCAGGTTCTCCTGGTTACTCATAGCACACACAGGCAATGTTTCTGTCAATGGACCTCGGGGTTACTTGGAGGTCCATTGGCTGAAACATTGCCTATCCACAGACCATATATACAGACTTTGATAGCCTTACTATGGTCACAACGCGTAGATAAACGCGCAGATCGACGTGCTGTTTGTGCGAATTTCATGAAGGGACTTCCAGTTTTAACTGTATGTTTGTTGTTGTTTAAGAACATGTTTAGTAGACAAGGTCATTATTTCCACCACACGTTAGACACCTTTATTGACAGATTGAGTCGCGAAATGTGAAAACTAACCGCATGGACTTCTATACTACTCAAAGTTTGCTAAGCACCAAATATTTGACACATCATTGTGAAATTTGATTGTGACATATTTGCGATATCTTTGTTGGATATGATTAAGGAAAGTATTGAGATGGTCCCCAGTGTTTACATTAGCTCTCTTGTCAGGTAGACTTTTCGCGACAGTCATGGAAAGCATGTACCCCTTTATTTTTATGATGTTTTCGTGTTCTGTCTACATGTACATGACATGTGTAGGGTATTCAATCTTCATTTCAACACAAACCCTTGTGATTTAATGATTGGATATGGCAAATGCAAATGTAAGAAGACATTTGTCTGAAGAAGAAATGTGGCGGGCTGTAGGGATGGTGGAGCAAGGAGCTACCCATCGTCAGGTTGGTGAAGCATTTGGTGTGCACCATACGGTGATCACCAGAGCCTGGGCAAGATTTCAGTAATATGGCACACCAGTAAGTCGGCATGGTGATGGCAGAGACAGGGCAACATCTGCAGAGGAAGACCGGTTTTTGATCATTCAGGCCCTTAGGGACCGCTTTGCCACAGCAACCCAGCTTCTCAGTGACCTCCAGAATGCGTCCGGTGTAAATGTTCGACGCCGATTATATCTGGGCAAGGTTGCCCGAAGGTTGTCTCCGATCGAGAAGACAATGTATTCGCATTCCGCTGTCCCAGAGCCACCGCCAGGCACGATATGAATGGGCCATGGACCGCGTTGGAGAAGATTGGCGACCTGTCCTTTTTACAGATGAGTCAAGGTACTGCCTAGACCACACAAAGAGGCGTTCTAGGGTATGGAGAAGACCAGGATAGCGATTCCATGCAGCCAACATTGCTGAGCATGACCGCTATGTTGGAGGGTCAATCATGGTCTGGGGCGGCATCAGCAGGAATGGACGTACAGAGCTCTGTGTCCCTGAACATGGCACACTGACTGCACAGCAGTATATTGATGAGATCCTGGATGTCCACGTCAGATTGTATGCAGGTGCAGTGGGTGATAGATTCATTCTGATGGGCGATAATGCCCGTCCTCATGTTTCCCATGCTGTCGGGGGTACCGACAGAGGGAGGGGATTGAACGTTTGGACAGGCCAGCAAGATACCCTGACCTCAATCCAATCACACATGTCTGGAATGAGTTGCAGCTTGCAATTTCAGCCCATCCAGTTCATCCAAGAAGTGTCCAGGAGCTTGGTGCCATGCTGGTCCAACAATGGCACAACATCCCACAAAGGACCACCAGGAACCTGATTGGGGGCATGAGAAGGCGTTGTCAAGCAGTAATTAACGGCAATGGGTCTCATACTCGATATTGAACCCATACCAGTTCGCTCCGTCAACTTTTTGGAAAATTAACAAATTTCCTCTTTTACCAATAATATCCATTTTCCATGGATATCGTATTCAAAAGCTAAAAAATAATGTCAAACACAAATAAAATCTTAATTTCTGTACTTAAATCATTAAAGATATAATTAAATAAAATATACATACACTTTTCATTACAATATTTCAACTAAAACGTAAAACATGTAGTTGGATATACTTGGTGCTCAGCAAACTTTGAGTAGTATATTAATTATTGTGATGAGTTGATGGTAACATAGTCTGAGGTTTACGGCTCGGAGCTTATGTTCAACCGAGACGCGAACAAACGCTCCTCAAACTTCAGACCATGTTACTGTCAGCTGATCACAATAGCGTATATGTTCCAATAAGACACTATCTATAGCCCAAAAGCTACATCGTGGAGCACGAGAGGCTTATTTACTGAACTTGTGATCGTTAAAAGTTGCCTTGTTCAAGGCAACATTTAGCCACTACAAGTTTAGTAAATAAACCTCTCGTGTTCACACGATGACACTGGATAAATAATCAATAAACCAGATAAACTCATTCTATCTCAGTTCAAATCGTAAATCGGTTTGTAATTTAAACAACGCTTCATCCGGAACACGGTCTGCTGCACTTGCGAAAATTCTGAAAAAATCAAGCTGCTTGCTGGTCACTCAGTTGATGAAGCAATTACGAAAAGGGCGACGTCATTTCAAATATTTCGCGTGGTGGCGTTAGACGATAACATTTGCAACTGGAGCCGTAAACATAAAAGAAACTACGCCAGCTCTCATCCAATCAGAGGGTGAGGGTTTTACTCTTGTTGGAACATACAGTCATATGTTAATTCTGAATATTTTCCCATGTCTTTTGAGCATCCATTCTCTTTGATTTATTACAACTATCGGGAAGTTCATTACGTAATTAAACAATGGCTTAGTCGAGCACCACCTTGATCGCAACGATATCTAGTCTCTTGCGTAAATACCATTGTATCCCATGTAACAGGCGGAAATTTTATTACACGCTTGTTCTATGAAATTCTCGTCTACAGCAACACTAAACCGTGCGGAAAATGAAAATCTGTTCCGCACGTATGTGCGGAACGGAAATCGTTGACGGACTATTTTTAAATAGAAGCGAAATTTCATTAGGATTTTCTACAAATCGTGCAATGGAATTACAATTTGAATCGCTAGCGATAGCTGAAAATCGTCCCCTGAGTTCCAAAGTGTTCTATGTGCCAGTAGGCACATAGGACACATTGGAACTCAGAGGACGAAATAGTAACACGGGTTCCCCTCGTAAATTTGTTTTTTGATAAAATGTGTTCTCTTTGTTGGTAGTTGTCAAATGAATTGCTGAGTTTCCTTCTAATACTTTTTTTATAGACGTGAAGGCGTGTAATGGACATAGAACGTGCCATATCGATTAACCCATTCACACACGCGTGTCGTTCTGTGTATTTACGGTTTTTTATTTGAATCCTTGTGTTGCTAATTGGAGGTGATCTCAATTTAAATGTTTGGTCTGAACCAAATGAATTGGCGGTTTGAAATCCTTATCCTGATGCATATAATTTTCTTAGATTTATATTATTATTAGATTTTATATTATATACATTAAAACAATTTTCGAAAAAATAATTTGTTTAAGATCAGTACTCTTAGGGGAAGATGTAATTGTCAGAAAATCGATACTCGTCGCGTTGTTTCTTGTACATTGCTGCAAGTTCATATCAACAGTTGCTGCTTCACCCATTTTCTGAACAAAGGTTGATGATTTGAACTTACGCCAAAATACAAACACATCACTTCCAAACAAATGAAGCATAACCAATAAAATAAATATTTGACCTGAGTTACTTGAATTGTTTCACCCGTAGGTAACCCAGGAAATAAAACGGTGCCCGTAAACAAGTTTTGTTATATTGGTATAATATTGCACTCGGCAACCAACGCCTAGGGTTGAAGCGCTCCAAAGTGGGCAGCACTGGAAAACGTGATTGACTATACTAGATTCCATGCCAATATTGCAATATGGCCATAGTAGCTGAAAGTGACCTTAAACAACAATAACGATATAACTTGAGTAGTAAACGTTACCAATATCATTATATCTGGTGCAAAAAAATAAAAGTGCATGTATGTAAATTGTCATTGTCATCATATATATTTGCACCAAGATGCGCAGTTGAATGTAGTTGCAACGTTAAAAGAAGTTAGCTGCAGCCGCCGTGGTCTGGTCAATTTCCAGTGGGGGGGGGGGGGGGGGGGGTAGCGGGAAGCAATAATATTTCCACGGACGCAATAATATTAGACTCAATAATAACCCGGTGCTTCATTAATTAAAATTTTACTGATGATGGTTTTTATTACCTGGTAAACGCATGCGCGAGCATCCCTGCCCACGCCTGGATTACTACCAGTCCACGGCGCCTGCACAGTACACTATGCTGTAGAACCCTCTTTAAAGAATAGCCCCTTTGCCAGTGAAGTTTTTTTCAGATAAAGAGTATTCGAAATTTTGATAGCAAAGGTTTGAGAGTTCGACATATTTTTTCTCTCATTTACGTTGCCGCACGTTAGTTTCAGAAATAATGTATACACGTGTTTTAATCGCACTTAATGTACACAGATGCCCCCAATAAAAAAATAATGAAATAATTAGGGTCTATTTTTAACAAGAATGAGCTTAGAGTACAATTACTTGGGTAATTTACGTCACCACTGTCATTATTTACACCAGGTGAATAAAAGTGAAATTGTGATTGCCAAAATAAAACTAAGGTGCCCACTTTTTAACCCCTTGCATGCTGCTGGCAGATATCCCTGCCCAGGTTCTGGGCAGGAATATCTGCCAGCAGCATGCAAGGGGTTAAAAGTGGGCACCTTAGTTTTATGTTGCACAGAATTTCTCTTGTCACTGGCTAAAAATAATATGTGCACATTTGATCCAACTATCCCCCTTTGAACTAAAAGATTTTTTTCACCAATGATTCCTTGTGTTAAATTTAGATGAATTGTTCACAGCTTAACAGCAGCCATGACTGGCTTTAATGAAATATATCTTAACAATATTCAGCGGGTGAAAAGTTAACAAACAACTATGGTAATATTCACTATTCACAAAGCCCTAGAATTTGTGCACACAACACACTTCTCATGCACCACTAGATCAACTCGCGAGCAGCTTCTAAAAGAAGTGACAAACTGGTATCTAGCTGGTAGAGGAAATGGTAAGACAGTGTAATGGGTAGGATTTTCAAAGCCAGATGAACGTACTGTTTCCAGCAATATATCTGCACCTAGCATGCACTCATGGATGCACATATTTTTCAAGACTAAGCCCCTCCCCCCAACCACGGTCTTATACCATCAGCACGTGCCAAAGACTAACTCAACAAACAAAACACTGAACACAACAAACGAAAAGGGTAGCACATGTTCATTTGAAAGCACAAATACTCATATTTACATCAACAGTTACTTGATTCCATAAACAATAAAAATAACCCATATAAAGTAATATAGGTACCGCCTACGCATTGTAGAAGACACGTGTCCTTAATAGCCACATCGACAGTTAATTAACTGCCTCCTTTGCCAGGGTCACTGATCAATTCATAGTTTGTCAAAATTGAATTATCTAGAATTGCATTTTCCAGTTATGACTTTAAATGGATTAAAATGAACCAATAGCATTTTCAAAGACCTGGAAAGTTTGCTAGTTGGCAAATTGCTCTATCTTTTAAAATGCTAATGAATCATTATAGTCGGTTATATTAACAGGTAGAAAATATAATTCTAGAAAATCCAATTGAAAAAGTTATATAGTATTGGTCCCAGTTGCAGGCTGCTCAAGGACGTTTCGACTTTGGACCAAAACAATTAAACGAGAACAAGCCTATAATTGGCCTAATACACTTGCTGCTCTTCTTTCTCCAAATGTAATACGAAACATAACAAAATCCTTTGTTGCTAGGCTTGGGGCGAATACTTTGTAAATGTATTCGAATACGAATACGAATACTTTGAAATTTCATGAATATGAATACGAATACGAATACACAAATTTTCAAATGTATTTGAATACGAATACAAATACATTACAATGTATTCATGAATACATTTTTGAATACTTGAATACTTTTTTAATTAGAAGTATTTATTTAGAAGTATTTATAGCAAGGCCTTTAAGTTTTTTTGTTAGTTGGGTTAAAAGTCATTTTTAAACTGATGGTCCTTTAGCTGAAGCTCTAATTGTGCTTACCATGCTTTGTTGGAAAACTAAAGTAATTACCTGACGGGAAATAAACTCTATGGGTGTCATAGTAATTAGACTACTCTCCATGGACAACACATCACAAAATGTGAGTGGATTTCCTCTAAAAAATCACAGACTGGCATTTCCTCCTGAACGTTAAGTATCAGTTGCAATGACACCACATAAGAAGGACCAGTAAAGTTTTAGCCAATGCACTTGATGGTTAAACCTGGAAGTCTGTTGGCTGAAAGTTTGCTAACAGCAGTAGTATTTTCTTTATAATATTTACGCGCTTTCACCGATTATAATTAGACAAACTGAGCTGTACAAAGGTGACCTTAAACAGGAATAAATAAATACATAAATAAATATGTGTTTTCATTGTGAAATAATGGATAAATAGAAAAACTTTAAATAAATCCAAAAACTTGAGAATATAATATCGTTGAATAACTGAGTTGTGTCCAATAACAAAAGTTTTTTTTTATTTTTGTTGTCCATGTTTTCAACAATTTAAAAAGCCATTGGGATATGTGGCCACTGTTACATAAATAAGGTGTATTGTGACAAGTTAATTGATAATTAAGTCTATTGTCTGCTTTCAATGCAAAAATTTCAGACAAGGTGTTTGGTGGTATATAAATAATATTAGGGATGATTAAGTCTTTAATATTGATATGAGGTGTGAATCTGTTGTCTGGAGTCCATGGGCGTGATCTGTGAATACCTTTTATTCAGTATATGGTTCTTTAATTCCAAAATATAGAAAGTATTCAAAATGTATTCATGAATACAGCTCAAATTTTAATGTTTTTGAATACGAATACATGTATTCATAACATTCAGTGAATACTGAATACATGTGAATACTTGATAAACTGTATTCGAATACGACTGAATACGAATACTGACTACGAATACCCCAACACTGTTTGTTGCATACTCAAACTCAAGATTTAGTGCTATAACACGAGACAGGAGGAAAGACTGCAAGTATGCCCAGGTCAAATCACTTCCCTTTCAACATATGGTACTATCCGAAGATACCCAAACTTAGTGGTGGCTAAGGTGTTTTGGGTGATTCTCGGAGATGAAACAAACTGCCTTCAGTTCTGATAAACATAGCTTATAACCCCATTGAAAAAATTTGTCGAGCTCGCTCCAATGAGGACCATAAGCTATGTTTTAGGGGCATAACATGAAAATGTTTAGGTTTTCACGAATACTTTGCACATGTCGTCTGCTATTCATAAAAGGTAATCATTTATTCTGATCGTTTTTATAGCAACCATATCTTGAGTTAACGAACCGACACTGTAATTGGGATTAAATAACCTTAGCACAAACCTCAATAACCTTAAAACCTATCGGGTTGCCGAAATGTGAGTCGCAGCTAAGGGTGTAACAAAATCTGAATGGAGATGTTTAAAGAATGTGCCATGATTTATTGTCAGATTCGATAAGCAAGAAGTAAACAGTCAGAGATATTAATACTAACTGGAGAACAGACAAATGAATCAAAATCAAAATTATCTCTTTCACAAATGATTTTGTTTTTATAAAATTGTTTATTTGCAGTTGATATCAATTCCTACCGTGGTTGCTATAAAGTAGGTATGTTTTAATCAAATAACTATACAAAATCTTTGAAGGTCAAAGTAAATAACAGATTGTGAAATCGTCAATGGCTATTTTTATAAAGAGGTTTTGGTAAGTTATCAGAAGAGAAATAAGAAAGCAATACAGTGCAAGTCAAAATAAGTTGTAGGATAACCACTATAAACTATTATCTTTCTCTTCCTACTCTGATACGACCAGAAGCTGACATCATTTTCTGGAAAGCTCTCACTGCGAGCTTTCCAGAACATGATGTCAGATTCTGATCTTATCAGTACAAGTGCAGCAGTATACTTAGTTTATTGCGGTTATGCTTCAACTTATTTTTACTTGTACTGTAAATATAGTTTGAGGCTGAAAACCCTCACAGAACTCAAGATTATGCTTAACAGTCGTCAAAAAATGTACTCTCCGTATTTGTTGACTGTTTTCTCAGGAGACTGATCACCAATTAGAAGGATTCGGTACTCTGGTATGTATTTACCTCGCCCGGAAGATTGTTTCAAAGAAATGGAGCAGCCACGGAAAAGGATCGATCCCCATCTGTTGCAAGGTCACCCGGTACACGACCAAAGTTGGGTAACGTTTTCAAACGCATAATTCTCCCTGGTTCGTTACGTTACGCTCAATTAGGCAGACAAAACGGGGTCCGCCATTTCCGCACTTAAAGGTCAATGTGAGGATTTCTAATTCAGTATTTTCCCTCCTACAGATCGGCTGCGTCCGCCGCGTTGTATCCAAACTGTGCAGAAGAAAAAAATCAAAATGTTTCATCAAAACCATATCATGTGACTCCCTCATTGGAACGAGCTCATGGAGCACGTTCCAATGAGGGGGCACACGATATAGGTTTGTTGAAACCTTTCTTAAGAATTGGGTGAAAAAATTAAAATTACCAAAAAAATGATATCATGTGTTTTCTGTAAAGAATTAAAATCTGTTCGTGCAAAATAGGCCACAAAATACACTGCGTGTACGAAAATGTGAACAATACACCATGAATTACGCCGGGATTCAACAATTGCGCGCTTCACTTCAAATGTTAGCGAGCAGTATACAGCGCGCCTCCCATCTTCAAAATCGAAAGACTGCATGCGCTCATAGTAGTTACACGTGTTGCGCATGTTGTATTGTGTCAGTGTTACCAATGATGGAGTGTTTACAGCCAAACAGGAATGGTTTGCAATAATATAAAGGACTTCTAATGAATGCACGTACAATGTTGTTTTGTTATCTCTCCACCATTCACGCCCCGCAAGATACGGGTTTTTTTCTGTCGAGTTCTCGTTCTTGAAATATCCGTTGTGGACCTAGTCTAATGGACAGACAATCCTGCCTTTAATGCTAAGAGAAGGTTTCGAACAGATAGATAACTGATGACTCAAAACAAACATAAATAATTTAAGTTTTGTCAGCATTCAATTTTAAGATTTTTTCAGTCGTCCAAGATCTGATATCCGCGACATATGTTTGAAGTGTCTCAGTGACGTAAAATGTACATTTGCCAATGTGCCATCAGCGTAGTAATGAAATGACAGGCCATGGCTGTGGATGGTGCCCGCCAGGGGCAGAACAAAGATAACGTATAGCAAAGGATCAACCAGAGACCCATGTAGAACACCAAACTTCAAAAGAGTCACTTTTTATGTTAAACCTTCAACAGCTGCCCCCTGTGTTTGATCCATAAGGTACGATCGAAACCAGTCAAGGGATATGTCAACGATAACAAGTCGATTAGCAGTCTGTTGAGGGTGCGTCATCGACGATGGTGTCAAACGCCGCACTCAAATCGACCAACACCAGAAATGGAACTTGGCGTTTGTCCATGGAGAGGAAAATGTCGCTCTGTTTAGCGCAACATGATGACCTGTATGCTGATTGGAACTCCTCACAAGATTGTAGCTGCATATGCATTTGCGGATCTGTTGGGCAACTGCACGCTCGATTACTTTGGACAAAAATAAGAGACACTTCTTAATGGGTGGAGTGACGGAAGCCCGTTTCATAGTCTAACTACTTATTCACAATATCCAGGAGCGACGACATAAGTTTAGGAAAACAAGGTTTTAATAGTTTGGGTGAAATAACATCAAGCTTACATTGTTGGACGGTACCTTCATCAAATCCCAACCAACATATTAGGTGTTAGCGGCGTGAACAATTCGAGAGTCACGGAAACTATTTGAACCGCACCGAAACTAGAATGATTTCTGTCAATTATATTTAATTATTTACGAAGAAGTGACAAATACATTGGCTGGATCTTACCCTGATGTGTGTTCTGACATGGCTGCCTTCGGTTTACGATGAGGAAGCTTACCAATGACTTCAGATAAAGCATCGGACTTCTTGTTCTTGTCATTATCGGAGATGATGGAGGCAAAGTAGTCTTTTCCAAGTCGATGGCTTAACCGACTGACCTTATTCTTTCGGGTCCCATACATTTCTCGGTGTATGGCGAACTTAGAAGTCTTCCATTGTTACTCAAATTTCCCCAGCAGGTGTTTTGCATCTGTGATCTCCTTGTTACAGCAAGGTGTGCTGGTGTCTGAGTACCAACTTAAATCTGGCTCGGGAGAGCAAATGTAACATGCGGGAACAGCAACATAAAATTGGCACTTACAGCTTTGTTGTTATTTTACAAAATTTGCTTGTAAGGGTTTAGGTTTATTCGGGCGATAATTGATCGATTAGTTTATATGATAGATTTGTAAACTTATTAACAGATTAGGTCACTGTCGACTCGCAGTGGCTTTCATCTGTTGTTTCCGTTAACGCTCGTGAACCTTCCACAGGATCAATATCCCTGCGTTTACTGTTAGAAATCTCCCCCTTGAATCTTTGCGGTAGCAGTAGTCTTGAGTTGATTTCGGACAGGCCTTATTTGATATCCAACGTGACCGATCATCGTGAGAAGAAACTCTCATTCATTGACAAGCTTAAATATTCATAATGTATATGCAAATCGAACTCGTGTAGCAGTTATTAAAAAGAATTAGTCGCGTTAAATATCCATCCACTTGACAGTTGCATATATGCAGGAAGCCATAAGCGGTAAAAAATGTTTTTTCTGGGCAAAAACATTATTAAATATATATGAAAATCTGACTGACTAGCGATGGGAGCTTGGTGGCTCCCTGGTAATAACATTAGACTTTAGGTCCTTGGGCAAGACGCTTAAACCCGATTGCACATGTTGGGGCACGGGTGCGCTGTATAACATTTTCCGACCCGATATGATCCTGGGTGTTGAAACTGTAATTGAACCCCAGTGAACAAACAAATAAGTGAGGCTAAATTCATGTCGTGTCACAATGAATCAGTTACCGTTATACGGGAAGATGAAGAACTTTGGTAAGATTAACCCTTTCCGACTGGGTTTAACGTCACGAAGAATCAGGTTTTGGCGACTTCAAACGCAATCGTTAGTCCTTTGAACCCTGGTGGTATCTTCCATATCAGTTTAATGACAGCAATATGAAGAGTCTCCATATTCATTATTTGGGGGTAGACCAATTAATATTTGCAACGTGCAGCCTTGTGGCTGCACGTTGAAAATATTCATTGGTCTACCACACACATGCACTTAGCATCCATCCTATTTAATGAAATTGTGAAGTATCATGTTCTTGGACGCAAAAGCGGCCGCTCAGGTTCAAAGTCGGAGTACGTAATATTACATACCGTAGTAGCAAAGGGTTAATTACAAAAAAAATGGCATACAAAACAACCGAAATTATGGGGTCTAGTCACAGGTGACGATTCTGTAACAGCTCACCTAAAATAATACAGCCGATTAGGAATGTATCCCACATGCGTAGGTCTTCGTGGATACTATGGCCTATTTCGCCGATTTTATTGAAAACTGCACTGTTTCTACTGTACAATACTCAGCAAAACATTGAACTAAGGCCAGTCTAGCACACTGAGACAATAACCAGATACACTTCTCAGCTGCCGTAAAGGAAATGAGGCGTTGTCATTGATAGTGACAGCTTCGAAAACGGTGACTGTTCTCAGAGGGAACTGTCACTGCTGCCTCCGTTGTCACTATCATAGCTGATATGTGTCGACAGAGTTGGTGAGGATTAATACCTCCACCCCGTCGCCACACCCAGTTCCGGTGTTAAATTGCAATAGTTGGATTTTGCTGGCTCAACTCGTATCATCAGGGGGAATACCATGCAAAGGGATAGGTGGTAGTTTGAAACTCTACCAACCAAATTCAGAACATAGATTGAGTGGAAATGGACTTCCCTAAAGTTGGAAATTCAAGGGTAACCTAAGAGGGTATAGTTTGAAATCTGGAAGGGGCATCCCATTTAGTTACAGCTAGCCACGCCCGGGAAAGCTTAATGATACAAAATTTAGCCGTGCAGAGTTAACTTGATTGATCACATCTACTATGTGTTTAATGCCTTTGTAGTGGGAGGATAGAGAAATGACGCATTTTGTTTATCGACGCAAACAACAAAAATTGATTTTTTTATGATTCGGGAAGTAATCTTGGTACAATTCATCCTCGCTGATTCATTCATTTTTATTTTTGTGAAAGAACACAGGTCGACGCGATCGATGTATTCAAAAATAACTTCGTCAGTGCTCTTGTTCTTAGCCTTTTGGAAAAGTGTTTATCATTGAAATACGTCACACATTTTCTGGCTAACAGTAGAGGTTACAGTATCATGGACTGGTCACTTTCTATGGGTGGGCCATATTTCCACGAACGCAGTAATATTAGATTCCAAACACTAATTACCGGAATAATCATCTAAAATTTCATCAATGAAGCAGAGGGTACAACCCGGTGCTTCATTAATACAAATTTTGCTCCTGATGATTTTTATTACCTGGTAAACGCATGCGTGGACATCACTGCGTGGATTATAAAAATAACGCAGTGGAAACTACTTGAAACTACAGGATTGCTTCTGTGCACTACCTGCGTTGACAAAACACTAAATACGCATGGCTTGATACAATGTGCAGTACCAACTTAACTCTGGCTCGGGAGAGCAAATGTAACATGCGGGAACAGCCACAAAAAATTGTCACTTACAGCTTTGTTGTTATTTTACAAAATTTGCTTGAAAGGGTTTAGGTTTATTCGGCAGTATTATTAACCCCTCAGTAAAACTGTTGCAAGTTGAGCGTGAGTGGTACTAAGGAAAGATTTCCCAAAGAAGGATCAAAACCTGAACCTCTGGCATGAGAGTCCAACGTGTTTGTTCAATGATGGAAATGAAACGAAAGTAAGAAATCGATTTATTGTCTTTCCATCCTTCAGAACCACTAGGATTATAATGAACGAAGTTGCATAATACCGTTCTGCGATCACAAAAGCGGACAGAGAATTTCGATCGGATCACGACTGGGGTGCGGCCGAAATTACCTTTCCGCTTTTCTTCCCCACATCACGGTGGAATGTCAGCAATCTGAAAGAAATGTGAGAACATTGAATCCGAGATACTATTGTCGGTTGTCGTTCGTGATTCTCAATACCTTATTTATGAAACATCGCCCTATGATGTATAAGTATGTCACGAGGCCCTCGCAGTCTGGTCGAGATAATACCACTTTTATGATCACAGTGCTGCAAGCAAATACAATCGTCATCGGTGCAAATTACCGAGAAGATGGAGGGTACCCATTCTCTCCACATTAGAGTTGAAGATTAGTCTAAATATTCATCCCGATTTGCTCTGTGGCAAAATGCTTCATACCAAGTGAATGTGATTCATTTAAAGCACACGTCGATGGTGCACGTGTCTTAAACCGCTGTAACCCTGCTTGAGCAGAGCTTGAACAGAGTTAGAATGTTGAGGATCTGACAGTTGCTCGTCGTTGCTCAGTAGTTCTCTCCGGGAACTCCGGCTTCCCCCACCCGTAGAACTGTCAGGTTCACGATTAGCCATTGTGCATAAGTATGTGACCTTAAACCCCAATAAGTAAATATAAATGATTTAGAGCACAAGCGAGCGTAATATTTGGAACGATAATTGACACAGTTCATTGGGACACAGGAAGATTCAAATGACTGGAGAAAAAAATGGACGTCTGCAAAACTCTGAAATGATTATTTCTAATTCTCCTATATTTGGTTTTGCTTTATTTTCATTTCTGAGCATTGTTTTTATGCCATGCAAGCAAAGCAATGCGTAATACATAATTATGCCTTTATGCCATCTGCTGAAGTGTTTTTGCTACAGTGACACGAAAACAATCCGCCTTGAAAGTCCTACCCATTTTTTTTTGTAGGCGACATTGAATGGTCGGTCGTACTAAAATGAGAGACAATGAATACCCGATCAAACTAAAATTTGACCGGAAGAGACCCCACGCAAGGTACAGGGGTTAGAGTCCCAAAATGAACGCTATCTGATACAACGGATATACCAAATACACATCGGTAGTTTGGTATCGATATTTTAACTTTAGCAACCCCTAAAATTTCACGTTTAATGCATAGCGCGATATCCGAATTGCGGTCTAACTTTTTCGCAACTAAGAACAAAGAGACCGCAAGTAAACTAGTGGTCCCAACAACAGCGGATAAACGCTATCTGACGATTTTGGATATATTCAATATATATTCGAACTTTGATATCGATATTTTAATTTTAACCTCTAAAATTCCTCTTAATGTATAGCGTGACTTCCGATTTGCGGTCTCAATTTTCGCAAGCAGGGACAAAGAGACCCGCAAGTTAACTATTAATCCTGAAAACATCAAATAAACGTGAAAGTATACGCTATACGCTATATCATGCATAAAAGTTATTCTAAAGATGGTGGTAATATCTTGCTGCTAACTCCTTCTATTTTATGTTTAAAAGTCTGATAGAAAATCGCATTTGCGGTCTCATTTTCAACTAGGCACAGAGACACAGCAGGGGCGGCGGAACGATTTCCAAGGTGTGTGTGGGGGGGGGGGGGGGGGGGGGGGCGGGGGTGCTGGATCGCGCGATGGATGGTCGTCGTAAGAAATTTTAAATTACAGGTCCCAAAGCCCCCATTTCCATGCATCTGCGCGGATATTTTGAGATGTATTTGAAGGATTTCACACTTTGAGAGCCGTTAAAAACGTCGGTAAAGCACACAGGTGAGGTCTAATTATCAGCTTTGGTCGTATCGACCAAAGCTGATAAATGGACCTCACCTGTATGCTTTACCAGACGTTAACAGCAATTATACTGTCTGTGGATTATCTTGTCTGGGGGTGGATTTGGTACTTGTATGTCTGTTAGATTACGGTCTATTTCAGTTAACCGACTTTTTAACAGACTGTATACATTTTAGCTTTTGTTGCCACTTACTGCAAACCATTATCCGAAATCCATCGAAACTGAACCAGTACAAGAGAAACATAGCTGAAGATATTGTGGGGAAGGCTCTGGATCCGCCTCTTGTTTCACCAGTCATTGGTTGTGTTAAAAGATGTGCGTACAAAAAAAACATGGACCGGCAAAAAAAGTGGAGAGGCTGAAGCCCCCCCCCCCCCCCCCACTAACCTCCCCCTCCCCCCCCCGTTCCGCCGCCCCTGCACAGATTATTCGGAAACCCCTCCCTGAAATGAGCCAATTAAGTGGATTTGCCCTTTTGTTATTAGGTGTGATTAACAATAAAAACTCCACCCATCCTTTATCGCGGGTTCACGAAGACAATTTTGAAGATTTCGAGCTTGATCTGAAATAAATAGCTTATAAATTTATCAGCACTCCTCGTCTCTTACGTGGGCTTACGATCGACAACTATAATACTTCGCAGATTTAGAGTTTTTTCTACACTGAATTGGGCTACTGTTTTTATCAATTATCAACTCCCCTAATCCTTTTCCCTGGCTTGGGTCTGGCAATTATAAAACTTGACAGATTTATAGTGTTTTTTCTACAGTGAATTTTGCTACTGTTCTTCTTTTGGCAATTGATCAACTCTCCACATCTTTTACCCGGGCTTGGGACTGGCAAGTATAAAACTTGGCAAATTTAGCGTTTTTCAAGAGTGCATTTCGCTACCGTTTTTCTGTTCTCGGCCTCTTTAGGCTTTTACAGTGCATTTCGCTACTGGGTTTTCTCAGCCTTATTAAAACTCGATATGTCTGTAGCAAACATTTAAGCATTCTGCTTTGTTTATTTGTGTGGAGTGGGTGGGTAGTTTTCCAGTTTTTTTTTCGAATGGAGATCTTAACCCCCAAAGTGTAGCCACCTCTCCCCCGTGTCCAATAAGTTTGAAATTCCTTAAAAAGAATTGTCAAGAACCACCACCGGCAACACTTGGAGATGGTGCCGGGACAGTTCCTTTCAAAATCACCTCGGCGTTTCGACCCAAGTCGAGATTCGAACAGAGACGATTCGTCCAAAAGGCCGATCTTTCTTGGGGAGGGGTGTATGAGGGAAGGATGCCCTTCCAAGTGTTTTCGAGGAAAGATGATAACCTCCATAGCCTGAGACACTGTCCAAAAAACTTCAGATTATTTTGAACTATTTTCTTGTGAATCATCAGTCACAATGCTTTTAGATGTGGTTTTCACCTTCTTTTAGTGGGAGAGATTCAACTTTGTTCACACAGAATGTTGCTTGCTTATGTTCTAATCCGAAGAGATTGCATGATATATGCACAAATAAGAGTGTTTCGTGGATATTTTCTTGTGCGATTGTGCTTGTGCAAAACGTTTTCTTGTTTTATTTGAAGTGAAGTTGTTTAGTCTTTGTGAATTTACCTACAGGCACTCCCCTATAAATTGTAGCAAGGCAAAGACAAATAAACACATTTTGCTGACAAACATAATTTAGCACTCTACCAGTTAAAGAAGGGTCGAAAACATTCATATGGACTCACCCAATACACCAATACATTATTCTAATTGCTCGCTGACCCCGATGCTCTGATTATTACATATCCTGTTCGCAGAGAGGTTATTTCGGATATTTCTCGAGCCTGACCGATCATAAGTCTGTGTATGACAGTGGACTGCAAACTTTGCTATAGGAATTTTCATAGGGAAATCGTTGGGGCTATTCCATCTCAGTAAGATTGGGGCTATACCGCCACAGTACCTACAACCTTGGCTCTATAAGTTTGGGGCTATAACTTTGCGCTATACCACCAGCTTCGACCACTACGTATGGTACACTGTTGTTATCTTTTTGATGCTGATCAGATTGACCTTTGTTTACAAAATGCTAACGTAACATAAACGCTTGTCGACGAACGGATAAACTATCTAATCGTAAATACTTCTTTAGCTGCTAACCTGCGGGTAGCATCAAAAAGTAACAAAACATGTTCGCCTTTATTATCAGCTTCAGTGTTAACGCTGGCCCGAAATGTTTTGGTGTCAAGATAAATTGCCAAATGAATAGTTTTGGGTGCCAAATGAAAGATTAGTACCAAATGGAATCTGATTGTAAATGAGAACAAACTAACCATGTATCTCCCTTTTAGTGCTACAAGTCGCCACCTGCAATGCAAAAACATTGCAGGTGGAGACTTCTAGCACTCAAAGGACGATATTTTAATTTATTATTGCCCGGCTCCTTAAGGTATTGTACTTGCAAAACACCTCAAAAATGATAAAAATATTGATAATAAAATACTGAAGTTAATAAATAAAATAAATAAATAAATAAATAGGCCATTATTAAAGTTTGCAAAATTATTTCATGATTATCATTTACTCGCTGTTTATACACTCCAAATAAACTGACAGCAAATAATTTATTTTATTATATGCTAAACGATAGATTATCGAAAAAATTCCGGAAAGATAGAAGTTGTATCCCCTATTGTGAAGATATATTAAGTTATCTCCGCCAACATGTATGGTATATGGAGATTTAATACCTGGATGTCGGTTTTTAAACACCGAGCCGCAGGCGAAATGTTTAAATGAGACATTCAAGTAGTAAATCTCCATATACCACACATGTTGGCGGAGATAACGTTTATGTCTCGTTTGAACCACAACAGAAACATAGTGGAAACAAATTTGTGGACGCTTTGCTCACGCTCCGCAATCAGTTGGCCCAAACACGTGAACAATGTGGTTTGCTTTTACAAACACAAAAGACAACAGATAGAGTTGCATCCCTTTCCCTTGGAAACGCGTAAACATACAGTACGTGGAGAGTGGATTGTAACTAAATCACCCGTGGAGTGGAGTTATCACGCAAGCTATAATTTTCAAATTGTGTACCTATCGACAAAAAACGGAAGCAATGTTTTAGCCAGTGGACCTACGGGTTTAACCCGGAGGGCCATTGGCTGAAACTTTGCTGTACGCTGTACTGGTTATGTTTTGCAACAAATTTGCAATCATTGCTTAGGTGGAATCTCCATTCTGCGGGTGATTTAGTGATAATACACTCTCCACGTACTGTATCGGCTCGCGAAAAATAAACATTTGTCACGGTCACTCATGGGATAATTTTCGGTACGGTATCCACTCAAAACACTAGATATCCTCTATATCTTCCGGAAGACATACTAAAATTCTGTCTCGCCCGTGTCGTCGGGCAGCAATTTTATCGAAGTGACACAGTGAAATAATAAACTACAAGACATTTGAGACCCACCATAGGTATATTTTGGTGCCATATTCTGTATTTTTGGTTCGTAATGAATATTGTTAGTGCAATTGGCACCAGGCAATGTGAACAGTGGTCAGCTTTTCTGTACGTATAGTGTATTTTGTTTCAACAACCATTCGCTCAGAGTGGATTTTTGTTAAACATTCGCTGATTGTGTATTTCACTGAGATGAGAGCTTACATTCTGTAGAAAGCATTAAAGGTTCGACTGAAGTTTCAACCAATAGACATTCTGGTTTACCAGGAGGTCTATTGGCTGAAAATTCGCTTGTACCTCGTGGATTTTCACGGAATTTGATACTTATTCTTAGCGAAGAAACTCAAATCCATGTGATGTTTAAATATTTTCGACATATGGTATTGTTTGCTTTGTACAGAAATTACACAATGTATGAACCTCTATCAAACTAATAGCTTTGGGAATTTACAGTACGTGGAGAGTGGATTGTAACTAAATCACCCGCGGAGTGGAGTTATCACCCAAGCTGTAACTTTCAAATGTTGTACATATCGACAAAAAACACAAGCAATGTTTCAGCCAATGGACCTCCGGGTTTAACCCGGAGATCCATTGGCTGAAATTCTGGTTGTACTGGTTATGCTTTGCAACAAATTTGCAATTATTGCTTGGGTTGAATCTCCACTCTGCGGGTGATTTAGTGATAATACACTCTCCACGTAGTGTATGAATTTTGGAATTGCTCAAGCCCCTTGCACGAACCCCGCAAGCATGTGGCAAATATATCCCTTTGTTTATTTATCTGTAGGCATTTATCAGTTGCTTATGTCGACAGTCAAGGGAATGATGTGGTTGGGTGGTAAGGACATTGGACTTTAGACCATAGGTCGACAGTTCAATCCTATTAAGCAGTAACTGAATTGTGTCCTTCCGTAATCCCGATTTCATACGTGGGGACACGGCGTCCTTGTATACTAAGGTGTACATCACGTCGATGGCGCCCTTGCCTCCTTTAACCATTGCTGTTTGTGCGAATTTCATGAAGGGACTTCCAGTTTTAACTGTATGTTTGTTGTTGTTTAAGAACATGTTTAGTAGACAAGGTCATTATTTCCACCACACGTTAGACACCTTTATTGACAGATTGAGTCGCGAAATGTGAAAACTAACCGCATGGACTTCTATACTACTCAAAGTTTGCTAAGCACCAAATATTTGACACATCATTGTTAAATTTGATTGTGACATATTTGCGATATCTTTGTTGGATATGATTAAGGAAAGTATTGAGATGGTCCCCAGTGTTTACATTAGCTCTCTTGTCAGGTAGACTTTTCGCGACAGTCATGGAAAGCATGTACACCTTGATTGTCATGATGTTTTCGTGTACTGTCTACATGTACATGACATGTGTAGGGTATTCAATCTTCATTTCAACACAAACCCTTGTGATTTAATGAGTGAATATGGCAAATGCAAATGTAAGAAGACGTTTGTCTGAAGCAGAAATATGGCGGGCTGTAGGGATGGTGGAGCAAGGGGCTACCCATCGTCAGGTTGTTGAAACCATGGTGTGTACCACACGGCGTTCACCAGAGCCTGGGCAAGATTTCCGAAGTATGGCACACCAGTAAGACGGCATGGTGGTGGCAGAGACAGGGCAACATCTGCAGCTGAAGACCGGTTTTTGATCATTCAGGCCCGTAGGAACCGCTTTGCCACAGCAACCCAGCTTCGCAGTGACCTTCAGAATGCATCCGGGGTAAATGTTTCGACGTAGAGTATCTGGGCAAGGTTGCAAGAAGGTGGTCTCCGATCGAGAACCACCGCCAGGCACGATATGAATGGGCCAGGGATCACGTTGGATGGACCAGAGAAGATTGGGGACCTGTCCTTTTTACAGATAAGTCAAGGTATTGCCTAGACCACACAGATATACGTTCTAGGGTATAGAGAAGACCAGGAGAGCGATTCCATGCAGCCAACATTGCTGAACATGACCGCTATGGTGGAAGATCAACCATGGTCTGGGCGCATCAGCTGGGATAGACATACAGAGCTCTGTGTCCTTGAACGCGGTAAATCGACTGCCCAACGGTATATTGATGAGATCCTGGATGTCCACGTCAGATTGTATGCAGGTGCAGTGGGTGATAGATTCATTCTGATGGACGATAATGCCCGTCCTCATCTTGCCCATGCTGTCGGGGAGTGCCGATAGAGGGAGGTGATTGAGCATATGGACTGGCCAGCAAGATTCCCTGACCTCAATCCAATGGAACATGTCTGGAATGAGTTGCAGCTTGCAATTTCAGCCCGTCCAGTCCAGCCAAGAAGTGTCCAGAGGCTTGGTGCCATGCTGGTCTAAGAATGGAACAACATCCAACAAAGGACCATCTGGAACCTGATTGGGAGCATGAGAAGGCGTTGTCAAGCTGTGATTAACAGTAATGGGTTTCATACTCGATATTGAAGCCATACCAGTTCGCTCCGTCAACTTTTTGGCATATTGAAAAAAATTCCTCTTTTACCAATAATATCCATTTTCCATGGTTATCGTATTCAAAAGCTAAAAAATAAAGTCCAACACAAATAAAATATTAATTCCTGAACTTAAATCATTGAAGATATAATTAAATAAAAAATATATACACTTTTCATTACAATATTTCAACTAAAACGTAAAACACCTAGTTGGCTGTACTTGGTGCTCAGCAAACTTTGAGTAGTACACTTTACTAACTAAATACATTCTGCATTTGAATCTATAAACCTTTTACAATTTTAATTCCTGGAATTGTATTTTATCACATAATCATCACCAAATACGTCATTATGCAAAGTATTGTTCACAACAAGTCTAATACGAGATTGATGTAGAAGTCAACCTCGACGTTGTATGGTGAGTTGAGTTTCAGAAGTGGAATTGAAGTGGAATTTAACTAGTCTTCTCTTACTTTCAATTTACTGTCTACCTGATAAAATAGCAGACGGCATTTGCAGAAAACATTTCCCGAGTAACTATATATTTTAATTCTAATTTTTGTTTGAAAACATAGATCATGACCCCATTTGGAACAAACGCGGCGATGTCACTCCAATGCGAGTTCATAAACAATGTTTTTGAAGCAAAAATTGGAAAAAAATATAATTTGGGAGGCGACGAATATTGCTGGTCAGCTTGAGTTGTTACGTTCGATAACATGTTACAATACATATTATGTAGTAAAAGGAATATTTAACCCTTTACCTAACGAATCGCCCACATCCGCCCTCGTAATATGCAAATTGAGCAGTTGAAACAAATATTTTTTTTCAAAATATTTCAACAAAACCATATCATGTGACCCCTCATTGGAACGAGCTCATTGAGGGGTCACATGATATGGTTTTGTTGAAATTTCTTGAAAAATTATAAAAACTTATATTTAAAATAATAAATTTTGATATCGTCTGCGTTGGGTAAAGGGTTAAATCTTCACGATTTGACCCGAAATTTCTGAATATCGTTCATTAAAATCAATCTGGGCATCGGTAATCCTCAGCTCCTGTCGATTTCAGTATTATTTATTTATTGGCGCTCAACGCCACATCAGCAGTTAAGGCCATATCGTCGCGAGAAACGGTAAAAGGAAAACAAGTCACATATTAAATAAAAGGGTGGACTAAAAATATGTAAGAAATACAATAGAAATGCAATAAACAATGTGGTATGGATAAGAATAGTAATGAAAGAAAGGAATAAGAATACCATGTAAATCGACCTGATGAGTTTTTTAAATTGAAAATTGTACTTTTAAAAGTGTAAAATAATTTAAAATTTATTAAAAAGGTTGATTATTTTCAAAATTGAGAGAACTTTGAGGGGGTACGTATGATAAAATAGATCCCTCAGAGATCTAATCGTAAAACACTGCCCTCTGACATGGTTAAAATCAGAGCAATGCAAAAGAATGTGTTCCATTGATAGCACCTTCTGGCAAGAAACACATTCTGGTCGCATATTACCCTCTAAGAAAAAGGAATGTGTAAGTCGTGTATGGCCAATATGACATCGCGTCAAAACTGCAAGATCCTTTCTTCAAAGGTTACTGGACAGTTAATGACCAGAAATATTTGGACGGAAGCGATGGAGATTGTTATTTGTCGTCGATTTCAGTGAACTCAGTACAGAAATTTCATTTGATATCGCGACTCACTAGAGATCCTCTTTAATTTTTTCCCGAATTGTCCCTTTCCTTTCAATTCTGAACGGTTGGAATGAATCATTAGCTTTCATTAGCTTTCTTCATTCCAATATAATTCATATATACAAACAGAAAACACAATTAACCCTTTACCCAACGAATCGGCCGCATCCGCCCGCGTAATACGCAAATTCAGCAGTTGAAAAAATATTATTTTTCAAAACATTTCAACAAAACCATATCATGTGACGCCTCGTTGGAACGAGCTCGTCGAGCTCGTTCCAACGAGGGGTCACATGATATGGTTTTGTTGACATTTTTTGAAAAATTTCAAAAAATGATATTCAAAATAATAAATTTTGATGTCGTCTGCGTTGGGTAAAGGGTTAACAGTTTAACTCTTTAGAATAGGCCTCATCCGCGCGCGTAATTTACGAATTAAACAGTTGAAAATAGATTTTATATTCAACAAAAGATATCTTGTAACAGGCACTGGAACTAGCACTTGATATGGATTCTTCTTCTTCTATTTTTACCACATAATGACCACCATCAACCAATTGATTATTCTGCCATATTGGTGCGCACACAAAACAACAATTCCAATGTGTTGCTAATTTAGTGACGCGGATGATACGACCCCAGGAGGAAGAGCGTTTCAATCCCTGATCGTTCGAGGGAAGAAAGAATATCTGCGGTGGTCATTGGATGCTGCTGGTTTTGTTAATACTTCTTGCAAAAGTTGGAAGTAACCATAATCCTTTACCTAACGCAGACGATATCAAAATTTACTATTTTAAATATAATTTTTTAAAATTTTTCAAGAACTTTCAAGAAAACCATATCATGTGACCCCTCATTGGAACGAGCTCAATGAGCTCGTTCCAATGAGGGGTCACATGATATGGTTTTGTTGAAATATTTTGAAACATTTTATTTTTTCAACTGCTCAATTTGCATATTACGCGGACGAATACGGCCGATTCGTTAGGTAAAGGATTAAAGTAATAAGTGATTGTGATTCCTAGATACGTATTTTATCACATAATCATCACCAAATAGGTCATTATGAAAAGTATTGTTCACAACAAGTCTAATACGAGATTGATGCAGAAGTCAACATCGACGTTGTAATGTTCTGAGTGAGTTGACGTTCGGAAGTGGAAGTGAAGTGGAATTGAATTTGTCCTCTCTTCCTTTCAAGTTACTGTCTACCTGATAAAATAGCAGACGGCATTTGCAGGAAACATTTCCCGAGTACCTATATATTTTCGTTTTAATTTTTGTATGAAAACATAGCTCATGACCCCATTTGGAACGAGCACGACGAGATCGCTCCAATGAGGGAAAACTGTTTTTTAATGTCTATCTCTACAATGTAAGATAAATGAAGAAAATTAATGATTAGCAGTCTACCTTTAGAATCGGCCTTATCCGCGCGCGTAATTTACAAATTAAAAAGTTGAAATAAACTTTAAATTCAACAGAAGCATATCATGTAACCACTCACTGGAACTAGCACTTGATATCGTTTTGTTGACATTCTTGTAAATGTTGGAAGAAACCATAATTAAAGTAATAAATGATTTTATGGGACACCTGTTCTATGAGATTACCATCTACAGCAACACTGATCCATGCAGAAAATGCAAATCCGTTCCGCACATAGGTTTGGAAATCATTCACGGACTATTTTTAAATTTCACTGGAATTTTTTACAAATCGTACACCGCAATTACAGTTTGAATTCCTAGCGATAGCTAAAATCGTACCCTGAGTTCGAATGTGTACTACGTTCCAGTAGGCACACAGAACACACTGGAACGCTGGGGACGAAATAGTAGCACGTAAAAAAGTGTGCTCTTTGTGTTGATAATTGTCAGAAGAATGGCTGAGTGTCCTCTTCTAATAATTGTTTTTTTTAAAGACGTGAAAGCGTGTAATAAACACAGAACTGCACGCGTGTGTGAATGGATTAATCGATATGACACTTGAGCCGTCGAGGAATGATAAAACTCGGGGCCCACGGCCTCTCGTTTTTTTTTTCTTTTTGCACTGGCACTCGAGCCATATCGAGTAACACATTCACACGTGCATGTCGTTCTGTGTATATATTGTGGTCTTTGGTAACGTTTTACAGATACCAATGCTTTAATTCATTTCGACTCTTTTTAGTCATACAAGGAAAAGGGAAAATACAATTTTAAAATATGCAGTTGCAAAAGTTTTATATCGTTACCAAAACTCGGGGGCGTCGATCACAAATACACGCACCATTAAACTGTTATATGCTCATCACCCCAGCACTTCCATCGCGCGACTATGGTTAAAAATAGATTAAAATGTTTTGTTTTAGGGCACAGCGAATAGGATTATGATCATTATCTTTACAAAGGAATATTATTGTCTGCAACATTCATGTTGAATCAAGCTAAACGATTTCCGGGTTATAATGCTGATCGCAATTGTTTGCGCAAATGCATCTCGTGAAACACCATAAAAGTGTTCGAAATGAATAGTTTTAACGACTTGTTTAAATGCCAACGTATTTTCTCGCCAGTTGAAATGTTTATCGACATTTGAAATGTCTACTTTAATAGAATGTGTTTATGTATAATTGCCTGATGGCTGATATTAAGAACATTATATGAATAAATAGAAGACGTAGCAGACCAATTTCAGTGTGACATGTGGTAATTTCCCTGAAACAAGAAACAGTGAGTTCCGGATAATTTTCCATGGTTCACATTTTGTGAAAGGTAGGTTCGTTCTAAAATGCGCTGCCTCTGTTCCTGGACGAAGAATAACGTTGTTGACTCGTTTTCATGCTTGTTATATCTGTATCGAATGCGTTTTATGATTTGATAATTTCAACTAACAACAGTATACGGAGCATACCGATTCAATGGGAGAATTCAAACCACACACACAGCACGGAATGGTTAGGCAACTATCAAATTATTATATCACTATTTTTAATGATTTGCTGATGAATATGACGAAGAAACCTATGATTTATCTGAAAATCGATTAATAAAAAAGATCATCTAGCGTCATTGCGTGGGTATTCACGATTATCTCAAAATCGCACGTGGGAATACATATATCTCGTGTCCATTTGTAAGATAATCGTCGGTATCCATGCCAGAAACCAGACACCTATGTACGCATAAAGTAATCACAAACAATATGTGGAGAGTGCAATATCACAGAACACTAGGAGAGTAGAAGTACAGGTCAGATAAGAATTTCAAAAGTCACAGAAGTAAATGTCATTGGACCGAAACGCTCATCCGAAAGGCCTTTGCTCGGAAGGAACATGTGGTAGCCATCTTTTTGACAAACAAAAAGGCATATGATACAATGTATGTGATTACAATATGGTCATTGTAACATTGGATTGAGAGGGCGTATGCCAAATGTCAAAGATAATTTTTTTAAAATACCGTCATTTTCACGTTGGAGTTGGGTATGCATTATCTGATCCACAATATCAAGAATTGGGTGTTTCTTGAGCTAGTATTCTAATTGTCACCATATTTTCTGTTAAAATCAATGGCGTCATTGAGACAGTTGAGATTCTTCATTTCATATCGATGACTTTTGTAATTTACTATAGCCGGAAAGTATGAATGCCATCGAGCGCAAACTTTAGTTGTGTTTAAACAGGATTCATAAATGAGCAACAGGAAATGGTTTCAAGTTTTTCACGAATAAAACAAATTGTGTTCATTTGGGTGAGCTCCGGAAACATCAAGTCGACACGACGTTGAAAATATATGGAAGTACTTTCAAGCTGTTAATGAAGTGAGATTCTTGAGTTGATTGTTCAAAACAAACCGAATTTCAATTCTCATATAACAACCAAATAGTTATGTGAAAAAGGGAACTTAACATCCCTGAAGGTTGGTAGCACTGATTGAGGCGTTGCCCAAAAGTCGTTACTCCATCTGAAAAGATTAACTTGCTAGATCAAAATAAGAGTATGGTTGTGTGGTTTGTGGTTCCGAGAGACCTCAAAACCACTTGATTCGATCCATTATCGTTGTATTAGAATTGGCTCGCATGCATTTAGAACATCACCTATAGAATTGTTGCAAGTTGAAGCAAGCGAGTCTTCTCTTGTGAAGCGCAGGATTACACTGTCACGTCAATATATTGCTAAACTGTTTCTAACCCATCAAACACTGTTTATGATTGTGTTTCATATCTTCAAAATGTACATTTTAACAGAAACATATATCCCCGTTAGGAATTAGAGTTAAACCGCAATTGAATCAAAATAAAAGAGAACCGTGGACGAATTATTTCTCCTTGGTATCGTAGACTCCATACTGGGATTTTTGATCTTGCATCTTCCGGAAAGTCTGAGAATGATTCTTTTCAATTCCAGCAAAAATATGTTGAAATCAAGTCTACAAATTGAAGATGGTGTCAAAATATGATCGGCTCTCGTTATTGGTGATCAGATTACCTCAATCCGAATACCAAATACAAGTTATGTTTACATAGCTAGAGTAAAGGGTTTAGTCCTTTGCTTGAACAAATTAATAAATAGAATACGTGAACGAACTAACATTAGTAGCCCTTTATGAGCTGCTGTCCGATTTTCCTGCCCACTACAGAATTTCTCTTACTACTAAAATAAGCATAATTTGAGCACATTTCATCAACCTTTTCTCTTGTACGCTGTATGAATTTTGTCACCATTGATTTCTTGAATTAATTTCCTTTGACTTTTTTCATCAAATCTAGTCATGGATGCAACACAGCAGAGATAAAAAAAATCCTGAAAATATCTTGAAAATTCTTAGCGGGTTAAGAGTCAAATTACTAAATTAATGTTACATGATTTACTTCTAAAAGCATGGCAGTCTTTGGAACTATCTCGACTCAATAGTTCAGTATTGCCTGCACATGCGAATTGTCTATCTGGCTGTTTACTTTGCCATAACCGTTTTGGCAATTGCTTTCTGTATTTCTTTCTTCTACGATCTGCCTTGTCTGCGTCTCTCTATTTCGAAGAAACCGATAGAAAACGATAGCCCCTAATCTCATCGATATTAGGCAACAGTATACCCTCGGAATGTGTCGAAAATGTTTGATCCGAAAAAGAGCATTCCGCACGAAGGACACCCGTATACTAGCATCTCTTCCACACTGCTGTGAAATGTTACAATCGGTTCTAGATCACTGACAATACTGTATTTGAGTTCTTCAGTTTTTAGTGGGAACTCAGCATATATCTACATCAACATATCTGGATTGTGGGCACACATGAGGACTAATGATTTGAAATCCGGTGGAGACCGAAGAATTTTTCACGTCACATATTAAGATTATAGAAATGTCGTTTACGAGTTTCATTGCATTTTACGGTTCCCAAGTACAGAAATAGGCAGCCTTCATATCTTATTGTTTTTAGGTCAGATGGGAAGTATTGTTAAGAGGGTCATTCCAGTTTTACAAACGTTTAAAGGCTCTCTTTTGCCACTTCTCTATGAGTTTGACAAGAGTTGCAAACATTTTCTATATTCAAAGTCTCCTAAATAGTTATTATAATTGCGTGCGAACACGTTATTATTCGCGAATTCACACGACATGACAAATGTAAAGCTTCTTTGAGTAAATTCTCGACACAATCCAAGTAACAGAGTTTTATCGGTTTATCGAATAACTTCGTGATACAAGTAACAATAGCAACTGGGGGCAGAATTGCGTTTCCTTCCTGAAATCAATATTACTGAACTGAGTATTCTCTTTGGGGAGATGCGACAGCATATGAATACCATGACAGGGCTGCGTGTCCAGACGCGATTTACACCTAACAATCCACTCGATAACTCTCCTTCACATCGGAACTACAGTACGAACATACAGTGTGACAAACTAAACAAAAACACTCAGTGGTCACCTTTTAACAAATGAAAAAATATCCGATTTCAGAATTATAACAAAATGCCGTGTGGCGTTACAAAAAATATAAATTCATCGCCAAAGTCTGGTAACGGTGATAAGATCTGACGTTCACCAAACGTGTTTTATTCAGCCGTGACGAAGTCAAAAGTTCGGGACGAGAAGGCGTACTGGGACTCACCGTGAAGGAACTTTTTCTTGTCATAAATGAACGATTTGGGCCGGCTCATTAATGACCCAAATCCTATAATAGCTCTCCATGTTTTGTCGCAGAAATGTAACATATATTTTTGTTTACTCGATGCCTTTCTTCTAAGAATTCCCTATTACTATAAACTGTGACAGTTGAGTGACGTGTGATGAAAGGACAGGGGCACACAGTTCCAATACGCATTGGACCTATTTGGGCTCGCTTTTGAGCCCCCATTTTTGGGCTTGTGATATTAGTGCGCAGTGCTACAAAGCGCGTTCCTTTGTATAAGAGTAATTCTATTGGTTCGTTTACTTCGCAGAATTACCACAAACAAACCGTCGAATCTTATCGAGCCAGTAAGCTATCGAACAGTTATCGAAAATGTCATTGCGCGGACAATGCGAGTCCCACCGAGCAAATAAGCTATAGCTTAATCACTCGAAAGAGTTATTCCTCTTATGCTTACCTCGGTATTTGCGGATACCTAAGGCATGGTTTTGTACAATTTGGAGATATCTTTTGAGGATACATTTTAGAGAATAGGTACGGCTCTTACCATTTGTTCATTTTCTTGCATCTTGACCCTAGCTTTCATAACTCCAAGACCACTACAGCTGACTTGTCCAATATCGCCATCGTCTGACCTTTGATGAACTTCCACTGTGATCACCCAATCCTATAGTCTTCTCGCAGCCCCGTACCATTACTGCTGACTTCTAGCACTACTACAGACTTGCTAACTGTCTCGTATTGCTCGAACGACAAAAATCCCTTCGAGAAAATAAACTATCTAGTAATTCATCCATGAGCAAATGCTCTTGCGACTCGAATCTCATCTAGCAAATGAGCTATAGAGCTATAGACTCCAGATGCAATTCTTATGCTCATCTCGTAAAAAAGTAATTCCATAACCGTTGACATTTTTTTCAAAAAGGGATTCTCATGGTAGGATTCCGTGAGAAGGATATCTAATGACGGATATATTTTGGAAAGTAGTTGTTGTAGAAATCTTGTCCTTCCACATCCAGGTACTTCACGAGATATCCGGGTACTTCTGTTGGGAAAGGTATATACAGGGTGCGAGCTTGGCTGTAAGCTCATTTGTATGCTGACTATCATGGAGTGAGGACGTGCGGAATTCTCGGCTCTGTAGATGTCGTGCCAAAGTGTTTTCCCTACCAGACCACAGAAATAGGCACGAAAACCATTTCTGTCTACGAAGAGATACCAAGGCACATTGTAAAGACAGGTATCATTTACAGAGATAGAGAGAGAGAGAGAGAGGTACTGAAGACCTGCTCCCACCGATAAAGAGGAATATAGAAATCTTGGAGTTTTTTGCGTGATACAAAAAACAGAAGGGATATTATGCTGTTCTACAAGCAGCCTGCAAAAATTTAATTATGTGTTTATGCAGATGTGCAGTCATCATCCTTCAAGACTGGATACTACTGAAAGCAATGGAATACAGTGACCTGCGAGAACACGATAGTATTCTTAGGTGCTTACATATGATGGAATTTCTACAGATATAAAAAAAAGGTCTCTTGCGAATTTTTTTTCTCGTCGTTCATTACACCAGTTCCAGCAGAAGCTCTGGAGAAAGTAAAAAATGGATGTACATGACACCGAATGTTTATTTGTTCCCTGACCATCGTCGAGTGAAGACATAAAAGTGCATCGCTGTGAGTACTGTAGAAATTTTTTTTCTGTAAAGTTCAATATGAACAGACACGAAGAGGATTATTGTCCCATGAAGTAGTTGGAAAAAACCCAAAAACCTGAAATTCGGATACACTGCGATTTCTATCGTATGCTTACCGACTTGGGGCCAAGAACGTGATCAAGACAGCTAGTGATGATTTGATAGAATACATGTGTGATTGTGCCAGAAATCTATTGAATTATAATACATCATTGACCAAATCCGAGATCGCGCTACCGATTCCAAAGAGAAAACAGTCTTATCGAGAAAACGAAAGATCACACAGAAATGAGAATTTTTAAAGAAGTTGATAGAATCCGTCGTCAATGTATTGTCAGATATCCACGGCCTATAAAAGGGCGAGAGCTTAACACAATTGCCATTTGTGATCTGACCTTCGCCGGAAGCGGACGCAGTGCAACCCCCCTGTCATCATTGTTTACCGAGAAACTATTCATCAGTGGATGATACAGAATCCGACGAGGATGGTTGGAACTATCTCAAGAAGAAGCTGAAGAAGAGGGACCAATGGGCAATTCTAATGATTCTATAGAAAATATTGTCTGAAATGCGTTCAATAATTGGCAAAAATAATTCGAAAACCCCACGAATAGGTATATCGAAGATGGAATGAATAAAGACGTCGCCGAGGAAGCAGTCAGTTCACTTGAAAGTTCAGTCAGAGAAGCCATAGGAGTGAAATACATTAATACGCTGGTGTACATTGCGAATGTTTGCAGGAACCCCATTCACAAGAAAATTCAAGAGACTGCCAAATGTCTACGCTAAGAAGAGGAAAATGACTCTGTAGAGCACCAAAAATACGCTTTGGAAAAGGGAAGATTTCTGTTCGACGACCTTATGGCAAAATACTCACTCGTACTGGTAGGTAGTGAAGATGACGACGAAGATAAGGAGCCAAGAAGAAAATTGACTCATGTTAAAGAAAAGCGTATTAAAAGACCGCTTGTATAAAAGTAAAATCATTTGAGTTTTGACCGTCGAAAATGCCTGTCACCACGTCAGTGCTCAGATTTAAAGATGACTTACACAAACAAATTTTCAAGAATGATGCCTGATTAAAGCTGACTTTCCAAGGACTGGTCCACGTGAATTAGTGCATCGTGTGGCAGATGGAGCCAAGAGAAAAAAATCTAGACCAGCACATGAGTGCCGAGTGGAAGAAACAAAGATGTGTCGATACGCCTCATTGTACGTGTCGATTATTAACCAACTAAGAGTCAAAGGAGAAGAGTGAAGCAACAAACAAGAAAACGGATGATATGCCAAAGGCAGGTCTCATATAGAATAGACCGAAGAAGATTGATGTTCAAGACCGAAGCAAGAATGAAGTTTCCACCACGAAACAACCCGATGACAAGAGCACAAAAGATACCGCCCAGGCCATGAATGAAAAGAGGAAAGATGCCAACCGAACACCAGCAATCAAAGCAACTAACAAAACCAAGCTACCAGCGTTCAATGAGCGAACGTTTTTTTATCACGATTAAGATTAAAGACAGTGTCAAACAAGGGGAAGAAGATCCGTTATAGAAGACATTTTTTATGAGATGGCTAATTGACTAAGTTTGTCGATGATACACTTGAAAACGCAGACAGAAACTTACACGTTTTGACATTTTGACTCGCGATTTGTAATGTCGCATCAGAAATATTTCGATGAAACCGATAAACTCGAGCGAGAAAATATTTAAAATCCCCAGTAAAGAAATACGGTTTGATTCTGTCTTCAGTTTCATCTCGAACTGGCGAGTTGTTTCTGTCATCTCTGGTAAAATACAGTGATTTCACGCACTGGGCCAGAACTGCATAATCTCGAAATTGTTTCTAAGATTTTCTAAGTTTTATTTTTACTCCGAGTAAACATTTTAATATCCTACCCCAAGTCGCGTAAGGTGACGGCATTCGAGTCTTTCTATCTCAGTATGTTCACGAATCACTTGCTCGAATGATGGTAATGTTTCAATCTCCTGAAATGTCGTAGTAATAATTGTTAGATCTCTCTATCTCAATATGTTTACGAATCATTTGCTTGAATGTTGGACAAATTTCAATCTCCTGAAATGTCGTAGTAGTAGTAGTTTGATCTCACTATCTCTGTATGTTTACGAATCATTTGTTCGATTGTTGGTCATATTCCACTCTCATGAATTGTCGTGGTTATAGTACAAGAAATGGGGAAGTAATGACAGTCGGATCGCCACTCTGCCGCATTACATTCACGAATCTTTCTTGTCGAAAAGTGTCTCGCTATTTTCCGTACGCAAACATTTATATCCATCGCGATAACAGTCCTGTTCGTTTCTATGTGATAGTCGAACCCCTGCTACATCAGAGTACATTCCCGAGTTCCGTGCCATAATTTCTCTCGCCCCCATTTGTATCCAAGAATTCTCCATTTCGCATGTCACAAGGTTGAAAATGTCACACATCCGAGAGACCACTGTGAAATGGACTACATCTGTTGACGAAGCACTACCAAAACAGACAGAACCGCGATCCATCGAATTCGTGGAGAGGGGGGAAGTATTTTCCTGTCAGTCGACATAGCTCTGTCGAAATCGACTATATCCATATATCCTTTGATGCGACACTGCAAAATGCAGGCGAGCAAATCTAATGGATTGCAAGGCGGTGGCAAATTAAGTCACCGTTACAAATCTTACAAAATCTCCATTAGAATAACACGAAGCAAAACGGCAATGTGTGCAAACTCGTCAATCTGACAGTACCCAGAACGTCGCGCATTATAACTTTCAATGGATTTTTTCACTGGAAATGAGCATTCTCGGCTTCGTGTGTTTGAGCCCACTTATGAAGATGAGAACGAATGGAGCGCATTACAAAACTAAGTCCGATTGTAAATGGGCTCGAAAAGGTTTCAACTTAAATTTCCATTGTTTTCAATCTTAAATTTTGAGGTGGGCTCGAAATAATTTTTTGCTGGTCTTGAACAACAATTAAAATCTACTAATCGAATTTCAAAGCTTCGAAGGGTCATACGTCTTAACATAAATAAATATTAACTATATGGTGTGTTAAAATGATTAAATGATTTATCTTAGTAGTAGGTTGTGAGCAGAATTTGTGGTCTTTAGCGGGTGGATTGAAACATATTGTTAAAACCAGTCCTGTCACGAATTGCCCACACATAGCACGCAATGATAATAACAATAACACTTTGGCGGGACGCTGATTTGTCACGGTACAGGGTGAGAAGGTCTTGATTAGCCTTGTGTTCACAAATGTCTCCTTAACCCTATGCCTCTCCTCCCAACACTATGAGACGAACTGTTTGATGACATTCCGTACCTCATTCCCCCCAATCTCTTCGATAAGCATACTAACTCACACCTTTGTGTCACCTACCAACCACATGCCCACCATTTTCCCATCCCTCATCCCCATCATACTCCTCGTGGATCTTATTATGTTAGACTGGTATTTAGAACATTCTTGTAGAAAGTATTCCATGGTCTCCACTTCGCCTCGATTACACATTTGATCTGCGTGCTATTACGATAAAACGGTTATTACGATCAAATTATGTACATGTGTCCAATGCACAAGCACTCTTTCAGCCAATCGACCTCCGCGTTTAACCCTGAGGTTTATAGACTGAAACAATGATTGTGGTTTTGATAACCAAGCGAATGTGCTGAGCTTTGAATGCCATTCGGTATTGACATGAAGTTATGTCAAAATAAGCGTGCAGTACATGACAGAACTTCTTGTTCTAACTGTCATGCTTCAAGTATGATAAAACTATTTTGACACCCTATATAGTTATTTTTTGTGTTCCGTAGCTCCTTTTCCATTGTCTCAGTCTCACAACAACACGTTTACGACAAAACAGAATAAGCATGGTTGTTAGTAACTTGAACGGATGCTGCGTGAGACCATAATGCACATGTAATCTGTTAGGTGTAGGTATATTGTTTTTTTAAGTTTAAACCAGTGAAGAAACTCTCTTGTCCTACTAGTGGGGAATGAAAATATAAATTACACAGGTTCTTATTAAGTGAATGATCGTTTGTTCATTGCATGACAGGGTTTATGGATTGACCTGAGCCCACCACACCCCCTCACAAACGCACGCTTTCGTGACAGATTTAACGGTATTGATTTTTCCACGACCTCTTCAGGGGTAACAGCGTGAATGTAACCTTTCTTGGGTTGAAATGTTTAAGGCTAAAAATGTTTATTTACACAAAGCAGGATGGATAACTTAGTCAGAATTGAATGTACAAATCAGTCCACCATACTTGCGATGTGGTACAATAAAAAGTAAGTTATATTCTCACAAATATAAACGGTGAATAACAATATAAGTAAAAATGGAACTCGCAACATTTCCAATTTCTCTTAATATGGCGGAACAACTCTAGGTACTTGGCTCTATGGGTCAAGTATTTGGCGAGAGAACGAAGGTGTTAAAACGTCATGCCAGCTAAGTGCAGTGTAAACTGAGTTGCAATCATTCACTCAATTCAATCACACCAAATGACTAACCCTGTGATTATGCTGTGGGCAGCAAAAGATATAAGCTATATACAACATATAACTATACAGACACGGGTTACATCATTCCATCCTAGCAGAGAAATGACTCCTGTCATTAACACTATACTGACGTGTCTGAAAATTATAAATTCAAATAGGAGTACTGGTGGATTGTTCGAATCATAGTTGGCACATAAAGTGTAAAATACTTTCAAATTAAAACAACAGATTAATGCTGCGACTACAACCGATAAACTGACGAAAAGAGGCGGAAAATAATTCTTTAATCTACAATAAAAGAGAAGTGGTATATCAAATTAGTAACAACTGTTAGAAATCATGTAAATAGTCATTATATCATTGCAGTAACTAAAGTATACCAACCTCCCGATGCTACTTATACATGTAGCAGCAAATAGTGTCCATATATAATTTATACAAAACTTACCCCCATTGTCATGTGGAGATCCATTGATGCAATCTGAGGCTGTACCCATTCACCATACCTATCTGGAAGTTTTACTTGCCGTCTGGGTCTCAAAGGCTGTGCATGTCTTACCTCTGAGTCGTGACTAATCTAGATATTTGGATTACCAATACTCACAGGTAAAGTGTCACGCCAAGCATCAACTGATCCACTGTCCTCTCTGTTGTTGTCTTCATGGTGGATTATGTAGTGGGAAAATACATACGAAACCGATGATCCACTACAGGAATCTGAACACGTGTCTGGTCGAATCTTGCTCTGGGCACCCAAGGAACAGCATTGAGATTTAGTTCCTTTCTTCTTTGTGGTATGACAAAATATCCGACTGATTATCTTCTGAGTCACTGGTGTTGGACGTGTCACAAAGTAAATTATTGGTTCGGGATTTGGCGGGATTCTTTACACTAGTAGTTGGGTTGTTCCATGTATCTGGTGTGATAAAATTGAATGTAACCAGCATATTCCTAAGGAGTAATGGAGTGTGCAGTTTGGTCCATTACGTGAAACTGGCTTGACTTGGAAAACAGGAATATCACTATTTGAATTCCTGGTGACCAAATAGGGGTCCCACGTGTCTGCTGCTTCTGTTTCCCTTAAAGTCCTGCATTCTGAACCAAAACTGTATCTCCCACTTCTAATTTGTTCTCCGTCACCTTCTTGTCATATTTTTCCTTATTTCTTTCAGCATTGTTGGCTTCTGGTGTTACTGCTCGGTATGCATGCTGCAATCCTCTTTAAGTTTCATTATATATGTTGCAGGCTCTTGCTCGAGTTCTCCTTTCCTGTCCATTCCGAGGAAGGCATCAGCCGACAAACGAGGGAGACACCCAAACATTAAATACTGGGGTGAATAATCGGTGGCATCACTCTTTGTTGCATTGTATGCCCAATCAAGGGGATCAACACATGCTTTCCAATCTGCTTTCTGGCGATCTTGTAGAGCGCCTAACAAATTACGTAAAGTCCGGTTGAAGTGTTCCACTGACCCATTGCGCATCAGGTGATATGGGGTAGTCCCGGACCTCTGTATATGTGCGAGTTTGTGCAATTCCTTGATCAGTGTACTATCGAAATTTCTTCCCTGGTCACTGTGTAGTTTCTCTGGAAAGCTGTAATACACGATGAAATTTTCATACAATGTTCTGGCAATTGTCTTTTCTGTTTGGTTATGGCAAGGGATCGCTTGAGCATATTTGGTGAAGTGATCTGTAATAAAAAGTATATGCTCAAAGCCCCCCTTGGATCTTTCCAGAGATACAAAGTCTATACATACCAATTCTATAGGTCTGGAAGTATAAATCAGCACAAGGCCTGCAGTTAGTTTAACTGGTTTCTTGCGGCAAATACATCATCCACAGTTCTCCACCTTGTCAGAAATATCTTTGAGTAGACCAGGCCAATAAAACCGTTGCTGTGCCAACCATACTGTCTTCTCTTTTCCTTGATGGCCAACATCATCATGGATTCCTTTGAGTGATCTGCTTCTAAAGGAGGGTGGGATAATAATCTGCCCAATCCTCTGGCCGTCAACATGTGTCGACCTGTACAAAATACCATTTTCTAAATTGAGTCGACTCCACTCCTTTAGGAACTTTTGTACGTCTGCAGATTCATCACAAATTCTTGCCTGCCTCAGTTGTTAATTCCTTTGTAAAAGATGAATAACCCTGGCTAACATTGTATCTTGGTCTTGCTTCTTAGCCCAATCAATGTGATCTAATGTTAATTCCTCCCCACCGGCCGGATGAAGGGAATTGCCAGTAGACACACTCTCCACTAATGTGTTATCTGTCATAGGAGCTTGGAAAATGGCTTTAATTTCATCATTAAAAATCTGTGGTTTTCGAGAAAGTCCATCTGCATCTGCATTAAGTTTGTCAGATCAGTAGGTGATGGTACAATTGTAGTTTACTATTTTTGCAATCCAATGGTGACAGGTTGCATCTAGCTTCGCAGTCAACAAAATAAAAGTCAATAGGGTGTTATCTGTAATTATTTCAGATGAGTTGCCATACAGTTAGTCATGAAATTTGTCTATTAGGGACCATTCCAAGGCCAAAAACTCCAACTTGTGTGCAGGGTACTTTCTCTCACTGGGGCATAAGTTCCGGCTTGCATATGCTATAACGCAGTCCACTCCCCCTTGGTTTTGGTATAGAACTGTTCCTAAACCAAAACCACTGGCATCTGTATGGAGTATAAATGGCAAGTTATATTCTGCATAAGCAAGAATGAGAGGTTGATTCAGCAATTTCTTGATAGTGTCAATAGCTACCTGTTGCGATTCTTCCAATTTCCATTCTACTTTCATCTTTTTCCTCTTTGAATTGCTATTCTTCGTATGACTACCATGACCTTCCAATAGACTATTCAGAGAATGAACAATCTGGACATAGTTCTTTACAAAATGCCTGTAATATCACGTGAAACCAAAAAAAATATTGAAGCTCTTTAATGTTCTTGGGTGCTTTCCATTCTCCTAATGCAGCAGTCTTCTCGGGATCAGTGGATATACCATTTCCAGAAACTACACGGCCCAAGTAACTTACAGGCGTCTTACATAAGTCACATTTTGATGGCTTCAGTTTCAAACTGTGATTTGATAGTCTCTTAAAAACAGCCTCCGACCTTCTAATAATATGCTCATCTGTTGTATCTGAAAAAAATAAAATATCATCGATAAAGATGAAACATTCTCGAAGATGCATATCGCCCATGCATTTTCCATAAGCCTCTGAAATGTATCGGGAGCATTGGTTAATCCAAATCCCCTTCTGTTGCATTCGTAAAATCCAAGCTTTTCAACAGAAAATGTTGTTTTCACTTTATCGGTTTCTTCCATCTCTACCTGCCAGTATCCAGATCTTAAGTCGAGCTTTGAGTAATGATTCGAGCCATTAAGTGTATCGATAGTATCAACAAATCGTGTCAACATGTAGGCATCTTTCCTCGTCTTGGAATTGAGCACTCGATAGTCTAAGCAAAAAAAAAACATTTTATTCTATAAAGTGATTAGTGGATCATCTAGAGTGGTACGCTGGATAGCCTGCTGGTGTGCTTTCTTCTTTTTTCACGTTAGGACCATTCTGCGATGCATCAACACTGATATCCAATTCTCTTTCAACCATCCATATATCCCAGAGAAGTTCATTGTAATCGGCGAATGTGTCATATTTGTGTCGTGTCTGACCTTAAGATGCTCAGAGTTCAGCGATGTCCAAAACTTATGTTTGGAAGATCATTCTTCACACCACATACCAAATGTCCATTGTCGATTGCTACTTGAAGCAATGACTCCAGTCTGCAACCGAAAGATGACACAGATTCTCCAGGCTTCTGATGGGAATTAACAAATTATTGCATCCTCATCTCATTGGTGGCCGCATTTCGAAATCGAGCATCAAATTTGTTCAAAATATCTGCAACAGAAGCTTTATTACCTAGAAGGATCAACATCGTCCTTGTTGTACCCCTAAGGGATCGTCTCATTGCTTGTATGACCAAACTGTGAGTGACATCTGGATGAGATTCTATACATGTTACCTCAAATCTCCACTCTCCATAAATTTCATCTCCTTTCTGTGGTGGTGCATCATACGAGAACTGTCGAGTTATAGGAAAATATAGTGCACTCGGGGTCACAAGAGATCTGTTAATAGCCTCATTAAATTGTGGTGATATTATACCTCTACCACGACCTCTGATACTAAATGCATCATGTATTGTTTTGGGGTACATTTCCCTCTTCCGCACCACATTATATTTTCCAGTTGCGAACAAAGCAATAATCAACTCTTCTTCAGACATTGATTGAGTCATACTGTACATTTGTACAAACTTTTCAAATTGTACACTATAATTGCTCCATGCACATCATTGGTATAAACATATTTTGATCAATTAAAACATCTTGTGAAAGTAATGTTTAACGCAGCTAAAAAATTATTTTACAACCCAGCTGAGTTCTATTACAAGTAGAATTGACAAGGTATGTTTGTATATCAAATTTGCTTTTTCGTTTTTTCTTAAATATGCACCAAGTAATTCTACTGTACCGCAATATAAGCGAGAACGTTTTGGGCATCCATACTGAGTCAAAAAAGAAAGTATAATGGAACCAAATGTGAAAAAATAGCATAAAGGATGAAATATAATAGTTCTAATAATGCATGTTCGTGGACAAGAAGTCATGCAAAGAGTTTAATGACATATTGTTGTTGTCCACCCAACCCTATGCAAGTTTGCTACGGATTTCAAAATAGCACGCGCTACCCGAGAATGTCAAACTGAATGGATGACCAACGATTTTCTTTGTGTTATGTTGTGCTAGAGGGCCTGGGTTATTGAGAAAACATGCTAGTTTTTGTCTTCCGACATTTTAAAAAAACGTCAAGGTTAACCAAAAATCTGAGATTGTGTGCCATTGGTATGCACGAGGCTGGGATACCTCCAAATGAGCTCGCTGCTGAGTCTGGAGTCACTGTGGCCACTCGTTACCATCTCATTGGAAGGCATAGAACAACTGGATCTTCAGTCTACCAACTGCGTTCAGGTCAACCAAGAGTTATGACCCCTGCACAAGACCGACACATCAGGACGTCTCACTTGCGGGATCGCTTCCTTCTGGCGACGAGGACAACGGCAATTATTTCTGGTATGGTAGAACTAACAATGGAATTTGCGCACAAACTGTGCACAGCAGACTCGCCGAACACGGCATCCGAAGTAGGCGTCCATACCTCGGACCAATCCTTACCCAACGTCATCGTACCATCAGAATGGAATGGGCACGTCGGCGTGTTCGCGGAACTCAGTTCATTTTGATGATAAATCATGATTTTGCCTATGGTGCGTTGATGGTAGGGCAAGAGTGTATCGACGACAAGGAGAACGGTTTTCTGATGTCTGCGTGCGGGAATGCGACCGTTTCGGCGGGGGTAGTGTAATGGTTTGGGTAGGAATTTATTTGTACCATCGAATGCAGTTGATCTTCATCGATGGTAATCTGAATGGACAGCGATATAGGGACGAAATTCTTAATGCTGTTGTTGATCCATTGTTCAAAGCTAACGTTGGATTGCAGTTATTCCAGCAAGACAATACCCGATGTCACGTGACGCGTCTCTATCGTTACTTTCTTGAGGGGCAGAGCATCGACCTTCTTCACTGGCCCCCACTTTCGCCAGATTTGTCGCCAGTCGAGCATCTTTGGGATCAATTGGACCGACGGGTACGACTTCATGATCGTCAAAGCTTATCTGATTTACGTAATGTTCTAAGGCAGGAGTGGAACGCAATGTTACAGGGTGACATCCAGAGACTTATCAAGTCCATACGCCATCGGTGTCTTGCCATCCATGAGGCAAACGGTGGAAGTACACGTTATCTACTGCATGTGTGAACTTCTCATTTCACCCCATGTCTGAATTGCGACCTCCTGACGTGACCCTGGCAACAGTAAGAACATGAAATTATGCCATTTCATACCGGTAGACCCGAATTATGAATTTACAATAATTTGTTTGGGATTAAAGTCGATAATACTTATACTTTGCTCCTCAAAGTTTATTATACTTTCTTTTTTGACTCAGTATTTTTACTACTATCCAAGTCAATTCCCAACTAACATATCAATGCAGCTGAAGGAAAGAGGTTTTCGAATTTCATCACAAAGGGTTAACTATTTACAAACACTGACCAATGATAGCCAATTCTGTAATGTTTAATCACTGCGGTAAATTTCAACAAAGTGGGAAAAAAAATTGGCTAAAAAAACCCAAAATCATTGCTTGTTACTGTTAAATCAATCTGGCAAATCCCAACAGACCTGGAAAAAAACAAATAAATCTACTGATAAAAAACAATCATTTCTGATTGAGTATTCACTCTCTGAGGCGATTCCACCAAAACTGAAAAATGTATATCATTTCGAGTGTTATACCACTGCAAAAATATCCAAGAAACCTGAAAAAATTTCAATCAGCAAATTTTAACAAACCTGAAAAACTTCAATCAGCCCAACAAAATCATTGCTCATTATTTTTAAATCGCTCTGGCAAATTCAAACAAAACTGAAAAAAATAACTTTTTTCTGTCCGAGTATTTTGCCACTGCAGTAATTTTCAGCAGTCCTGAAAAAAATTTCAATCAGCAAATTTCAACAAATCTGAAAAAAATTAAATCAGCCAGAAACAATCCTTGCTGAATGAGGGCTAAATCAATGCGGTAAATTCCAGCAAACCGGAAAAAAATTTACCAAGCTGAAAAAAACAATGAAAGAAAACAATCATTGCTGCTTGAGTCACCATGGCGAATTTCAGCAAACCTGAAAAAAGTTTAATAAGCTGAAAGAAATATTGTTGGTTGATTCTGTTGGCCAGCTGATTCTCAAATCTTAAGGTGAAACAAAAAAAAAACAACAAACTTCAAATTATTCAAGGTAGATGATACTGGCAAATTCTGAAATACTAAACAAATAAACAATCACTTTCTCTCACAACATTCAGTAACAAACAGGCTATGTGTCACTGTAGTGTAATTGTACTGTACTGATAAATCACTTACAAGTGGGACATGACTAGCATCTGCCAAGACGGTCACCAAAATATCTTAACTTGGAGTGAGAGGGTTCACATACATATATCTATAAATAATCAGATCCAATAACATTCAAAATAAACTAAGTGTCACACTGAAGGGTTAAGTTATCAACAACAGTCCTGGACTTGTGGTTAATATTATATGACATGCATGATTGTAATATATCACCACAGTATAATCAAACGTACGATATATAATATTGCACACAATTCCCGTATTCCAACTTCTAGTACCGAACAATTACCGCAAAATGTAAACAACAATCTGTGTCCTGAAAATTATGTTTGACTGAATAAGTTCAACAAAGCAGTTAATCTCATTCAGGTTTCATCATGAGGAAGGGATGAATTGTGTATCAGCTATAGAGCAGAGAATCTCAATGTACCATACAATATGCTATGCCAGTAGAACAAATTGGTCAAGCCTATATGAATTTAAACAATTCAACTACAAAATAATTTACTGGGAAAAATTATGTTGCCTCAATAGGTTAAAAAATTACTCCAATACACCTAGCATAACATTCATACTTACTGCCTTAAGGGGAGAAAAAATAAATTTGTTTTTTCCTTTGGTAGGATTAATGCTACTTTAAGCAAAACAGCCATAAGAGTTTGATGTCATGTTTTCTTTTTTTTTTTTGAAAATTGAATTTAGAATCAAATTCTAATTATTACTTCACTGTGCCTTGATTATGATATGAAACATAAGGGGGTTAATGTTACTGTTAAGTAACAAAGGCTATGGGATTTTAACGTCACTTTACATGGAAACTGAATTGAGAATAAAAATTCAAATTTTTACTCTGACTTGATTATGTGATAAGACCTAATCCGAGACACCAAACTGAACAGATATATTCATATTTATGCATGAACTATGTCAAAATGAAATTTTCATGCAGCCGTTATTTAATGCATCTGTCAAATTTGAAGTCATATACTGCTCTGCCACATATCAAACTAGATACGTCAAGTGTTCCTGAACTTGATAACTATTCTTTTCTCTCTGCATTCTGTAAATAGTATAATCTATCAATATATATGGATTTTTATAATTACTGTTGGCTACCACAATCCAATGAAATTTATCACAGGTTATGTTATATCCTACTAGAAATTACAATTGTAAATAAAATACAGTTTACTCAGCTCATCTCAGCATTAATAAATTTAAAGAACACTGTTTATTGCCAGGTAATTTAAATTGTGCAGAACAACACAGTTGGCATTTTGTCCACAGTACTTTGAAACACCAAATAATTGTCAATGTAAGTGCTATTGTTTTGGAACAAACTGCACCGGTGTTTTAATGTACGATAAATTGAACCAACGTAAGGTAACTCGAACGATTTTTTAACTCATTTAAAAAGTATTTACGGCGAGTACATTCGCGACTGAAAAACATCACAAAAGTTTACAAACAGAGCATCGTCAATGTTTCATTATCGATATTTCGACTGTGTCTTTACACAAACGAAACACCGAAAAGTAAATACAGACGACAACATAAATTATCAAGCCGACTATATCCAACAACTTACCAAAAAAGACGCTAAACACGACAGATGGTGAACTGCATTGTCTGTGGTGATAATGGGTGACTCTTCGAATATACAATTGATAATTGTTGACATAAAATCAATTGTTTGTTGTTTGTTGCTGTTTATAAAGTTTCTATACCGTCGAGAACCGCTGGATTTGTCAAACAGTCAGGTTATGTCAAAAAGTCAAAAAGTTGAACAGTTCACCGGAAGAATACTACTCAAAGTTTGCTAAGCACCAAGTATATCCAACTACCTGTTTTACGTTTTAGTTGAAATATTGTAATAAAAAGTGTATATATTTTTATTTAATTGTATCTTTAATGATTTAAGTACAAAAATTAAGATTTTATTTGTGTTTGACATCATTTTTTAGATTTTGGATACGATAACCATAGAAAATGAATATTATTGGTAAAAGAGGAAATTTTTCAATTTGCCAAAAAGTTGATGGAGCGAACAGGTATGGATTCAATAACGTTGGTACTCCTCAACGGCATGGGCAACATGAGGACGGGCATTATCGTCCATCAGAATGAATTTATCACCCACTGCACCTGTATACAATCGGACGTGGACATCCAGGATCTCATCAATATACGGCTTTGCAGTCAATGTACCACGTTCAAGAACACAGAACTCTATACGTCCATCTCAGCTGATGCCGCTCCAGACCATGATTGATTCTCCTCCATAACGGTCATGTTCAGCAACGTGGACTGCATGGAATCGCTCTCCCGATCTTCTCCATACCCTAGAATTCCTATCTGTGTGGTCTAGGCAGTGCCTTGACTCATCTGTAAAAAGGACAGGTCGCCAAACTTCTCTGGTCCATCCAACGTGGTCCATGGCCCATTCATATCGTGCCTGGCGGTGGTTCTGGGACAGTGGAATGCGAATACACGATCTTCTCGATCGGAGACTACCTTCGTGCAACCTTGCCCGGATAGTCTGCGTCGAAACGCTTACCCCGGATACATTCTGAAGGTCACCGCGAAGCTGGGTTGCTGTTGCAAAGCGGTTCCTACGGGACTGAATGATCAAAAAACGATCTTCAGCTGCAGATGTTGCCCTGTCCCTGCCACCATCATGCCGTCTTACTGGTGTGCCATACTGCTGAAATCTTGCCCAGGCTCTGGTGATCACCGTGTGGTGCACACCAAGGGCTTCACCAACCTGACGATGGATATCCCCTTGCTCCACCTTCCCTACAGCCCGCCTCATTTCTGCTTCAGACAAAGGTCTTCTTTCATTTGCATTTGGCATATTCAATCATTAAATCACAATGATTTGTGTTGAAATGAAAATTTAATACCCTACGCATGCCATGTACATGTAGACAGTACACGAAAACATCATGAAAATTAAGGGGTACATGCTTTCCATGACTGTCACGAAAAGTATGCCTGTCAAGAGAGCTAATGTAAATACTGGGACCATCTCAATGCATTCCTCAATCATATCCACCAAATATATCGCAAATATGTCACAAGCAAATTTCACAATGATGTGTCAAATATTTGGTGCTTCGCAAACTTTGATTAGTATATATTAAGGAACTTAAATACGGATAAGTTTATTGAAGAATTTGCGTTTTGTCGGTGTACTGGTGTACTGCAGTACAGTTCGGTTCGAGATAAGCTGTATAATTATTAATATTGGAAATTTGGTAGTTTAGTAGTTACAGGGTGGTCAACTCACGTTGTAGGCCTACATGAAAAAAACTCATTGCGCACTGTCCTAAATGAGCCCTGATTGCTTCGAGGCACCACACTCTGCTGGAATATAAAACTGGGAACAACCATTATTAATTCTCATTCTATCGCATAGCGTGTAACGTTCACATCTCGGGTGTGAAGGCCAGATGGGGAGTCGCAAACCAAGTGACTGCGCGAGTCACCAGCTAGTCAACTGGTACCGTCCCACGAGTAGTATGCGACTCTTCTGTAAAGCATACCAATATATTATATCGCTCGTGAGAAATCAAGCATCGTGATGGACGTCCGTGGTATAAGGGTTACTTACCCCCATGCCACTCAATGTCATTTTGATGCTTGGTTCGTCGTGCGAGATACACTTCACTTCAGTGATAAACACACTCATTCGCTCACCATCAGTACTTGGCCGTTTGACACGTTGTTCTGTGTTGTGCAAATCAAAGTGGGTCCTTTGATATATGATAATATTATAGGGACAGTATTTAACTCTGTGAACCCTCGTTTCATGGAATGGTATCGCCTTTGTGTAAACTTACAGTGAGATGGGTCAGTCCAATATTAATATACATGGAAGATAAAATATTAACTGCAGTTTGAGGTGTCTGGCTGCAGACTGCAGTTAATATTTTAGCATCAACCGTGTAGAGACAACTTATAATAAAACAAAAATGGGACAAAATTAAGCCTTGCTCCAAAAGATCGATCTTACGAGTTCTGAGGGTTAAAGCCAATTTGCCACTGGTCAAAGCTAGCCTTGATCCATCTTCTGGTAAATCGGTCGCTATATTTCGAAACAAGTCGCGATTCAAGAATGTATGTCATGGGCTATTATATGGGGTAAGCGGAAGTTTGACACGAATCTTAAAAAAATTGTATCAATCATGTATTATTTTTTCAGTTTAAAGATATATTGATGAAGTGTGATGAGTAGTGGCAGAATCGACAGAATGGCATCAATAAATGTGGATTCGTTATCAAGTGAGGCGAATGTGGATTCGTTTAGACCTACATGGAAACCCGTTTACATCGCATTAAAGTTGTTTGGTTTATACAGCGATGTCATTTCAAGATACACTAAAAAACAATCTAAAATAATAACTGTTACTAACTTATTACACTTGTTGTACTGTTTCATGCTGGGTCTGCTGATTGTTATAAATATGGCTAAGGATACTTATGAACTATATGCTAATCATGCTAAGGGTATATCCGGTATTTTAGCATCGTCTATTGCAAACTTTTTGCTTCATTTGGCATATACTCTTTACCTTCCATTGTCATTATGGAAGTTTTCTATGCATCTAGATAACTTCTTAGATCAAATGCAACATTTCAAAGATAACAATGGAAAATTATTTGATATGATTTTCTGCAGATACGTGATAACTGTACTTTTGGTCGTTCTTATTGGATTTGGTTTCGCACTTGTCATTGGGCTTACCCTACTATTACAAGAGACATCTACTTACGTTAATGAAACATCACCAATTATAGAAACAGACGCATCGTTGAGCATGTTTGAGAATTTTGATATCCCCGATGCTTTCATACTTGGCTGGAGTATATTTCATTCTTTTATAAACATTAATATTTTAACGACGATCAGTTTGCTGTTTTCGTTTGCCGTCTATTTTCTTCGAGGGTTCGCGCGTTCTTTTTCAGATAGCACTGCTTGGAAGATATCACAAGGTATAAACGGCCAGTGTTTAAAAGACTATCGAACTGGGTTTCAGACGCTCATAGAATTGGTTGAACTGTTTGATTCTTGTATTAGCTTTGCAACAGGGTCAATATACTCCCTAGCCATAACTATTCCATGTTTGATGCTGTACGGGCTTGTACATGAACAACTGTCTGGAGGAGCTCTCACTGTGTCTTTGGCGTATATTATCTTCATAGGAGGACAAACTACCGTCAGTATTACAGGAGCTCTCATCCTGAATAATGCCGTGAGTATTCGCTGTTGTAATGAACATATCTTTCTATTTTTCTGCAGTGCATTTGCACACACACACACACACACACACACACACACACACACACACACACACACACACACACACACACACACACACACACACACACACACGAGCAAATGTGCAAAGCATCCTCTCGTATATCTCAGGTATTTAGATGACATTTGTATTATTTGGAAACATTCAAAAGAAGATTTTGATGAATTTTTAGAAATTTTGAACAATCATGATCCAAATATTAAATTGAAAGCTACTATCAGTGAAAATTCTGTTGATTTTCTCGATGTGACCGTGTATAAAGGCAAACAATTTCAGGCGTCCGGTCATTTAGATTATAAAGTATATTTTAAACCAACTGATTCACATCAATTGTTACACACAAAATCATTTCATCCTCAACATACATTTAACGGCATCATCAAATCACAACTCATTCATTTCCACCGCAATTCAAGTGATAAGGTAAATTTCAATGAGGCTTGTTCTACTCTATTTGGCGCCCTCAGATCGAGAGGATACTCGCTGCGCTTTTTGCGTACCTTAAAATCTCAAACTTTGAAAAAGCTCGAAAGTCCAGCTGAAACCTCTGATTTCGAACCACTGAAGACTGAACACAACGGACCGTTGCAGAATGGTAGTGGCGCGGTATTTAATTGCAAAAAGCCTCGATGTAGATTGCATATTTTTATGCCTGATCAGAAAGAGGAAGTTTCTTCCGAACAAACGAAAAATCATTATCAGATCCGTAACCCCCTCCATTGTGATTCACCAAACATTATTTATCTTATCACATGTAAGCGCTGTCGGAAGCAGTATGTTGGTCAAAGTCAAAATCCTCTCCGAGAACGTGCTACTAGACACAAACAGGATATAAAACATAATGCTGATGCCCCAGTAGCACAACATTTTAATCTTCCTGGCCATTCTTTGGACGATTTCGAAATCCATCCTATTGAACAACCACCAATTAAAGACACATAAAAAGAAACGGATGAACTTAGAAAAAAAACAAACGTGAAGCTTTTTGGATCAATACGCTTCAAGCCCTCTGGTCATTTGGTTTGAACATATCAGAGGGCGAATGCGAAAGGAGGTCCACCATTCCTTTCACTTTAACGTACAACAGACTGAATATCGAAATAGCAAAAATATTAAAAGATGAATTCAATTTCACCAATGCTAAATTAAATGAACCTTTGAATCTTCGACCTGTCATCGCCTATAAGAAAACCAAAAGTATGCGTAACATCCTTGTAAGGACTAAATTAGAGCCCATCAATGAATAACATCAATTTTTGCCAGTCAGTTTAACCATTTCCTAAGCTCATCACTTAGTTTAAATCAATTTTATGTACTTTTTTGTCATGTTTGAAACCAATCAGGGTTCAGTAAATGAAAACAATTTTCCGGCGGCATATTAAAAAAAAAACGTTTCAGTAGGAAATGTCTGTGCCAGTGCGATTTTTTAACCTCAAACACACACACACACACACACACACACACACACAGTCTTGTTTTCCCTACATACCGAGGTACCCCATTGTCTGTCCTTTGTGTGGACTAACGGTTTCAACCTCGTTTTGCCGGTACAGTTCTGGGAAAACAACCGAGGTAAAGGGTTTCTTTTGTCTTTTGTACCTCGGTAAGGCGAAACACGCAAACTCTTTTGTCTAGTTACCTCGTCAAGTTGGTAAGACCAACGCACACACACACACACACACACACATGATCTAAGATTTTTTTTTTTAAATCACAAGAGAATAAAATAAAACTTGATGTTTTTAACATGATGTATTTTATAAACCAAACCCATTCCTTTAAATTAATTTATTCGTATATACGAAACTAAAATAAATAAACATGCATATAACAGAAACTCCGCTCTGCAAAATATAAGAACAATGCCATTGTTACTTTTAAATCTCACTTTATCCACAGTTATCTTCCGGTTACATCTAGCAACTCAAGTAGATGTTTCGTCCGAAAAGCAAGCTGTTTATTTAGGCAGTTTTGACGACAGACATGTTTTTTTTTTGTAACCACGCATGAGGAATACTTAAGTATGTTTGTGCTTTATTGATTATTTTCTCTGCTTTTCTGTTCTTTCTTTGTTGATATATCTAAACAACTTTCAGTGTTTGGACGATCAATATAGACGACTGGAATCATTCTTAATTGCTGTTTGCTCCACGCCCTAAAGTATACTATAATACCGTTGAAGTGTGAGTGTGGGGAATGGGGGTGGGTGTGTGTGTGTGTGTGGGGGGGGGGGGGTAATCTAACTGCATCACCATACCAGCTGATGATAAATTATTCATTACTATTTTCTTTTTGTGGTTCATCAGGCGTTGATGACCTCCGACCAGGCATTTTCAACAGCATTTTTGAGGTAAAAGGACTGACCCGCCAGTTCTTCTAAATACTACTCCACCATGTTTCTTTCTCGGAAAGTGCGTGCTTGTTGTCAGATTTGACGTTGGGACACAGTACTTGGTGTGGTATGGAGGTGGGGAGGGGCAACCATCAACCTGTACGGTAATGTTAACCATTTTTTTTGTTGTTTTTGCAGCTTGATGTGGGCATTAGTTATTTACTTATGTTTAACAACGCTTTCAACTGTCAGGGAAATAACATATCCATATTGTCAAATGCTAATTAACTGTATGATATTTGAGGTGTATTGACACTTGGGCGTCTTACAGCGTGGTAAGAGACCGCGTGGTATATCAGGTTAGAGCCCTCATTTAGGGCAAACAATACTGAATGCACCGATACTGATATTCGAGGGAGATGGGAGGGATAAAATAAAATCAATGGATATTTTTTTGACCTATTGATGCTAAATATTACATTCAATGGTAGTATATTTTATACATTAGGCGTCACTCTCAGTTCTATTTCTTGTTATCATTGTGCTATAACAGGACTTAAAAGGACAATACAGTTCGGCCGCCGAGGACTTGTCACTTTCCACGGTGTGGATAGTATTTCAACGGACGCAATATATTATATTGCAAACGCTAATTTTAGGAATAATCATCAACAATTTAATTAATTGAACTTTTGATGATTATTAATTAAACTTTTGCTGCTGATGATTTGTTATCACCTGGTAAACACATGCGTGGATATCACAAGAGGATTAAAGGTGAGAAAAATGATAACAATACCAACCAACCTCAGCTTTTCTATAACGCACCTACCCCCCCCCCCCCCCCACACACACACACCCCTACACACACACTTCAGTTCAGTTCGGATATGAAATTAAAGTATTATTCGTTCACTCTAGATCATCATACATCTCTGCGTGTAGCCAATTGACTTGATTTCATACCATGATCTCTGTAGAATCCAACTTACTTTCTCCTGATTCTCTCCTGCTCCATGATGTACCCAGACACCAATTAAGTGCAGTTGCACTGAGGCTCGTTAACCAGTGCCGGAGCCCGAAACCTTTTCTAAAGGAGTTCTCGGCCACCGGGCCTGGCGTTATTATTATAAGACGGAGACCTTGTTTCTATATGTCATTCTACAACTCCAAACTTTATACTATATGATACCAGTGAAGTCACTTTTGCCTAGGGCTCTATTACGTACTGAACTCTCAATAGCTGTGATCCATTTTCCACATTGTCAGGGTGATAGCATTACCCCCCCCCCCCTCCCTCCGCCCCACCCCCCCCCCCCTCTCAAAGAAGCCGGTCTGCTGTTTGGACATTGTGTTTTTTCTAAGGAGCGACAGGAAGACAGCTAACATTGCTATGTCGCTTCCTTGCAGTGTATCAAATTTTATTTAAAGGATTTTTATTTCAGTTATTAGGGGACGCGGTGTATCAGTAGGTGGAGAGGTGCCGGCTGCAAGCCGAGAGGTCCTTGGTTCGATTCCCACCTGCGGCAACCGCGTTGTGTCATTGGGCAAGACACTTCACCCCCATTGCCCGCGTGGGGGGCACGGTGGCGTTGTGTATTAAGGCGTACTGCAAGTCGATGGTGCACTTGTCTTCAACCAATGCCAACCCTGCTTGTGTGGAGTTAGTTTGTTGGGGAGCTGAAAGTTGCTCGCCGTTGCTCGGTGGTTCTCTCCGGGTACTCCGGCTTCCTCCACCCGTAAAACTGTCGTGATCATGATGGGCCATTGCGCAGAAATATGTGACCTTATCCACCAAGAAATAACATATCAATTTAGTGAAATGCTTATTAACTGTATGATATTTGATGTGTATGACATTTAGTGGTCTTACAGCGTGGTAAAGAGACCGCGTGGTATATCAGGTTAGAGCCCTCATATAGGGCAAACAATACTGAATGCACCGATACTGATATTCGAGGGAGATGGGAGGGATAAAATAAAATCAATGGATATTTTTTTGACGTATTGCTGCTAAATATTATATTCGATGGTTGTATATTTTATACATTAGGCGCCACTCTCAGTTCTATTTCTTGTTATCATTGTGCTATAACAGGACTTAAACGGACAATACAGTTCGGCCGCCGAGGACTTGTCACTTTCCACGGTGTGGATAGTATTTCAACGGACGCAATATATTATATTGCAAACGCTAATTTTAGGAATAATCATCAACAATTTAATTAATTGAATTTTTGATGATTATTAATTAAACTTTTGCTGCTGATGATTTGTTATCACCTGGTAAACACATGCGTGGATATCACTAGAGGATTAAAGGTGAGAAAAATGATAATAATACCAACCAACCATAGCTTTTCTATAACGCACCTACTTCTCCCCCCCCCCCCCCCCCCCACACACACACACTTCAGTTCAGTTCGGATATGAAATTAAAGTATTATTCTTTCACTCTAGATCCTCATACACCTCTCCATGTAGCCAATTGACTTGATTTCATACCATGACCTCTGCAGGATCCTACTTACTTTCTCGTGATTCTCACCTGCTCCATGGTGTACCCAGACAACAATTAAGTGCAGTTACACTGAGGCTCGCTAACCGGTGCCGGAGCCCGAGACCTTTTCTAAAGGAGTTCTCGGCCACCGGGCCAGGCGTTATTATTATAAGACGGAGACCTTGTTTCAATATGTCATTCTACAACTCCGAACTTTGAACTATATGATACCAATCAAGTCACTTTTGCCTAGTGCTCTCGTGCGTACTGAACTCTCGATAGCTGTGATCCATTTTCCACATTGTCAGGGTGATAGCATCCCCCCCCTCCCCCTTCACAATGAAGCCGGTCTGCTGTTGGGACATTTTACTTTTCTAAGGAGCGATAGGAAGACAGCTAACTTTGCTATGTCGCTTCCTTGTAGTGTATCAAATTTTATTTAAAGGATTTGTATTTCAGTAATTAGGAGGGCGCGGTGGCTCAGTTGGAGGAGAGATGCAGGCTGCAAGCCGAGAGGTCATTGGTTCGAATCCCATCTGCGGCAACCGCGTTGTGTCCATGGGCAAGACACTTCACCCCCATTGCCCACGTGGGGGCACGGTGGCGTTGTGTACGAAGGCGTACTGCACGTCGATGGCGCACTTGTCTTCAACCAATGCCAACCCTGCTTGTGTGGAGTTAGTTTGTTGGGGAGCTGACAGTTGCTCGCCGTTGCTCGATGGTTCTCTCAGGGTACTCCGGCTTCCTCCACCCGTAAAACTGTCGTGATCATGATGAGCCATTTTGCAGAAATATGTGACCTTAACCCTTTACCTAACGAATCGCCCGCATCCGCGCGCGTAATATGCAAATTCAACAGTTGAAAAAATATTATATTTCAAAACATTTCAACAAAACCATATCACGTGACCCCTCTTTGGAACGAGCTCGCCGAGCTCGTTCCAACGATGGGTCACATGATATGGTTTTGCTGAAATTGTTTGAAAAATATAAAAAAGGAGATTTAAAATAATAAATTTTGATATCGTCTACGTTGGGTAAAGGGTTAACCACCAAGAAATAATAAATAATTTCAGTTATTGTATTTTCGATGTAATTGGTTACTGCGAATAAAGATCTCACTCACTCACGGCCCATGCGTGGATTTTGACCACTCCACGGTGATTATTCTGTACTGTACATCTCTAATTTGAACAAAAATAATACGTTGACGATTCGATGAAACTACACTCGTGCACGCGTTGCAAGCAAATAAACTTGAAGGCGATAATTTACAGCCTTTTTCAAAAAAGCCTTTCAGGCGGTATAATTGTCGATCTAGTTACCCGATTACTGGCGGAAATCTCCGGGGCAATACGAACTGCAATGTAACTTTCGATAATTTGCTTTATCAGAAAGACTAAGATGAAGTTTGTGTACGCGTGTTCCATATTTGGATTTTCATTGACGAATCGTATGATAGGGGTTGTTATTGGAAGCAAAACTGTGCATTATTTAAACTAATACAAAGTTGCTGATCTAAGAATGCCCAATTTCTGCTAAAATAATATACAGTTGTTGCCGATGGAGATCATTCATTGGTATTCATTGGGTCAGAAGCGGAGGAAATAGAGAGCAATCGCTTGACTGGACTGGTTACGTGAAATAATTCATGCGAGGTGAGGGACGTTGTACAAACACGAGTACGCGAATGCGCACGAGTGTTTTACAATATAGTCCCTCGCCTCGAATGAATTATTTCCCGCAACCAGTCCAGTCAAGCGATTATTCTGTTTATTACTTTTCATTATTAACGATAATTATATTATTTAACTTTTTCCCTAACGTAACGACCAAAAACGGGCGGCGCCATTCTCAAAATTCGCCAATTTTCATTATTTTTTTCAATTTTTGTCTCAAAAACATAGGTTATGACCCCTCATTGGAACGAGCTCGTCGAGCTGGTTCCAATGAGGGTCATAACCTATGTTTTTGAGACAAAAAATGAAAATAATAATTATTCAAGAATGTTTTGGCAAGTGTCGTCTGCTTTTCATGTTAGGTAAAGGGTTAAAAAAGCAAAAAAAAAAAATAAATAAAAAAAAAACAATGAAGTCCCCATTACACCCACGGCAAAACGTCTTCGTTGGTCTGCACGGATACATGACACGATTGTTGATTGCATAATTCACTTGTGAAGTTATCGTTTATAATCAAACCCGGAAATCGCAGTAAATCACACTTTGGAAAGTTATAAAATTATATTATTCAATCAGCTTTCCAGACATTAAGTCACACTACTGTGTTTACTTGTAGGGAATTCCCATTCAGCTCCGCACCATATATATATTCCTCACCACAACACATAAAATGTAATAACGTAGCACGAAAATATAAGAAGGGGAACTCTGTCATTTGTTTACAATGCTGAAACAAACAAGCTCGTAGAAGTTGATGAATATTCAGGAGTTCAGTTTCAGTTAAACTCCACATATGGAGTTCCAGAACTGGGTCGGTTCACAGAACCACTGAACAATAGTTTGAAAAGATTTTCTGTCCTTGTAAGGTATATCAACAGAACAGGCAGCATAAAATGTTCAGAAAAGAGTTTATTTTCATTGGATTAAAGACTACATGTGTAAGCTGTGTTTATAGTCGATTAGATAAATGCATTACCGAGCTTTGCTCGAGGTGGCTGTGAATTAATATGGAATATACAGTGTCGATCCTCTCTCAAGCTTAATATGGGATTTATGGGCACCTTACATACCATACTATAGCACCAACAAACTGTTTATCGAATAATGACTACCTAAATGCTAGAAGCTAGAGTAGATAAATAATGAGCAGCCCATAGATATGGATTCTGCCTCATGGAATCAATTACTAAAACCATTTTATTCACTTCTTCAGATGCATAAACCTCTGGCTGATTTATATAAAATTAACACAGACAGATTAACTGAAAAGGGCGTTCAGGAGGTAAGGACAGATTAATTTTTATGATGACTAACTATTAAGACTGTTACAATAAAGTTTATTGCAGGCGTGCAAACTTACACCCGAGCAAGGAAACGATATATTTCTGGACTCTGGCTTACGTCCCTGCACAAATGGTTTATTTTTCCTGTCGTTAAAATTACACACATCTCTCAAAACCCACACTTTCGAAAACCTTCCCTAAAGAGAAAAACAAATTGTGATTTAAGATTTCCTGTTCACCACTCACTGTTTTCAACCGATGGTCAAGGAAATGGACTACGGATTTTGATTATGTTGAAACGAGTTCATTTTTAAATCTTAAGTAAAAGTAAGTGTGCGGTTTTGTCTTCAACCAGTGCTAAACCTGTTTGTATGGAGTTAGTATGTTGGGAGTCTGACAGTTGCTCACAGCTGCGCTTATTCTATTTCGAAACAGAGAAGCATATAATCCATGAATTGCAAATAACGAGACGTTATGCTCACAAATTATAACAAAAGGCAGTACTGTGGTTACGAAAGTGGACACAAACTTTCTATCGGATCGCGGTTGAGTCTCGATTTGGCCGAAATTGCCTGTCCACATCATCCCTATGCCCTTGTGGAATCTTACCCGTCGACAAAATGCACCTGTATTGAAAGTCAGATGCCACTTTTGTTTGTTTTAACACAGACAAAAATGGAACTGCATTTTCCTTACTCTAATCTGATAAATCTCATATAAATATCTCTATACATTACAATTTTCAGCACACATCTTTGAATTTACCAAAGGCGTCTGAAAATATAAATTGCTCCATTGAGTTTTTAAGACCTCTACTTTGTTGTTTCCCTAGCTATTTGTAGGTTGTAGAATTGTGTTTCTGTTTGTTTAATATAATTTATGTTAAGTAGATGATGTATACTTTGGAACAAAAAATATATTTATTTATTTATTTATTTATTTATTTATTTATTTATTTATTTATTTATTTATTTATTTATTTATGCTCCATTTTGTTGACGACTGTTTATATTTCACACTGTACATATATAGGAACTCAACCAACCATTGAAGGGATTTGTCAGCATGTATTGAATGCTATCTGGGGGATAACATACAATTGGGAAAATAACCACCTGAAAGGACCAAAGTGGAGCTTTATTTTTATCGGGAAGTTGTGAAAAGGCTACATTTCTTTTCCATGGACATATCTGCATGAAATATGTGGTTCTGTGAATTCATTTCATGGTGTGAATATTCGTATATCAGCGAAACGATACACATGTTTTGCGTTGAATCCCCTTTTCAACTGCTAAAGTCCAAATCCAAATTTCACAGAATTTATTTTCCAAGAGCAAACGTATACGGGTACAGACGTTTAGCAGTTTTTTAAGCCTATCTCTGCCACCACGGCTGATTTGAGTCCTGTCGGTCTGTCTCCACGTCCCTGGCTATCTCATTAACAGTACGTCTCTGCCCCTGCTACTCTCGATGCCCCCTATTTCTCTCTCACTCACTCACTTTCTCTCTCTCTCTTTCTCTCTCTCCTTGTCTCTCTCTCTTTCTCTCGCTGTCTCTCTATCTCCCTCTCTCTCTCTGAACAGACAGACAGATAAAAAACAGAGAGACAGACATGCAGACAGACAGACAGACAGACATGCATACAGACGGCCAGACAGATAAACAAACAGACAGAGAGAGAGAGAGAGAGAGAGACAGACAGACAGACATACAGACAGACAGACAGACAGACAGACAGACAGACAGACAGACAGACAGACAGACAGACAGACAGACAGAGATGTAGAGCACAGTTAATGAGACAGACAGACAGACAGACAGACAGACAGACCGACAGACAGACGGACTAGAGGGAGAGATTCATCCGGAGAAACAGAGACCGAGATGAAGAGTAGAGTTAATGAGATAGACGGAGACGTAGAAACAGACAGAAATGGCTCGAATCGTTCGTGATGACAGAGATAGGGTTCACCTGGATGTCGCATTACCGTAGCACTCTTATCTAGCCAAGTCTCGGCTGCCTCAAACAGCCATGATTTGTTCTGAAGGAAAGTATTTTTAAAATTGTCGGCAGGTTAAGAGTTCTTCATCGATTGCTAACTATTTACAGCCATATCCTAACTTGCTTCTTGGGTTGAAAATGTGGTTGAATATATGGGTATTTTCGGGCAACTTGCAAAAATCTATCCCTGTTATGAAAAAAACTTTCAGTTAAACAGTGTTTCGGATTGCATGTTGCGCTGAACCTTTGGTTGTATTCGTGAGAGTTTTCAAGGCATCTTGGAATATTTCAATATTGTAGTGGATAGTTTGGAGGGTAAAATGATAACTTATATGTATATTGTCAAAATGTCAGTTAAATCCACCCCCCCCCCCCCCCTCCGTACGATCAACAAGGAAAGTTTCCATTATCGATGGACATGAAATATAACATGTTAGATAACTAGAGGTGCAATGTTTCACTCATACATTTAAGCTGTCACTCATACAACTGTGTTCTCTTTTGTGAAGGTCAATTTATTACTACTTGTATTCTAGACGGTTGTGACGAAATGAGAGCAGCACCTCCGAAGCACTCGCCATTTTTATATGCATAACCACGATTTTCCAAATGGAATGGTCTTGTCGTATGCTGCCGGCTCTCAGACATTACTGTATAATCGATCCGTCCTTATTCCAATCGAATTTACATCGTTTTGTTCTTTCTCCCGACAGGCATTGTAGAAAATGCAGTATGGTGATATTTGAATTTTATTTTTTTTGCAAGAATTCAACAGGAGAGGTATATGAGTAACCTTTGCTATAGAGCAATTGGACTTTAAACCCCAGTCGATGGACCCCCACCCACTGGGTAAGTATAATGAGTAGATGATCCCTGTACCAACAAGTTGTGTAATAATCAGCCAGTAGTGTAATATTAACCAGTAAGGTAATAAAATCAACTTGTAGCGTAATAATCAACCATTACTGCAATACAAATCACCCTACAGTGTAATGAACGCTACCAGTAGTGGAAAAAAAATCAGTGAAAATCAACATTTCATCTAAAATTCAAAAAGTCCTCTGGTAACTCAAATTAGAGTTTTGGTATGTCTTTTCGGCTTTTGATCATAAGTCTCAATACGTTTTCGAAGGAAAATGTAATTAGGTTGGTTCATAACTGTGACTGAAGATGTTTTCATGCTCTTTATGGGCGTATGTACTGGCGTTAAGGTCTCCTGATTCGTATCTGCCCATATCACTGTTGCAAAGTTGCAAAATTAATATACTACTCAAAGTGTGCTAAGCACCACATATTTGACACATCATTGTGAAATTTTCTTGTGACACATTTAGGATATTTTTGGTGTATATGATTGAGGAATGGAATGAGATGGTCCCCGGTGTTTACATTAGCTCTCTTGACAGGCAGACTTTCCGTGACAGTCGTGGAAAACATGTACCCCTTGATTTTCATGATGTTTCCGTGTACTGTCTACATGTACATAACATGTGTAGGGTATTCAGTCTTCATATCAATACAAACCCTTGTGATTTAATGAATGAATATGGCGAATGCAAATGTAAGAAGACACTTGTCTGAAGCAGAAGTGTGGCGGGCTGTAGGGATGGGGGAACAATGGGCTACCCATCGTCAGGTTGGTGAAGCACTTGGTGTGCACAAAACGGTTAAGGATATAATTAAATAAAAAATATATACATTTTTCATAACAATATTTCAACTAAAACGTAAAACAGGTAATTGGATGTACTTGGTGCTTAGCAAACTTTCAGTAGTTTATAACTTCAAAGGAAGTCAACCAATTATTTATGGCAATGTCGTACTACTTGTTAGAGGTGCTTACACCGGACATATTAAATGTGTTCAGAGTAACTGGTAGGTGATAAAGCGTATGTTTCTGGGACACGAAATTTCTCATCTCTTGCGTTGTCTGTATTTGTCATTTTTAATATGACCCTGATGGATCTCTAATGATCTTCACCCACCCACCCCTCCCTCCTTCCACCACTGTATCCCGAAACATGATTTATCTGTCTGGTTGTTCGTTTAAAAACAAAATACCACCAAGACTCGTTCGACTGAGTGTGGTGCTGATCTTCCGTCCAGGGAGGCGTGCACTACCTTTTCATGGTGCGGGAGATCTTTTGATTGTTGATCTCCCAATTCTGTTATTTGTGAGTGAAACCTGTGGATTGACGTGCACACCTCAAGCGCAACTCAGTCCAGCCATAGAGTTCACCTTAGTGTTTTCTTCTTAATGGTACGATGGAAACATCCATCTCTCAAACTCAAACCCGCTTACTTTGGAGTATACGAAAATGTGTTAACCTCTCAGTAACGACGTCTGAAACAGTATTTCCAACTACCTGAATGGTCATAGCGTTTTAAATTAGAACTAAATTCTCTGCAGTTATGCAAGATCCGAATAGCGATTTACCACACACAGGTTACTGTCTGCTGACCATTAAAATGAATTACTTTACTCCAGACCATGAACCAGTTGGACAATTGTGACGAAATGAGAGCAGCCCCTCCGAAGCACTCGTCATACTGGCCTGGCTTGTGTACACTGTACCTCCCCGTTAACGTAGATCTCGTCTATTTCTTCTATTTGGAAAAACGGCCGAACTGAAACAAAAAATGTTGGGGTTCCATTTTCCTTCAAAAAATGCATGGGCGTCTCCAATTAAAAAACATAGCTTCGATTTCCCCCAAAGCAGCCAACCAGACCGATAAATCTATGCATTTCTATATAGCGATAGAAGCGGCGTGGGTGTATGAAAGCTTGAGCGATTCGTCGTGTGTATTAAACATAAAGACAAACAGGGGACCAGAAAGTTCCACAAAAACTACTCTTCATCATCAACCAGTTACGTTGAAAACGTTTTATGGTATCTTATAACCCTCCATCTTAACACTGGGGTAAGCAACCTATAACAAATGTCTGCATTGCTACACATAATTGCCTAACTCATAATTTTAACTCAACTAGTGGCAGTTATATAGGCACAGGTGCTGAAAGTTACCTTCAACAGCCGTATATACGCACGTAAAAAAAAAAAACGCGAAAACATCTTCCGTCCCAGTATTGACCCCAAAGAAATGTTATTTGACCCAGAAAACATCATTAGGCTTATCAATAATTAAAATTCAACAAGATGTAGCAAAATTATAATTCAAACCACCAGAAAACCTTTTGAAAGTTTATTGAAAAAATGCTCGGATTTGCACTGACTTTTATTGCACAAATGGTTTATTTACGGTCTTACTGGTAATTACACCACTGGTTGATTTTTATAATGTTACTCGTTGATTATTACACCACTGGTTTATTTTTATTACATTACTGGTTAATATTGCACAACTGGTTGATTATTACACTTCTGGCTGTTACAGTTCTTTAAGGAGTAACTCCACATGTGTGTCCGGCTCGGTAATGTTGGTAACCCAAGATGCGTGACGATGTTTCGTCCGTGAGTGTCTAAGCAACAATCGCGATCCTGATTTGGTCAGCAGTTGCTATGTTTATAATTATGATGTGATGTCATGGAATTCAAGCATTGTCAGGCTCACACGTGTCAAGAGAAAATACCATTCGTTTTTTTTTAATTTTGTTTTGATTTAAGCGATTCAAACGGCCATTCTTAAAATGTCCACCTAGAAAAATTCAGACAGGTATTAGTTGTGCATTAGGGGTACATCAAGCCTTCACGTCTTGATAATAGCCGGCCTTCCTCAAATAACAGTGGCATTATTTAAATGCGCGACGTAACAAAAATGAGTTGCATTTACAGACTTCTGTATAAACCGCTCAGTGTATGAGTGTATGTTTAAATAATGGTGCAGTACGGTCGCCGTGGACTGGTCGTAATCCACGCGTGGCAGTGTTGTCCACGCATGCGTTTACCGGGTCATCATCAAAATTAATGAAGCACCGGGTGTAATCGATGATTCATTATTTTTTGTTTGTTTATTCCTATATTTAGAGTTTGCAATATGATATTATAGCGTCCGTGGAAATACAGGCCTGGCATTCTGAAAAATGCAGGAGGGCAAAAAATCGCTCTCCTCAATCAGCTTAGGAGAGCAATTAGCTTTACGCAGCATTTTAAGTATCCAGTTGAACGAACTCATTGAAACTGAAACCAACAGACTGCATCAGTGATTTTATTAACTTTACTAAGGTAAAGCGTAAACTCTTAGACATCTAGATGTCTCACTCAACAACCGAACACACACTTGACAAGACCTGTGTGTGTACCCAGACCTGTTGTCCAAGAATGTCATACGCCTACCACTACCACCTTCAACCCCCCAAGGGGGGTTGAAGGTGGTAGTCGTAGGCGTATGACTTTCTTGGACAACAGGTCTGCTTGAATCTACAGTCACATCCTGGTGCACGTGCTTCAAGTGACAGGATAGTAGTAATGGTAGTATATTATAGTGTCAATATTCCTCAAATAATTACCCCTCAAACTGTGATGTCAGTTGTTGAACTTGAAACTGACAGAAAAACAAATATTGCTGTGACCCATTGTGCTTCAAATGATTGCAACTGTGTTTGGGTATGGTTGCAGCCATTACCTTTTACCACTAAACGACTTTCAAAATGAAATTACGTGATGTTATGTGACTTCAAAGTTAAATTACATTTTTGCTTTACAAAAAAAATTTAATGTGAGCATAATACATGTAATCTCAATCATCCCAGACCAAAATATTTAGGAGGGCAATTTTTCGCTCTCCTTAATTCTTTCAGGAGGGCAGTAAGGAGAGCTAAAAAATCGATCTCCTGAAATTGCCAAGCCTGGAAATACTGCCCACCCGTGGAAAGGGATCAGTCAACAGCAGCCGCACTGTAGTATATCAAACTGGTGACACGTTTGAGTATGATATATATTTTGACGAACGGATGAAGTACGTGAGACAGTTTTCTAAACCTCCTAAGCGAAAAATATATCCGCATTCTAGTACACTATTGGAGATATACTTCTGCCATGATAACCTCTAGCATACAACACGATCCATAGAAACAATTTTTCTTAATGATTAGAAGGTCAAAATAATAGTTTTAGAATAATAAATCTACTTGAATAACAAAATAATGTTCTGTTTGTTTTTCAGTTGTCACTATTCATATCAAGGCTTTCTGGTCCAGCCATCGGTGTCAGTGTTTATGGCTTGTTTGTGATAGATAAATCCACCATTCTTATGGTAAGTATTATGCCATAATGGCAAAACGTTGTTGCAGTCATTTTCTTGCTCTTGTTACTCGAGTTTTGTCAATCGCGCTTGGGCTCCTTTTCTTTATGCTATCTAATGCCTTTTATTATGTATATCATTCGAATTTCTTATTACGGCCCGAAGAATGTGTTTTTCCGAAACAAATACTTGGAATTCAAAAACACGGCTTCGTCATGTACCCGTTTTAACCCTTTACCCAACGTAACGGCCAAAACCGGCCAACGCTATTCTCAAAAATCGCCAACTAAGTTTTATTAGTTTTTCATTTTTGGTCTCAAAATCATAGGTTATGATCCTTCATTGGAACGAGCTCGTCGAGCTCGTTCCAATGAGGGTCATAACCTATGATTTTGAGACAAAAAATGAAAAAGATTAGTTATTCAAGAATGTTTTTGGCAAGTGTCGTCTGCTTTTCATATTAGGCAAAGGGTTAACCCTTTACCTAACATGAAAAGCAGACGACACTTGTAAAACAAAATCTCGAACAACTAATTTTTTTCATTTTTTGTCTCAAAAACATAGGTTATGACCCCTCATTGGAACGAGCTCGACGAGCTCGTTCCAATGAGGGGTCATAACCTATGTTTTTGAGACAAAAAATGAAAAAATAATGAAAATTAATTAGCGGTTTTTGAGAATAGCGCTGACCGGTTTTGGCCGTTACGTTGAGAAAAGGGTTAAAGGTCTAGTGTTCCCCGTAGTTATCAAAAGCATTCCGAACGTAAGCACGTAAATCTTATCCATAAATCCTATCCAGAAACCGTGTTATTGTACGTGACGAGACCAGTGTTTTGACTAGAATAGTATGTGTGGCAGATTTTATTGAAATTTGAAGGTTCGACAGATGTTTGATATACATCTCTCCTATATATTGTAACAAGGCGAAGACATGTGTACAAGATTTGATGGCCAAAAAAATAAGCACTCTACCAGTCAACGATAATCTCGACAAATATTAAAACTACATCATCAAGGCATGCTTTCAACGAAGGCATGCCTTGATGATATAGTTGGAATATTTTATCAGTATCACTGTCCGAACTAATCAGATTTCCATCCTCACTTCATCTTCTCGAAGTCCATTGTCCCCCATATGCTGCATGAGTCACGAACAGAAAAATGTGCAATCGTACATAATCGATGTTCAATATTCGATATTCTGGGGGCGAATGTTCGATTCGAGTGGAAATTTTACATTCCCAGGACCCAACTGGCGATTTAGACATAATTTGATGCCCATTATTTGAAAAATTGCTTTCGAAAAACATCACAAAATCCAATTGGGTCCAATGCAGAATCACTGCATATGAATACAATACAATCACTAAATATAATCATGACCTAAAGATATCTCAACATCAGCATTATAATCAGCGTTTGCGTATTGACCTGTTTTATCACTAGTCTGTGTTTGTCTTACATGAAATTACACATTTGTCATTTTATGAAAGGCTGAGAAGTTGGAATTTCGTCGTTTTCAAGGTATTCCCAGCAACGTGACGATTTTTTTACAAGAGATATCGGTTGAGGTGCGGACATAAAGACTATTTGATACATATTTAACCGATCTAACAAATTTCGGCATTAATAATGGTGTGATAATAATTAACTAGTAAAATTTATCTCTTTATTTTGCAGTTGGTTGGAACATTGGTAACGTATGCGGTATTAGTTGTGCAACTGCAGCCGACCACAACATGTGACACATGAATCTTTGAGAGTAACCCGACACGGATGGACATGTTACTTAAAAATAATTACTCTGAGCCATGTGACAAGTTTAAATCGGTACCTGGATCTATCACAATAACTACAATATTAAACTTTTTCAACCAGAGGCCCTGGTGGCATTACTGTAAAACCTTTATATTGTATCAACGCGAATAGAAAATTCCATCTGTGAAATACAATCACTAAAACGAATCAGCGGTGCTTTAAATTACCACGCCTTCGATAACGCTAAATATTCAGTTGAACAGGACACAGACCGAGAATACAGGTCTCGAAAATATAATTGCAAAATTTTATATAGTCTTGCACCTTGTTAACATTATTAAAGCAACACTGACGGATTTTATATTGTTTCATTGGAGCTAGTCAGTTATACCTTTACCCTTTAGTGTTACAATTATTACTGAATATCTCTTTTGAAACAATATAAAATCCGTCCCTATAGGAATGAAGTTATTACCGATATCCCCTACTGCTTACCGTTTGTTACGAAATAGTGTACGGAGTGCCTAATTTTTGTTTGTTCAAAAGTTTATGTATGTGTATTGTTTAGCATGGAAGATGAAGAATGGATGGCTATAGTGTATAATTCCAAAATTAAACGAGCCTTCCCTTGGTGAAGGTGAACTTTGGAATTCTACGAGACATAGAATCCCTTAAACGAGACTGTGATGCGCATGCGTTAGTCGGGTTTCAAAGATATATAGAGATTAATTGCTTGACTGGACTGGTTACGTGAAATAATTCATGAGAGGTGAGGGACGTTGTACGAACACGAGTCCTCGAATGCGCACGAGTGTTTTACAATATAGTCCCTCGCCTCGAATGAATAATTTCACGTAACCAGTCCAGTCAAGCGATTACTCTGTTTATTACTTTTCATTATTAAGGATAATAATATTATTTAACCCTTTACCTAACGTAAAGGCTAAAAACGGCCAGCGCTATTCTCAAAACTCGCCGATTAATTTTCATTATATTTTTCATTTGTTGTCTCTAAAAAATAGGTTATGACCCCTCATTGGAACGAGCTCGTCGAGCTCGTTCCAATGAGGTGTCATAACCTATATTTTTGAGAAAGAAAATGAAAATAATAGTTAATCAAGATTTTTTTTTTTTTGCAAGTGTCGTCTGCTTTTCATGTTAGGTAAAGGGTTAAAAAAGCAAAAAAAAAAACCCAAAACAATGGAGTCCCCATTACACCCACGGCAAAGCGTCCTCGTTTGCGGGCACAGACACATGACACAATTGTTGATTGCATAATTCACTTGTGAAGTTATCGTTTATAATCAAACCCGGAAATCCCAGTAAATCACAAATTGGATTGGCGTTATCGATATTGGTACACATGTATGGAGATGTAGATGTAACAGTAGAAACATTCTCGTGTGGAATTAAAAAGCCAGACGACAACAGAACGTGTATTATGCGCGATAGTATAGTCGGGTGGAGGTGGCATTTAAGCCCTTCGGGATTTATGACTCACAGAATCCAAATCAAACTTCGCCTTTACCAAGGGAAGGCTCGTTTAATTTTGGAAATCTATCACGTCAGAATCCCTGTCTTTCTCAAATGAGACTTCAAAGCTGATAAAGACAAAATGTCGAAGTACAAATAGCTAACCTAGGTATGCTGTAACACAGCTTTACCGAAAGCATGCCCCTGATCACATCTTTATGGTAAAAACGGGAGAATGTCGAGGTGCTATTCCATCCAGCAGTTTTCATGATATCCTGGATTGGAACGGAATTTTGTTTTGCCTTAGATGTGGCTGCTGCACGAACACTGTCGAGGAACCTGCGTTATGTCTATGCCAGATCGAATCATCACCGTCCTGATCTATCTACTGATAGTGTCCCTGGTCATTGGTTCATGTGGTTTGACATAGTTTCGTAATAGTTTGGTGGAAGTAATTCTTGGTGCGAAGTACATATTATTTTAAAACTGTGAAAACACAACGGCTCCTGTCTGACTGATATGCAAGTAAACCCACTCCCGAATAACAAAAGCCAGGGCAGCTTTGTTTCAACAAACCGCCAAAGTAAACAATAAACTTAGATTTGCTCGTTTCCTAATTATCAACATATAGCATTTGAACACTTTGTAAACGCGCTGCATCGTCAGAGCTATCAACATAGTCAGTTTTAAGGTAAGATCTTTTAACGAAACGAGTATTACTGATGAAAGTGTACGAAGATATATGAACTACTTTGTCGATATCCCATAAATTCGAGTAGCGGGCCTGTGGTGGTTTCAGATTGAGTACACCTTTCATAAATCTAGCCCCAAGCGGATGTCATCCAGTAGGACACGAGTTGAAACGAATTCCCAAAGAAGATAACGCTCCTCTGGCTGTGTTAATAGACGTATACCAAAGTCCATTGCCGAACTGTTCAGCAAAGAATTCTATGGCATTATTTACAGAAACCGAAATCGGATTAATCTGTTGTTCATCGCGGTAGCGAAACCATTATTTATTTATTTATTTATTGATGTTTAAGGTCACATATTTATGCACAATGGCTAATCATGACCGTGACAGTTTTACGGGTGGAGGAAGCCGGAGTACCCGGAGAGAACCACCGAGAAACGACGAGCAGCTGCCGGCTCCCCAACATCGTAACTCCGCACTGCAGCACAGGCAGGGTTAGATTGGTTGAAGACATGCGTACCATCGACGTGCAGTACGCCTTAGTACACGGCGTCATCGTGCCCCCACACGGGCAATGGAGATGAAGTGTCTTGCCCAAGGACACAACGCGGTTGCCGCAGGTGGGATTCGAACCGAGGACCTCTCGGCTTGCAGCCTGCATCTCTACCTACTGAGCCACCGCGCTCCCAGCGAAACCATTACACATCATATTGTTTTTTAGTCGACACACCCAAGGAAAACATGATAATATTGGTTGCTTGGTCAGAAAAGCCCTTCTTTCCGTGTAGTTGCCTGACATCTTGCATGCTATCATTATCAGTTTCAGGTGAAGGGGATGAGAAGTTTGTGAATGAGGAAGCCACAGGAGATTTATGTCTTTCGGGAGTATAAGTGGTGTCTCCACCAAGGTGCGCATGGAAGTTGTAAACCATGCTTGTGGTGGCCTGTCTGGTGGTAGAATAACCCCCTTTGGTTTGTCAAGTAGTATCTTCTGAATACAACGGCTTAGTAAGCAGAAAGGGGGAAATAAATAATTTATTCCAATCAATTGCAAATGCGTTGATATATACTGAGGCAAAAAAAACCCAGAAAGTATAATAAACTCTGAGAAGCATTTTTTTAGTATTATCGACTTTAATCCCAAACAAATTATTGTAAATCCATATTTCGAGTCTAGCTGTATGAATTTGCATAATTTCATGTTCTTACAGTTGCCAGCGTCACACCAGGACGTCGCAATTCAGACATGGAGTGAAATGAAATGTTTACAAATGCAGTCAATAGCGTGTATGTCCACCGTTTGCCTCTTGGATGGCAAGACATCGACGGCGCATGGACCTGATAAGTCTCTGGGTGTCACCATGTGGTATTGCGTTCCACTCCTTCCTTAGAACATTACGTAAATCGCCTAACGTCTGAAGATCATGAAGTCGTACTCGACAGGTCCAATTGATCCCAAAGCTGCTCGATTGGCGACAAATCTGGCGAAAGTGAGGGCCAAGGAGGAAGTTCGATGCTCTGCTCCTCAAGAAAGTCACGACAGATACGCGCCACGTGACATCGGGCATTGTCTTGCTGGAATAACTGCAATCCCACGTTAGAGTTGAACAACGGGACAACAGCAGCCTTAGGAATGTCGTCTCTATATATCTGCCCATTCAGATTACCACAGATGAAGATCAACTGCGTTCGATAGTGCAAGGAAATTCCTGCCCAAACCATTACACTACCCCCGTTGAAACGGTCCCATTCCCGCACGCAAGCATCAGAAAACCGTTCTCCTCCTCGGCGATACACTCTTGCCCTACCATCAGCGCGCCGTAGACAAAATCGTGATTCATTGTTAAAAAATTGTGCTCCAACGCTGCTGAGTCCAGCGAACACGCTGACGTACCCATTCCATTCTGACGGTACGATGACATTGGGTAAGAATTGGTTCGTGGTATGGACGCCTACTGCGGATGTCGTGTTCAGCGAGTCTGTTGCGGGCAGTTTGTGCACTGATTCTATTGTTAGCTCTACTTGGAGTAACTGCTGCTGTCCTCGTCGCCGGAAGGAAGCGATCCCGCAAGTGAGAAGTCCTGATGTGTCGGTCTTGTTCAGGGGTCGTAACTCTTGGTCGACCTGAACGCGCTTGGTAGACAGTAAATCCAGTGGTTCTGTACCTTCCAGTGAGACGGTAAATAGTAGTCACAGTTACTCCGAACTCAGCAACGAGCTCATCTGGAGGTACCCCAGCCCCATGCAATCCATTAGCACGCAACCTCTGATTTTCGGTTGACCTTGTCATTTTTTATAATGTCGGAGTACAAAAACTAGCGTATTTTTTCAATAACCCAGGCTCTCTAGCACAACTTAACACAAAGAAAATCGTCGGTTACCCATTCAATTTGACATTCTCGGGTAGCACGTGCTATTTGGAAATCTGTAGCAAAATTGTATACGGTTGGGAGGACAACGACAACATGTCATTAAACAGACAACATCAGAACTATTATATTTCATCCTTTATGCTATTTCTCCACATTTGTTTCTATCATACTTTCTTTTTTGACTCAGTATGTGTAGCACATGGGTCGGGTTTCTATGAACAATAGGTTTCAACTTTTACATTCAATCTAGACGCAAAAAGGTCTATACTGGGATTATGAAAGCGAGAAAAAAAATGCTTTGGAAAGGAAAATTTTGTTACCTAATTCCCATTCTACTTTCTCACTAAACTGTCTGGAGAGGTTAACCGCCTCGTTAAGTGCACCAGGTATATGCGAGCATGAGGTAGGTCCACATATTATTTTCAATGCAAAATCCCTAAATCTTCTTACTAACACTATTACAGTCAGCTGATTTGATTCCGATCATACTATTGACATAATGCATTGCGATTGAACTGTCGGTTAACACATGAACATATTTGTTAACTAACTGGGTGATAAAGGCTTTAAGTGTCAAAAGTCTTGCCTTGAATTCCAATACATTAATATGACAACGCCTTTCACTGACCGACCACAGACCTCCAGAAGTTTTACGGTTGACTCTAGTATCCCAACCTAGCATACTGTTATCAGGGTAAATGGTTATATCGGGCTTATGTCTATGATAGTATCGACACTGGGTAGAGATGTCAGTAAACCACCATTTAAGTTCAATTCTCGTTTTGGTTAGAATATTCATTTTTGCACTGAAATCACCATTCTTGCGTAGTTGAGCATGTGTTTTCTCCTTTTCAAGTACTCGATAGTGCAATTGTCCATATTCAACAGCAGAAAAAAAAGAAACAATGATACGTATACCACTAGAAAACTCTCTAACTGAATACGCTTAGAATATAACTTTGTGCACTGTTCCACAATGTTTTGTTTCTTTTCCACCGTTAAAAGAAAAATCATATTTTCAGAACCAATTTCGAAATTAAGACAGATTTATCATCATGTATTCTTGTTCTATGTCACCAGAAAGCAAGATACTATCTACACACCCAACAGGTAGAGGTGCAGGGTGCAAGCTGAGAGGCCCTCCGTTCGAATCCCAAATTGCGGCAACCGCATTGTGTCCTTGGAAAGACACTTCACCCCCATTGCCCACGCGGGGGCACGGTGGCGTTGTGTACTAAGGCGCACTACACGTCGATGGTGCACTTGTCTTCAACCAATGGTAACCTTGCTTGTGTGGAGATAGTATGTTGGGGAGCTGACAGTTGCTCGCCGTTGCTTGGTGGTTCTCTCTGGGTACTCCGGTTCCTCAACTTGTAAAACAGACGTGGACATGATTAGCCATTGTGCAGAAATATGTGAATTTAAACACCAATAATTAAATAAATATACCCAATACATAACCTGTTCTGAGTTTCGAATATACAGGTTTCATGATTTTGGTATCAGTCGGGATCAGCCGTATAGCCATTGGGTAAGCAAATAAATTGATTTATTTTCAAATGAAACAAAATACTGCATTTTGATTGGCTGAGAAGTACGGTGTAACTTGCAATTCACAGTGGCTTTTTATACACCGTGTTTAACCACGGTGTAAAAACCAGAATATACAAAAGCAAGCTGTATGGCTAAAAAAGTACCCATTTTTAATTATCAGTTCATACCTTCTGCTCGGTTATGTTAGAACAAAAATAAAAATACTGGAAATTTAATATTTATGAGCAATAAAATATTACAGATATGGGTGCCATTGGAACATCCATATTTGTCTGGTTTTATTTAAGAAACTTGCATAGTACAAATTTTCGGTTAGTTTTTACCCACAATGTAGGTTAAAGCATTAAGTACACCACAATTCTTGGAAATAAATCCGTTATCCTTGTGTTTTCCAGGGTGTATGGGAATTTACACAGGGTGTCTGAGTTCCCAAACCGGTGTACATTAACATACACCCCGGAAAACACAAGGATAACTAATAATATTTGATCTTGCCACATAAATCGAAAATATTTTTGGTGTTCTAAAGCCACTGGCGCTGAATGGTATGCATTGTATATAGCAACCGTACTCATGTACATGTGTGGTGTTATGATGTTAAGAGCATTCTCAAAAGTATCCATTTTAAAACGATGGTACGTTACAAATTTATTAAAAACTTCTTCAAATTTAAGATAAACTGAAAACAACCACTCTTTTTTGGCCGAAGAAATACAGGTGTGATAAAATGCCTCTCTTCAAATTTTTGAGGTTCTATAATACCTTGATTTTTTAACTGAATAATTTCTTCAGTTACGATTTTTGTTGTACCGAATTGAATTTCCGCTAAAGGATTGTTTGTTGTGGTGGAGTACCGTTGATGAATTCAAAATTGCAATGCTGAACAATATCCAGTATGGCAGGATCATTTGTGATATATTTCCAGACATGGACGAAATATTTCACTTTACTAGAGCTGGAACGGTTAACCGATTAATCACTTAATCAATGATCAACATCTTGTTCGATCCAAAAAGTAATTGATCGATTACCCGATAGATTTGAACTACTTTATTATATGGGTTAACAAAGCAATAAACTTGCTCCAAAAGAGGCAAACATTGTCACACTGGCTCACATCAATTATATGAGACAGAATAAAGCATGCAAGTTACTTGCTGACATACTTGTTTACCTGCATGATCATCATACTGTATCAGTGGCTGGAAATGGTCATTCTTAACCCTTTACCCGGGGGCGCGGTAACCGGTTCTCGTCAGATCACCGAAGTTAAGCAACGTCGAGCTCGGTTAGTCCTCGGATGGGTGACCGTCTGAGCGATCGATGCTGACTCCCGCGTTGTGTCCTTGGGCAAGGCACTTAACCCCGAGTGTCCACATGGGGGCACGATGACGCCGTGTACTAAGGCGTACTGCACGTCGATTGTGCGCATGTCTTCAACCAATCTAACTCTGCCTGTGCTGAAGTGTGGAGTTACGATGTTGGGGAGCTGGCAGCTGTTCGTCGTTGCTCGGTGGTTTTCTCCGGGTACTCCGGCTTCCTCCATCCGTAAAACTGTCACGGTCATGATTAGCCATTGTGCATAAGTATGTGACCTTAAACACCAATCAATAAATAAATAAATATTAACCCTTTACCCATTGAGGTAGCAGACGATACTTGCAAAATAAGTTCATGAATTACTAAAAAAATTCAATTTTTGTCTCAAAAAATAGCTTATGATCCCTCAATGGAACGAGCTCGTTCCAATGAGGGGTTCATAAGCTAAGTTTTTGAGACAAAAATTGAAAACATAATAAATTTGAACGGAGGTTTTTGTATATATGCCTAGTCAGATTTGTTTGTTGGGTAAAAGGGTTAAATCATCAACGGTACGGCAATTATTCAGATATCTATTTGGGCTAGCGATTAATCGGTTAACCAAGGTTAATCCACGTGATTTATCGATCAAGAAAACCCTTTAACGGCTTCAGCTCTACACTTTACCTGCATAAAAGGTTTCACTTACCTTGTTTTGTGTATTTAGGTTCTGGAATGGCCCCGCGGGGCTCCCAGACTATAAAGGATTTTTGAATTCGAGGTTTAGCTAGAAGTTGCATGAGCGTAGTCACCTCGAGGTTTGTACCCACGACCTCTACCTCGTCCACGAACCCTTACAGCGGGTTGATTTCTGAAGCCCCCTCAAAAGGGAGATGGATAACGTTTATGCCCATTTTTTACTGTATCCTCCATTTCCTTGGCGGTTTTGGAAACGTCATCGCCAAAAAGTTGACTGGTAAATGACATCGAATGTATACGTAAATGATTATATTCATTCCGTGGCTCCGACTTTAGGAAAACTCCTCTAATTATATTCAGTTGCCGATTGGTATGACCCAGCGAGACCAACGCATCATGCGATTCGTCAATAAAATTATCAAATTCTGATCCCAGCTCAGGGTTGTCTTTTTTGTACATTAGCCATATTTTTAAAAATCTTGACAAGAAGTATCCAGGCTTTGGTAAGTGACGAGATTCGATTCGGAGGAAAACACGTGATTCACCGCTAAATGTTTCCTCTCCGATGTTTGGTGCTGAATATAGACATTATCATATATATATATATATACATTGTCGTTGATAAAGACTGACTTTACAATGATGTGTGTGTCTGGGTGAGATTATCTCTACTCCGAGACAGTGAAGGAGTCGTTAATGTGACATATAAATTTGAATGATCCAGCAACATTAAAAAACTCGAAGATGCGTTGCAGACAACATATCCAATGAATACAGTTAAAACCAGAAGTCCTGTCATGAAATGCGCACATATTAGCACGTCGATCTGCGCGTTAATCTACGCGTTATGACCATAGTAAGGCTATCAAAGTGTGTACAATTGTCCTGTGCACAAGCAATGTTTCAGCCAATGGACCTCCGGGTAACCCGGAGGTCCATTGGCAGAAACATTGCCTGTGTTTGCTATGAGTAACCAGGAGAACCTGCCGTGCTTTGGATGTCATTCGATATGGCAATTGCGCGCATCTCCTACGCGCAATTAAGCCTACATAAACGCACAGTTCGTGCCAGGTCTTGGATATACGCGGAACAGATGAGAGAACTACTACGATGTACTGAGTGGGATGGGAGAATGAAGGACATGTAGTTAGTGGGAGACTCAAAGGAGAGGGTGAATATGCTAATCGGAGAGATTGGGAAGAATGGAGCAAGGGATGTCATCAAGCAGTACGTCTCCGAGTGTTGGGAGGTGAGAAGAAGCGTGGGAATAGGGAGGCAGTTAGGAGAACAGGGGTACCCAATGCCTTCTCATCAGAGAACCGCGACAAATCAGCGTTAAGTGTTATTATTATTACTGAGTAGAATGCTTTATAGCACATTTAACAAATGGACCCTTTCAAACAATTAGTAAACATCGTGGTGGACAATTAAGGACCTGAGATAAACTTACTGTTTTTGTTTCGTTGCGTTAAGTCACAAAATATCGTTTGCTGACTGCATAGCAGCTAATGCGTGTCCATTATCCACGTTGTGTTTAGTTCAAAACGCTATAGGCGGTTACTTAGTTTTAATGCGAATCGATCCATTCTTAATGAAAATCTGTTTCGGGCAAACAAATAAAATGACAATAGCGACATGGACAAAACATTTTACACAACTAATCGATTTGTTCGGAATGTGCTATATTTCACCCTGCTCGAGCTGAACTTGAATAAAACTCTCTGGTGCGTCTCTTTACAAGAACGATCAGAGAGTGGGATGTCCAGTGAATAGATTGTTTCTTAAATGTGCTCCCTTGCGAGTACACAGAAGGAAGGAACATGCAGGTGCTTGGTTCCCGACTTTGTTTCGCTGAACGCAAGATTTCTTCATAATACCAATAATAATAATTGTGGATTTGATTATGGCTGCATGCACACACGCTTAAAACCAGCGTAAAACACAGGGTGTTTGCTGCACAAATGGAACATTTATTGAGAAGCGAGACACTGCTAGTGAATGACAGTAATGAACAAACGTCTAAGGTTTTCTTGAATGACCTATTGCACGACGATACAAAAATAACCTTACAATAGCACTGACAATGGTATTCTGCAGATCATTTGGCAAGTAGAAAGATGAATATATCATAGAACAAAAAATCTAGAAAAAATATTTTTCTGCCACTTAAAATATACCAAGTAAAATGGGCACAGGCCAATTATTAAAATCTCGTGAAATTACATTCAGGGGATCTATCACTCACTCTTTGCATAGTTTGTATTTGGATTCATCGGAAGGTGAACTGGCATTTTATTGCCGTATGAGTTTGTTCTGTTGTCGTAACTGCATCAACCATTTAACAAGCCGTTATTGGAAGACTACCTTTATTGTCTCCAAAAACATTGTACCCTATATATACCTTTTTGATTAGTGCGCCCTACATTTCAAAATAAGATAGCTATCAAAAGGACAAACACAGATTGAAAAATACAAAACTAAAATTAAACGTTTTCGCTCTGTTTCGACGCTTTGAAATCAACGTTTGATGAGTTACATTTGCAGATTAGACGAAATATAGATATTGTTTTAAGGAGAAATAAAGAAAAAAAATATGAGTCGAGTTTTGTCATTTATCCTTCTGAAATTAAGAAGAGGTAAACTGCTGTGAAAAAAAGAGAGAATAAAAAACAATGTCAAGTAACTTTGGGCTTCCTGATGGTACTTATAGCATGAGTATCTATTGGTAACCTCCCAGTCATCTCGATCAGAAGAAAACGGCTCTGGCAAAATAAATTCTTGAATAACTAAAAATAGTATTTGTTTGTCTCAGAACATAGCTTATGATTCCCCATTAAGATGAACTCGACGTACTCCTTCACATAGCTGTCGTTCGCTATGTTTTGAGACAGTAAATAAAAGAAAATGTCACTAAGCTGACTTGTTTATACCGTAAAGTTGATGAACTGGGTTATTACGATATTATCGCTGTTATGTTTGCTATTGGTTTGATTCTCTGAATTACACATCAAGTTTTATATTTAATTACTTCGAAAATTTCTTGTTTACGATTAATAAAATGGGTAGAAATCTGCAGTGATTGCATATCTAATGTATGTTCACTTTGCATATCGGGTAATGGAAATGGGAGGTAATCTTTTCAGAAGCCATTTAAAATAATGAAAATAGACTGGAATGTTGTTCGTCGCAGGAAGTGAACTAACTTTGACGCCTTCAGAGTGAGCAAAGTGTGAACAATTTAGAGGTTGCTACTTGCTTAGTTTCATATCGGCCGAGAATCAATCTGTAAACTTCATATTATTCTGAGGCTGAAGGTCGTAGGCCGATGTGAAATTAACGGGGGCTGATATCTCGGCCGATATGAAACTAAATAATAACCTCATTATTTATTAAACCGAAACAAATAATTACAAACATTTTCTGAGTTGTTACAGTTTTCGGACAGTGTTTTTGTTTCTTATTATTTTTAAAAAGACCGACGTCTCCTCTTCTATTCCTCGTTCTGCTGCCCGAACGACTTGAGTTCCCCAACTTTGGAAGCCGCTACGTACGGATAGCTGAACTACCTCTTCTCCCACTTCGACGCACATGTATCTCCGCTTACGACTCTGAATCTTAGTTTGCTATAAATTTTCTGTACAACTCCCTTCTTTCTTCTCTTTCTACACCTAGCCGTTACTTATTGCCATCCTTAATTCCTCACTATACAAAACTCTGCTTCAAAGTACACCACCTTGCATTGCGCTCGACGAATCACGGTGTATTTGGACGTTAACCAATGCGCCCAGTAACGCATCAAGTGTGTGTGTGTGTGTGGGATGGGGGGGGGGGGGGGCGGGGGGCTTGTGGGGCGTGGGGGGGAGGGGGCTCTAGCTTCCTGCATATCAGCCAAGAACGATGTCATATATATGAGCCGAGATGATTAAAACTTTAAAATGGGCAATTCTGTGAAAGCACACTCGTTATCTAAAAAATAATTCATACATTCACTCGGATTGGTGTGGTGTTTTACCTCCTTGCATGATGTTGGCGGATATTCCTTCCCACTGAAAAAGTATAATTTGGGCACAATAATCAAATTTCTTCTCTGTAAATTGAATGTACATTTTAACTAATGATTTCTAGAATTAAATATGGATACCTTTTTCATCGCATATAGTCAAGGCTGCTTCAAAGCAGCCATGACTAGAGTTGTTGAAAAATATTTTGCAAATACTCGACAGGAAGAGTTTAAACGCTACAAAAACTTATACGTGCATTCGGAGGTTAACTCGCTGCACTTTTCTGCTTTTTCTTTCTCGCACGATTTGAGAATTGTTGTCTCCGTGGGAAATCCATCCTGCAAGTCTTCAGCGGTAATTTGCATTACTGGATTGAGAAACATGTCGCTTTTTGTCGAACGGGTCGCGACTGTACAGGTAGATAGAGATTTTATTGAAATGAATATAGCAAAATCAAATAAATCAAGATAGCGTAAAAAAAAATATCATCTCAGATTCAATGTCCTTGTATTTGTTTTATCCCTTTACCTAACACGAAAAGCAGAAGACACTTGCAAACAAAATTCTTGAATAACTAATTGTTTCATTTTTTTGTCTCAAAAACATAGGTTATGACCCCTCATTGGAATGAGCTCGACGAGCTCGTTCCAAAGGGGGGTCATAACCTATGTTTTTGAGACAAAAAATGAAAATATAATGAAAATTATTTGGCGATTTTTGAGAATAGCGCTGGCCGGTTTTGGACGTTACGTTGGGTAAAGGGTTAATCAGGTGGGCTTCTAGCTACACTTTTCAGCGCAGATTTTTTTTAAGATTTCAGTATATATGTTCCCTTCTAGACAGAACATTTAAAAGGGCTTGCCTTTGAAGTCATCCGTAACGGAACTTTGATACAAACGATTTGGGTGTATGAAAATGCCTAAATTACCTTTTTGAAAAGCGTATTCCATCTTGGCGTTAAAGTTTATCATCTATTTTACAATTCTGCACAAAATATTGTTGAGCATGCTGCTTTAATCGTTGATACCTTACAACTTTTCAATAAAAATCCATCGTCGTCACATTGTAAATTCAGTAATGATCTGATTAGTTGACGTGTTCTTCACGTGACATAGTCAGATAATTACAGAATTTACAAAGTGACGACGTAAAAAAAATGTTTTTTTTTTATAACGAAACGGAACGAAAACACATTGATTTGCAATCTAAGGTGACGAAATTTATTTATTCATTGGTGTTTGAGGTCATATACTTATGCACAATGGCTAATCATGACCGTGACAGTTTGTTTGGAGGAAGCCGGAGTACCCGGAGAGAACGATCGAGCAACGACGAACAGCTGCCAGCTCCCCATCATCGTAACTCCGCACTGCAGCACAGGCAGGGTTAGATAGGTAGAAGACAGGCGTACCGTCTTAGTACACGGCGTCATCGGGCCCCCATGTGGACAATAGGGGTTAAGTGCCTTGCCCAAGGACACAACGCGGGAGTCCGAATTGATCGTTCAGACGATCATCCATCCGATGATTAACCGGGCTCGACGTTGCTTAACTTCGGTGATCTGACTAGAACCGGTTACCGCAACGCCACCGCGCCCCCAAGGTGATGAAAACAGCTGATTCTGAATCACACACACCCAAATCTTCATATTTGTCACTCAAGGGCAAGATAACCCTGCAATGTATTCTTGTACATATTTTTTTCAATAAACGTGAAATTTCATTTTGAAATGGACAAAACGATCCATGCTGGGCCCCAACACGATATGACATAAAACCCATACATGGGTGGACAAAACACCATGTATTACCAATATGAACATTTTCTAACAGGTGGCTGGGCATTATCCCATCCTCTGTGTGACAGAGCAATGATACTTGTAAGAGTTTATTCGTTTTCTTTCAGTTTATGTTTGAACTGAAAGTGTTTCTTTCAGCTCTTGTCATCTGTAATATTTTCTACAAAAAGCATAAATAGTCTCACAGAACACAACAGAATACATTTCAGAAACAGACGTCTCATAAACAAAACTTACCAAATTGTGGGTAGAAAGTAATTATTTGATGTCTGTATGAAGAATTCTGGAGCGTAGACACGGAATGTGGACGAGTTTGAGATTCCACCATGCACCACCGAAATTGTTCTCGGAAAATTTTAGGCTCTATCAGATTTGACGTCTTTGAATAAAGGTTCTTTTCCGCCATTGGGGCAATTTGGGAGAGAGAAAAATTATTGACGATTGCCAAGATCTAGACACATAGAATCAAAGGGTTGACTCAAACCATAGGTAAAAGAGGGACGGTTTGGTTATAATCCACTTGTTATCTTGTTTAATCTTTGCCCCAACAACCTAGCTTAGTACTCTCTTTGGAGAGAACCAAAATGAAAATTTATAATTTTATAAGAAAATATATGCCTGCAGTCTGCATTTCGCGTCAGGTAACTAGTTAAAAAAAAATTACCCCCCAGCTTCACCAGATGGGGACACCCCGAACATAAATATACACTAGAATCCGATTGCATGAAAGTAGAATTATAGAAGAAACGAGTGATGTGAGTCTTGTTAAGAAGAATGCGTGTGCTCATTTTCACATGTAGCTGTATTTTAGAGACAAATGTAAGTGCCCCGGAAAGGAGGACAGACTTAACATTAACGTAGTCTGTTAAGCTGTATACTTAAATGTGTGCATAGGAAATGTCACAGACGTTTTAAACTATTTCAGATGTTTCTAAGCATGTTTTCTAATTGTGCTTGGTAATGAGTTAACATCTCTAATTCTAGACGGCGATACAAAGAGGGTTGTCGGCAGTGGGTTTTAAATATTGGTTAACAATCCCACAAAGACAAAAGATTACGGTGGAAGACAATGGTTGCTTTACTGTTGTTTATCCCTCTAGTCTTTAATTTTATGTTAATAACTGCCATATATGCGTGTGCACATCTTTATATGGCATTAAGTACAGGCAGCCAGCAACGATGTAAAAACCCCGCAAAGATAAATGCTCTATACCTGTTTTCCTGTCGAGTTCTCAGGGAAGAATACACTTGTGGCAATTTTGTCAGTGTAGTATAAGTGACTGTATGTGGTCGTATGGGGACTCAAGGATTAAAAGCCTGTAAGGGGTTATGATCCTTTCTTTCCCGGTTACTGATTTCATAAAATAGTTATATCACTTCTTACTGACAAGAGACCGGTTTGCTTATAACTTTGTAACAAACTGATCTCCTTCTAGTTTCGTGAACAATAATGTAAGTGTTGTCATCTTGTTCTGTTATCTTAATTTGTTTTTTTCGAGAGACTTTGTTGTTCACGTTTCTCCTGAGAAGACGATAGGGGCTATGTAATAAACAGAGTAATCGCTTGTCTGTACACGTTACGTGAAATAATTCATGAGAGGTGAGGGATGTTGTACAAACACGAGTGCGCGAATGCGCATGAGTGTTTTACAATATAGTCCCTCGCCTCGAATGAATTATTTCACGTAATCAGTCCAGTCAAGCGATTACTCTGTTTATTACGTTTCATTATTAACGGTAATTATATTATTTAACCCTTTACCTAACGTAACGGCCAAAACCGGCCAGCGCTATTCTCAAAACTCGCCAATTAATTTTCATTATTTTTTTTCATTTTTTGCCTCTAAAACATAGGTTATGACCGCCCAATGGAACGAGCTCGTCGAGCTCGTTCCAATGACGGGTCATAATCTATGTTTTTGAAACAAAAAATGAAAATAATAGTTATTCAAGAATTTTTTTGGCAAGTGTCATCTGCTTTTCATGTTAGGTAAAGGGTTAAGAAAACAAAAAACATTTTTTTCCCATTACACCCACGGCAAAGCGTCCTCGTTTGCGCGCACGGATACACATGAAACAATTGTTGATTAAGTGTTCTCTTCGATCTGCGTTATTTTAAAATACCATAGACAGTCCATTTGATCTGTAATGTGTATCCAACCATTTTAATGGCATTCTGTTTCAAACAAAGTATAAAATGTGAACGGAAATAAACATTTTACACAACTCCGCGATTGTTACATTTTTTTTTAACCCTGCTAGAGTTGGACTTGAACAAAACATTGTGTCGCATTTTTTTTTAAAATTATGTTTAAGGAGCACAATGGACACTGATGTATTCTTCTGGTTCCAAGTAAGGCTATATCGTGACGATGAAGGAAGTAATTGTAAAAACGATAATTATTTTCAACGTAGGCGTTAAAAAAGAGACGACGGAGTACGAAACATGTGGAATATAGTGAGGAGTGAACACAGTAATGAGAAAATGAGTGTAGTTGTTCAAAAGAGTCATGTACATCAACCTGTAAAACAGATATAAATGATGAATGAGAATTTAAAAAAATAAAAACAGTTTAAAATTTATTACACAGGTTGATTTCTTTCAAAATGTGATAACGTTTTGTGGGCTGGTAAGATAAAATAAATTTCTTATCGATCCGACAGAAGAATACTGCCCTCTAACATGATTACAAACAGTACAATATAAAATAATGTGCTCCACTGACAGCACCTGCTGGCATTGAACACACTCTGGTGGCATATTACCGTCTAACAAAAAGGAATGTGTAAGTCATGTGTGACTAATATGACATCGCGTCTAAACTGCAAGATCCTTTCTACAAAGGTTACAAGACGGGTAGTGATCAGAAATAGTTGGTTGGAAGTGTTGGAGCTTGCTATTAGTTGGTTGCCCCAACGCAATCCGACTGCCACATAGAGCTGGTGTAACTACTGTTATGAGGCTTGAAATCACTGAAGGGAATCTTAAAGTCAGTGAGAGGCTTGGTTAAAGCCTGTTTTGCTGCACTGTTTGCTCTGGTGTTACCAGCGACACCTACATGTCCGGATAACCAGCACAACATGACATCACACTGGTCAGACATGAGAGTTGCTAACTTCGCGCCAAGCTCCAAAATGAGAGGGTTCTTCAACTTGGCGTTGAGTAAAGCAAGTAAAGAGGAAAGAGAGTCGGAAAAAATAATCGACTTCCTTTCCTGCACATTCTCGATGTGTTCTAGCGCGAGTTGTATACCTTTAACTTCAGCTGTGAAAATAGAACTCTGATTCGGTATTCTGATTGAGGTGATATGATCACCAGTAACAGCAGCTGATGACACTTTGTCACCATCTTTAGATCCATCTGTATAGATCCTTGTATATGTACTATACTTGGACTTTATTTCGGCATATTTTTGTTTAAACTGCAAGGAATTGGTATCAGAGGTTTTGGTAGAAGCAATTCTAATAAACGTTTCAGGTCTGACCAAATGATCCACAGTATTTCTCTGGCCTCTGAAACCACACTGAACATTCGCAAGTAGATTGTTCGATTCCAGAAACCAGACAAGTCGGTCATTGATCATCCCCTCCATGGTTTTGCACAGACAACTGGTTAAGGCAATAGGCCTGTAATTACTTGGATTGCTGTGATCTTTATCGGGCTAAGGAATAAGAATTATTGTTGCTTTACGCCAGGATGGTGGACACTGGCCAGTCACCCAAATGTCATTAAAAATTGATAATAAAACTTCAAGTAAAGATTGAGGTATATGTCTACGAATTTTGTAGTGTATTTCATCGGGACCAGTGACAGTATCCTTTGCTCTATGCAAAGACTTACTTAACTCTTCCACAGAGAAAGGTTCATTGTAATCCTCAAAATTGTTGGAGATAAATTTGATCTTTAGTTTTTCTTGATGTTTTTTAATTTTGATAAATTCTGGATTACAATTTTCAGAAGACGAATGTTTCGAAAGTGTGGAGACCAATGTGTTTGAAATTTCTTTTTTTTATGTAATTAGGGTGTTGGTTTCCTTCAGGTGTTGTACAGTTGATTTTGTTTCTCTTTCTTTAATCTTTTTAATCAATTTCCTAATTTTAGTGATGGAGGTGTTTTGGTTCATCTTAGAATCATAAGTTTCTCAATAACTTTTCTTCTCTTTTTTTCTTGTTTTATAAGTCGTCTTGTTTTTTCCCGATTTATACGTAGTTTATCTAAATTATGTGTGGTTGGTGACTTGTTAAATTTACGTTCAGTTTTCTTGCGATCCTTTATAGCCTGTTTACATTCATTATCAAACCATAGTTTGGTGAAACGTTGTGGATTTAACGAGGTTTTAGGGATGACTGTGTTTGCAATGTCAAATAACTCGTGTGTAAAATGTTCTATTTGGTCAGCACAATCCTGAAATTTCTCCCGTGTGCGGTGTTCAGAACAAAGGTAAGAGAAAGTGTCCCAATTAGCCTTTTTAAAGTTCCACTGGGGCACCTTCTCATCGCCAGCCGGAACTACACTCTCCAACACAATTGGAAAGTGGTCACTCCAGCACAAGTCCTCTTCTACCTTCCAAGAAAAATCGAGCAAGATAGAAGGGCAAGCAAGTGTAAGATCAATTGATATAAACGAACCAGATGCGAGGTGCAGGTAAGTGTCTGAACCATCATTAAACAAACACAAGTCATGTTTTAAAATAAACTCTTCAACAGTTTTACCCTTTACATCTTCCTGACTGCAGGAATTACCCCAAATGAGACTATGTACGTTAAAATCACCCAACAAAATGCATGGAGTTGGGAGTTGATGGGCCAGCATCTCAAGATCATTCAGTTGTATGGTTCTACTTGGTGAAACGTAAATCGCACAGAGTGTAACTGTTTTGTCTAATGTTAGGCGTACCGCAACAGCCTATAAATTTGTGTTCAAAAGTACAGACCTGTGAATGATATCGCCTCTAACTAAAACAGACGTACCACGGATATGAAGGTCATTATCATCTGGTCAGGCATTATACGAAGTATAATGCTTAAAAGCTGAATAACCTTGCGATTCAGGTCTCTTTGAAAGAGTTTCCAGCAGGCAAAAAGCGGCAGGTGTTTATACTTTTGGCCTAGAAGACCATATTGATTAAAGTTTGCTCTAAAACCTCGGCAATTCCACTGTATTATATTGTGTTTGATTGTTGTATCCATGTTTAGATGGTGATTTTGCTGGTGGTCGTTGGTCGTATGTGAGATATTGACGCAGTATTTCTTTTTGAAGGCGCTTTACCGGGAGACTTACCCTGAGAAGAGTTCAGGTGAAGTTTTGTTGAGAAAGTGTCATCGATGCAATCATCAACTGACGACATGGACTCTATACCTTCAAACTTGTTGTTGGTAACAACGTTTCAAAGTAGTTTTGGTATTCTGTGTATTTTTCTTTTTCTTTGTTTTCCTGCTCTCTGCTTGGTTTCCGTCTTTGACTCTGACTCAGATTTGGCTGCTGCTGTCCATGATTTTGATCTGGCTTCAATTTACTTTTCTCAGTTTTCTGATCTGGTGTAAGGTTTTGTTTTTTGTTTAGTTCCGGTTTGGGACTATCTTTTCTCTGTTCTTTTTTTCCTCTTTTTGATCTTTCGTTAGTTGTTGATGAATCCGTTGTCTTTGTTTGGGTAGACTTTGGTTCTGTTTGATTATTTTGTTCGACTGTAAGGGCATGTACTAAGGATGGTAAGTTGCCATCGAACCACGCATACTTTGTCTGGCATTCCACTGGTGTTTTTGGTGAGACTTTCGTCAATTTTGAAGCATACGATGTAGTTGTTGTATTCAAGCCCGGCAGGGAGGAAACAATCTCCCTGTCCTCTTTGAAACTAATCTGCCTCTCACACTTGACTTTTTTATAGTCTTTTCAGTTTTCTATATAGGACAATCCTTTGACGATGAAAAATGATTGCCTTTACAGTTGACGCATTGGATATCTGTGCTATCACATGGCTGATCGTGCTTTTCACCGCACTTGAAACATGTGTTTTTTCCCTGCAGGCATTCTGGCTATGTCCAAATTTTTGGCACCCGAAACATTTAAGTGGATTAGGAATGTATAAATCCACTGTGATGTTCAGGTAACCGGTTTTAATTGACTTGGGTGGTTGTGATGTGTTGAATGTGAAAATGTACGTGTTGGTTTTACCTCTGTCCAGTTTTCTGAATTTCTATTCGTTTGACCCCTGTAATTCCTTGGTTGTTAAGTTCCTGTACTATGTCATCTTCCTCCATGTCTGCCAGCTCACATGTTCTTACAACTCCTCTGCAGTTATTGAGAGTCTTGTGAGCTTGAATTTCTTTACAGCATTCTATAAGTAAACAGCCAGATCTCATTTTCTTAACAGATTTAAATGTTACAGCAAGGCCTGATAATGTTTTTTGAATAACAAAGGGATTTAGTTTGGTTATTTGTGAATTTTGATCAGCTGCATGTATAAAAATACATTTCAGCCAGTTTGTTTCAGTAAAACCTCAGGTTTGAGCTATATCTGAGTCAGAGTCACTTAGATCTGTAACCACATGTCGTCGTTTTTTGTGTTATATTGTGTGTCATGGTATATTGAAAAATGATTCAGTGCCCCGGCCCCCACCCACCACGGAGTCCAACAAGGGGTAGGGTTTCTGCCAAGCAGTAAACCCACCGGGTTGCCAGTGTTCCCACATACTTGGTATGGAGCAGTATACTCAGTCAGTGTTGATGCCGAAGCGTACCCTCACTGGCTGACACCGTGTGTGGGAGTGCTATGTCTTCAGAAGTCGGGCATCCAACCAATCATTTCATAAAACACTGTAATGAAAGTTGCCACGTATAACAGAAACAGACAGTGCAGCAAAACTGAGTATTTGTTAAAATATAATATGTTTAAAAACAGGACACAATGGGAATTATGGTATGTGATTAAAAGAAAGGACTGATTGAATGACCACCAAATGCCCCCCGACGTGACACCCTGAAGTTTTGGGGTGGGGGCTCCCGATTGGCCAGAACGAGCCATACGACCATCCTTCTACTCCCGAAGTTGGGGGCCAAAGCAGGGTATTGGACAGGTATCTCCTAGATGGGGCCAACGCGGTGTTTACGGTCTGATCTCCATCCCGGAGATTCGCCCTAACCGGGGCCCAGTCTGTCCTCACCTGCCAGGATTTCTTCCTCCGGGGCCCCCGAAACGCACCTCACGGGAAAACAAGGTGCCTGCCAGATGCCAGATGGTATTAGAAGGATTGACCATTTTGGTCAGGGGCTGCGTATTTTTATATTTCGCAGAAAACCAGCTCAATTGAGCAGACCTGCTAATTATTAACTTGCCCAATTGAGCAGGCCGTCTTCTATCCGCTAACTGAGGACCCGCCTAGTAGATGGTCAAACCCCTAGGCCCCTGTTGATTGTACAAGAAACATGCAGTTATTTTCTTTCTGAGGTAGTTTCTTTGAACGTAAGATTTATTTTACAAATGTCATTCCAACGCGAGTCTTTTAAAGTGTTTATGTCCCATAAGTGTTTATGTTCCATGAATTCAACAATTAAAAAAACAATACACATGACAATACACATGACCACTTTTCGCCTTGTAGTGTACAATTCATTTGTAGCCCACCAAAAAATTAAGCTTGAAGCAAATGGGAATTAGCTTGAAAAGCTTTCTAGCCCAGCTTCAAGTAAATATCGTCCATTTTCCTCTGGGTTGGTATTCGAGGTGAGCTCGCCTAAGGTTAATCCGATGGAGAGAATTTTAGAAAAATACAAAATGTTTTTTTTTTTTTAAATCTCCGAAATCGTCCACTCTAGCCCACTTCAAAATCGGAGAATTTTTTCCATAGAAATGATCCATTGGCAATTGTAAGGTTCGAAGATCGCCCCCTCAGATATTTGGGAAAATAAATTGTTTCCCATCATCGCATCTTGCTCAAAGTTATTCCAACAGGAATTTTTTTTTAGAATTGTAGAGATGCTGGGTTCTCTTTCATTTATTTTACTGCTTTTTCGCCCTCGACATCCGAAGATTTCCAATTATCTTCGTTTTGCTTAGTGTTTATCCAGTGGGAAAAGTTTGACGAATTGCAAGAGAGGGCGTTTGTTTCTCCTGTCTTTGGCCGAGCCTAGAAATTTCCAAGACTTCGCGAGACTGAGCAGAATAATAACGTTATCGTTGCAGGGCAAAGCAAAGCATAGGCGATTTCAGTCTGGTAGAGTGGCAGAAAAAAATATCACCTGTTTTTTTTTTGATATATTCAAATCGACAAAAGACTTAAAAAATAAAAGTAAATTAAAAAATGAGAAAAAACACAATTCATTAATAAAAAAAATCTTAAAGATAAATATGTAATTTTTAACGATCAAAACTCCCAAGCAGAGAGGTAGTACAGTTCGTCACTTTCTATAATTGAGAAGGAATATTCAAGACAGCAATTTCGAAACGAATGGGCGACATCGAGATGAAACGAGAGACGATTAAATTACTCAAACCTGTGACAGAAACTTAGGAAGAGATGACAAAAAAGATCGTCAAAGAATTGAAACTCTTGAGAGAAAGCGGAACTTCCAGTTACAGACCTCCTTTTTGATTTTACGAACCTTATGGTGCGACTTGTGGTTATAAACTTTATGGTCAGGCTTATAGTTACACACCTTCTGTTCTAACTTCTAATTACGTATTTCGACCCTCTCCTCGTCGGTATCATTACTCTCCACCGAGTCCTTTCGAGATAGATAGAATGGAGACCGATACGGAGAATGAAAAGTCGACGGTTATCACAAGCACCATCGACGACACGATGGTAGATACCGGCAATATCAAACCAGAAGATTACATGAACTTATATAACACGAATCCGACTAGCGCGGAAATCTATCTTCGGCTTGCGCGAGTCGTTTGCAACCTCTACATGGGTGACAAGCGAGTGGAAATAACCGACGAGTAGAAGCTGATAGTCGGAGATCGAGAATAAGAAGGCCCCGAGGGACTGCGGAATCAGCTCGTGCTGGCTAAACCTTACAGCTTAATCTACCTGATATGGAGGTTTACTGAGGGTCTGTGGTGACGGGAAGTTTTTGGAGATAGCAAATATGACGGAGACGTTTCCAGCTGTGTTAACCCTTTGAGACTTTAATTATTCTGCCGTTTAAACGTCACTAGGAATTCAGTTTCTTCAGCGTATTTCAAAATGCGACGTCAAATGTCGGAAAGTACAAATAACAAAATATTTTTCACGTTAGAAATTATCTGGTTGAGGGCTGGAACATTTTTGATGGTCTGAATTTGTTATTCAAAACTCGCTTTATAACAAATTATTGGAGAGTGCCTACAGGCACTCTCCAATTATTTGTAATAAAACAATGCATATAAACAAAATATTATTTGTGTTTGACTGAATATGAAATGTAAGCAAGGGAAGTGTTAGTTTTGGCTCTGGTATCCTCCTTTTTCGAAAGCTCTGATAGTGGCTTCTTGCACTCAACCAAGATCTGTCCGTCAGATAAGATCTTAACAAGAAAAAGGTGCTCACCAGAGTCTCCGATTCGCTCAAGTTTGTGAGTAACACAAGCATGCAAACCTTATCGAAACCTTTACGTACGCCGCAGAAGACCGCCCTAACTTTTTTACCTTCGTCCAATGCACGATAGATCAGTCAGTTGTAGAACGGTTGAGTCTCCAGAAGTGAAACCTGAATGAAATTCACATAGAACATAGTTATCTTTTAGAAATTGCCACAAGCGCCTAAATACACATTTCTCGAGTATCTCAGCATCGTAAATATGACAGAAAATATTGTCTCGATAAGAAATTTAGCTTGTAAGTATTAATGACAATGTGCAGTGCTGTCATCTCAAAACGGCCGGCGTGGACTGGTCACTTTCCATGTTGTGGGTAGTATTTCCACGAACACATTAATATTATATTGCAGACAATAATTATAGGAATAATTATCCAAAATTTAATTTATGAAGCTTCATTAATTAAAATATTCCTGATGTTTTTTTTTTTTGATTACCTGGTAAACGCATGCGTGGGTAACACTGCTCGCGCGTGGATTACGGCCAGTCCATGGCGACTATATTGTAGAGTCTGAGATTCTGTTCTCACATTTGGACTCGAGATGTAACACTCTGTAAAGTGTGATACAATCGACCCACGGTATTCGAAAAGATAATTAAAAAAACATTTTAAAAATCGACAATTGCCTTGACGAATACTATGGGTCGAGTGTATTATCTGACGTAAAACACACTTTACATTAAATTCTTAATTGAATGCGAAAATTTGTTTATAAATGGGAAGAGTTTTGATCCTTGAGCTATCGTTCGCGATAATTCATCGACAATAGCACGCTCAGCACGGATGTTTCGGTAGAAACTAGTGCCAAAACCACGGACGGACCAGGACCAATCATTGTATTCGAACAACAACTTTTTTTTTTATTTTAAAAAAGAGCCCGGCAATTATTTTATGAATGTCCGAGCATATTTAAAAACAATGCACATTATCGTTCGTGGCAATTACTGCGAAGGTGAAACAAGTGGAGTTGGGTTTTAAAATGTGGAAAGTGTGCATATAAATTCGACCTAATCATCCGTTCGCTTTTTGCAATTACTGTATTCTATGGAGTGGAGTTTTAAATTTTCAAAAACTCGCAATGTGTATACTTGAAGGCCCATCACCTCGAACTTTGATGTTTTTCTAGCATCTGAGAATGGTTACCTCTGCAGGAACACGAACCTGAGGATGTTTAGTGGGACGTCATTCTCTCCATACAGTGAACACTAGTCAAATTTGGGTTGCGATTGGTCAAGTCACGTATTGGATGCAGTTGATACTTAATTTCCACCAGATGCATGAGAACCTATACTATTTGAAAATCATGTTGACTCTTATGACATAGGGTTTGTGTTATTGTTCTGCAGATATGTTATGTAACGCATTTTCTTTTGTTTTCTCCTCAAAACAAGTTCTCTAAATGCTATAAAATGTTACTTATACGTCGTTGTGCATGGTGAGCCCAGAAAAAAAAAAACAATAATATACTTTAAGTTTTACCTCATTTATAGTTATGAATACTTCCTCCGGCGAGGGGATGAAGTATTATAAACATTGAATTTGTTTTTTAAATCAGTAACGTGGAACAACTCTGTAGAAAATTATAGTTTCCGTCATATTAATCCATGTTGCCCATCTTCAGTGTATGCGTAATTTATATATTGGGGCTTAACGACACTTTCAGCAGCCAGAGTCACCTGGAGTCAGAATGCGTGTCTAACCATGCCTTAATAATTCGATTATCTACATTACAAAGTGTAGTGACACCATGAAGGCACCCAACATGCATCTGTTCATACGTTTCATAGTCGATAAAGCATATTCCTGTAGAAAATGATTCTGGACTTCTTCTATATATATGTTGCATATCTTCAACATGTGCGTTACGCTGTCCAAAAATTTCAAATCTCGACATTAAAATTTGTAGGCGGAGGTCCATACCACAAAGATACCCGTAATATGGACGAGAGGTCAAAGGGAGGAAGCTCATTTCTATAGACCTTGGGTGGGGGCCATAACAGTTGCGTAAATGGTTAACATTAGTCTGTTTTGCAGCAAACCTTCAATCTGCGATGTCAACGTTTAACGGAAAATGAGAAGAAAAATAGATCATTTTATCCCCATCGAACCGTGCTTAACGATTGCTTCGACTCCAGTGTTTATGTCTAAATATTGTTAAAATGAAGCATAACGCGTGCCCAAACGTCCAAACTGAGAAGGAGCATGGTGCAGGACCTTTGACGTGACGACATACCGCGTTGCGCTGTGTTATTACATGGAATGTTATGGTGACCATGTTGTGACGTATTTACCATGATGATATGTGGTGTCTGCGCATGCGCGGCGCCTTATGCAAAGAGCCACACATTTCGATCGTTCATTTTGTTTACGTGCGGCCGCCATCTCGATTTCTATTGTGACACGTGGTTGCTAGGAGCATGCACGTCTCTAACAGGGTTGAAGTTTTATGAGGTCATGTTCGATTGTATGAGGATGTATCAAATTACAGAAATGGGGATAGTTGATAGTTGTCAAATGAATTGTAAATTGTAAAGTGTCCTTCTAACAATTGTTTTATAGACGTGAAGGCGAGTAATAAACACAAAACGACACGTGCGTGTGAATTGATTAATCGATATGGCACTTGTGTCATCGCGGCCTCTCGGTTTATCCTTCCGCTCTGGTATTCGTGCCACATCGACTAACCTATTCACACGCTCGAGTCGTTCTGTGTATTTACGTGTTTGTGATCTGTATTAATAACTTTCAAAATCGACCGCTTAACCAACCACATTGTCTATTTTTCTTTAGAAAAAGCGAAAACCATATCGACCTACATGTGCAGGTTAAAATGCCCAATGTTGCCCTCCTTTCTTGTATTATGGTGGTTATTTTGATTTAATGAAATTAATTCAATACGTGTGCCAGTACTTCTTGAGGCATAATAAAGTGTATTGAAATAATTTTCATAACGTGCCATTTATTAACAATTAATTAATTTATTAACAATTGTAGTAAAAATCAGTCAAAATTGTTTAGTCTAGTGAGAAAGCTCATTGACACTGAAGAAACTAATTAAGTATCTGCCCGATTATAAGGATCCACAGGACATGGCATTAAAATTGGGTGAATTCTTTTCTGACAAGACTGTTTTCGTCAAGAAGAAATTCGAAGCTCTCACTTTAAGTGAATCGTTCGTATTTTGGGAGCTAGCTTGTATATGTGAAAAACCTAAATATCCCAAATATGGTGGAAGGAGGTTTCCATGGGTAGATCAGCAACTATGGAATAAATTGGGTGAGAAAATCAGAAATGCTATTGATGCCAAAACCTTCGAAACTCAGTTCAAATTTCGCCTTTTTAACTATTCACAGTATGTTATTAATGTGATCGTGAAGCGTAACTCATTTTTTGTTTTATTTGCGCTTTACACTAGTTATTATTACTGTTATTAATATTAAATTATTATTATTATTATTATTATTATTATTATTATTATTATTATTATTATTATTATTATGTTGCTGCTGCTGTTGTTGTTGCTGTTGTTGTAAAGACATGGTGCAAATAATTTGTTCATACAGGGTTTCATCCAGGATAAAGACAAGTGAAGACTTCATAATGTCAGAGTTGTCTTAAAATATATTTTGAATGTTTACTTCTATCAAGGAACAAAATAATGGTGGTGTCAGATGCGTCTTACAATTCTCAGTTGTAATATTTTTTTGTAATAACACTTTACCTTACGAATCGAGTTGTCTTAAAATATATTTTGAATGTTTACTTCTATCAAGGAACAAAATAATGGTTGTGTCAGATGCGTCATACAATTCTCAGTTGTAATATTTTTTTGTAATAACACTTTACCTTACGAATCGCTTCGTAATTTAAAAATTGATCTGTTGAAAAACAAGTTATTTTTTTAAAATCATTTAACCCTTTACCGAACGTAGACGATACCAAAATTTATTATTTTAAATATCATTTTTTAATTTTTTCCAAAAAAAAATTCAACAAAACCATATGTGATAGGATCAGATTTGTAGATATGAGGTGCATGCATTTTCATAGATAATTACCACCGCACGTTGTTTTTAACTAATAATCACTGTTTAAAGCACTTCTGCACAAAAATAATGCAGCAAAAAGAATGTTTAGTAAGGGATCTATGTTTTGAAAGCAACTGTATGCGAGTGGAGAATGAGAGAGGTGGACAACGCCATCTACTGTCATTTTAATCCAATTTCAAGGGATGTAACTTGTGGTTACTCTTGACAACACAAACCGCCAATTACCTTTTGTTTTGAAATATATGTCAGCTGAGAATTTCATGAACAAATCAAGTTTTCTACTTTTTCTAACATTGGATCATTTTGTAAGTTTACATTTATCAATTCAATATAATGTATAGATACCATCGGTAATGTTAAATTATATGATCAGGCAGCTGGAAAGATTTTAATTAAGTTTATTCATCTCATTCATTCAAATGTCTTTGTTATTTTCCATTTAAGGAGGCTCGTCCTCAATGCTGCTTTGTGTATTTGGAATTTAAAGGGGCCTGCACTCAAATGTACCAATGACTTTATTTGATATTAAGGAGTCCATTTCTAGTGCTATTGAATTGGAATTTAAGAGGGCCTGTTCTCCAATTACCAAAAAAAGTAATATTAAAGATAGTCATCTCCATAGTAACCATGAATGAAGTTAACTGACAGTAGATGGTATGAGCTATGAACAGTCTGGATAACTGAAATATGTGTTGTAAAATTTTTAATGAAATACTTTTATTAATTTAGGATAAATAATTACTTGCGAACTTGTTATTCAAGAAAGCTTCTTTTCCGTTACAGAATCGTATAATGCCTTGAATATTCTGGAGTGGATGCTGAGTTTGATTAACCTCTGTCTAACCAATAGGGTACGATAAAATTTTTATTATTTCCCTTTAGTCCCAGTTAGTTAAAACTATGTGGTGTATTCAATTCATCGCAATAACTAATAGTCTTTGGAAAGTTCCAAATATTAAATTAGTGCTTGTCACAGTTGTGGACTTGCTGTTCTTTAATAACAATATGTGTCGGCAAAACAATAAATGTCAATAGTACTTGTCTGCTTTGGTAGACTGGCTATTTCAATGTATGTACTGTGACCCAAATTTATGGCAAATAGTTTTGTAGAACAGTGCTGGTCTACAGCTGTAGATCGCTTTGATAATTTGTGAGTTAACGTCAAAAGGTTTACACTATAGTGGTTAGTTAGTGACACTTTAGTTAATTCTGAATTGATTCAGTGCTGGTCTACTATGGTAGACTGATGTTATGTGTTCAGTCCATTACTGACCAGTCCTGAATTGATTTAGTGCTGGTCTGCTGTGGTAGACTTGCATTATGCATTGAGTCCACTGTTAACTGGTCATGAATTGATTTAGTGCTGGTCTGCTGTGGTAGACTTGCATTATGCCTTGAGTCCACTGTTAACTGGTCATGAATTGATTTAGTACCAGTCTACCATGGTAGACTGATGTTATGTTTTTGGTCTATCACAGATCAGTACCAACTACCAGGTGAATTTAGTGCTGGTCTACTATAGTAGACTATGTTATGTTTTTAGTCTAGTACTGACTAATCATGAATTGACTTGGTGCGGGTCTGCTCCTGTGGACTAGTTACAAACTTTGTGGACAAATGTGTTTGCTAGCTTTAAAATGTTTTAGTGCTAGTCTACTATGGTAGACTGATATGATTTAAATCTGGTAAAGATTATACATTAATTGGGTCATGTTTTATATTTTATGGTTAGGTGAAATTAACTTATCACTAATTTCCAGTCATGAAATGAAATCATAACCACAGATGGTTTCTGACAGAATCACAGTGCTTGTCATTTGTAGTAGACTAACTCTACTACACTGATACAATTACGTACAAACATATAGTACATACTATGCATCAATACGGCAACAAGCTGTTTTCCATATGTTTAATTCAGTTTGTATTTTGCTCATGCTAGTGAAATGCCAGAATAATATATATGTATATATGTATGTTATTGCTCACATGCACCAAGGATGTATGTGAACTTAGAAAACTTCATTAGTCTGTGATATCAAGATTTATTTTATTTGTATATATTTTCAGGGTTAAGTTATTTATGTAATAAACTGGTGAAAAGAACCTACCTTGTGATGATTGGAAATCAACCCTGTAACAATGGCGCCCAACGTGGGGCTCGAACCTTTGAAGAATTTATACAGTTGGAAACTTTATATCCAAACTGCACTTTTGTTTTTCTTGAATTGCCTCCAATAAGTATTGTAGAATGGAATAAATCTACAGGTTTTGTTGATCCTGAGCAATTTAGAGATTCAAATATTGCCTTGCAGAAAGCACTTGATCAAATTAATGCCTGGATTAATCAGTATAATATAAGTAAGCAGTTTCATTCTCCAAAATTCAAGGTTGACATTCAAAACAATAGGAAAAGTATTGACAAAAAGAGTATCTACAGCTTGAATTTCAACTTATTTCTTGACGGAGTACATCCTAAACCTCTTTTGGCTTCTGTTTGGCTGAAACATTTGGTAGAATGTATGATTAAGTACTGATCCCCATCATTATATATTGAAACTATGCTGTTATAAATATTCATTATTTTGTTATAGGCCAAAAGTTTTACATTATAATTATATACTTAAATAAAATCAAAATGTCAATGTCTGATGATGAAGTCCAGGATTTGGTGAAAGCTTTTGAAGAAATGGGTGTAAAGCCTAAAGCTTCATCAGCTGCTGAACTGCAAGCTTGGATGCAATCTTTTGCTTCAAGCCATGATTCAAAGGAATCTGCTAAAACTGCTGCTGGGGGTCATAGGCCACTTTATGTCAGCCAACCTCCAAGACTCCCAACATTTTGCGGGGACCTGAAGGGTGAAGTTGCTTATGATCATTGGCAGTATGAAGTACAATGTCTTTTATCAGAAACATGTTCTACTGATATAGTCACACAGGCTATTAGAAGGTCACTGAAAGGAGAGGCTGGTCGTATAGTAATGCGACTTGGGCCCCAAGCTACACCTAAAAATATTCTGATAAAGCTGGATAGTATTTATGGAACAGTGGAAATCAAAGAAACAATTCTTGCACAGTTTTATAGTGCTAGACAGCTTGAAAATGAAAGTGTATCAAGCTGGGGTTGCCGTTTAGAGGACATACTAAACAAGGCAATCCAGTTGAAACAAGTTGATATCCATGATTCAAATTGTATGTTAAAAACTATGTTTTGGACTGGGCTGAAGCAATAATTAAAAGATATAAGTGGACACAAATTTGATTCAATTCAAGATTTTGATGAATTGCGTGTTGCACTTAGAAGATTGGAACAAGATCATAAGTCCACCGTGACATCTGGTACTAAACACCGAAATCAACCACAAATTCAGCAAGTTCAAGCTACAACAAATGTAAGTGAAATTGCTGAATTATAGGCAATGGTCCAAAAATTAGCATCTGATGTGAGCGAATTGAAACAACAGAGGTCAGGTGTTAGGCAACAATGCCCTGGTAATAATAACAGATATGACAATCAAAAATGGAAAGATAATACATCCAAGATGAATTCTTTTAAAACTAAACCGCCTAGTTACAACACAAAGGATACTACTTGCTTTAAGTGTGGCCAGGTGGGTCATATTGCCATTGGTTGTCGTGTTAGAGTTGACCACTACAACAAAGGTTTAAACACCAAAAGGCCTATGGGAAGGGGTCAACCATAGGTCAAAATGTTGTGAGGCCCATGACTTGTAAACACCAAAATGAAAAAACACCAGGTTTACTTGGAGCCCCCAACGAAGTCAGTGTTACAATAGAGGGAGTCACCACTAAATGTTTATTAGATACAGGTTCCACTGTATCAACTATAAGTGAAGCATTTTATGAACAGTATTTAACTGATATTGTTGACATTGAACCAGTTGAAACTTTAGTAAATATTGAATGTGCAGATGGTCAGCCACTGCCATATATTGGCTATATTGAGGCTGATGTTGATGTTGTTGCATTTACTGGTTGTACAAAGCAACGTTTTCTCTTTCTGGTTGTACCAAGTAGTACATATAATTCTACAGTACCATTATTATTTGGTACAAATATTTTAGATTCAATAATAAATGATTGTCAGCAAAAGTATGGTAAAAACTGTTTACAAACTGCTGATATGTCTTCTCCTTGGTACATGACATTTAGATGTATTGTTATACGTGAGAAAGAACTTTCAAAAAATAATTTTCAACTGGGTATAGTAAAAAGTGCTGAACTTAAAAACGTAATGGTGGCTCCAAATAGTCAAACTACTATAAATTGTTACATTGATAAACAAATGCCTTACCATCAAACGGTAGCGATGCTACAACAAGTAAGTGCTAAATCAAACAACTTAAAGAATATGGATATTATGCCTGGTTTGATAAATTATGATTACCACAAGAATAGTAAACTGGATGTACATATATCAAATATATCTACACAGACAATTGTGATACCACCAAAAGCAATTGTTTGTGAAATTCAGCCAGTAACTATTCAACCATTTGATGATAAAGTGACTACGTCTGTAAATGAATCTTTTATGGATAAAATAGATGTAAACTGCTCTGATTTATCTCAAAGTAATTGTAAGAAAGGTCTTGATCTGATTAGAGAATATGAACATATATTTTCTAAGCATGATCAGGACATTGGATTTACCCAGGTTGTTCAACATCGTATTGAATTATATGATGATATTCCCTTCAAACAAAGGCACAGGAGAATACCTCCTGCAATGTATGATGAAGTAAGAGATCATCTACATCAATTGTTAGCATCTGGTGTCATACGTCATTCCCACAGTCCTTGGGCTTCTAATGTTGTATTAGTTCGTAAAAAGTCTGGTGAACTACGTATGTGTATTGACTTTAGAATGTTGAACAAAAGGACTAAAAAAGATTCATATGCCCTGCCAAGAGTAGAGGAAATATTAGATTGCCTTGGTGGATCAAAATACTTTACAGTCCTTGATATGAAATCAGGCTATCATCAAGTAGAGATTCTGGAGGAACACAAAGAACGTACTGCATTCACAGTTGGTCCTCTTGGATTCTTTGAATATAATCGAATGCCATTTGGTTTATCCAATGCCCCTGCTACATATCAAAGACTGATGGGAGAATGTTTTGAAGGATTAAACCTAAAGTTATGTCTGATATATTTGGATGATTTGATAGTTTTCTCTAAAACATACGAGGAGCATTTGGAAAGACTTAGAATAGTTTTCCAAAGACTTCAAGAATGTGGCTTAAAATTATCACCATCGAAATGTAAATTTTTTCAACAAAAAGTAGTTTATGTTGGTCACATGGTATCTGACCAAGGTATTGAAGCTGATCCTTCAAAGATTGAAAAAATAAAAAATTGGCCAAAACCCCAGAATCCAGAGGAGGTTCGCCAGTTTTTAGGATTTGCAGGATATTACCGTAAATTTGTGGAAAATTTTTCATGCGTTGTTAGACCATTGACAAATTTAATGCCAGCAGGTAATGTTTCGAAAAGAAAAAAGAAACATGTTAAACAAAACTGGACATGGGGTGCTGAACAGGAAGCATCTTTCCAAAAAATTAAAGATTTACTATCAATGCCTACAATTCTAGGGTATGCTGACTACACACTACCCTTTGAGTTGCACACAGATGCAAGTGTGCATGGATTTGGGGCCATATTGTATCAGAAACAAGATGGCTATAAAAGGGTGATAGCATATGCAAGTCGTGGTCTTGGTACATCTGAAAAAATTATCCTGCTCACAAATTGGAATTTCTTGCACTGAAGTGGGCAGTGACAGAAAAATTCCATGACTATTTATATGGACAAAAATTTACTGTTTTTACGGACAATAATCCACTGACATATGTCTTAACAACAGCAAAGCTAGATGCAACTGGTCATAGGTGGTTGTCAGCATTGGCATCTTATAATTTTGATATTGTTTACAGACCTGGTAAAAATAATGCAGATGCTGATGGTGTATCATGATTACCAGGTTTGCTTAAAGATAATCAATACGTAATTACAGCTGATTCAACTTCAGCAGTTTGCAATGTTTTGCATACTACACAACCCCTTATCGAGAGTCTTTGTTTTTCGGCAAATGTTGTTGACAATTTATCAGACAGTGATGGACAAGACATAAGTGAAATGACTTACAAAGATTGGAGACAACTGCAGTAAAAAGACATTATGCTTAGTCCATGGATGACTGCGGTGCGTAAAGGTAATCATCCCCGCAGAAACACTTTACCAATGTCTAAAGAACACTCTTCGTATTATCGATGTTTCGATTCATTGAAATTGAAAAGAGGAGTTTTATATAAGGAAACAGTAAGTGATGGTACCAGCAATATGCAGTTGGTAATTCCAAATTCCTATATCCCCAGAGTACTGAATGGATTACATGATGACATTGGGCACCCTGGTCATGATCGAACAATATCTCTAATCAAAGAAAGATTCTATTGGCCTGGTATAGATAGTTCTGTTGAAAAATGGATACACAATTGCCAAAGGTGTTTAAAGAGAAAATCTCCTACAAACACCAAAGCACCATTGGTCAACATAACTAGTTATGAACCACTTGAGTTGGTCTGTACTGATTTTCTTACTTTAGAAACCTCAAAAGGAGGACATCAGTACATTTTAGTCATAACAGACCATTTCATGAGATATGCTCAGGCTTTCCCAACAAGAAACATGACAGCAAAGACAACTGCTGATATATTATTTAATAATTTTGTAGTACATTATGGATTTCCAAAGCGATTACACTCAGACCAGGGGGCTAATTTCGAAAGCAAAATTATTAAAGAGCTTTGTCAATTCAGTGGAATTGAAAAGTCAAGAACCACACCATATCATCCCATGGGTAATGGTATGTGTGAACGGTTTAATAGGACTTTACTCAATATGCTTGGTACTCTGGAACCAGAGAAAAAGAAAGACTGGAAAAGCTATGTTGGTCCTTTAGTTCATGCATACAACTGCACTCGTCACGAGAGTACTAAAGTCTCTCCTTTTTATCTGATGTTTGGAAGACATCCACGTCTTCCTATTGATGTAGCATTTGGGCCTGGGGGAAGGGAGAATACATCAGAAAAAACTAACTATGTAAAGGATTTAAAGGAACGTCTTTCTCAAGCTTATAATGTAGCAACATCATTTTCAAAAAAATCTCAAGATTGTCAGAAAAAGAATTATGATCTGAAAACAAGAGGAGCAACAGTAAATGTGGGTGATCGTGTTTTAGTTAAGATTTTAGCATTTGACGGTAGACACAAAATAGCCGATCACTGGGAAGATGATATTTATGTTGTCAAAGATCAACCAAATACAGAAATTCCAGTTTATATTTTAGAAAATGAAAATAAGAAGGGTCAAATGAAAACTCTTCACAGAAATTGCTTGCTCCCTGTTAGTTTTTTGTCAGAGAAAGATGATGAAATCTTAATTCAAGAGGATCAGAATATTTCTTTGACAGATGCACAGCCGGTAGCAAAACCTAGATTGAGAAGACAAACATCCTCAGGACTTTCTGGATCTCCACTTGCACCAAAGCCGAGACCAAGGAAGAAAATACCTTCTCAATCCATTAACAATTCTCCCATGGCAAGGCCCAGAAAAGGTCCTAAAATGTCCTTAGGGCCTCAGCAAAGACCTGCACAAAAAGGTGTAAAGAATTATGAAAAAGTTGAATTGTTTGAATTGTCTCATCACAGTTCACAGAGTACCACTTCAGACTCTGATGAAGAATTTTATGTTGTTCAACCTCAGTTGTCAATACCAAGTATTACAACTGGAGAAATATGTTATGGTGAATGGGCTGCAGAGGTGACAGGTGATGGCCATACACCTGTTCACACAGATAGGGCAACTGGTTCTAGTCATGACATTCACCATTCTGACACAGTGGTGAATGAACCAGCTTCCCAAAGAGAGTCAGTGCAACAGCTTACTGAACAGGTTCAAACAAATACTGAATCTAGTACTGTTGCAGAAGACAGCTCTGTTGCTAACAATTCACCACATGAATTGAATACTGCAACAGTGCCTCCAGTAGCAGCCAGAAGATCAGAACGAAATAGAAAGAAACCTGCTTGGATGACTTCTGGGCAGTATGTTATGTCCCAAGCTGACGTTGAGGGAAAGTCTCCATGGAAAACAAAAGCAATGATGTTAGAGAGTTTAGCATCTAAAAACGTGTTTTCTGGAGCATCTAAAGAAATTTCAGCTGCAATACTCTCGACATTCCTTGACTGATTTTATTTTTTGCTATTTTTCTAAAAACTGTCACTTGTGCAGTCAGTGAGGATTGCCTCGCTACTCGTGGTGTCAGTGTGACAGCAATAGGTATTAAAATACCATGTGTTTCTTTGATTTATAAATGTAGCAAGGGTGAAATTTATTTGTTACTGTAACAAGGTCAGTGAGGATTGCCTCGCTACTCAAATTATTATAGTGACATGGAGTTGGTTCAAATGCATTGAGTTTCCGTAGTTTCAGAAATCAGTTACTGTGAGAGTCAGTGAGGATTGCCTCGCTACTCAATATACATGGTGACATGATCAGGACAGTATATTTATAAATGGTTCAATTGCTTCTGTGAAAGTGTTCTACTGTATAAAATCAGTTTATACTGATATAACTGGGAATGCCTTAATACATTGTACTATACTTAGAATTGCTGTCATGATAGAGTCAGTGAGGATTGCCTCGCTACTCAATACGTTATGACATACATGTAAAGTTGTTTTGTTTTTTTTTTGAGGGGGGGGGGGGGGTTCGATTTTTTTATATACATAACAATATTTTTTTATTGCTTCCAAAGATGTTTCCCAAAAGGTTAACTTTGTTAATACAATTGAGTCAGTGAGGATTGCCTCGCTACTCGCTATATTGTATTATCAGGGTTCTCAGGGAATAAATTCCACAGAAACTATTGTATCCAACTGAAACTTATTCATGTTATTGACAGAATAACAATCACCCAAAGAATCTATGATGTATTTGAAATGACAAGGATGTCATTTTTCTTGGAGGGGGAGAGTGTGATAGGATCAGATTTGTAGATATGAGGTGCATGCATTTTCATAGATAATTACCACCGCATGTTGTTTTTAACTAATAATCACTGTTTAAAGCACTTCTGCACAAAAATAATGCAGCAAAAAGAATGTTTAGTAAGGGATCTATGTTTTGAAAGCAACTGTATGCGAGTGGAGAATCAGAGAGGTGGACAACGCCATCTACTGTCATTTTAATCCAATTTCAAGGGATGTAACTTGTGGTTACTCTTGACAACACAAACCGCCAATTACCTTTTGTTTTGAAATATATGTCAGCTGAGAATTTCATGTATAAATCAAGTTTTCTACTTTTTCTAACATTGGATCATTTTGTAAGTTTACATTTATCAATTCAATATAATGTATAGATACCATCGGTAATGTTAAATTATATGATCAGGCAGCTGCAAAGATTTTAATTAAGTTTATTCATCTCATTCATTCAAATGTCTTTGTTATTTTCCATTTAAGGAGGCTCGTCCTCAATGCTGTTTTGTGTATTTGGAATTTAAAGGGGCCTGCCCTCAAATGTACCAATGACTTTATTTGATATTAAGGAGTCCATTTCTAGTGCTATTGAATTGGAATTTAAGAGGGCCTGTTCTCCAATTACCAAAAAAGTAATATTAAAGATAGTCATCTCCATAGTAACCATGAATGAAGTTAACTGACAGTAGATGGTATGAGCTATGAACAGTCTGGATAACTGAAATATGTGTTGTAAGATTTTTAATGAAATACTTTTATTAATTTAGGATAAATAATTACTTGCGAACTTGTTATTCAAGAAAGCTTCTTTTCCGTTACAGAATCGTATAATGCCTTGAATATTCTGGAGTGGATGCTGAGTTTGATTAACCTCTGTCTTACCGATAGGGTACGATAACATTTTTATTATTTCCCTTTAGTCCCAGTTAGTTAAAACTATGTGGTGTATTCAATTCATCGCAATAACTAATAGTCTTTGGAAAGTTCCAAATATTAAATTAGTGCTTGCCTATGGTTGTGGACTTGCTGTTCTTTAATAACAATATATGTCGGCAAAACAATAAATGTCAATAGTACTTGTCTGCTTTGGTAGACTGGCTATTTCAATGTATGTACTGTGACCCAAATTTATGGCAAATAGTTTTGTAGAACAGTGCTGGTCTACAGCTGTAGATCAGTTTGATAATTTGTGAGTTAACGTCAAAAGGTTTACACTATAGTGGTTAGTTAGTGACACTTTAGTTAATTCTGAATTGATTCAGTGCTGGTCTACTATGGTAGACTGATGTTATGTGTTCAGTCCATTACTGTCCAGTCCTGAATTGATTTAGTGCTGGTCTGCTGTGGTAGACTTGCATTATGCCTTGAGTCCACTGTTAACTGGTCATGAATTGATTTAGTGCTGGTCTGCTGTGGTAGACTTGCATTATGCCTTGAGTCCACTGTTAACTGGTCATTAATTGATTTAGTACTGGTCTACCATGGTAGACTGATGTTATGTTTTTGGTCTATCACTGATCAGTACCAACTACCAGGTGAATTTAGTGCTGGTCTACTGTAGTAGACTATGTTATGTTTTTAGTCTAATACTGACTAATCATGAATTGACTTGGTGCGGGTCTGCTCCTGTGGACTAGTTACAAACCTTATGGACAAATGTGTTTGCTAGCTTTAAAATGTTTTAGTGCTAGTCTACTATGGTAGACTGATATGATTTAAATCTGGTAAAGATTATACATTAATTGGGTCATGTTTTATATTTTATGGTTAGATGAAATTAACTTATCACTAATTTCCAGTCATGAAATGAAATCATAACCACAGATGGTTTCTGACAGAATCACAGGTCTTGTCATTTGTAGTAGACTAACTCTACTACACTGATACAATTACATACAAACATATAGTACATACTATGCATCAATACGGCAACAAGCTGTTTTCCATATGTTTAATTCAGTGTGTATTTTGCTCATGCTAGTGAAATGCCAGAATAATATATATGTATATATGTATGTTATTGCTCACATGCACCAAGGATGTATGTGAACTTAGAAAACTTCATTAGTCTGTGATATCAAGATTTATTTTATTTGTATATATTTTCAGGGTTAAGTTATTTATGTAATAAACTGGTGAAAAGAACCTACCTTGTGATGATTGGAAATCAACCCTGTAACACATATAACGTGACCCCCTCATTGGAACGAGCCCATTGAGCTCGTTCCAATGAGAGGTCACATAATATTGTTTTTTTTTTTAAATACTATGAAAAAATTAATTTGTTCAACTGCTGAATTTGCATTTTACGCGGGCGGATGCGGACGATTCGTTAGTAAGAGGGTTAAACCATATCCAGTGCCCACACTGGAACAATCTCCACGAGCTCGTTCCAATGAAGGATCGCATGAAATGGTTTTGTAGAAATCTTTTGAAAATAATGTTTTACTAAAAATAATTAAAATACTAAATTGTGATATCGTTTAAGTAAAGGGTTAACTTGCATTTAAGATCAGCATTCATTTTGAGACTCATACAAATGCTTGCCGTTTAGGTTGAAAATAGATACTGCTGTTTTGAACTTAAGTGATCCTTGGATAAACTTATTGAGCGCGTACATGTTCAACATTCCGAAAAGACAGCACACTTCGTTTTTCGCTTTCCGAATAAAGAAGCACACAATGTCCCTCGCAAGTGGGTTTCAAAAGATTGTAAGGTTTTAGAAATAGTAACGTAAACCATGCATAATCAAGCACGCGGTTGTATTATGCCGCTGCAAGATACAGATTTAGTATCAGGGATTCCTGGTACACACGGTATTCATGTACTTACGAAACCAATACACATTTATTGTAAGAAACAACGATAAAAACATGACAGGTGATTTTTGTGCCGCAAGTCAACACATTGTTTTCGTCTTAATCTGCACTGCGTAATAGCATCTTCCACTTTTGTGCAACCCTAAAAAGAGGATAGACTTTAACTGACAAAATTTAGTCTATGACCTGGTTGCGTTGAGAATATCGATAACACTCTGTAGACTACATTGATCTGTATTGTAGGGCTGCATCTGGATCAGCACGACAAAGTATGTCAAGATTGTTCCAAACAACTACAACAGAAAATAGAACACTAAGGTTAGGCTAATATCGCTCTACAGGGGTATGTTTTTGCAATTACGTAATTTGATTTGTATGTGTCGTGTAAATTAAACCTTGGCACCCCAAACATGAACAAAGCAATGATACTCTCAACTTGTAAGCACCCACGTATTATTTCTCGCCCAACAATGAAATCTGGCAGCATTCTGAACGGTGCGAAAAGGATATTTTGTATCTTCGTTTGAAAGTAAGATATATTCACTCTCTCACTCACTGATTTATTTATGGTTGTTAAACATACACCACCATGTTTCTGTTCAGGTAGAAAGTCTGATCTTATAAATAATCGCGGTAGGCGTATGGTTGGTACAACCGTAAAAAATTCCGTTGGTGTTTTTTCTCTAATTTAGCTGATACTATTTTCATGCATCGGAAAGAGATATTCGAATTAAAAGTACTGCTGCTGCTGCTGAAGATTATTTTTAAGACTAATACACACTGCATACAATGCGATCGCTATGAGCGATGCGATACATACGCATTTTTACAACAGTCAGTTGACCTTTGGTGCCATATTCCGTCAGCTGAGGAGACCAAAGATCCAATACTATAAACTTTTACAACTGTATTTTCTAGAACTGTATTTTCTAGCTATTAATATAACTCAGGAAAATGAATCATTATCATTTTAAAAGACATGGCAATTTTCCAATGGCAAATTGCCACATTTTTGAAAATGCTAATGGTTCATGTCAACCCATTTCATGTCTTAACTAGAAAATACAATCCAAGAAAATACAATTGTAAAGATTTTATCGTATTGGCCCCTGACCAGCCATATTGACTAAGTCGCCTGGGACCTGTGATCTAATAAGGGAGATGGAATATGATATGCACCTGGAACTTAATTAAACACACCTTCTTTTTTCGCTGTGGTGTTAATAGAAACTGTCTTTATTTTCATGCTATCTCTCAGATGGCCAAAAGTGATTGTTTGCGGAAAGAAATCGGAGCTCATTGCAGGCCAAGGTACTGTTGTAATAGCGTTGTTCTGAACGAATGCGCTCACAGCCTGGGAGCGATGTGGCCTTGCATTGTCGTCCATGAATACAGGGCGAGTAGACAACGGGTTGTTGTTAAAATGAGGCACGACAACCGGATTGAGAATGTCCCGTATGTACTGATGACCACTAAGATTCCCACGTACAGTCACCATATCATTTTACAATCATGTGAGTGGCATCCCCAGATCATTACTGATCCTCCACCATAAGGAACAGTAGGTCTGATGTTCGTGGGCACGCAAGCTGTATTTCTGTGCCTTCACACTCTCATGCGACCATCTGTGACGTGAAATAGGAACCTACTCTCGATTGACCACTGGACTCTCCTCCACGTCCCGAGATTCCAATGCTGTCTTGCCATACACCTCTCCAAACCTGGTCTTTGATGCTGATCGGACAGAGCTGGACGCGTGGTTACCCTTCTGGACCCCATACCCAGTGTATTGAGATGGTTTCGGACAGTTCTGTTGAAAAACGCCTGTCGGAGTGCCAAAGACGTTATTTATTTATTTATTTATTTATTGGTGTTTAAGGTCACATACTTATGCACAATGCCTAATCGTGACTGTTACATTTTTACGGGTGGACGAAGCCGGAGTATCCGGAGAGAATCACCGAGCATCGACGAGCAAATGTCAGCCTCTCAATATTCTAACCGTTTTCAAGCTCCGCTCAAGCAGGGCTACAGCTGTTGAAGACATGTGCACCACCGACGTGCAGCACGCCTTAGTACACGGCGTCATCGTGCCACCATGTAAGCAACCGGGATAAAGTGCCTTGCCCTAAGTCACAAGGCGGGTCGTCCCGGACGGGGATGAGCCAAAGGCGTTTCAAAATCACACTTGAAGCAACGTGTTCACACCTAACGAGGCATGCCAGACCCGATCTTCCCGCGGAGAGGTCTTGGTCCAGGCCTTGGTCGGTCCTTAACATCGTTGGTTTGTTGATGCTCTCGGACAGGTCAACTGATGAAAGAATGACTATAGCCAATTGCCTTCCTATGGCTTTCAGTGACATGCCTGTTGCATGCTTGCCAACAATTGGCCATCTTAGTGCCTCTGACAGTCTCCTCCTTGCCATGTCATCATTTATTGATAAGGGAAGTGACACATTTTCTTGTTTTATACCCAGATATTGCTTGTGGATGATAGTGTTTTTAGTGGCATTCGTCGGAAGCATGCTTCACATGAACGAGGGAATTTATTTGGGGTACGCTATCAACCAGAAACATAACGTTTCACCAGATGAAATGTACTGCAAGACATAGCAACCATTAAAACCTAATAATCGGTAACAGCAAGTCACTGTCATGAAACATTTCAGGGAGTACTTAATTAAGTTCCGGGTGAATATGATGGTGAAATATGATAACCCAGATTGATTGACTGTTGTAGTATGTAGCAACGTGTGTAAAAGCTGGAAACGAGACCGGGAATGCAAACAGTGAGGGTCATGCGATGGTTTTACTGTGTTCACGGTAAAGGCACTCGCGAGTTTTCATTTCACGTTTTCCACAGGAATGTACGAACGTCTGCTGGGTCGTCACTTGATCCTCGTGATACAGAAGTGATTTGGATTTAATGCAGTTAAGACTATCGTTTCCAGGTGATCAAACTACAGTGGTATTGTGAGGATGGACGTGGTAATGCGATAATTAACCACTTATTTTCCCAGTGGTTGCTGTTTGGGCACTGCATGTAATATCAGCCGCGCGCATGACTGTAATCTAACCTCTAATATGGACTTGACTGAGAACAGTGTTTTATATTAAAACATTCAGCAACTGATTTTATCTTGACTCACCGGATCATTACTGTCTAAATTAAGTTCAGTTAACAATTGTTTCGCTTTGAGCATTGTACCAAGTTGAAGTTTGTGTTTACTCTGCCCTGCATCAATTCCCACATTATAGACATTACATTTTCACCCAAACTACGAACGAACAAGATAAACCATTATCAAGCCATCGCGTGGTACTCAACTTGCACCGCGTGCAGTGCGTAATATACATCATTTTGTGATTAAACAGATGGCGCAGTCCAATTTCAAATCCATATTCTTTTTATCGCTTTCAACAGGCACGCATAAATGTTTTCCTAAAGAAAAGAATGGTTGGTCGCCCTATGCCAGGTAACTGCGCAAATTCTAAACTGGGATGCGCATTCAGTAATATTTTAATCCCACAGCCCTCCTGGGCTATGCGATTAAATTATTACTGAACCTCTCTCCAAACACAAAAAGAGACTCGTTCATTTCCCTGTAGAATATTGTGCATTAGATGGCGGTAGGGTCCAGGGCAGGACATATTTTAGTCTTCTTTCTCAAAATCATCCCTTTATAACATGTAATCATATCTATCAATTACCAAGCTTGACCAAATGCTGGGATACACAGTGGATTACTAAGTGAACACAAAAATGATTTTACGACTGACGATGAAAAATACCATATCTCCGTTTCGCATATTATGGTACGTTTAATCCTCACGACGTCATGCTGTTGGTAACCATTTAGAAATTGTAGAATGTTTTGATATAATCATTTGCAAATTTCGATAGTAATTCTTAAAAAAGCTCTCAACATGAACTACACCAACTGATTAGTGGACTTTAGAACCTTTTTTTGGCAAACACAATGTTAGTCGTTTGATATAATATAGGTCTCTCGTGGGGAACATTTCATGTAAAACACAAAACGTTACTGAAATATTTTCACAGAGCAAGATGAATCACCAAAACAGAAATTAATATAGCTGAATAGGTACAAAAGTATTGTTTAGGTCCAAACTCTCGTGGCAGCAGTCTAATTCGGTAAGCAAATCGCCGCTTTTATGGCCTTAAACCTGTGTTTATGTCCACTTATCTGGAATATTTCAGGTGGTTTGAAAAGGGAAACTAAGGTTCGCCTACATTTATACATTGAGGAGGATCGAATCTGAAAAATTGCAAAATCATTCATTTTCTGGAAATCAAAGCAAGAAATGCTCAATCGAGACTTGATTTGATCGAAATTTTGTTGACATTACAATCAGAAATGAAGACTCACTACAGCCTTAGTTTTAAGATTACCCCGCTTATAGTTCCACAAATTATGTTAATATCCACACGCAAATTTCCACAAAAAACTAGGTAAACAAACAACAGAGAACAGCGTTAAATTCCAATCAGAATTGGACTAGTGGCATGAGAGCTTGATGTAGGCCATAACTAAAATTACTCTGTCTCCAATACTGGTATTTACATGCGTTTATGGTGAAACAGAAAAAAAATAGTACAGTGGGGCCCATTTAATTGGATATCTCTTAACTGAATAGCCCTGTTAACTGAATATAATTTCCCAATACAAAACCATTGACCATACCTCCAGTACAAATTTGACCTGTTAATTGATTACTCTGTCTCCAATACTGGTATTTACAGGCGTTTATTGTGAAATAGAAAAACAATTAGTACACTGGAGCTCTTTTAATTGGATATCTCTTAACTGAATAACCCTGTTAACTGAATATAATTTCCCAACACAAAACCATTGACCATACCTCCAGTACAAATTTGACCTGTTAATTGAATATAGGTTATCGAGTAAACTCCTGTTAGCTGAATAAAAAATCTTGCAACCTGTCAAGAAATTACCCTGAATCTCCCCAGTTTTCCTTTGCTGATAGACCTATATGGCATCAGTACATTCAATACAGGTATTTAATCTATTATATCTTGTTTGACAGAGCTCATGGAGCTCTGTCAAACAAGATATAATATAATAAAGCTGCGTTTATCTCTAGAATACAAGAAAGTAACACGATCTCTCTTACCTGAATACTCCTGTTAACTGGATAATTCTCACTGGCCAAGTGGCTATTCAATTAGCAGGGTTCCCCTGCTGTATAAACGTCAGACGACCAGGTCAACAAGAAGCGGTTTTACCAAGGACTGAGTTTTTGGTAGATTTTCCTAAACCCTCCTACCCGAAAATGTGGAATGATCTCAGCCAAGAACTGAGAACAATGCTAACAAAACACATATTTAAAAATACTATTATAAAGTCTAGTATTGAGTCAGACCGGACATCAGGGAGTTGCCTTAATGCAAGGTGTCCAGAGTGAAGCACTCGCTTGATAAGAAGTAATCAGTTATAGAGTTTCCCAGGACGCGCAGTCGAAACTGGGTATAGTAATATAATCAGAAGAAACAAGAATAACACGACTTGATTGACGTATGTTAGTCACTTGTTTCGCTAATCTTTTAAGGGCCGATGATTATATGTTTGGTTGATCTATCAGTATCCCTCATTGGTGATGAAATGACAGCGCATGTGAGATTGCATGATCCAAAATCCAAATCTTAGATACAGAGTTTGAGTAGGTATACACGTCCAACCCTTTTCATGGGAAGCAAAGGTGGCATAAATTATATTTATATCAATGTTATTAATTGCCCGATCTCTCCAATTCGGCCTGCGAATTTACATTGAACTGCTTCTAATGTCACCTCTGATATTGACGCGATCTTTTGACTATCATTATATCTTATTTCCATGTCCTTTCCTTTCCCTCTGTTTGTGTTTTTGCCTCCTTTAGTGTTTTATCCCACTTTATTACTTATTTGTTTGCATTTGTTCTAGAGGTCAACGGGAAAAAAGTCATTCTTGCTAGGTTGTAGTACCGTTGTACCCTAACAATATACATGCGTGAATGTTGAAACTCGATTGCTATAAAACTAATTTTATATTGATATAGATGTATATTGTTAAATAAAAATGAAAAGATCCTTCTTTGGAACTCAGCATTTTAAACTCATTATCCCAGCTACTTAAAGTATACTATGTAATAACTATTAGTGCAGTACGTCCGTCATGGAAAGGTCAAAATCCTCGCGTGGGCAATATTTCCTCGCATGCGTTAACAGTGAATCTTCGACATTAAGCAATGTAATCGCCATCAAAATTTCAATGAATGAAGCACCGAGTACGACCCGGTGCTTATTTCATTGATTATTTGCTGAAAACTTCTCATCATTGAATGAAATAGCGTCCCGGTGCAACACACTCCATGCGTAGATTTTGACTATTCAACGGCGGCTATAGAGTAACTGCTATCGCAGCCAAAGTATCGACCAAAAGAACAAAATTTCTTACCATCAAAATCGTTGACTTCTCAATGACGAAAAATCCCAAAACACTAACACCTAATGGGTGGGCAGAAAGTCTGCTGATGAATATTGATACCTGAAAAATAAGTGGAAAAAATAAAATCGAGTTTTTGGCAAGTACATATGTAACGTCTGTCACACTATTATGACTTCAGCATGGTTCTCATAAGTAGTGTGTTGCATGGAGTAGTATAGGGTGTATGACTATGGGGAGCTGAGGAGTTCATGCGTGAGGGTGTTTGTGTACAGGTGTGTATAATGAAGAGGGGTGCTGGATCTCCAAAGCATGTGATTATTATTAGCACACGATAGTTGAGTTCTCAATAACCAACATAAGGCCATAATGCCTTAACTTGTACTAAACGCCGGCTACCAGCGATGGTGTATGTGCGAATGGCTACTCTGACTATAATCCACGGTACTGAACACGATACTGTACATATGTATGTGTGTCAAAGCCAACTGCCTGGTATACAATGACTGATGACCATAATCGTCTATCTTGTTTTTGTGGTTAATACTAATTTGGCAGAATGCTGAAAACAACTCGTGCTTGTGTTGATGAAGATGAGTGTGCGGCCTGGAGCGTGGAATATGTTTTGGTGTGCCCATGAAGATGCGTATTTATTTTATTACTTTTTTTACGTTTTTACCGATCTCCTCACAAAAAATGGTCACCCGCGGTAAAAAAAGAAGTATAGCTCAAATGTTTGGATTGTGCATGATATTTGCATTATCGGCAATGCAATGTGTTGACCCTATTGCTTTGCCCGCCTGATGCAAACTTCAATTAAAATTTTCACTTGACAGCCATTTCCTTTTTCGCATTGTAAATACATTATTGTTTACAGTGTTTTTACTGATACTTCCCTCATCTAATTATACTCAAGAACCAATACCCCTACTGTTTACTATGTTATGGATCTAGTTCACTGTGCACGTCTTACCATAATACGAATCTGATCACACCCCTTGATGATTTAACAAGTTCACTTGGTGAACAAGGCGTTCAACCAAATTTGATTATCGGAAAGACCCACTTGAATCTGACGACTTCATTTAGAGAGAAACACGAATGTCTGTATAGTCATCTATCGGGTCCGGGTGTGCCTTTTGTGGTAAAGGTCCAAGGGAGTGTCAATCCTAAAATGAGCACCGATCTACCAAGTATGATCTTCTTAAACTTAGTCTCTATCAAGACAAAGGATTACAATTATGCTATTCAATTGCTTAATGAACCACACTGATAAAACTCAACAGCGTTCAGTCGCAAACAATTCACAAACTATATGTCAAATGCCAGAATACAATACGGCCGCCTTGGGCTGTTCACTTTCCACGGGTGGGCGATATTTTCACGGACGCAGTAATATTAGATTCCTAACACTGATTATAGGAATAATCATCACAAACTTAATTTATGACGCTTTATTAATTCAAATTTGGCTGATGATGATTTTTTATTATCTTTTTTTATTAAACTTATGCGTGGAAATCACTGACCATGCGTGGATTACGCCCAGTCCACGGCGACTTACTGTACCTTGAAATGACTTTTAAACCTTTACCTAACATGAAAAGCAGACGACACTTGCAAATAAAATTCTTGAATAACTACTTTTTTTTCATTTTTTGTCTCAAAAACATAGGTTATGACCCCTCATTGGAACGAGCTCGTTCCAAAGAGGGGTCATAACCCATGTTTTTGAGACAAAAAATGAAAATGTAATGAAAATTAATTGGCGATTTTTGAGAATAGCGCTGGGCGGTTTGGGCCGTTACGTTGGGTGAAGAGTTAAGGGGTCCGTAATTCATAATGAAAATACGGAAAGATTGCGGAAAGTTTGATTTCGTACTGTGTACATTCCCATGCTAACTGTGAATAAATTGCATACTATCCGCGTGGACGATTGCGTACTATTGCTTGCTTATGGTGGTGTAGAAAGGAATCCTAGCCCGGTCTCGGTGGATGGCACAGCTCTTCATTCCAACTCACCCAGTTTACGCGGTCTTACAATATGTCACCTGAATGTACAGAACTTGAA